>OX421493.1:53105029-53767529 GCA_949126835.1 Anisus vortex
GATAGATAGATAGATAGATAGATAGATAGATAGATAGATAGATAGATAGATAGATAGATAGATAGATAGATATAGGTGGAAGGAGTGATAGATAGATCAATTGATAATTAGATATATCTAGATATATAAGAGAGATCGATAAAAAATCTACCGGGTAGTTACATAATCATACATACAATCATTAGGAAAGGGGCTATGATGAAAATATATATAAATTTGCACGTATAAAAGAGACGAACCGAACTATCTCCCATAAAGAACTTTGGCCCATCCATTGCTGAATATCACCAAGAGGAAGGCCAATAGCGGTTCCATGTTATCCGGGCACTTCACTTGCGTCATCATCTCATGCCTCTTGATTCACGTGTATATATGCTAACAATATGTTAACTGTTAACACATTTCGGGATTGTATTCACACATCGATCGGGGATGGATTGAGGTAGGGAGGAGGAATCGGAGGGGAGTGAAAAAAAGAAAGTTCGAGTAGGTGTTTGTCGGATTCCGTACTCTCATGGGGGAAGGTTTTTGGTTCAGAAAAATGTATTGTATTCCTGTAAAGTGCATCTCATCAAAGAGAATGAACTCGTACAGGAAAGGTTGTTTCCCTTGTTTTCTTGTGTTGCACGAGCAGCTTTCTGTGTGTTATCTTTAGTACTTGAGGGCAGGACCTCTCTATTGTGTGTTATCTTTCGTACTTGGGGGCAGGACCTCTCTGTTGTGTGTTATCTTTCGTACTTGAGGGCAGGACCTCTCTATTGTGTGTTATCTTTCGTACTTGAGGGCAGGACCTCTCTATTGTGTGTTATCTTTCGTACTTGAGGGCAGGACCTCTCTATTGTGTGTTATCTTTCGTACTTGGGGGCAGGACCTCTCTGTTGTGTGTTATCTTTCGTACTTGGGGGCAGGACCTCTCTGTTGTGTGTTATCTTTCGTACTTGGGGGCAGGACCTCTCTGTTGTGTGTTATCTTTCGTACTTGAGGGCAGGACCTCTCTATGGATGCAATGACACATACACATTAAAAGAATACGGATATATATAACCCCATATGCTTATTGAGGGACACGGCCAAGCGTTCGGCTGGCGTACCAAAGGGTCCTTGGTTCGAGTCATGGTGAAGGCTTAGAGTGTATTATAGGTGTCCCTGAGTCTTTTATGGGTACCTGACATTAGTTTGGCAAAATTACAGGCGGCAGGGCATTGCCTTTCCACACAATCTCCCTGTATGCCGTGGCCACTGAAACTTGTAAACGCTGCCATGAATCGAACCAGTCTGACGGGAATACTCTCCCTTTTTTTTAATATGCTTTTCAGTTTCCACATTGAACACGAAAATGTCGGACACTTCCTGTTTTCGTTGAACATGAAAATAGAGTTTGAACTACAAAGCTTCCTTAAAATAATTTGTAGATCAATGATTGTGACGCATAAAAGTATCAGTTCAAAAAATATAGTTTGTGGTAATAACGAAAATGTTCCATAACGTTTGCACTAAGGACACGATAATTCATTTTTCTTAAATTCATGTTTCTAAATACGATTCTCTCCCTTACTTTCTTACATTTCTTTCTCCCTGATAAACACACACACACACACAAGCATGAAATAATGCATGATTCGTGGCCCACAACTCACAGCAAAATAGCATGCACCACACATAAACAATCGGTCTCGTATTACTTCATCACGCGTGTAATTTGGAAATGTGGGGCTTGTATATATTGGCCTCATAGACACAGTAGTCTAGACTTCCATTCCCCCCCCCTTTCCCCACAGACAACGCCCCTTGCATACATTCGATGTGGGTAGACACCTATACACCTGTGGAGGTTAAGACGAATGCTGTTTGCCTGCGATACTTGATACGGACGTGTTTGCTTGTCTGAAACAGTTTCATCAATTACCTTCCTGGAACTCTAGGGAACAATCTCTTAAGTCCTCGTTTTGTCTGAGTGATCCCCCCCCCCCCACACACACACACCAAAACCCTCCTCTCCTATCACTCCCCACACACACACCAAAACCCTCCTCTCCTATCTCCCCCACACACACAAGGATGTATCTTATATACATTATCATCATCAATCACTTGACCATTGTGGTCGTTGGGGAGGAGCGAATGGACACCTCAGCTGTCAACGTTTCCTCTTTTGTCTATCTTGAGCGGTTGTCAATAGTTCAGTCAACTGCAGCCCTGTCTAATATTTTACATTGTCGACCCAGCATCTCCGCTGACTGCCTCTCTGATGGTCCACCTTCTACAGTGCCTTGGAGTATTGTTTTTGTCAGGTTATTATGCCACAACACATAACCGAACCATGTCAGCTTGCGCCGCTTGATTGTTGTCATAATGAGTTTTTTGAGGGCCTGCAATTGAGGATATTCCGTCCCAGATATACTTATTGGTCCCGTGTTCTACGTAGGAGATTCGAAGTATTTTTCTCATGCAATGCCTGCAACTTGTTTTCAGTTGCTGATAGCATCGTCCAGGTCTTACATACATCATTCTTTTTCAATTTATTTTTGCATTGACATTTTCTTCACAAATTGAACTGTACGACTCAAGCTAAATATATACATAGACTAGGAATGTTAAAACCGTTTTTTTTTTTCAAAACCGATTATCAGTTTTATAAAACCGGTTTAAAACCGGATTTCGTTTCCCCCCCCCCCCCCTCCGGCTAGAAAAGCCAAATGTGCATATTTGAAAAATAGTTCAAAACTTAATTAGTGTTTGCAGGGCATTCGATGGGTTGATTTGTGTAAATACAATATGATTTTGTACACTTTACCATGAAATTCTTTAGAACTAAAAAAAATCTGGGCTCATTGATTAAAACCGATAAAAGCTTTCAATAGTGATAATTGAACATAATATTAAGAAGCATATGAAGAGGATCCAGGATGCTTCGTACGCAGCTGCGTACGCAATCCAGTGGGCTGTCACCGCTCCGGCTTATCTGTTGGGACCATAGTTTACACTGAGCCATCGTTAAAGAAGTTTTTTTCAAAGATGAGCCGTAAAGTAAAAAGATTCATGTTAATTGTAAATCTAACATTTGGTTTGATGTTGTTTTTATCGCAAGCCATAGTTTGTATTTGGAAAAAAAAGAAACACAATATCTAAGACTAAATAGTGTTAGCAAGGCATTTCAATAATTGTTTTGTGCGAATCCAATATTATTTATAAAAAATATATCCATCAGAACAAAAAAAAAACAAAAAAAAGGTGTTCTACCAACAAGCCGAACTCCGGTTTGGATTTTCAAAACCGGTATTCCGGTTTTCGTTTAACATCCCAAATATAGATCCTCCAGTCCCGGGAACAAATCCTAGCCTTTACAAGGATTGGAACTTAGGACCTTCGGTACGCCAGTCGAACGCTATGCCGCTCGGCCACCCTGCCCCTTCTTCTTCTTTTTCCTTTTATGTAAGAAAACGTTTTTAATGCGATGCCTGATCGTTACAAAATATTACACAAGTCTGAAATATATAACGATAATATATTACTGGCGGCTACTGGCGTATGTCTGTACAAGCTTAACCTCACAACCCGTGTTATCTATCCATCACCTTTGATATTGCACACACGCGTGTGTCGTCATAGACATAGTTAAAGGAGGATCAGAAGCTTTCTGTCACTTGTTTGAAAAACCGACCATAACATGACCCGTCTGCGGTAACTCAGAAAACAGGTACATTGATACATCGAAATTCCAGACTCAGCAGTAGGTCCCCAAGGGGCGTTGCCCCCTTACTTCCTTTTTCCACGAGAAATTACGTCATCAAACAAGTCTAATCTCGAACCCATGTTGACTATTTTATTTTTATTGACGGTAAACAAGCCGTCTGTTTCCATCTTCTCATCCCCCCCCCCTCCTTTTTTCTTCCTGTTAAATCTGGTTCAAAGAAACTAGGGCGTGGGGTTTAGGTTGAAAGGATGAGGATGGATGGGAACGTGGGACAAGATAGTAACGAAAAATAATAATTTCTTAGCATCCATTCCACAAAACAAACAAAAAAACTTTTTTTACTTCAAAATCTTATCTAAATAAATGGAAATTTCCGATTTTCCTCAAGGGAAATTGAAACTGGGCGCCTCGAAAGTTATAGAAGATGTTTTGGTAAGAGTCTATACCTCTCATAAATGCAAATACAACAACAAACTTTATTTCATGAGAAGATAAAAAAAAGAGTTGTTTATTTTGTGGCGTACGATTTACGAAACAAATCAGTACCCAGTTTCAAGCAGACGTCTTCCGTCCCACATCCACCTCCTTCCATTGCCCCAATTCTTGATATTTCTAAAAATAAACTTGCATCCTCTTTCTCTCCTATTGAATAGCCCTCGCTTGTGGAACCGACTGATTAGAGTTGTTTCCCTTGAGCCACAGTGCTTTCCCTTTGTCAAGGGAAGTAAGAAGTGTAGGTCGAGTTTAAAAACAAACGTATTTCAGTGCTCATTTCCAAGGTCTGTAGTGGCACATATTTTCAATGCGGGGGGGGGGGGGGGAGGGGGGCGCTGGAATTGGTGTAATGGGGGGGGGGGAGGATTCGGCTAGACAAACTCATAATTTTTTTAAAAATAGACTGCTTTTAATTTAAAACACAGCTTGCCACTGCAGACCACTCCTCGCTATCTGAAGAGACGATCTGTCTAGTTGTTTAGAATACCAATCATATGCTACTCAGTCTCTAATTATAATTTCTACTTCTTTTACTCTATCTATCTCTCTCTCTCTCTCTCTATCTCTCTCTAGCTATGTCCTCTATTTCTCTATACCATTACTCCTTTACTCACATCATTTTTCTGTTTCGTATTATTACTCTCTTTCATTCCCTCTCTCTCGCTCTCTCTGTTCAATATTTTATTTCATGTTGCAAACTTCACAAGTAAAATTCTTTCTTTAAATTCCATCTAGTTTTCTCTATTCCCTACTCTTATTTCTCTCTCTTTCTCTTTCTTAATCTCTCTGTCTTTTTCTCTTCACTTTTACTGCATTTGTAGGCCTAAACTTAAAATTCTCGTTTTAAACTCCATCCATTTTTCTTGCTACCTTTTTTTTTATCATTCCTTCCTCTTTCCTAGCTTTCAGTCTTTCTCATGTGTCTCGGTCTCTCTCTCTCTCTTTCTCGCGTTCACTGTTTCTCTTTTTTTTAACGTTTTAACGTTTTTTAACGTGTTAGCTTCATTTAATTTTTTTGCTATCATTCTCAGCCTTTTTTATCCTTCCTCTATCATCCCCACTCTCACCCCTTCCCTCACCCTCTCTCTCTCTTTCATATTCTCTCCCTCCCTCCTTTTTTCTCTATCCCCCTCTCTGTCTCGCTTTCACAAACCTCCACTATAACATATGCTGTTAGCCTTATATAAACATGGACAACCATATACTCAGTGGTTTCACCGATGTGTATTTTTTTCTCACCAAGTGTTAAAACTGCAAGTGCATTAAAAGTCACCATGACATTCTGTGACATGCCAGAACTTTCTTTGTGTGTAATTGCAAAAAGAAACCATCATAATCCTCAACGCCCACCCACCCCTCCATTTTCCCCCGCAACGCCTAGTGCATCGCTTTGAGTCAAGAGACTCACGCGTTGCGGGAGATGGAGAGGGGGGGGGTTGAGAGGTGGAGAAGAATTTGGGGTGGGGATGGGAAAGAGGGGGCGTCAAAACACTTAGGAGTTGCATGGCGCGTTTACGCCCTGTGTCAGACCTTCTCAAGAAGCATGGTGGGTCAGATGTTTAAAAAAAACAACAACACAACATTTGAAGCGGGAAAGCTAGACCACATTGAAGTGTGTGGGGGAAAGGGGAGGGAGCTAAAGCTGTAATTAACACAACCAGCGAAATTATGTAAACTATAAAGCTTAACACCTCCCGCCCTACACAAACACACACAAAAAGACAGTGACAAAAATTATATAGCCGAAATTTGGCGTTGGAAAGGAAAGATATACATCTAATAATCTAATTTTTTAACTTGCACAAAATTGTAAAATCTGAATGTAACAGTCATAGTCTTTGGCGCAATTTCCCCGTGGCAGACTTGAGTACTATGTATAACTACATTGAATAGATAGCAGATAAAGTATGTTAAAGTTCTTTGAAGTCATTTAGGTCTATAGGCAGCATTCACGAGCAGATTGTGGGGCCAAAACAAAATCATTTCATTTCCCTAACGGAAGATGGGCGCCCACAAACGCTTGATAGATATAAAACTAGAGGGGGAATATTTCTGGCTTTACTGAATTCACTCCGGAGACACTCGTAATTCCAAACTCTATCTCAAGACCACCGGGTCTCATTAACATGGTGAATTAGAAATCTACATTCAGTCCTGTAATGCAGTCTTGAGTACCTACTATTTTTAACTAGACGACGCTCTACTGTTTATAGAAATGAATGCGCGCGTTCTATTCCCCTTTACCTACTTAAATTTGTGTAAATGCCTCCTCTGAACGGACCTCTTTCTTCTCCCGTGAAATATGACGTTGCGCGCTCACCTCACGGCAGACTTATAGGGGCAGACGACCTGATAACGGAAACAGGCGCGATTGTATTATCTCGCCCCCGAGGCCATCTTGCAGGCACGAACGCTGAGCGGAAGGCTCATTAAAGAGAAAATCTATGCGCTCTGAGACGCTTCGCCGTCATTTTTGGGGGATTTCCCCGAAGCTTGCGCCTCTAATATAGTCCTTTGATTTATTTATTCATTTCAGAATTAGCGTTATCTTTCTTTAGCATGATATTTTATTGCTGAAATGTATTTTTTCCCCACCCTCCTCTAAAGAATTGTTGTAAACTACGATATTGTCTTGGTTTTTATTACCCTAGAGTTAGTGTCTTTTGCCAAGAGAAAGTTAATAAAACGTAGAATTCTTTTTATTTATTCTGTGGTAACAAGATTGGAAGATGTATCGCTGAATTTGAAATGTCAGGGCACTGCGGCTAAGCGAGATGTCGTTGGCATACCATGCTTAACGAGAAAAGTTTTGAATAGGGCCTACTGGTTAAAACATTAGAATTGTTCTCCCGGCTTTTAGCATGGCGACTATTGATTATGCAATCTTAGATGGCTCTTTCAAATTATAATATCAGGCAAACATATCGACGGCTTGGCGATGTGCAGGCTGAACAAGCCCCAAACCCCCAGAACGCCGTGACATTTGAAAGTGTTGAACCTTGCTTAATCATCATTTGAGCTGACCATGGTTTGGTACCTTAGAATTTTCCGGTAATTGGACGAAAAAAATGAAATATTGCAAATAATCTCAATCCTGTCCTAATTTTCGACCTAGTTCAGTTGTGCACAAACTAATTTAATGTTAACAGCGAGAAAGTGAAGATTAGGCTACCTACAGATGCCCATACATGTATATGTTACGCCAAAATAGTTTTTATTGCCCAGTTTAGACACTTTCTTGCCCATTTTTTTAACTGGGCAACGTTGTTTATGCCGATGCTAAACGCTAAGGATGTTTTATGCAATTTTGAGAACGTTCACATCCTATTTAAGCACTGCTAGCTACGCCATCTGTATCAGCAGGAAAAGAATAGATTGGTGATGGTCTTCCCCACGTCTTAAAGTTTAAAAAACAAAATGACCGACATCTCCAAGGCAACTAATTTTTATTTTTTTATTTTTTTTATTTTATAAGCTTAGTCACAAGTACTACATATGGTCCAAAAATTATACATATTGAATAAGAAATATATATAAAAAAATCCTCTTATTCTCGCTTTCCTGCCATTAAGAATCGCCAGTCAAGTTTAAATATTATAACACTTTTCTTTAGGCTCTACCTCATCACAAGTGGCATTCGGGCACATGTCTTATCTTATACATTACAGACGCTCCTCCTATAAAGGTTACCTGAACCAGTCAATATAATCAACATCTAATCATAATTTTAAACTCTTATGAAAATACAAGACTTTGACTTAATAGACGGTTACGAGCAAGGCGAAATATTCTTCTGTATAGAAAAGGCGTGTTTGAAATATGAGAAAACAGCACAACAATTACGCACTACCTGTTCATTCTATTCGCCACCCGATGGCGCTGAATATCGGATCCTACTTCTTGTGTATATCAATAAATGCCTAAATTGTGTATTTTTTCATCCTACAGACGACAACAGTAAAGTCGTCACGTGCCTTGAAGGCTGGACACAGTTGCACAGAGGATGTTATAAGTTTGTCGCCGAGGAAACCACTTGGGCTGAGGCTTTCGACAAATGTAAATTAGAAAGTTCGGAGCTGGTTGAAATCCGTAGCACTAGCGAAAAGGTGAGTAGAATGTAGCACAGTGAACCAATTATAATCATACTGATGATTGCTAAACCATTTCAAATAGAGCCGTTCTCTCAGACGTTTAAAAAAAAGTATATAAAGGATTTACATTCCTTTTGTTATTCTACGCACAATATATTATAGTATTAGGTAAAATGTAGGCTAATGCATTTGTAAAATACTTAGGTTACTGCTCATAATAAAGCAGACAGAAGCCAGCGTAATAATATAACGTTTATCTTTAGCCTGGTCCATTCACTTCCTTCCGGTGCGCTTCTCGTCAGCAAGCTGTTGCAGATTGCGTTATCCTGCTTCCAGCCCGGTGGTCAACGCTTGTCTCCAGCTCGACCTGTCTCTAGCAAATGCCTCCCAGCTATTTGTGTATATGGCTAGGCTTTAAGGTCCCTCTTGCAGACTTGAATCGGAGGAGGGGCCGGCCTGTCGTCCTCTTTCCTGTGGCTAGTTCTGAGTATAGGATGTCTTTGGGGATTCTGCCATCCTCCATTCTACACACATGTCCAAGCCATCTGAGCCGACGTTGACGGAGAAGAGTTAGCATGCTTGGCTTTCATTGTTCTGACGAAGGCTTTTGACCTAGTCAGCAGAAACGGATCTTTACCCTAACTATACAAAAACTATACGTGTTCTGACTTGAGCTAATATCGTTTGGTGAAGATATACTCAACAATATAACTCGTTCGAAGAGCCTAAATGCTTCTAATAATTAATAAAACTAAAGCTTGTAAATATCCACTATATATTTTATGCCAGTTTTATATTCATTACACTTTGACTCCTTCAAATCCGATGATCTAATTTAGATCACTAAATATCAAATGTGCGATTTTTTTTTAAATAATCGATAATTGTTTTGGGCTGTTTTTAAATTTCGAGTGTTTTTGTTTATTTACCAGGAGGCCTTACAAAATCATTTAGTGGCGGCACATCCGGAGATTCCGAGCTGGTGGGTGGGGCTTAAAAGAGAAGGGAGTTCAGCAACTAATTGGAAATGGATAGATGGTGAACCAGTTCAAACGGCAGTCACGTGAGTACACTTAGGTTCAAGATTAATTAACGATTATTGTATGGCTATTTTGTACTAGTTAACTATTTAACTAAATGATAAGTTAAAGCATTGGGTGATAGCAGGATTGGACTATATTGCATTCCAAAAGGATTACTTTACCAACTCCAAACCATTTACTGTAACCTAATAATAAAGTACCAGTCGGACCAAATTGATCAAAGGTGAAGCAGCGTTCACCAGTTTCTGTGGCCACGAAATACTAGGAGATGTGTGGCAAGCACAATGTCCACCCGCCTTTACTTTACTTAATGTCAGGTACCCATCCCGGGAAAAAATCCTTGCCTTCACAGGACCTTCGGTACGGCAGCAGAATGCGCTGCCAGCTCGTCCACCGTGTCTCATTCACTGTAGCCTTGTGCTTCCAATATAGTCAGATATACTCAAGCGGCACCATATAGATCGTGGAAATTATTCTGCAAGACTTGAACTTGAGACATTTCAGATCTAGTAATAGAACGCCTAGCCGCTAGACCGCCAAGCGCCATAAAAGCCCAAAGTATATTTAAGTTTACATTGGCCAAATTAGAGCTCTCTTTAAACTAGCCCTGAGTATTAGCTCTAATTTAGTAGGCCAAGTTTATCTTATATGCCATTTTGATCACAAAGTGACAGTGTCCACGGCATACTAGGACATTATGCAACCAGCGCAAAGCACTGCTGCCTTTATTTTTTCCAACCAATGCCAGGAACATTTTAGAACTGGACGGCGCTCATGGACTTCCTAAAAACCCGTGAAAAGATGGTGCACCTTCGAAAAGGCAAACCTAGCGCGCTAACGCTTTACCACCTTATACGAATTGCCATTGCTAAGAGCCCCATGTATTAATTAACTCTGTTGCCGTACATTGTTAAAGCTATGTACCCATAAAGAGACTTCGTGAAGATATGCAGACCATGTCCGTATTCTGTATGTGATGTCTTTGTGCGACGTCTGTGAATTTTTTTTTTTTTACAGGAGGTTCTTGTTTTATATTATACACTAGGCAGTACTATATACACAGTATTTCTATTTCCAGGCCATGGATTAATTCTAAAATCTCAGCCAGACCAGGTGAAGTCTCAGGCGTTGTGGAAATAAAATCTGGGAGCTTGCACCTATCCGCAGCAGCACGTACGAATCCCAAAGCCTACATCTGTGAATTCCACTCTAGTAAGTTGATAGCATTACTTTATGTTACAAGACGAGCATGACTTAGCTTCCGTTTTTATTGTAAAGTAGATACATGGCTGCACAGATCACTATAAAATTATTTGCATGTATTAACTTTAAGCGGTTGGGTAAAAAAAGCTTAAAATAGAATTGTTTGCATATTATGCTTCTTATAAAAAGTTGTATGTACGTCTAATGGCAAGGGCATTTTTTTAAATAAAAGACTCTTAATTGGAAAAGGGAGAGCAATTGGCAATGTATATACAATTACAGTGATTCTTTGACTGATGAGTTAAATTCTTTCCATGACTGAGCACGTACCTCAATATACTCGTATATACTTCGGCAAAATAATTGACACAAAATAAAACACAAAAGCAGTGAATGCTGCTGCTCCAAACAGGGACGGAGTACCTGAATCTCGCTCGTAACTCAAAGATTCGGCTTGAAATTCAAATGTTTGAAAAATGGACCCAAATACGGCTCGTATCTAGGAAAACTCGTAATTTTTTACTTGTAAGTCAAGATATCACTGTATACGCTTGATTGTTCGTTTTCTTTTTATGTGATTATATTCATAAGATTTTTTTTTTAATTTTAATATACTTTTTTTATTGTGTACATTAGAATTGATATATTAGTTGAAATTGAGAAATTCAGTTATCAATTATATATGAAATGGCAGTATTTGTTTCTATGAATTTTTTCCATTTTTATGGAATTCGTTTATTCTATTACTTGCGAAGAATATTTTTTTTATTTTAAACGAACGCTTCTCTTTTAATGTCCGCCTAACCTTCGAAGCATGCCGGGAGAGCCTACTGACACCCACAAACTAACTTTTGAATATTGCCCAAGCATGCTGGACCAAGACGTCAGAAAGAAGGACAATTTTCACCTGTGTCTTCCACAGTTTCTCAGCGCCCTGACGACCCAACAACACCGATCCAACCGTCTGAGCCACTCACGACGGAGCCCTCCTACGTGGCGGACGCGGCGACGCACGCCCCGGAGGTGACGCCCCAGACAATCGCGGAAGTCAGGCCCTGCGCCCCGGACACGGAGGGTGGCGCGGACTACGGGCGGGTCATCAGGCGCCTGCACAGCGCTGACGACCCACTCTATAGGGAGTACCTTCAGAGCGAGATAAATGCTAACGACGCCAAGGTGGCCTACTACCAGAGGGTGGCCATGGCCTACGAAGCAGCACTGCAGCAGCAGAACGAGTTCTACGAACGCTCCAAGGAAAAGCTGCGTGTTGAGATCGACCGTTTGGGCCAGTCCTCCACATGCCCGTAATTCTCTTGGTCGTTTTTTGTGTGTTCCTGTGAGTAGCCTTCTGCTATTTCCACAAGATATGCGATTTCTACGAGATGCATATGCACACAGACAACAGCAAATAAACACGGAGCTTTAATTTTTTTTTTTTTTTTTTTTTTGGTTGGACTGGTTGGACCAATGCGAGCTCTTTAATAAACAACTTTGCTTTTAATTAATTTTATCTTACTTTTAAATTTTATAAAATAACCATTTGTTTTATTGCCAAAAGCAGTGATTTTATTTTTATACCCTTTTATTGTACAATGTTATTCTTTTAATATGATGTTGGTTTATAATTATTTGTGTCAACACTTAAAATAAAAGTGTTTATTAATTTTAACCACATCCTGATAACTATACTAAACAGATGTGTGCCGTAAATTAGCTTAACTTGATTAGTATTGTAACTAATTCATCTATTTTGATTTTATTGCAATGTTATACTTTACGCATTTGCTCTATTACTAAAACAGTGCAATCAAAACATTTGCTCACTTTCCTTTTACATTAAAAACGCTTAAAGAATGCATTATTTTTTGTATGCTCATCGGTTTGACTATTCTTCACAACATTAGTTTGAAAAACGTTCATGTCAAACGATAATCAAATATTATACAATTAAACAGTGCTCATTTTTAACGTTTATTTATACATTATGTGTATTTTGACCATCATATTCAATTATGTATACGAATGTTATTGTTTATAAATACCCATCCAATCGTTTTACTCTCTACACTTACAATTGTATTTTGATACTTTTTGCGCCTTCGCAAAGATGAATGCCCCAAAAGATATATTTTAACTAATAAAAGTTGTATATAAATGTAACTGCTAAATGAAAAATGTTTCCTAAATCAACGTGATTGTAGTGTTTTAGATATAAATTAGTACCCCAAAACAGGTTGAAAAAAGACAAGTAAATAATTCTTTTGAATTAACTTGCCAGTAATTTGATCATAGTATTCTTCAGTATGCACATAATGTGTGAAAATGGATCCGTTGACCCAAACAATATCTAGGCCTATAACATAATCCCCCACTACGCCATCTACAAATGTGCCAATTATTTTATTTCTTTGTATCAAAATATATCCCTAATTTACACCAAAGATAATGAATTTGTCATAATCGTATCTCCGTCCTGTAATTTTTTTATTATATATGTTTATGTTTACAGCAGCGCATAGAACTGTTCCCAACAGGAACGGGATATGCGCTATATAAGTCTCATATTTATTTATTTATTTTATTATATGTTTTTTCATTTGTATTTTCTATGGTAATTTTTTTAAGTGTAATCATTGTCAAAAACATTGTTTGATGTACTCAAGTGATTAAAAAAATATTAATATATTTTACATTTTTAATGGAAACAAATATAAAAGAAATTATTTACTGTAAAACTGTCTATACTGCAAACAAACAAAATAAAGCCTTTTATATATTTTTTTTTTCTGCTTGAATCCTGTGTCATGTGTTGTATTTCTATAATATATTTTTCTTATAAAAACGCTGAAATTTTAGATTACCATTTTTAAATATACTTCTGCTGTCGTAAACATCTGGCTACCTTTGGTGTGTTGGCGCGCCATCATAAGAAACTGACTAGCACCCCCTCCACAAAAATACTATACATTTTTCCATGGGCGGAATAACCGGGAGAGGAAGAATGAGAAGGCGTCTTGTATTTCATGAAAGGTTATCTGGCAACTTTACAGACAACAGCAAGCTAATTCTGAGCTTATAAACAATTTCCTTAAACTACTGTTATAAACTACCATTTAATCTAACTATCAATAGTGAAAATGTTAATTAGTCACATATAATATAATTTCTTAAATTAAATATATAATAATAAAATTGAAGAAAAATGAATATTTGTACACAAACAAAATTGAAAAATTCTCAGTTCGGGTGGAAAAATAACGGGGGGGGGGGAAGGGGAGTTTGGGCGAGGTTGAAAGGTTGCAGTCGCCTTCTTCCTTGTGCCACCAACCTTCCTCGCTGCCAGTGCCGTTGCTAGGGATTTGGGGGCCCGGGGGGCTTGGCCCCTGCATTTTGACATTTGACATTATTACAAAAGAAAAAGAACAAAAATACACTCCTTTGGGGGCCCCTATCAAGTAGGGGCCCGGGGGGACTTTCGAATTTGGACCCCCCCCTCCCCTAGCTACGCCACTGCTCGCTGCTACGTCTATGCAGTCCACGAATACATTTTACATAAACGAACGGCTTTAGAACATATAAGTGGAATGTCTTAGAACAGGGGTTTGCGACCTTTTGATATAAGTGTGCCAAAGTGGGATGTCTAATTAATTCGGCGTGCCAACAGCCTAAAAGTCATCCACCTTAAGCACTTCATTTCTTGTAGAACAGACTTGAATTGCCATTTTTTGGGGAGTGATCCGCGTGCCTTTGAAAATTGCTTGGCGTGCCAGGTTTGGCACGCGTGTCGTAGGCTGCCGATCCCTGCCTTAGAACACTATCATCAAAGGATACGCAATAGAAAGAGTGTAAAATGTGAACTACACAGTGGCAATGTATAATAAATTTCCAACATTCTAACGTCCACACATAATACATATTGTACCATTACAAACATCACTTGAAAAAAGGTGTAAAACATCATAATATTTAAACTAAAAAGCGTAGATAAAACTTTTTTAACTGATATTATTCATCAACTAATGAGTATGTCTGGAACAAAATATCCTCAATTGCGGAGCCTCAAGAAACCATTATGGCAACAATCAAGCTTCGCAAACTGACAGGGTTCGGTGTTGTGGCACAATAACCTGCCAAAAAAACATACTCCACGGCAGCACTGTAGAAGGTGGACGTTGGAGAGGCCGTCAGCGGAAATGCTCGCTCGACAATATTATAAAAGACTGGTCAAAGCTGCAAACAACTGAACTTATGACAGCCGCTCAAGATAGAGAAAAATAAATAAAGATTATTGCTGAGGTTTACATTCGCTCCCCACAATGACCACAACGGTCGAGGGTCTGGTGACGATGATTCATCTTCAGCTTTGTTTTAAATCAAGTAGATAATCTATTTTTCATGAGTGGCAAATTCATCCACATCAGAAAATAGCTTATGTTGGAAATGGGTCAGGTAGTTATAAATATACTTCTGAGGGTGGACGAACAAAGTGTTTTTTCTTTGTTTGTTATAGTTAGTACTTGTTTGATAATATATTTGTTTTTAATTCCAAGAAGGATGGAACATGCTTATAGTTTTCTATTTCTTTATCTTCTTATTCATACGCTTAGCATAGTCATCTGCAGTTCTATTTTGGTCTGAAAAACTATAAGCATATTCTTTAAACCATGACACGGATCCAGTAGTTCGATCAAGTTATTCGCTAAAAGTTGAAAAAAATGGTAGAGTTCAAATGTTATTGCGAGCCAGTGCTTATAAATAACGGTTGGCGAAGACATTGCCTGGCTTGTAAGAACTGCATCATGCTGCCACTATTGGCTCCTGCTGAGAGGGTGTGTGGGGGGCCAAGCAAACGTGTCACGTGTCATTACTCCCCTTTTCTCACACTCGCTATTTCAGGAATAATTTTTTTTTTATCTCTCAAGGCGTATCCAACTTTTAAGGATTTTACTCTCCCCTTTCCCCTATTGAAAAAACAAAGTTTATTTAGACAAGGGACCTCACCTTCCCTTAAAAAAAATTCAGCCGACGCCCTCGCTGCAAACATGAGAAAGTACCAGTGCACCCTCATTTTTACCATTGTACTAAGATAGTAGGTTTCGTGCAGTTTTTGGAAGTTTTGGGAACATTTACTTGATTTTTTTTTTTGGATTGGGAAAGATTACGAAAATTTACCAAGGTTTGTGACAAAACAGCATTAAAAAAAATACTTATTTTTATATTTTTTTTAGTGAACAACCGAATAGTCTAGTTAAGTGAACAACCGAATAGTCTAGTTAAGTGAACAACCGAATAGTCTAGTTGATAAATCGCGAATAAAACTCTCATCATGTTTTTTTTTCTAAAAACTAAAAAATCTTTAAAAAATTCCTCACACATCTTTGATGAACTGCAAACTGTCTTGTCATTAAAGGCCAACTGAAGAGGTTTGTCTCAAAATGACGAGATTTAAAATAGCCTCCTAGCGCTCATAGCGCAAAATAAACAAAGCATTACCCACTAAACCTAAATGTAATCATTTTGTCATAAATAAAAAACGGGTTAAGATTCAAAACACGTGGCAATCGATTCGAAACACGTGGCAATGTGCATTGTACCTACGGGAGTAGCCAATTAATGACGTCACGTCCCTTTCTTGATTGAAATTACACATGTATCAAATGGCTACAAGATTTTTATTTCCCCCCCCCCCTTCCCCCGAATAAAATAAGAAAGAAATAATAAATACACATTTAAGTGCTAAAGTTTAACTAATTAATGACTTCAAACTTATGTTTAATATTTTGTATAAATCATTTTATTAGCATTCAGATACTGAATAAAATATTTACTGTCAAAATCAACTGTTGACTCAATTCTGATAAAAAGCGCTTCACTTTGGTATATAAAGCAATACAATAGGTGAAAATCAATTGCTCTTTTCAATGAACCATTTAAACATGTAAGATAAAATAGAATTGTATGTTTACACTTTTTCGCTTATGACACAGAGTCAAGATGTATCTCTTGTAAATGTACAGCAGAGATGTATAATAGCGTTGTTTTTTGTATTTTACAGTAACGCCGCGTCCTGAGACCAAGACCACCATTGACATAGCCATCCAAGACGAAGCGACCACTCCTGTAATAGATAAAGGCCGGCCCAGCACCGAGGTCTTCAGCCCCAGCGAGCCCTTCAACACCGATGGCGGCTATTCTTCGTCCTCCGCGTCTGACGGTGCGGTTAAAAGGAAGACCGCCATTACCTCGGCTAGCGGCAGGTTAAATCTTGATACGACGTCGCCTACTTCCGCCTCCACTACGACTGAATCCAACACGACACACCTGCCGACGACGACGTCGCGGCACTCGGCGGAGAGCTCGAGAGCAACAAATGGCTCAGCATCTACTGGCACTGGTTTAACGAGAACGTAAGTTGAAGTTTTTCTCCAATTTTTAGCCTTTTGAAGTCAATATTGTTATCCTATTGTTATACATTTGATGTTGTCTTTTCCACGTGGACGATGTCACGTCCTAAAACGTCATCTCTGTCATCTATCACGTGTAACAGGTCATTCTACGAGGTCATCTGTTACTTGTCATTTGTTACATGCCGTCCGTAATCTGACATGCATGACACTTCCAAAATAAAATATCTCACTCAAATTTATGTTATCTCAACGCCTTTTAATCTGTAACGTTGAAATTCGCGACATGTCATCCATGGATTGACATCACAACATATCGTATGTAACATATCATTCTTAACATATCATCCTGACGCACCATTAGTATATTTGACCTCATGACTCCAGGGTTACAAAACGTTAACATTTAGTACAAACTTAAACATTTCCTTCAGATCTCGTCATCACCATCATCTGTCCTTTAGGTTCCTTGTGGTACAAAGCACGCCATTCTCCACGGTCTCTTGCCAGTCGCTTCAATTCTTCCCAGCTCTTTCCAGTTCTTCCAGCCTCATCCAGCACGCTTCGTCTCCATGTTCGCTTGGGTCTTCCTCAGTGTCGTTTGCCCCGGGGGGTTTCACTCTAAGACCTGTCCTCGGCACTTGAAAAACCAACTTGTTGATATCCCTGATCTAAGCCTGATGTAAGTCAGATATTATTGGCCTACACTAGCGGTTTTTCATTTTCAAAATAGAAAACACTTCTTGTGTCCAATAATGTGTGGACATGAATGGATTCAATAATAGTTAGTTTCCCAAAAGAACAAATAATATATACAGGAAAATCTTTTGCTTTTAAAGAGGAATGTATTAATGCGTGGCTGAAAGCTTCTAAAAGGATACACAATTTTTCTGAGAATAGAATAGTTCAGTTAATGTCAGAAAGTATGAAGATCTATGTTTTAGACTAGAACAGATCACATAAACAAAATGTGACTGAATTAATTGGGGGAGGGGAGACAAAATGAACGAAAAAGAAAAGAGGACAAGGTGAATGAAAAAAGACAAAACGAATGAAAGAAAAATTAATGAAAAGAAGACAAATGAATGAAAAAATGAAAATGTGAATGAAAGTAAGACAAAGTGGATGAAAGTAAGACAAATTGAATGAAAGTAAGATCAATTGAATTAAAGTAAGACAAAATGATTGAAAGTAAGAAAAAAATGAATGAAAGTAAGACAGTGTGAATGAAAGTACGACAAAATGAATGAAAGAGTGACAAAAACAGAAAATATTATAATTGTTTTGTTTCTACAGACCATCACCTACTTCTTCAACAACGACTACAACCACCACACCATCAACTACAACAACCACTACTACAACAACTCCAACTACTACTACAACAACTTCAACCACTACAACCACCAGAAGGTCCACGACCTCCACCCGCGCGCCCCCGACGCCGACACCCCCGGCCCCACCGAGGACGACGGTCACGCCGCCACCCGCCCCGAGACCCAGCACGACGCCCAACGACTGGGAGGAAGCCTACAAGACCTACGAAGGCTGCTACGTGCCCGTCCACGGAGGCAACCTCATGCAGATCGTCGTGGAAGCCAAGAAACTCTACAGACGAAGTAGCCGGACCTGTCCGGAGATAAACGTGGGTGGACTGAAATGGCCCGAGACTCCTAAAGGACCAGCCGCAGTAAAATGTCTGTCCGGTGAAGGTAAAGTATTTGTACAGTGGTACCTCGGGTTACGAACTTAATTACCTCACTCGGTTAACATCCCGAAACGTTCGTAGCCGGAAACATTGAAATCAATGGATTAGACAACGATTGATTTCAAGATGAAAGAATCTTTCTTTCTTTTTTTATTTATTTAATATCCGGTCATTTACCTGACAAAATGCAAAGAATATGTGTACTTCAGGTATTTAAAAAAAAATTGAACGTAAAATGTAAAAACAAAAAGATGTAGTCTCCATTACAAATCAAACAATCATGGGAATCGTTTCCCTTGCTTTGTTTTTACTGGGCTAACGCTAAACGATGTTAGTACTGCGTGGCTTTCGTGTGTGATGTACTCGATCGTTTGTCTCCAATATTAAGCCTTGCTCTATCTCTCTCTCTCTCTCGCTCTATCTCCCTCCCTCTCTCTCTTTCTCTCTCACTCGCCTTCGTTCGTAACCCGAGGCAAAATTCAATGCTGTTGTTTGTAAACCGAATAGTTCGAGAACTGGGGCGTTTGTAACCGAAGGTGCCACTGTATTCTATTTACACCTAAATGCAGGTTAGAGGTAGGGACACACTTCCAGATTTGAGGGGAAAAAACAAGATTTGACGGAATGACAACCTATCATGTAATTTTCCATTCATTTTCTGTGTAAGAAAATGTCTAAATCTTTACAGTAGCGTTATTTAAATACTTGAGATTTCATTACTGGCTGATTGGCTTTTAAATAAAGAAGTTTCCAATTTATTAAACCTTAATGGATTTTTAAATAAAGAAGTTTTCACTCTATTAGCCCTTAATGGATTTTTTTTTAAAATACAACTAGGCCTACATAGTGCATTGCAGTGCAATGATGCCATTGAACTAATTGTAAGTTTAAAATACAATTTAAGGGATTTTACGTATTCTATAGAATTTAGATTAGATGGTCTTTTTATGTGTTGTATAGCATCACAGAATAGGTATAGAATCTGTGTATAGCATATTGTATTCGAATAGTCTTACAAAACAAATATAGTCACTCATATAAAGGCCATTGTCTTCATGTTTCATGTCTCCAATGTATTTCCTCTCAGGAAATGCTACCTGGTCATGTGGTGGTCAAGATATCGTCTGCTGGATAGGTTCCCCAGATATAAACAGCTGTGCCTCGAAGAAGCTGCAGAAACTTTTAAAAGTGAGTTTACTATTGATTGCTTTATGCAAACGCACATCTGACCCAGCTAAGATTATGTTTACATCGGGCATGCCAAACTCAAAGCACTGGGTTTTTTTCTGCCACCAAAAATGACTTAAAGGTTTAGCCCTTAAAATCTGAAGATTAATTTCTGTTTACACAAAGTGCTAAAAAAGTGTTAATTATAATTTGCTTATTACAATTTGAAGGCAATTAATTACAACTGCTTTTACGCTAGATTGTCTGGCCAGTTCTTCCTAATGGAGTTGGTGTTGTTTAATATAAACCAGCTTAATTGCGATCAATAGGGAAGACAGCTCAGTGCAATGTAGTAACATACATTGCCTTACTAGTGGCTGTTTTATTATGTTATTGTGATGTCATCCGATGTCATGCGTGTCATGCGATGTTTTGTGATGTCACGCGATGTTATGTGATGTCATGCGATGTTTTGTGATGTCACGTGATGTCACGCGCTGTTTTGTGATGTCATGCGATGTTTTGTGATGTCATGTGATGTCACGTGAAGTCACACGATATGATGTCACGCGATGTTATCTGATATTATATGATGTCATATGATCGCATGCGATGTTATGTGATGTTATGTGATGTTATTATCCTTACTTCATCACATGTTTAGGAGTTTTGGTTTACTTTAAACAGTTTTTTCTCAATGAAAGCTAGTTCCTCCTGCTGTTTGTTTTTTAAATTGTATTTGATTGTATTTATGTTTTCAAACAGTAATAAATAACATGGAAGTAAAAAAAAAATAATAATTATGTTTTCAAAGTTAGTGGAAGCAGAAAAACCTTCCACAAACTCCACTCAAACTGCAGCCCCGCCAACCGCCGAGGAGACGATCCATGTGACGTCACAGCTCCTGGAGGTGACCAGGTCCGAGAACACCACCATGGACGACGTGATGGTGACGTCCAACGTCATCTCTAGGCTGACCGAAAGACTGGACAATGTCAACGACACCAAGCAAATCTCAACGATAATGGATGTAAGTGGTAGACCTTTTTTATATCTTTGTCTGCTTTGTCCTTTCTAAGTAGTTGACCTGTATATATCTTTGTCTGCGGTGTCCTTTCTAAGTAGTTGACCTGTATATATCTTTGGCTGCGGTGTCCTTTGTAAGAAGTTGACCTGTATATATCTTTGGCTGCGGTGTCCTTTGTAAGAAGTTGACCTGTATATATCTTTGGCTGCGGTGTCCTTTGTAAGAAGTTGACCTGTATATATCTTTGTCTGCTGTGTCCTTCTTGTGATGGCCTATTTATTAAAGTAATATTTCTGTAGTCCTCTTAGTTTGTCTCGGTGTGTCTTTGTGAATCGATAGTCCAATTTAGACAACTTTTTGCTTGTTGTGTAAATAATATTGTATCTTTTATATATTATTGTTGTTTTACAATATTTGCGTAGCGTCCCGTCAGTATATTATTAGGCCGATATATAATTATAGCCCAAAATATGCACAGATAATGAGGGAGATAAAAATCAAACTGCTGTCTTCAAATTATGTCCAGTCTTCCTTTAAAAATTCCCGGCTCTAATTTTCAGACACCTGACATTTCAAAACAAAATATTTCCTTTAGAAACTATCCAGAATTTAGGCTTGCGTTTCGTGTGAGCGATTCTACACTCATGCACGTGTAGTCTTCGTTTTTTATATATTCTCTGAAACATTCTCTATATAAACTTTAAGGTACTCAGCTTATAGAGTCTTATCACCAACTTATCTCACCACTTCATAACGACCTCTTCAGAAACCATATCGACTTCTGCTCCCCTCCCTTCCCCTGCTCTCCTTTCCACCGTACCACTCCCTCACCGAAACATATTTATTTATTTATTATTTATTTATCAAAGGAACAAATTATTTTTTTTTTTAAATCTCAAATCTAGAGCTGCCAATGTATAAAAGGAAATAAAACGACTTTTCATTTAACAGACGAGGAGTTCGCTTAAATGCAATAATTTGTGTGATATATTAGTTTTACTATCTAATTTACACCATTAGTCTTCCAATTAACCGAGTTTCTAAATACTAGCACGGCTAGAGGTAAACCGGTGAGTATATTTTATTCCACCGGTCACACGTCTCATGGCCCGCTAATATAGCTCCTATGAAATTAAATATAGTTTTTTTTATCCCCATAATAATTCTATGAGTTATGGCTACTTAGATAAGCGAGTTGGCAAACTACGCCCCGCGGACATAATCCGGATCGCCGAATCGGTTTTTTATTTCACGTTTGCCAACTACAGTATAATATGTCGTTGTAAATGTTAACAAATTAGTCTAGTTTCTAAAAAATGTGTACTATGACATAGAGCCCTCTTAACTAAGGGCTAGTGTACAATCTCATACATTTTTAAACATTTAATTTCATCACATTGTAGATTTATAGTTAAACTGGCCAAGATCCATTTATATATTACGCACGCAAAAAAAAGTTAGATAAATCATTTTTTTTATCCATATCAAGTGCTTTTCTTTTTTCCGTTGATATATTGAAGAATTCAGGCTAGTACAGAACCATTAAAAATAGTTGCACAATTTTTTTACACTGTGCGCCAGTATCAGATCGTTGCGTTGCCATTTCGATGGATCAGTGTTCAAATCTGACAATGGTCTAGACATCCAGGCACCAGGGCAGGGGTTGATATTGGCTTTTGAGTTCATTGCTTCCTCCCCACCCCGAGTCTCTGAGCCTCTCGGCAGAGCAGCTATCCTCAGATGCGCAACAGGGGCTGTTACCCCATGCGTTAGCCCGCCAGTGTGCTCTTAAATGTAAGCGCATCAGTGATTCCCACACCTTGGCCAGCGTTGAGGGTACAGAAATGAACTTGATATTGACCCAGAGGTAAAAAGAAGATAGCCGATCGTGGTGCTAGCACCTAATTACTTTTGTGATCCATGGCCTTAAAGCAATGGGATGGGATGATTTTTTATTTTCTATATATGTATATTATATATAATAATAATAATAATAATACTTATATAGCGCATATCCCGTTGGGAACAGTTCTATGCGCTGTAAACACACTGCTGCTTGCTGGCGCAAATACATTACAGGCCCAAAACTCCTGCAGGGCGACAGGGATCCGTCGGTGGCAGGGATAGTATAAATAGACTGTGTGTGTGTTTAATCAATCAAATTGTTTATTTAATGACAAGTGACCTTATTGCCTCATATTTTACCTTTGCAATTTAAAAATAATAATTTTGTTAAACTATTAAATCTATAGCTTTCTGTTCATCGTGCTTTATACATTTTTTATCTATAAATTATACAGGCCCTTTTTTTCCCCTGGCAACTCCGGGCAATGTAGCTTTCGGTTTAATAAAAAGACTGGCCTATTTTTAACCCGATTACAATATTTATTTTGAATTACTTTCCTAAATGTTTTCAGTAAATATGAATCATATTCTTTTTTAATTATTAGATCTAGATTATTACTTTCTGTTTATTGTAGTTTATGAAATTTTTATCTGAAGCTTATAATTATTCGGGCCGTTTTAATTTTGTCCCGGGCAAAGCCGGGGAATTCAGCTTGTTAACTATAAAACAATAGCCAACAACACGATTGATATAATATAAAATCTAGGAATGAACATGTAGTTGTTCTTGTTTTGTTTTTTTTCTCAATCAACAGAACATTCTGAAAGTAGGAAGCAATCTGGTTTCTGAAGACAAAGCGGAAGTCTGGGAGAACATGGCGCCGGAAGACAAGGTCAGATCGGCCTCCACTCTGATGGTTGCCATGGAAACTGCCACGCTCTCCATGGTGGAGGAGATTAAAGAGCCTAGTGTCATCGTAAAAAAGGAGGAACATATAGGTAGGTGGAACATATAGGTAGGTGGAACATATAGGTAGGTGGAACATATAGGTAGGTGGAACATATAGGTAAGTAGAACATATAGCTAGGTGGAACATATAGGTAGGTGGAACATATAGGTAAGTAGAACATATAGGTAGGTAGAACATATAGGTAGGTAGAACATATAGGTAGGTAGAACATATAGGTAAGTAGAACATATAGGTAGGTAGAACATATAGGTAGGTGGAACATATAGGTAAGTAGAACATATAGGTAGGTAGAACATATTGGTAGGTAGAACATATAGGTAGGTAGAATATATTGGTAGGTAGAACATATAGGTAGGTAGAACATATAGGTAAGTAGAACATATAGGTAGGTAGAACATATAGGTAAGTAGAACATATAGGTAGGTAGAACATATAGGTAGGTAGAACATATAGGTAAGTAGAACATATAGGTAGGTAGAACATATAGGTAGGTAGAACATATAGGTAAGTAGAACATATAGGTAGGTAGAACATATAGGTAGGTAGAACATATAGGTAAGTAGAACATATAGGTAGGTAGAACATATAGGTAAGTAGAACATATAGGTAGGTGGAACATATAGGTAGGTGGAACATATAGGTAAGTAGAACGTATAGGTAGGTAGAACATATAGGTAGGTAGAACATATAGGTAGGTAGAACATATAGGTAGGTAGAACATATAGGTAAGTAGAACATATAGGTAGGTAGAACAAATAGGTAGGTAGAACATATAGGTAAGTAGAACATATAGGTAGGTAGAACATATAGGTAGGTAGAACATATTGGTAGGTAGAACATATAGGTAGGTAGAACATATAGGTAGGTGGAACATATAGGTAGGTGGAACATATAGGTAGGTGGAACATATAGGTATGTGGAACATATAGGTAGGTAGAACATATAGGTAAGTGGAACATATAGGTAGGTGGACCATATAGGTAGGTGGAACATATAGGTAGGTAGAACATATTGGTAGGTAGAATATATAGGTAAGTAGAACATATAGGTAGGTGGAACATATAGGTAGGTGGAACATATAGGTAGGTGGAACATATAGGTAGGTGGAACATATAGGTAGGTGGAACATATAGTTAGGTAGAACATATAGGTAGGTGGAACATATAGGTAGGTGGACCATATAGGTAGGTGGACCATATAGGTAGGTGGAACATATAGGTAGGTGGAACATATAGGTAGGTGGAACATATAGGTAGGTGGAACATATAGGTAGGTGGAACATATAGGTAGGTGGAACATATAGGTAGGTGGAACATATAGGTAGGTGGAACATATAGGTAGGTGGAACATATTGGTAGGTGGAACATATTGGTAGGTAGAACATATAGGTAGGTAGAACATATTGGTAGGTAGAACATATAGGTAGGTAGAACATATTGGTAGGTGGAACATATTGGTAGGTAGAACATATTGGTAGGTAGAACATATAGGTAGGTAGAACATATTGGTAGGTAGAACATATTGGTAGGTAGAACATATTGGTAGGTAGAACATATTGGTAGGTAGAACATATTGGTAGGTAGAACATATTGGTAGGTAGAACATATTGGTAGGTAGAACATATTGGTAGGTAGAACATATAGGTATGTAGAAAGTATAGGTAGAAATATATAAGATAAGATACCTTATGATATACATAGAAAAAAGAAAATATTACTTATTTTCTTTTATTAAAGTTGTATGTTGTTTTTTGGTGGGTCTGTTGTGTGACGGCATGATCTAACTATTGTTTGCATATGTAGATCTAAAGATGGCAGTACTGGATGTCACTAAGATGGAGAAGCAAGAACTGACCTATGAATCAGATTCAGATTTTACCTCTGTGTCCATACCTAAAGAAACTTTAGTCAACTTTAGTGAAGGTAATTATAACTTTACAAAAGGCAATTATATATTTAGTGAAGGTAACAAAATATTTAGTGAAGGTAACAATATATTTAGTGAAGGTAATTCTACATTTAGTGAAAGTAATGATACATTTAGTGAAAGTAATTATACTTTTAGTGTAGGTATTTTTATACATTTAGTAAAAGTAAGTATACATTGAATGAAACCTTCAAGATATATAAAAGTTTCTTTACAACTATTTTTTGTCAAACATAGGTTCCAGCGACCTATTTTTTTTTAAGTCTAAAATTCCACAAAACCGTTTTGTCCATCCTCAGGTTCACTGACCAAAGCTGTCTTCATCACGCACTACTCAATGTCCAGTTTCCTCGGCGGCTCGTCCAGAAAGAAACCCAAGCAGCCCGCAGTCGGCAGCATACCGGAACTCGGCGAGGCGGAAACGAGAGACAAAGCCGACCCTGCTGAAGAAGATGATGGTGGTGATGATGCTACAGCTGCAGATGAAGAGTCGGGAAATGGTGTGAAGGAAGTGGAATCCAAGCCTCGCATTGCCAGTTACATCTTGAGTGCTTCCTTGGGGACAAGTGGGCACATTCGGAAATTACCGAAACCAATTACATTTACAATGAAACTGACCCAGGTGGTTATACTCATGGAGTTTTTATAGTTTAATCTCTTATGGACATCTGTGATATGTTAGCATACCCAGTGGCATATTTAGGCATAGCCCCCACACATCACAAAAAGATTCTTTAGTTGAAAATGTAAAATAAAATTCATTTATTCCCCCTGCAATTTTAGGCCTAAGCGCTCCAGTCCAACCAAGCTAAGCACAACATGCAATTTATGATTTTACAAGAAGCCCCCACATAAATTTGGGAACAGGGCGCTCAAAATCCTAATTACGGCCCTGAGCATACCATTACTATGTTATAGATTAAGAATAAAACAGTTATTTATTAGTTATATCAAGCCAATTACATGACCCATCAAAATTCCTATGGTTCGGAAAAGTTCTGGGAAAGAGAACTTAATTCTACAGGTTGGGGAAATTTTGGGAAAAGCTAACTTGATTTTACATGTTGGGAAAACAGACCAAGGTTTGGCACAGGTTTGTGAGTTTAACTCAAATGTACAGCATGAAAAATCCTTTACAAATTATTTATTAAGTGAATAACTATGTAGTTAAGTTGAGAAGTTTTTAAAAAAAAACTTATTTTTTTCTTAAATAAGTAATTTATTTTTAAAAAAAACATCGTGAGAAAATTGTCTTTATTTGCTGGCAGTCTACTTTAAAAAAAAATTTTTTACTTTTAAATCACTTTGTGAAAAGTTTAGAGAATTTTTTATTGATATTAGAGTAGGATCATTTCCAAAATTATTTATTCATTGAATGTATCATGTTACAAATGTTTGTTCTCTTTTGATATGCTATGGTTAATGTTAGTGCAACGCTGATGCTATTATTATTATTGTAAATTTTATTTAAAATGTCACTGCTATATTACGTTATAATGATATGTTTGTTTTCTTCAGTTGATGAAACATGATCAAATAGCTCTTTGCTCCTTCTGGAACATCACCAATGGGTGAGTTGATTTGAAAGAGTTGAAATCTTCTAGTGCTATTGTATGATTCTTACTAACTTTAACACTTACAGTAAAACGTTTTAAGAGAAGCATGCAAACTATTTATATCTCATTATCTATCCATTCAATGATTCTTTTCTCTATCTATCCCTATAAATCTATCCATTTCTCTGTCTATCAATTTAGCTATCAATCTATCTAAATCAATACATCTGTCCGTTTATCTATTTATCTATATGTATATTATATATCCATATCTATGTAAAATGAGTTCTCTTTTTAGCGTTCTATCTATTAATCTATATGTATATTATATATCCATATCTATGTAAAACGAGTTCTCTTTTTAGCGTTCTATCTATTAATCTATATGGCTATCTATCCATTTATCTATATATCGCCTCTTTCTGTCAATCTGCCCAACCATCTGTGTATCTGTCTATCTACTTCTCTAATAGTATCTACCTCTATAATAATATATCTATATATCTAAGCATTACTCAAATGTCCATCAAAGCGCGTGTTGATATGATTTCCTCTCTAGACTATATAAAGGGGGTTGCAAACGTAGATATATTTGATTCACTGCATTTATTATACAAACAAACGAATGTTGCATAAACTTGTAATAAGAAGCGTGTGTAATAAGAAACACGTGTAATAAGAAGCCCTAATCACTCGGCTACTCGAATTGCTTGATGTCAGCGTTCACACACTCTTCTAATCAAGAACGAACACTCATGCACACTCTAGAACAAAGGTCTTAATCAGCATCAATTTCCGGACGGGCCTCCAAAATTAACCGAATCATGTCTTCAACAGTGCGGGGTTTGCGTCCATAGGAGTTAAATCTGTTCATCTTGCCGTCTCTATCTCTTTCGAAATAGTTTTCTCAAACATTATCAAAAAAGTGTTTTAGCAATTAATTGTCATTTAAATTGTAACAACCTTTCTACGCCTCCATATCTGTGGACGTTGTAAACAGTTGCCGTTTTTTAAACTCGTCCTCATTATTTTGTCTGTTTGTTACTGATCGTTTGTTATTTTGTACTTTTATGACTTCTAGGGACAGCCTCGGTTTCTGGGCACAAGATGGCTGCCAGGTGGTGACGTCACAGAGCAACACGACGCACACCACGTGTCAGTGTGATCACATGACCAACTTCGCCATCCTCCTGGACGTGCATGGCCTGAAGGTAACAGTCACACCTATTGGTTTAGCTAAATGCATGTTTCATGTGTAACAGTAGTATCCTTAAGACAACTTGATATGTCTCTAAAAGATCTGACGAGCCTTTTGGCATTTAAGTCTAGTGGGTAATGTGGAAGGATTGAGTCAACGGATGGAATGTGGCATGCCTTATACAGAAGGTTTTTGTCAGACAAATACACTACATTAATCCCCCTCCCTTTGAAGATTTCCACTTGGATCATTAACATGTCGGCATTGCTCGATTACCTGCACTGTTACTAATGTCACCCAGGTAGCACCAATACCAGACAATAAGCCGGCTCATCCAGGCACCAGGCTTGGCGAGACGGGCTTGTTGCACAGAGTTACTATTCCTCACTAAGTCTCGGTAGCTCTCACCTGTCCAATGAAATCTCGGATGCGCGATATAGGGCGTCGCCCATGCGTTAGCCCACCAATTTACTCTTAATGTTAGTGTATCAGTGATTTTCACACTTCGCCATCTTTGAAGCCCATGGGTACAGAAGTGACAGCCTTCACCACATTCCGTGGCCCGCACAATTCCCAAATGAATGTATTACTCCACAAGAACTGGAAGATTCCCATTCGAGCTGGGTAGACAGTACTGAGAGATGAGCTAAATGCAAGCTTCGATTAACTCGAACTTACTGTTTCCTCTCAGAATTAATTTTATGGACTTGTCTGGACATCCTTGTCGATTTGTCTTCCATGTCTGGTCTAGAAATAGTGAACTCATGGGGCTACTCAACAATCTCTAGTTCCAGTTTTCGATTAACTCTCTTCAAGTATCGAGAGCGAATATGTACCCATTATAACACGTTACACCTTGGAAGTTGATTAGGCATCGTGTCAGCCACACAATCTCTTGCTTTAAAATTGTGTTGGTGATGTTGTTGTTTTTAACCTCAAATCAAAACTAAACGGTTTAAAAGTGCAAAATAGTTGTTTTGAAAGGTTTCTGCTATGGGGTATTGCTTTTCTGCTATAGTCCGTATGTCACAAGTCCCTTATCATAACGAATCCGTTTTCGGTGTGAACAGATGTTGCGGTGTCACAGTGACATGCCAACACGCTGAAGCGCAATAGTGCGGATTTGTACTTCCATAACAAAAATATCACATCAATTATTGTTATCTATGAAAATAGTCACTGTTGCAATTTATTTTAACACCTTTGAAAGTTGGCAGCGATGATGTGAGATTAACCTACTTTTACATTTTGTAAATATAATACAAAGGAGTTATAAGTTTAGTATAAGGTTAAATCATAGACTATATAATAAGATGGACCGCTTGCTCTATTTTTAGAGCTTATATCAACTTCTTTTCCGTGCGCAACCAATAAGGCTGTCTTTAATTACTTCTACGCTCCTCGTTGTTTCTTAAATGTTTCCGCTATTTAGAACTTTCGATTTTAATTTTAATTTTTCATTGAGAAAATCGAAGCGATTCAATTAAAAAGTGCAAAGGAAACGACGAATCGGAAATTCCGAAAATCAGTGTTTCTAGTCATCATATAGCAGAAATACTAAAGCAAGCGGTCCATGTATATTATAGTCTATGGTTAAATCACTAAGGTTTCGGTTGAAATACTTGCAAGGCCTTTCTTTCCCTTAAAAAATAAATGGGCTGAAAGCAACCTTGAAATTTCTTCCAGCTTATCTAATTGTGTCTGGAAAATAGAAGCGTATAATATTTTTTATTTTTTTTAAGTATTAAAAGTTGGCAGGTGCGGGTCATGTGATAGGTCTATTTATAGTTCACGACTTTTTTGAAGCTCTCTCTCAAGTTTACTGAGCCCATCTCTAGCCTCAACATTACCTACTAGACTACATTCAAACTAGACCACCCAGATAGCTGTGGTTTAAAACAACAACAAAAACCTCATGTCTTAACCTTCAGAAAAATATCAGAGCCTTATATCGCATGCGTCAAATTATCTTTCACTTATCAGGCACACGTCCCAAAGACTTTCCAGGCAAAGAAACCAGAGTCCCAGCGCTTAGCTTTAATAGTCGTTCAGTTCAACGATAATAAAATGTGAACTTTTTTATCACCTTCTAAATTGCCTTCTTAGTAAAGTTAATGCACTTCAAAAATCGTCTTTATAACATTTTTGGGGGGGGATCGGTAGTATAAATGTTATTTATTGTCTTGATAATGAACTATGCCTATTGTTTGTATGATAATGACCGGTCCAAATATGAAGAGCAATATTGGTTCAAAATATATATTCAACAATTTATCTATATATCTATTTATCTGTCTGTCAATTAATCTATGAGACTATTTATTGTTCTAAAGCTCTTTATATCTAAAAAGCAATTTAACATTTTGTAATTATTACATATTATCTATAGATATTTCTATAGTTCCATCTATCTATACACATATCTTAGTATGTATCTATCTAGATGTATCTTTGTGTATATTTATATCTATTATCTAAATCTAGATAACCATATGACTTACGTTAAATTCATATATATGAAATTCTTCCAGCTATCAGAGGTAAAAGTGCAATATTTAAAGTCTTTATATTATAGCAAAAAGCATAACTAAGCCATTTATCTAGACATAGCAAAAGATAAATTTAATTATTATAATAATATGTCTTTTTTATCCTATATGTTACAGACGCTTCTTCTATACAGAAGATTATTGCGTCCTACAAATACAAAATTATTGTATTATCGTTACTGTTTTGGCTTTTGTTTTTTTTGGCATTTCTTCCTTTTTCTTGGCATTTTTTGACATTTGTTGGCATTTCTTCCTTTTTTATTGGCATTTTTTGACATTTGTTGGCATTTCTTCTCATTTAACTGACTCACTTTGAAATATATTTTGTTCATGATAAAAGTTGTGATATAAGCGCATTGGAATAACTAGGGAAGTTTGATCGAAATCAGCGACAATTTAAAATGTTAGTTTTCGTTTATTAGTAAGCTAATGTACGTGGACGTTTTGAAAGAGTAAGTGTAGCATTTAAACTCAACCTTGGCTACTAAGGGCGGACAGCGCCCTCAACCAAACCCCTCTAGTTACGGTGTTGGTTCAGCGACAGGAGATGCATTCCCTTTACAAAGTTCCCGGATTTGTCATCACGTATTAACACCAGGAGTTGCTGTTTTATGTTCGGGACTGGATAGTGTCCTCTGGTTCTACCTGACATGTTTTGGTCGAAAGGAAAGAATACTGGGACTTGTATGTTGTAGTCACGGAAGCGAGTCAATGTTTCTTCGCCCGCTGATTTGTCCTAATTGTTCTAAAAATGTGATACTTTACAATTTTTTTAGGGGCCCAATAGTTTTACAGCTAATATTTTTTCCTACCCAATAAACTATGATTTGTATAAATCTTGAAGCATTTATACTTGAAAACGAGGCATATTTTTGTATCTAATTCAATGTGAAAACGAGGCAAATTTTCATCTAAACATGATTTTTGGCATTTCTTCTCATTCAACTGACTCACTTCGAAATATATTTTGTTCATGATAAAAGTTGTGATATAAGCGCACTGGAATAATTAGGGAAGTTTGGCCTATATGTAAAAACGAGGCAGATTTTAAATCTTAATTTTTAATTTAATATGAAAACTAGGCATTTTTATTATCAAAATACAATGGTAGGCCTGGACTATGTATTGTTTTTTTGTTGTTTTTTTTTGCCAGAAAATAAACTTTTGTATGAAATGTTCGAGACAAAATTAATTATGGCTTTTGTTTTCTCAGCGCAGGTCCTCGACTCTAAGCAGTTTTTTTTTATTGTTTTCAAGCAGCCATGCATATAACAAAAGTTTGTTTCTTCTGTCATCCACAGTTGGACCACGTGCACCAATCAATTCTGAACCTGGTCACCATCATCGGCTGCGTCATCTCTAGTACAGCTCTACTGGCTAGCTGGGTCACCTTCCAGTGTTTCAAGTAGGTCACTTTCACTTCTGATAACATTTAGAGTTGTTGTTCTTGTTTGTATCTTTTTGTTGTTTAAAATACGACCAACAATTTTATGATAAATCCGCCTTAAAATAGAAAGTGCCATATAAAAAGTACCGTCCACCTTCTACAGTGCCTTGGAGGATGGTTTTTGGCAGGTTATTATGTTGCAACACAAGCCGGAAGCATGTCAGTTTGCGCTGCTTTATTGTTGTCATAATGGTTCCTTGAGGGCCCGCAATTGAGGATATTCTGAAGTACCCTTTGGACCAAACTGATAATAGGGCAGGTGAAGCAGCGTTCACCAGTTTCTTTGGCCATGGCATACTAGGGGATTGTGCGGCCATCACAGTGCCCAGCCGCCTTTGCTTTACCTCAACTAATGTGTGGTACCTCATCACAGCTGGGTAGACTCAGGGACACCGTACTGTTCCATATTGTTCCAATTTTTCTAATGCGCGGCACATGAGGCGACCACATTGATCTCTTCTCCCACAAGTACATGTCCCCGAGAAGACTGTAGGCATATCCAATGTACCATGAGAAAGGCTCGATTTTTCAAAAAGGAGACATTCTCACCTAGATTTTGACTTGGTTAGCTCTGTTGGTTTTCCCGAAAATTGCCCGTTGCACATTTCAACAGAGGTGAAGCAGAAAAGGCTGTTTATGATTTTTTTTTTGCTGTGAGAGTTAAAATAAAAATAAATCGATCCACCTCGCTTACTCTGCTCACTTGATGCAATAAACCATGTGTGCTCATCCTTCCCCTCTCCCCCACCCAAAGACACGCACCTTATGGCCTTAAACCACTCCCCCCCCCCCCCCCCCGCCCACAGCTCCATCATGTTACTGGCACTGTGCCGGCTCCAGAAGTGCAAGCAAGCAAACACGGTGACAAGGCAGACGCCACCGTAATTGCGTGCATGTCGTCTGCTGCTGATGACCGTGTGCGCTCCCAGGAAATAAACATTAGTTATGACTGGGACCTTGAGACAAAAGTTTAAAGGTCAAGGCTACCTAATGTATTATTCTAATGTATATTTTTGTCTTTGTCTGTTTTTTCTAAATCTTTTTTTTGTTGTTGTTGTGTCATTTATATTGTTTTATATGACCTTGAAAAGGTGCAACTCTATTCATGACTTTCACGAGGAGTCATACAAAAGATTTTGTCCAGAAAAAAAAGACTAAGACCCCGGAATACCACGATAATATACAAGCTTTTAGTAAGAACTAATAAAGAGTTTTGCACACACAAAAAAATGTAACAGATACCTCGAGCTGGGAAGTGAAAAAATGATAGGCAATTATTCTTTTAAAAAAAAGTCAATTGTGGTCAGTGTAATACTCCCCTCCAAAAAAAGACATTAGGGTAAAAAAAACTTGTCGAAAACAATAGGCAAGGACTAATTGATAAAGAGTAATGGGTTGCCTGAACTAGCCATGTAAATCAACAAATTATCATTTTAAGGCCTTTTTATAGTGCAAGGTTGAGTCTCTTCTGCTTCTATATGTATAAGATGTCTTTATTTGCTGGTGATTTTGTTGGCGTTTGTCTTTCAAATGCATCAGCGACGCCCCCCCCCCCCCCTCCTGCCCATTTCTTAAAGGGCCCATTAGCCACCACCAAGGACCACACACACTCAATAATGGCTACTTCCACCGCTGCACGGTCAGCCATGACACTTGTCACGTTCCAATATTTTGAGGTCACAGAAATGATAACAAAAAAGTTAAAATAAAATGGCTACCCTATCACTCAATGTAAAGCTGCTGTTGCTGTTGTTTCTTTTACCCCCCCCCCCCCCCCCGACACTGTGCATAATATGTTGACATGGACTTTGTGTGTATATGCTACTGCTATCTTCCAGTGCTGTTCTTCGGGCAAACACCCACAGTGATGGGGTGTTTATGTGTTGAGATTGTGTTTACGTCTCTCAACGCATGAAATCGTTGGTTTAAATTTATTGTCATAATTCTGATAAACATGTGCAGGCCATACTTTTATTTTCTCTTTCACTTTTCGTGTCTTGGTTTCTTCATAACTTTTTAATATGTATTCTCACTTTTTCACGAGAACTCTCAATATATTCTCAATATTGTCTTTTGTAACTATTTAAGTTAGAGGTTTCGGTTTCGGCACCGAAAGTAGGCACATTGTCTGTTTCGGCGTAGTTTCGTAGTTGATATTGACTTTCTGCCATCAGCCGAATATGTAGGCCCTATTTTAACTATTGAAATTCAGACTGCAACGCGACTGTTGCATCTATTACTCAACTTCTTGAAAATTTCATTTACTTAAACTGTTGCAAATTAATCTGTGTGAAGTAGAAAATTTAAAATAATTATGATCGAATTATTTAATCACCCCCAAAGAATGTAAAAAATAATCTTAAAACTATGGTTTGGCCATTTCGGTTTCGGCCGACGGTGTAATGAAACTTTAGGTTTCGACTTCGGTTTCGGTCGAAATTCAATTTATAACTTTCGGTATGGTTTCCTTTTCGGCCGAAACCGACAATTTGCTTTCGGTCGGCCTCTAATTTAAGTTTCTTACCTCTCTCTCTCAATTACGCTATTTCGATCTATCCAATTATCCTTTACTCTCGCCGCTGTGTATATTGGGGGGTGGGTGGTCTTGTAACATTTTATAACCACAAAATTGTTGACAAACAAAATGAATCTAGCATCAACTAACACAGGGAAGAGATACTACAACAGATAACTCGAAAAGAAAAAAGGGGAAGATAAGCCCGGATAACCCACTGTCCTTGCTTCGTCCAGTCTGTCTCAAGACTCGGTTCTAGAACGCGTCCTGGTATCTTTAAGCATTCCTAGATACCTGCACCCCCCTCCCCCCAGGCCTCGCGAGTCTGTTGTTGAAAGACAGTATTGCATCATGATGGAGTAAATGCTCTGATAACATGGGTGGGGCCAGTTGCCGCACTAAGGGCATCGTGGGGCAAGTATGGCACCCCCCCACACACACACTTCCCTAATTATTATTAATTTTTTTACGATTAGGGTGGTGGCTGGCTATTGGCAGAGCGCTTGATGTGCAATCAGACGATTTGGGATCAAATCATAGTAAATACGAGCTAATGGGCAAATCGAATGGGCTTTGAATAGGACACATAATCTTCTTGTGTGCCCGGTCACAAGATATGGAGACCAAATCGTTTTTAGAAGAGTCACTTTACTTGATATTATATTGCAAAGATGAGAGACTTGAACAAACGTTTTGGCAAATTTATTGATAGAACAATAGTCTATGATAGGTGTCGGTAACCTACGGTAAGCATGCCAGACTTGGCACGCAGATCAATTTTCAATGGCACGCAAAAAGGGCTATTGAAGTCTATTCTACAAGACATTGGGTGCTAGAGCAGGATGACGTTTAGGCTGTTGGCACGCGGAATGAATTAGAAGTCCTACTTTGGCACACATTAATCAATGTATACAAATGGGTATACGATGGTCTCTCGGCACGTGACATGTTCACCAGGGGCGGCGCCACGGGTAATGTCCACAATGCCCATGCATTAGCCCACTGGTTATTGACTCTTGGCGGCCCATTGGTACAGATTGCTTCTTGGAATTAGGGGTAAGCTATTAAATGAAGAGGGAAAAAACATTGTTGGAAATAAAATAGAAAAGAAAAAGAAAAGACAAGGAAGAATGAGGAAAAGGAAGAAAAAACAGATAAAAGAAAAAAAAGGTAGAAAAAAAGGAAGAAAATGGAGAAAGAAAAGACAGAAAAAAAGGAGAGTAGAAAAATGGAAAGAGGAAGAAAAGATTGGCTTTTACCATCACAGTGCAGCTATATTACTCGGAACCAACTTTTTTTTTTTTAAACCAACAACCACAATGCCCCACCTAGATTGTACTTAAATCTGCGTCAGCGACTTACACACAAATGCCAGTGCTGCACCACACAAATGTCAGTGGCGATGTCCATGCACCCAAAAATCACGTGACATTTTAGACATGTCGGTGACTTATCGGTTCCTCGCCTGGCAGTTGTTTTTGTTGTTGTTGCCTAAAGCCCATGACGTACTCACTAATCCGAAGATTACGTCACGGCAAGACACCAGAATCTGTTCTAATCTGACGTGAGTTTAATGACCTCAACGAACTACTTACCTTTAAACTTCACCTGGTGCTTTATTTTCAGTTCAATTCCGTGGTAGTTTTTTTTTTTTCTTCTTTTTTTTTTTTGTGACTTTGTTAAAAAGCTCTTAGCGTTGCTACTTAGTTGTAGTAACAAGCTGTTTTAGATAGAATAAAGCAGCTAGGCTGATGGTGTTTAAGGCTGTTTTGGATATAATAGGACTATGAGGAATATCTTTAACACTCGTTTATGGATGAACTTGCATATATTTCCGACAATTTATTACAAAATTGTTTTTCTTTTCTGGCCCCTCATCTTTTTATATCTTACAGACGCTCCTTCTATAAAGAAGATTTTTGCGTCCTACACTTCACCGTGGTTTGAATCTAGTCTTGTACTTTGACTAGTGTTTCAGATGATGTTAAATTACTGGTATTCCTGGTAGGTAACCCATTCCACGCCTGGATGCCGCTCTGGAAGAAAGAGTATTTATTATATTTTTGTCCTTGCAATAGGGGGAAAAGTTTTTCTATCCTTATATTTAATTATAGTCGATAGCCCATACGTCAGTAACGAATCTATCGTTTATCACATATACCGAAACAGTTTATTGACAGTTATCACAGAATCTATAACTTTAGCCAGTTTCAATAAAGTCAGATTTTATAGTTCCTAACAGATTGTATAGTCTTTGGCATGAATATTTTGCACGCGTATTGACATTAAGAGCGAATTACGAAAACCTAATTGTTATTTCTTCTTGTTATATTTACATTATTTGATTATAGCTGGAGAAAAGAGGGGGGGGGGGATAATTTAAGTTTTAAAAACATTTCTTCATGGGTCATATATTCCATTAAAAAAAAAACAGTACAATTCACATCTGTACTTTAAATTTAAAAAAAAAACATATACATTATCTGCAGCTTATCTAAGTAAACCTCTCATCTAGCAGCACTGGAATGAGAAGAAAGAGGGGGGGGGGGGGGGGGGGGGGGGGGGGGAAGAGATTTATTTTTAAAAAAAACAGGGGGCGACCATTCACGGGGTTAACATCCGGAACATTTCCATCATGGCGTCTTTTTTTTCTCTTTCTATACATTCTTTATGCTTGCTGGAGAGAACTAGTCTTGGAGGGAGGGGTGGGTATCGAGAAAGTTTAGATGATGGGGTTCCAGATGAGGCCGAAGATGAGACGGAACTGTTGAAGCCTGGAGATTAGGAGATTTAAAAAAAAAAAAAGAAGAAGAAGAAGCGTTGCCGTCATCTTCTCCAGGCCTGCTGATGGCAGATTGGTGTGAATGCAAGGGTCACGTGGCATCAAGAGGTCAAGTAGCGGAAATTCTATCTGGCCCTTGGTGTACTTATAAACGCCAGCATTAGAAATACTGTGCGGTGAATGGTCGGAAGGAAAATCACGGAAACGTCTTGGCGATAAAGTTTTTTATTGTAGATAGAATAAAGCTGGGCTGATATTGTTGAAAGCTGTTTTCTCTGTGCAGACTTTAAAGATCTATAAATCTATTGAGAAACAAGTAACGTATTCCGTCGGATCAAATTGATCCACAGGGCCGGTTAGGCAGTGTTCACCAATTTCTGTTGCCATGGCATATTAGGAGGCTTGTGTGGCCAACACAATGCCCAGCCGCATTTGCTTTACTCCCCTTCAGAGCTGGGTAGACGCGTGGACAATCTACAGACCTGGAAACAAATCCTAGCCTTCACTGGGATTTGAACCCAGGACCTTTGGCACGCCAGTCGAAAGCGCTATCCACCGTGTCCCCTAACTATTGCAGCTGGCCTTATTGAATTCTGGGATCATTAGCATTAAAAGCAAATTTTGATGCCATAACAATGCCCAAAATGTTCTTATTATCTCGCTTTCAGTAATGGATATGACACGGAGTACACAGGGGCCATTTAGTCTAAATCCTAAAGGAACGTAGACAGATTCCTGGAATTCCCCAAATGAATCTGAAAATGTCCTCATTAAAATTTATAAAGGGAATTCAAAACGGATGGATAGACTTTTTTAAGTTCTAATGAACAATTTGATTTATTTTTTTTACAAAGACCGACAGACAGGCACAATAAATAGATAGATCTATACATAAATATGTTGATATGTAGATAGATACGTAGATAGATAGATAGAAAGATAGATAGATAAATACATAGATACATAGATATATAGATACATAGATGCATAGATACATAGATGCATAGATGCATAGATACATAGATACATAGATACATAGATACATAGATACATAGATACATAGATACATAGAGACATAGATACATAGATACATAGATACATAGATACATAGATACATAGATACATAGATACATAGATACATAGATACATAGATACATAGATACATAGATACATAGATACATAGATACATAGATACATAGATACATAGATACATAGATACATAGATACATAGATACATAGATAGATACATAGATACATAGAGACATAGATACATAGATAGATACATAGATACATAGATACATAGATACATAGATACATAGATACATAGATACATAGATACATAGATACATAGATACATAGATAGATACATAGAGACATAGATACATAGAGACATAGATACATAGATAGATACATAGATACATAGATAGATACATAGATACATAGATACATAGATACATAGATACATAGATACATAGATACATAGATACATAGATACATAGATACATAGATACATAGATACATAGATACATAGATACATAGATACATAGATACATAGATACATAGATACATAGATACATAGATACATAGATACATAGATACATAGATACATAGATACATAGATACATAGATACATAGATACATAGATGCATAGATGCATAGATAGATACATAGTTGTAGAGGTAAGAATATGTGTCTTTGTTAGGAGAGTATAGATGAGATAGGTAGCCAACTATACTTAAGTTTTTCGGGTAACACAATCGTTTCAGTGAAACCATTTTCTGTTTTCTCTTTTACCCAGGGTACGTGCATGAAGTATAACTTAAACTAACGTTAAGGAAACCCCGTTTTTTAATAGGGTTTTTACAGATGCGTAATAAAAAGTTACACAAAGGTAAATCTACCATCCACCCACTCAAATTTCCTGCCCTATCCTAAAACAATATAGATATATAATCTAAAGGCATAATGCTAGGGGAGTGCCAGATATGGTGGAGTGTGTTTTATGATGGTAGTGGCAGAATTAAAGCACAAAAATAGCGCAAGTTATGCCGGTCAATAAATTATCTACCTGGATAATAAAAAGGTTTTATCATTCTTTAACTCTCTCTCTCTCTCTCTCTCTCCTTTCTTTCTTTCCAACTCCTTTCCTACAATTCTCTTCGGTCGTCTGCTAGCCCCCGCGAAAATAAATTTCATGGTAAGAAATCTCTGCCAAGACTTGACAAGTGCCTCCCTCCGTATCTAGGGTACTGATAATATCCGTCAGTTTGAGAACCCTGTCTTTAAGCCGTTTGTTTTTTTGTTGTGTTTTTTCTTCAGTTTGATTTTTTTAATGTTTTAGTTTTAAAAGAAAATAAAAATCTGGAATGTGGGCGATACCTTGATTTTACAGTAAGAAAATGTCATTGTTGGAGAAGACTAGTTGTAAAATACTGTATTAGAAACTTTATAAATTGACATCAATAGATTGTTCAATAGATTGGTCAATAGATTGTTAAAGGGAGTGGTCAATAGATTGGTCCATAGATTGGTCAATAGATTGGTCAATAGATTGGTCAATTCATTTCGATTTAATATACATTTTGACTATGTTTAAATAAAGTTGGTTGCAAAACATAAAAATATTAATTATGGTGCTTATATAGCGCATATCCCGTTGATGACAGTTCTAAGCGCTAACGACAGTTACATAGTACAGACAACGAACAACAGACGAAAATGTATATATGTATACGCAAATACTGCTAACGAAATAGGTGAATCTTCAGCCGGCTCCTGAAGGTGTCGAAGCTAGGGCTCTGGTGAAGCTGTAGTGGGAGGTGATTCCAAGCGGACGGTCCCGCGTAGGAGAATGAACGTTGGCCAGCGGACACTAGCCTCACACGAGGGATCCGCAGAGTAAGCGCGTCAGAAGCGCAGTGGCCGGGATTGGGTGTAGAGCTCAAGACAGGAGCGAATGTAGTCCGGGGCACAGTTATTCAGGCACTTATAGCAGAGAGAAGCCAGCTTATATGAAAACCGGTTGTTGATGGGTATGAGCATTACAGTGTAAAACATCATGATGTTAAAATAACTACAGTATAAAAACATCATGATTTTAAAATAACTACAGTATAAAAACATCATGATGTTAAAATAACTACAGTATAAAAACATCATGATGCTAAGATAACTACAGTATAAAAACATCATGATGTTAAAATAACTACAGTATAAAAACATCATGATGCTAAGATACCTACAGTATAAAAACATCATGATGCTAAGAGAACTACAGTGTAAAACATCATGATGTTAAAATAACTACAGTATAAAAACATCATGATGCTAACATAACTACAGTATAAAAACATCATGATGTTAAAATAACTACAGTATAAAAACATCGTGATGCTAAGATAACTACAGTATAAAAACATCATGATGCTAAGAGAACTACAGTATAAAAACATCATGATGTTAAAATAACTACAGTATAAAAACATCATGATGCTAAGATAACTACAGTATAAAAACATCATGATGTTAAAATAACTACAGTGTAAAACATCATGATGTTAAAATAACTACAGTATAAAAACATCATGATGCTATGATAACTACAGTATAAAAACATCATGATGCTAAGAGAACTACAGTGTAAAACATCATGATGTTAAAATAACTACAGTATAAAAACATCATGATGCTAAGATAACTATAGTATAAAAACATCATTATGCTAAGATACCTACAGTAAAAAAACATCATAATGCTAAGAGAACTACAGTGTAAAAACATCATGATGTTAAAATAACTACAGTATAAAAACATCATGATGCTAAGATAACTACAGTATAAAAACATCATGATGTTAAAATAACTACAGTATAAAAACATCATGATGCTAAGATACCTACAGTATAAAAACATCATGATGCTAAGAGAACTACAGTGTAAAACATCATGATGTTAAAATAACTACAGTATAAAAACATCATGATGCTAACATAACTACAGTATAAAAACATCATGATGTTAAAATAACTACAGTATAAAAACATCGTGATGCTAAGATAACTACAGTATAAAAACATCATGATGCTAAGAGAACTACAGTATAAAAACATCATGATGTTAAAATAACTACAGTATAAAAACATCATGATGCTAACATAACTACAGTATAAAAACATCATGATGCTAAGAGAACTACAGTGTAAAACATTATGATGTTAAAATAACTACAGTATAAAAACATCATGATGCTAAGATAAATACAGTATAAAAACATCATGATGCTAAGATACCTACAGTATAAAAACATCATGATGCTAAGATAACTACAGTATAAAAACATCATGATGTTAAAATAACTACAGTATAAAAACATCATGATGCTATGATAACTACAGTATAAAAACATCATGATGCTAAGAGAACTACAGTGTAAAACATCATGATGTTAAAATAACTACAGTATAAAAACATCATGATGCTAAGATAACTATAGTATAAAAACATCATTATGCTAAGATACCTACAGTATAAAAACATCATAATGCTAAGAGAACTACAGTGTAAAACATCATGATGTTAAAATAACTACAGTATAAAAACATCATGATGCTAAGATAACTACAGTATAAAAACATCATGATGTTAAAATAACTACAGTATAAAAACATCATGATGCTAAGATAACTACAGTATAAAAACATCATGATGCTAAGAGAACTACAGTGTAAAACATCATGATGTTAAAATAACTACAGTATAAAAACATCATGATGCTAAGATAACTACAGTATAAAAACATCATGATGCTAAGATACATACAGTATAAAAACATCATGATGCTAAGAGAACTACAGTGTAAAACATCATGATTTTAAAATAACTACAGTATAAAAACATCATGATGTTAAAATAACTACAGTATAAAAACATCATGATGCTAACATAACTACAGTATAAAAACATCATGATGCTAAGAGAACTACAGTGTAAAACATCATGATGTTAAAATAACTACAGTATAAAAACATCATAATGCTAAGATAACTACAGTATAAAAACATCATGATGCTAAGATACCTACAGTATAAAAACATCATGATGCTAAGATAACTACAGTATAAGAACATCATGATGCTAAGATAACTACAGTGTAAAACATCATGATGTTAAGAGCATTACTGTGTAAAGCATCATTGTTACCTTTTTTTTAAATGCCGATCATGTAAAAGTAGAAAACTATTGACCAATAACATGCATGTTCCATCCGTAATAAGGACTCAATATGGACAATCTACACAAAGTAATCAACAAAGAAGCAGGAAAAAACAACAACAACACATGGGCATGGAGCTATGTTTTGCAATGAATCAAATATGACTTTATATTGAATCAAAGGAATGTTGGGAAATGACTCTTCATATTATGTGATACACACAGGGCTGTGGAGTCGGAGTCGAGGAGTCGGAGTCGGAGGAAATTTGGGTACCTGGAGTCGGAGTCGGCAAATAATGCACCGACTCCGACTCCTACTAAATTAAGATTGGAAAAAGACATGGCTTCATTTATTTTAAACAACCGATCAATAGGCCTACAGAAATTAGAAATATGAGAAAGTAAAATATCTGTTTCTTCCTCTAAGTCCCCATCCCTAGACTACTCAAGATCCTATCCCTATTGTAATAATATAGCGGGTCGACACACAAAAAAGTCTTTGAACTAATTTGAAATGCGTCATTAGACTGAACGTCATATAAACCGCTCTGCGCCGGTATTGGTGAAGCTATACAAGTGCCCAAATTAGTAATTACCATTCACATTGTTTTTAATGATTTCAAATGTTAGGACATGGCTTGCGCCGTTTTCTCGGAATGCTAAACACTGCTTTAGTAGGCTATAGGCCTAGGCCATAGGTCCTAAATAAAACGCATCTTAATTTAGCTACTAGTGTACAAGCATACCTTTATTGGAGGCCTAGAGAGGCTTTTACACATTTACGATTCTTTCCATAATGTAATTTGCGTTCAATAGGCCTACAAAAAAATACCACCTTTACGAGTTATAAATGCGCTACGCACGCAACGCACAATTAGGAGCGGCAATCAGTGGCGTATTTAGGCATGTTCCACATGTTCCATTGGAACAGGGGCCCCCACACAAAAGGGGCCCCCACACATCTCAAAAAGAAATGTTTGAGTGACATCCCCGTATTTCGTTGAAGATGTAAAATAAAATTCATTTATTCCAATACAATTTAAAGCGTTCCTGTTCAACCAAGCTACGTGCAACATAAAATGTATGATTTTACAGAATGTAATATGAATTAAAGGCCCTTTTCTGAGGTAGGACCTATGTGGAAGGCAGGGCGAGACCACGAGGGGCCCCACATACATTTGGGAACAGGACCCCCACATAAATTTGGGAACAGGGCCCCCACAATCCTAAATACGGCCCTGGTGGCAATATTTATACTTTTCATTGTGTTGTGTTCTGCTTAAAGATGTTAAACGAAAACCGGAATACCGGATTCCGGATTTGAAACCGAAAACCGGTTTTGATTTTCAAAACACCGCATCTGTGCTTTATTATTAACGGCACTATTAAATACACATTCTTTTGATTCTCTTTCAACACATTATTTAACAAGTTACCATAAATATATGCCTCTTCATATGCTTCTTAATATTATGGTCAACGATAATCGGTAATTTGATTATCACTATTGAAAAATTGAAAGCTATTATCGGTTTTAATCAATTAGCCCAGATTTTTTTAGTTCTAAAGAATTTTATGGTAAAGAGTACAAAATCATATTGTATTCACACAAATCAACCCCTTGAATGCCCTGCAAACACTAATTAAGTTTGAAGTACTTTTCAAATATGCCTACAAAACTACGCACATTTTGCTGTTCCGGCATGTGACTCGTGACATTGCGCGGGAAGGGGGGAGGTAAGGGGGGGGAGGGAAAACCAAAATTCGGTTTTAAACCGGTTGTATAGAACCGATAACCGGTTTTAACATCCCTAGTTCTGCTCTTACAGGGAACGCAGCGCCCATATGTAACCTAGCCTCTCACCTGTAAGGGATTAACCGTTTGACCCTTGAAGTCGCCGATCGTGACCTCTACTGATCAGGCCCCACGAGAGGGGGGGTACAGCCGGTATTCCGTACCGGGGCCCTCAAGAGTTTAGGGGGCCCATGAATATTTAAAATTAAATACAGTAGACTGTTAGCTTTCCAGCCAGTCGTCATGTGGTAATGACACGTAGATGTATGTTGCCTTTCTTTCCTTCAAGGAATGTACAAAATACATTCTCATATTAATACAGAGGAGTCGGAGTCGGAAGTAAAAAAAAATGAGGAGTCGGAGTCGGAACATTTATCTACCGACTCCGCAGCCCTGGATACACACACATTGGCAATAAAAACAATTAGGTTTTTGATCACTCTTTTCCTGCTGACTGGTTCGTGGAAACTCTTGTTTACATCGAAGTATCCGACAATTGACAAGTCTAACACCAAGAATTGTTAAATCGCTAAACCGAGAAAGAAGAGCAAAAAGCAACGAATTTGGGTCTAGACCATAGGTCGGGAACCTAAGGCACGCGCTTGCCAAACTTGGCACGCAGAGCTATTTTCAGTGGCACGCAAGAGACCTCCAAGAGGTGTTTGTTGAAAAAAAAAAATTATAATTTTCGGGTTATTTATTAGGAAAACTGACAGTTGAAACCGATGTTTCTGAATGACATAACGACTCTTTTCAGTGAGTTGAACTTGCTTTTACAACAGGGGTCGGGAACCTATGGCTCGCGAGCCAGATGTGGCTCTATTGATGCCTGCATCTGGCTCGCAGACAATTTTTTTTTATTTAGACTCCTTTGATCTACATATTAATTGCATATCAATATTTCATTCTACAAATGAGCTAAAGTCTACTGCAGCTCAGCATCAGATGTGATAAAGGAGATAAACTCCGCTTACCTAAAAGACAGAAAAATAGCAATCCTGCATTCATTGTAATTAAAGGGAAATAACTATTGCCTTACCTTACACAAAATGCACACATTTACTGGAATTTTTAGTTTTAAACATAATGTATGGCTCTCACATAATTACTTTTCAAAATATATGGTGTCCATGGCTCTCTCAGACAAAAAGGTTCCCGACCCCAGATTTACAAGGACCACTGGAATAGATTTGCATTGAAACTGGGCATATCTTGTCGTGAAATCAAATTCAAAACATTTATCTACCTGTACATTCCTATATTAGGGCAAATATTAAGAGAGATATTTGTTTTTTTTTCAGAAGTACATCGAAGTTTTCAAACCGAAGTTTTGTAACCATTTTTTTTCATTCCACATCAAGCCTAACTGGTTTAATTTTACTACTTGCTACTTGTTAGATGCAGATATTTTTTTTAAGTAAAGGGATATTGACGATTTTAAAATGCAGCTAGTTGAATTTGAAACATTTTAAAAATGGGCATCCATAGATGCCCATTTGCGGAAAAAATCTGGAAGGAAGCTGCTAATGAAAGTCATCAGCATTCGCTCTTCTACTTTCAGTTTTAGTTAAAATTACACATTTACATCAGATTTTATCGCACATGAAAGCTGTTGTAAGCATACAAGAAGATCACTTCCGCTGGACCACTCAGAAGTGACTAAATATTTATCTTGGCATGATACAATTAGCGAAGAGAATTCAAGACAAGGCACACATTAATTGATACATTTAAAATAGTTTTTATGCTCATCTTCTTTCATTAAACATAAATATACGTAATTCTAAAACAATTTTATCTGTATTATTAATTTAATAAATATAAGAGACCTATTTAATAGCACATTATTATGTAAATTTATGAGTAGGAGTTATGCCCGTCAAAATGACGGAGAAACCCTTTAATGGACAAACAATTAATGCAGGAAATGTTTATTTACAACTGATTAACGTAAATAATTTTAGTTCTCTAATAATTAAATCTTGTAATGAATACCATAATGTTGGATTTATATGAAAAAAAAAATTTAGTCAGTAATACTTGTTATATTACAAAACATAACTTGTTTGGCATCACTAATCAAATGCGGAAACCTTTTTTTTTCATTAAAGGGAGATAATTAACCAGTTTTATTTGAACTAATATTTCTAATATGTTTCTATTATAAAAGAATAATGGCTTACAATTTATAACTTAGAAACTATCAAACTGTAAAAAATATTTGAAAATTATGCACATATTATAAGACTAAATAATTTATATGTATATTTTTAAACATTACATTAACTACCCAGTTTGTATAATTACCACGTATCTATTCCGCTTAACTATAATAGCAACTTGCAATTTTTTGTGAAATGGAAACGCATTAAAGGAAATCATAATTAAACTAAGATCAAAATATAAATAATATTAACTGATAATGTTTAGAGTTTAGACAATAATTAGCATACAAGTGAAAGTTCAGTAATAAAATATTGTATTTGATTTAAATGCAAATAAAATAGATGATAATCAAAAACACGTCAATTTTTTATTAAACATATTAAACAATTTTCCTATAAATCTCCTTTGCTTATGACCTTGGTCTTTCTACGGAGTTCAATTAAATGTATTTAAGAAAATAATTTAGAAAACTATAATAGAGCAGGTTGACTGTTGGCACGCTAAATGATCTAGAAATCCTCGTTTGGCAAACTATTAGCAAAAGGTTGCCAACCCCTAGTCTAAACAAAAGTTCTGATTATTGTATGTATTACGGTTGCTCCATCTGGAATGATAACTATTGCGTGCTACCATTTTAACTATTTTTAAAGCGCAAGCACAAATGTCAGTGCGGCACCAAATAAATGTCAAGCTGATGTCCATGCACTCAAATGACATGGACATTTCAGATAACAGAAAGGGCTGATGAAAACGAATATATTTGCATGTTCAGAACGGCAAGGAATAATTTGCTAGGTAATGAAAAAAACAGTTGCACAACTCCATGCAATGAGAAACAAATAAACATCCCTAATGCTAAAGTACCTGGCGGTAAATACTGCGAATTGCCGCAAGGGATAATACTTTGGATGTTCCAGTATTAGCTGTGATCGCGAAGTCGACAGTGAGCTTGTGTAGTTAAAGGAAGAGGCACAGAGGATTTTCATGACCTGAATAGACTTATCAGAAAATTGATGACTATATTAAATATAGAATACTTTTCATCAACTCCTTCATGATTAGATTATATTTGTCCAGAGCCTGAGTGAGGATTGATTACTTCTTTTACCACCACCCCACCCCCTTTCAACACGTTCACTTAAAGCCAGGTGAAGTCGAATGGTAACTCCAGAAATAAGGTCTATAGTAACTGGACAATGAACTAATCTAAAAATAGAAACAGGGGGTGAAGTAAAATGTTTCTGGCTATTGTCAAGAATCAGACAAGTTAAATCATTTAGTCAGGAAACACATGGCAGGTGGCCGATTCGATTCGGTAGATATGTTATTGTATAGGTCAGTGAACCGAGCTAACATTAGAAAGATGGCTGTTGGCACATGAAGTGAAGTGTATGTATATATACATTATAATTCTTTATATTAAAAAGTACAAAAATAAATGCTATCACTGGAGCTTACCTACAGAAAACTTACTTTATTTTTATATTCAATTTACTAATAAGATTGTTAGTAAAGCATACAAGGGGGTGTGCCACCAGCACAATGCAGAGCCGCTTTTACTTTACCCCAACTAATGTCAGGTACCCCATCAGAGCTGGGTAGACTCAGGGACACCCTCAAATCCCGGGGAAAAAATCCTAGCCTTCACCAGGATTCGAACCCAGAACCTTCGGATCGCCAGTCGAACGCGATACCACCGTACCCCATATATTCTTTATATTAACCTCGCAAAAAGAATTCAATCCACACAATCCCCTTGCATCCCGCGCCACCAGAAACTGGTTAACGCTGTTTCACCGGCCCTATGATCAATTCTGTCCGACGGAATACTTTACTTACAAACTCATTAGTAAATTGGATATATATAAATAAATGTAAATTTTCTATAGGGATAGCATTTATAGGTACAATTATATATTATATTTATAGCTACAATTATTGACCGTAGTCAGTGTAAGTGGTGTATTGTAAGCTACTCTATTTGAAAATAAAAAGCTACAGTGATAGACACTAGATAGCCGTATTAACCTTGTGCAAAACATAGATCTAGCTAGTTTATAAAGATTTAATTTTTTTCATTTCAAAAATGTTAAACATTTGCATTAAAGTGAAAAAGGGATAGTTGGCAGCATCAAACTAAAAAAAAATAGCATTAATTACTCCCTAACCCTAACCTAGAAGCACTCTCTCTTGCCAACTTTTTCCGTCTTTTTTTTTTCTTCTACAAATAACGTGTGTCTTTTTTGTTCTAACTTTTTTTGACTCAGTCTTTTCAGTGTAAGATTCCAAGTTTTATTATCTTGGAATCACGTGACCTTAAGCACGCGCCCACTGCCATATCTGACCCTTCCCCCATCTCCGTACAAACAAAAAAAAACTAATTCAAAATCAGTAATAAGAAGAGCGATATATCCTTACACTTCCTTCTACCACGCCTCTTCCATGTAATGCATTATACAATATCTTAGCCCTCACAAAAACACAATCTAAAACTAATAGAAAATGGGCAGTGGGCCAACTCGCCTAACACAAACCCCCCCCCCCCCCCCCCCCCCCGCATGGGCGTTGTTCCACCAGACTGAAATTAATTGCTTAGAGGCGTGGGTTGGGCGTTCGTGATCAAGGGCGCCAACACCAATATTTTTTTACTTTTTTGCAAACAGCGTCCAGTGTCATCTTAGTTCCCAATTGCTGGTCTTCATTAAGTATTTTACTTGCTCACATTCTAGTAATATTCTGGTAATATCATTTGGTAAAGGGTGTTCTACTGATTCCGCCGTCGGCCTATGTTGACAGAATACATGGTCAAGAAACTCTTTCTAACCAAATAAGTTTCATCATTATCATTGCCCATTACCCCAGCTCGGGGTATGGGCCCCCAACCACACATCTCCTGAGTCCTCTGTCCTGAACCATTCTGTCTAGCTGGTTCCAGGTGAACCCCATCTTTGCTGTTTCTGCTTAAAGGCTGCGTTGCAAGGTTTTTTTTGGGGCGGCCTCTTTTCTGCTTGCCTTTGGGGGTTTCATTTCGGTGCTTGCCTGGTGACATTGGCTGGCGGTTTACGTCTGGTGTGCCCAATAATCCAACCCCATCTCTTTTTTTCTGGTGTCTTCTTAAATAGGAAGTTGGCAGGTTCTTTGACAAAGGTCGGTGTTATTAGTTTAAGCCCATTTCATTCATCGAATGCCGTTGTGATCAGGACCGGCTTTAAAGTTTTTGACGCCCTAGGCGAAAACAAATTCTGCGCCCTTAATAAAGTGCCTTCGGCGGGAATAAACTGATGAGTAGTATTAAGGCATAATTTCCTTTTTTCTAAGACAACTTAAAAATACATTTCGCATTTCATTACCTAGTAATTCGTCTGCCTATGCTAGTGCGCGCAGAAGTACTAAACTTTAATTTAGTTTATATTTCTAATTCCCCAAATTTAAAAAGAATCCTCAATTATCCGCCCCCCCTCCTCCAAATTTTGCACCCTAGGCGGCAGTTTGCCTATATGGACGAGCCGGTCATCGTTGTCATTAAAACAAAACGACACCACCTGTACGAATATATTTTAAATAGGTTTTATAAAAAAACGCAATTGCAAGCTTGAAGAATCTTTCTGTATTATGTCCCTTGTTTAAAGTTAGCGTTTTTCTCTTTCTTCTTTTTGTTTTCTTTTTTTTTTTCTAATTACCTCCCTTTGAGTATCCTTTTGAAGTCTAATGGGGAAAATTCATCGCAAACGAAGTGAGACTCGTGTTAATGCAGGGTTCCTAGTTGGCTGGGAAAGTTTGGGAAAATGTTTGGAAAGTGTGTGAAAGTTGTTGAGTTTGGCTATAATGGAATAAAGCAGCAATAGACAAAGCGGCAATAGACAAAGCAGCAATAGACAAAGCGGCAATAGACAAAGCGGCAATAGACATAGCAGCAATAGACAAAGCGGCAATAGACAAAGCAGCAATAGACAAAGCGGCAATAGACAAAGCAGCAATAGACAAAGCAGCAATAGACAAAGCAGCAAAAGACAAAGCAGCAATAGACAAAGCAGCAATAGACAAAGCAGCAATAGACAAAGCAGCAATAGACAAAGCAGCAATAGACAAAGCAGCAATAGACAAAGCAGCAATAGACAAAGCAGCAATAGACAAAGCAGCAATAGACAAAGCGGCAAGAAAAATATTCAATTATTATATTTTACAAAGTGAAATAACAATGTCCTTTAGTTAAGAAATCTTTTACTTCCATTATGTTTTTTTCTGAATATTGTTCTATGACTTTTCTAAGAATTTAAAATGTATTCCAAATTATTATTTTTAATTTGGGACTACCGACATATTCTATCGGTTAAATTAAGATATACCGAAATATATTAGATTGTGATTTGCTTCTTAACCCTATCGATCTTAATGGTACTTTAAATCCACTCCTCACATTTCGCTTGGGTTCACTTTCAACAATAACTGGCCTTGAAGGGGTTAAGGTTTGTGAAAAGCTTAGGAGATTTCGAAATGTTGTGGGGTTTATTTTAAGTAAGAACCCTTTTATCGGTTTACGAGCTCTTCCCCCAAACCCTAAATATCAACATGCATTGTACATGGACTTCCTTTATTAAACAAACATATTATATAAACCCATTTCTCATACACTAAGCTATTCTTCTTCTTCTATTAGCCAGTCTGCAGAGCTGTTTACTCTCTTGCAGTCAATGCCAAACAACACTAAGCTTATATTATACCCATGAAAAAAATAAAAATAAACTTATTATAAAGGAAAAGGTGGGATGAGGGGTGGTGATATTGACTTACAGGAACTAAACGGTTGCCTGCTTCATCGTCTGGCCAACGACCTCCTGGGTCATCGTATTTCTCTCCCTGCTTCCAACTGTACACCAAAATATAAACACATTTTTTTTGTATTTGGCGAGAAGACAAGGGGAGAGAAATATTTATATCACAACAGGGGGGAGACAGTATGAGGAAGAGGGAGGGGAGAGTTATCTTCTCTTGCTGTTGTAGAATTGAGCAGCTAGTGTTGAAAGGTTTTTAGCGATAAATTGTAAAGTTATTGTGTTTATCTCCCTTGAAAGTTTTTGTAAAGTTTATCTCCCTTGAATTATCTCCCATGCAGGAGACATTTTTGTAAAAACAATAAAAACACAACTTTGAAAAAAATCTATCCCGGATTTTTTTTTTATTTTTTTTTTTTTATGTCATTTACAGATCTTCTGATTTGTAGCATCTATAGTGGGCACATACGTTGTTTTTTTTGTTGCGGTTTTTTTTTCTGCTGTTATTTTCTTAAATATACTTTAAAAGATATAAGATGGAATTAATTGCCTTAATGAGGCTTCTGGCTTCGGTTTGTGAAAATTTATTTTAATAGGGCATTTGGTTGCGTACACAATCCTCTTATATTATGTGAATCCCACTAGATCAATTGTATTTAGCTTCTGTGTCGTGCAAAATACAAATAAGAGAAGGCTATGTGGGAAAAGTAATATACATACAAAACAGTAGGCTATCATTCCTTGGTTTATTTTGGGGGTTTTGTTTGCGTGTATCTTGTTGTTTTATAATGATAAAAATATCTAACTCTTGAAGAGCACAATGCTCGTCTAACCGTCTAACGTTCCCAAGAAACTTGGGTGTGTTTTTTTTTTTTTCGTTGTTATTGGCTACTTTTGTTTTTTTATATTATCGTTTATATACATAACACTTTTACAAATATTTTAATTAGCACCGGTTTCTGGAGAGTTCAACCAAGATTATGTAAGATTTGTTGGTTTTAAAAGTGTGCATCTTTTTTAGGTGTGGTTGGGGGGGGGGGGGGGATTTAACGATGACTTTGTCTGAGACTGGGAGTGGAATTAGAAAACCATGACACTTGAATTAAGTGAAACTGTGGAATGTAAGGGCAATTAGAGAGAAGATTTGCTAATAGAAACACCGAGTAGTTTTTTTGTTTTTGTTTTTTTTTATTTTATTTTCGGAGGGGGGGTGATTGTGTACAAATTGGGTAATGATTGGGAAACTATTTTGAAAGAAATAACTTAGAACAATTTTTGCATGGCTTTAGACTAACTGAATGGTTAACTTAGTTTTATCAACTTTACATACGCTGCCTCTAGATTCTAGAGATTCGGGAATGTTTGGGTAAACTGACTTGATTTTCAGGTTTTGGAAAGTTTGGGAAAAACTGATGAAGGTTTGGGAAAGTTTGTGAATTACATTAAAATGGACAAAACAATATTATTTTTTTTTACAATGGTAAATAACCATGTAGTTATGTTGAAAAGTCGTTAATAAAACTTCCATCATGCTTTTTTCTTGAATAAATACTTAAGAAACCTGGTCAACCATTTTGTATTAGGATCACCAATATAAGCAGCGAGTAAACATAAAGAAATCATACACATGCCCGTGAAAAATAATTTGGAAATTTCTTGTCATGTTTGTGAAAAGTTTGGGACTTTTAAAATGATTTTTTTAAAGAACGCCAGAGAAGATTGTGAATGTGTTTTTTTTTTCCGAGGTGGTTGGATGGGTGGATGAATTTCTAAATGGATAGGTGAGTGGATGTATGGATTCCTGGCATAATAGATGGATATCTGAGTGGATGGTTAAAATAGTAAATATGTGAATGGATAAATGGGTGGATAAATTAGTGGTTTGGTGTGTTTTTGCTTTACCAGAAAATTGTTACAAAGAACTTATTACTTTATAATTTATAGAAGTGCATTATTTACTATTAAACTTGAATTAAATGTTTATCTCACAAAATGAATGTGTTGCGGGATTCGTGAATAACAAGAGATATGAATGAAAACATTCATCATGTAGGCCTATGCCTATGTCTATACGTCTGTTTGTCTGTGCGTCTATATGTCTAAACATCTGTAAGTCTAAACATCTGTAAGTCTAAACATATGTAAGTCTAAACATCTTTACGTCTAAACGTCTATGATTTGCTTTTTGTTTACAATGTTTAAGACCATCTTGTCTAAAGTGTATAACCTGTGCTACGTCATGCCAAACAAACAATACGAAAACAAAATACAATCTTGAGTGACAGCATAAAAACTCAATTCTGGGTTTGGCTGAGTTCCTCGCCCAGTAGCTGTTCCTTATCATGTGTCCTAACCGATAACCATCAACAGGGAACCTGAGATTACACAGAATTTCTGGCATTTTTTTTTTTATAAATAGGAAACGTACAAATAACAACAAACGTAAACAAATTGAGTTGAGGTTGTCTTTTAGTTTTGTTTAATTTTAATTTTTTTACCACGATTGCTCTTCTGCTTTGTGTAATGTGCTGGGTAGGGATGGGGAAACGGAGGGGGGGATGAGTGTAGTACTGTTGGAGTTAGTTTAAAGTATGTTATGTTCGGTCTTAATCATTTGTGCTGGGAGTTGGTAGGTTGGTAGATGTGTTGGTAATTGTATGGGCGGCTGGATAGGTTAACGTATTGATGAATGGATTAGCTGATACAAGAAGGGATACGTTGGTGAATGGATGCATGGGTGTGTGTGTGTGGAAGGATATTAATGGGTGGATGGATGGATGGATAGGTTTGGTGAATAGATGTGCGGCTCCATGGCATGGTGGATGGATTAGTGGATGACATTATCGATGTTTGTTTTTTGGTAAATGTGGCAGTGGATTCGTCCATTAATGGATGGATGGTGGAAGAATGAATAACTGCACTGATATGCTAGTAAATGAACAAAATATTAAGCCAAACGAAGGAAGCTTTCATTTTACAACGATTAACCATTTGTTTTATTTATGCTGTCAATGTAATTAAAATAATTCTCTATTTTTCAGTTCACTTCAAGGTGAAAGAAATTCTATTCACAAAAACCTGGTCGTCTGCCTCCTGGTTGCAGAAATTATATTTGTAGCCGGCATCGATCAATACGAGCGTAAGGTAATAGAGATATTTTGAACACTACCTTAATATAACACTACACAATTATATTAATGCACCAAATGATATATGTTTATAGGCTTTCCTCTGTAACTATCTGTCTGAGTATTTAATTACATTTTTTTTTTGGGGGGGGGGGTTGTATTTCTTTGTGAGAACTTAAAGACCAACTGGATAGGTTATTCAAAAGTGATTTTGGGATAGCCTCATACCGAAGTGCCGTATAGCAGGGGAAGAAAATAAACAAAGTATAACCCACTAAACCTATAGTTAATTATTTTCATAAAAATAAGAACCGAGTAAAGATTCGAAACATAATGTGGCAAAATGATTTTTTCTTACCCGAGATGCCAATTAATGACGTCATGTCCCTTTGTTGCCGAAAAAGAAACATCTCAAATGGCTAGAGGATTTGAATTATCCCCCCCCCCCCTCCCCAGATAAAAACACACATATTATTCAAGTGCTAATATTGAGGTAATTCACCTTTGCCCGTCACCCCATTGAGGCAATTATCTCTTAGTCTTTATCGCTCCCCGTGGAGCATAAGGCAGCAACAAAGTTCCGCCAGGCCTCCCTATCCTGGGCGAGCCATCGGCCACCAATAAAACATGGCACGAAATCCGAGGCAATTATGCGCAGTTAAAATTTAGGTTTAATAGTTTGTATACATCATTTTATTACCATTCGGATACTGAATTCACTATTAAAATCAACTATAACTTTTAACTCAATTTTTATAAAAAGCTCTTCACTTGATCTTGTTTATATTATTTTTTAATTAATGCTTCTATGTTTTTAATACTGAAGTAACTAAATTTTGTAATTTTCCTAATTTAACTGACTTCGCTTGTTACTTACAAAATATGAAAACATCAAATATTGTCTTCATGAACATCAATATAAGATCGAGACTCAACTCTAATTAATAAATGTTTTCGTTTCACCAGGTTCTATGTTCTGTGATCGCAGGATTTCTACACTTTTTCTTTCTGTCTGCGTTCACATGGATGTTCCTGGAAGGTCTCCATATCATCTTCATGCTGGTACAGGTCTTTGACTCCAACAGGTCTAGGCTGCCTTACTATTACTTTGCTGGATATGGTAAGCATAATGTAAAACATGTTGATCATTTAAAATATATATATATTTTTTACCGAATAAAGATCTTACAAATATAAATGAAACAGCAAAAGAGATTAGAGTATAGAGACCAAAGTTGTATATAGTACAGAATAGAGAACTTAATATTATATATAGTACAGAATATTAAAAAAACTTGTTTCATTGTCCACTGTATACTAAACAAGTTGTATATTATTATTTTGACTTGTCTATACATTTTGCTTTCCTTTTATAGTGTTTAAGAATAAGGATTATTATTATTTTATTAGGGCCAATGCTGAAATAGGCCTGCCGACCATTTTGTAATCAAGTCAAATTTCTATTTGTTTGACTCAATAAAGCATTCTTGTCTCATCTCTTTGTAGCAAGCATTTTTTAAAATTCAAAAACGTACTGTGATCATATGACATGTCTTCTGTAAAAATAATAGATCTATACCAAAAGCACTTTTAAAATTGTTATCCTTTATAATATTGATACATATTTCTATGTAAATTCTTGTATTTATTCAATTAGGACTTTATAATTTATAATAAAATGTTGAGAACAATTAATTGAAGACTTTTCTTTCACCTCCTTTTTGTTTTAGAATATTCTGGTCTAAGGGAGGCTATCGTTGTATTATTTATCTTTAAAATATTTCTTGCGGTTATCTGCCTTTCACTAATCATTTGCGTTGTTGGTCGTTTCAGGTGTGCCTTTGATTGTAATCAGTGCGTCTTGTTTATTCTATTACGAGGGTTACGGAACTGAAAATTAGTAAGTGAAAATCATTTCACCGTTTATTATAATTATTGTTTGGTAGACTATATGGAGTTAGCACTATAAAACTATGAATTATGTAGGCCTATACTTATAGAATATTTTGACATGCTCATGAACATTTCTTACAGCTGCTGGCTGAAGCATGAACGGTACTTCATCTGGGCATTTGCTGGACCTGTCGCACTCATTCTGCTGGTAAGTTGTTGTTGTCTCCATGAAGTCATTTCGGGCCTCAAAGCAAGTATCCCTTTCAGATATGGCAAGTGAAGAATGGCATACTAGGGGATGTGTGGCCAACACAATGCCCAACCACCTTACTTATCCCCAAAATACTGTCAGAGCTGGATAGACTCAGCAACATATCGTCCTGAACCACGAACACAATTTTAGCCTTGGTCGTTCGGTACAACTGGTGGCCCCCTTAAGATTTAACGGTGTACTGCATATTCTAAATGGGCAATGATGAAATTAGCATTATTGTTCGGGAAAAAAAAATATATGCAAGTCAGGTAAAATGTGGACAGCCAAAAAAGGCGAATGGGCTTAAAAATTGGTTATTTAAATGATACGGTATTAAGTGTAGAGACCTATAATTGATGAACAAATAGATGTGAATAAGGTTATTTCTTCAAAGGTTTTAGTTTTTCCACACCAAAATTATTATTTTTTTTAGTCAATTAGTAATCTTACAATAATAAATAACAATTGCATACACAAAATGTGTATTTTCAGTTCTAGTTCATGTATTTATGTATTATAATTCAGGTGAATGCTTTGTTTCTGGCCTATGCCATGAGTACTGTGTGTCGCCATTCTGAGTATGTCTTTAGTTCCAAAGACAAAACTACTGGCAGTGGCATCAGGTAAAAATTGTATTTGCGTATTGCTTGCAGTTATAGTTTAGCGCAACAACAAACAAACTATCTTTTAGTTTTTATATGAACACAAATAAATGATGCAATTTTGTTTCAGAAAAAAAAACCATTAACAATTGTAATAATAACACAAAGTAGAAATAATTGTTGTTTAAAGACACCAGAACTTAATTTTACTCTCTCTGGTTTTAAAACATGTATATTTACTGTCTGTTGTCTGTTCTATGTTATAAAATAATCTTTTTGTTTTTCAAATGTATATTCTTTATTTCATTTGTTGTGTTTATTATGTAATTATGAATACAATACTTATTTATTTATTAACTTTGTTATAGTTTTAGTTATTTCTAGATTGAATCTTATAAAATCTTATTTTACATAAATATATTAAGGTTTATGTTTAGCATTAACATTTACAACTTTTTTATCTTTTAGTTATAAATAAATGTAAACTTGTTTTAAAATTGAGTATTGCCTCCTTTGCAGAGCTTGGATTCAAGGAGCCTTGGCCTTGGAGATTCTTCTTGGACTGACCTGGACTCTGGGCTATTTCTTCATCAGTGATGCCAGTGTCCCCATGGCCTATATATTCTCCATTGCCAACTCTCTGCAGGGACTTTTCATTTTTGTCTTCCACTGTTTGCTGAACAAGAAGGTAATTAATTCATCTTCTTCACCTTTCACGAAGAGACTGAGAGGAAATCTTTTCTTCTTTGTTCTCATTTGAGACTTTGCCTGACAATGTGTTATGCCTCTTATCTTATCATATATATTACAGACACTCCTTTAAAGAAGATTATTGCATCCTAAGCTCATCCGTGGTCCTTGTCTAGTCTTGTTTTAAATTAATGTTTTAATTGATGTTAAGATACTGGTTTTCCTGGTTTGTTTAAGGTAACCCATTCCATGCCCAAACGCCACTTGGGAAGAAATATTACTTATATGCATTTGTTCTCGTATAATGGATAAGGAAAGTGTTTTTGTCTTTATGTTTATCTGAGCATTGCAACAGGTTGTAGGTTGTTATTGGGTTGTATTTCTAAATGAGAGTTTAATGCCTTATGTATTATTACTCTGCTTTTATATATGTTTGTGCTTCCATAGCTTTATTAAACTTTTAACCAATTAAGATCTCCTGAAGACAACAGTTGGTTTGTTTTCAAAATTAACTCTTCTGGCTGATTGCCATCCCTCCTGATGAGCATCACCTGTGCCCCGAACTTGCTTACTGTAGTTCTTTGCTTTGGTATCTGATTCTTTTGTTAGAGATATAGTAAGTAAAGTACCCTTCGGACCAAATTGAGCCATAGGGCCGGTGTAGCAGCGTTCACCAGTTTCTGTGGCCATAACATACTAGGTGATTGTGTGGCCAGCACTATGCACAGCCTCCTTTACTTTACCCCAACTAAGGTCAAAGCTGGGTAGTCTCAGGGACACCCTCCAGACGCTGGAAAGAAATCCTAGTCTGCACCAGGATTCAACCCAGGACCTTCGGACCGTGCCCCCTTATTAATAAAATTTTAAATGAAATGTTTGTTTTGAAGATATTTGTGAAAACATTGTCATATATAATTTTGTTTTTTAATAGCTAAATCCATTATACATGTTTTTTTGTCTATTTTCAGGCCCAGAAGGAATACCGCAGCGTTGTTCACTCGGTTGTCTCCAGATCCTCTAGCAGTGTCGGCACTCACTCCACCTTGACCAAACGCAGCAATCAGCACAGCCACGAGTTAAATCACGGCTACCACCAGCGCCTGACCAATACCCACAGCCACTCCACAGCTTAACAGACTCTGTGAAACAACCTTTAGGAAAATGGACTCAATTGGTCAAATAAGTAAAAAATAAGTCAGAACTCTTTGGTCATTTAGTATTAGTCTAAAATGTCAATGTACAACTTTACAACAGAGTAAAAAAAACAACATTCAAAATGAGGTAATTAACTGAAATATTTTTTTTTCATTTAAGGCTTTGAAATACATACAAGGAATTGTGTTTAATACTACAAATAATACTACAATATTTGCATGTTTAATTTGTGTTCATGAATATTTGTAAAGCAATGTTCAGTAGTTTCAATGGCCATTGTGCAACAGTGCGGCCAGCACAATGAGCAGCTGCATTTAGTTTTCGACTGCTTATCTTCCTGTGGACCCAAATGGCCGAAACGGAAACCAATACTTTACTTTCAACATTTCCTGTTTTAACTAATTACGGACATTTTCACACTTGAAAGAAAAAAAGTGTCTGTTTCAACTAAAAACTATACTGCAACGGTCTTTTGTTTCCATCCATCAATAAGATTTAGTTCCATTTATTGCTTAAATACGCAAAGCATAACAAAAACAAAAAGAGGACCAGGCTACAAGAGATTATCTATTGTTTTTCTTCTTCAATCAGTCAACATGTTCAACTTATACATTTAGTTTTTTAAGCCAATCAAATAGGACCAGATTGTTATGTTTTTTTTACAATTTCTTTTCTTCAACAATTAAAAAAAACGTTCCCACTGACATTAAAAACAAAATTTATAATTTTATTTTATTGCTTTCTTTTTTATGTTTACACCATTTTTTTTTAAAGTCAGTTTGAATTGAAGGCTTCATGTGACATGAGAATATAATTTTAATGTCAGTCTGAACAAAAATTCTATGAAATATTTTATTTCTAGAAATGTCTGCTTTAACACTTTAATACTCATTAAATAATATCAATGTGTTCATATTATGTGTTTACAATATAAAATGTGCTATTGTGTCTTTTTGTTTTGTGCTTCTGTGTGCTATATTGTGCTAGTATGTGTTTGCTAATGAGCAATTTAAGGGTTTTCCCCTTTCTGTACATCAACTTTTAAAAGGTGCTAGCTTTGTTGCTGTTAATTCAAATTCTTTTTTTATTCATTGAATATTTGTTTCCCTACTTTTCCATTCCCACATTTGCATGATGTCATGCCTTCCTTTGATGTACAAATTAATTGATAAATCTTTTTTTAAATGCTTTTCATATCAATGGATATTACTGACCTTTCAGTGCTTTTTTTTTTTGTACTGTGGTATTGTCAATATTAGTAGACAAAAAATAATTACGTTAACTAATCCAACAGCCTGATCAGATCAAATTAAAAAATTCAAATAAGCTCAACTGAAAAATTTAATTATTAAAGAAACAGAAGAAAAGATTTAATTAGATTTTATTCTATGCATTTCTTTTTTGAATAGGTTACTTGAATTAGTCAGAAAAATCTACATCTTAACATCAATAAAAAACACATAAAAAATGCCATGACAAATTTCCACCAAGGATAAACATCAAATAATATAATTACCATGAGTTTGTTTATTTAGATGTTTGTATGTTTGTTCACTTTAGGCTTCTAAGCCGTTTGACCAATCGGGTTAAAAGTTAAATGTGTAAATTGGAAACGGCCCTCAAAAGAGAAATTTATTTTATCAACAATATCTCTTAATTCGTTAATTTATTTTTTAAAATAAACTTAGACCTATTACTGATCACCGTACATTAAGGTTTTAAAATGAGAGAATTATCTCCCTTTGAAATACTTTCACACCATTCATTTGCTATGTTGAATGCGACATCTTTTCGGGTTTTCAGAATGATCTCATTTTGAAATTCTTTCAATTAAAAAAAATCACAAAAACTAAATACCGAAATATATGTTCTCACTACAGTTTTTATTGTAATAGTGATAGTGGTTTTTTCTCTTTTAACAAAACACATTGTAATCACTTGTTTCTCCGTAATTTAAAACTAGCTTATTTCTATCAATTCATTTTTTTTTCATTAATGGTCGATGTTTGCTTTATTATATTAAGTTTAAGTAATAGTAACCAAATGTTTTAATTATTTCATGGATTCACATCGCTATTGAGAACATCCTTTAATGAAGGCCTTTATACAATCAATTAAACAATAAAAAATAACAAAAACTAAATACCGAATAAAACTTTCTCACTGCAGGTTTTATTGTAATTTGTTTTTCTTCTCTCTTAACAAAACACATTGTAGTCATTCGTTTCTCCGTTATTTGGACGGGAAAAACCACTAGTGGAACATAATAACCTTATGAATTAATAGGAGTGTTTGAAACCCAGAACACGTTAAAATGGATGTAATTTCATGTACATAACTTGTTCATTAATATACCAGGTTGATGTTATAATCATAAGTTTTGATTTGGATACCAATTTAGATATGGAATCAATATTATATTTTCTGGAATAAGCTTATTAAATTGTACAATCTAATGCCAACTTTGGCGTAAATGAATTCCAGTGCTAAATTGGAGGGCGGAGGGTAACATTTGTATCTATTACAATAGCCTTCACTACCTTAACTAATTTATTTGTGCTTACCATTAGTGTTTTTGTACGGTAACCTTTGTGTAAATATTTTTAATAATGAAACATAAGTGGAAAAAAAAATGACTTGAAGGATAAAAATATGGAAGTAATTTTATTGGCCAGATTGTAAAACAATTTTTAATTGCTTGCAATTTTTTTTTAAACAATTCTGTGATATACAAAAAATACAGGCTGCACTTATGTCCACCTATATAAATCTTAGCCAAAATGTTCCAGTATTGCAATTGTAATTTTTTCCAAAGTGTCTTATGCTTCTTTTGACATAGTTAAAATATAATATATTGTTCAGTGTTTAGACTGGATCTTCTCAAGTCTGTGTTTATATTTTAGAGAGTAAAATTGTAGAATAGAAAAGCACTACAGACAAGTTATTAGTTTAATCAACATAATTTGCTTTCTTTTGCATAAATTGTTGTTTTTTTTCAGCATTTATTAGAAAGTTATTGCTAAATATTGACTTGTTATCACAATCTTGTTCAATAAATTTCAAAAACCACAACAACATAATTCATTACTTATAGTGAATTGTTTTTGACAAATGAAAATAATTTATCGTAAGAATTGAAGAAGGAATAGAATACAATTTATTTTGTACATCAATATCAGATTGAAGACACATAATGTGAATTAATTAAAAATCTTTTTTATTATAAAAAAAACAACTAATATACTTTTTTTTTAAAGTATGTTACTAGTCATTTCCTACTCGGAATTAGTTTTTTTTTTTACAAATAAGCTGTCAAAACCAAATTACAAAAAAATAAAAAAATAAAAAAAAAAAAAAAAAAAAAAAAAATATTTTGTAATATAACATAGTTTTATTGTAAAAAAATAAATAATTGGATTACATTATATAAAAAAAACAATTGTGGGTATTTTTAATGTAGGTCTACATATGTACGTAAAATGTCATAGTGATAATTACACTTTTCTTATCAAAGCAAAGCCTACACTAAAAAAAGGGGCACCGCCCGAAAGACCGGAATTTTCGGTAGTCCGGCACCGAGCCAGTCCCGAACGTGCCGGATTATCGAACTTCTACTGTATCATCATTTTATCTCTATCATAAAAATACAATTCTAGACATTGAAGGCAGATCTATAAATTATAAGATAGTCATTAATTTCCCTATAAATCAAGAAGTAAAAATAGAATATTTTCTGTTTAAAAACACAACAGACACCGTCCTTGTTTCATTTTATAAGCTCTTCTTTTCTTTTGTCCAGTTTTCTATGTAAATTTAAAACATTTATTATGTACATGCTACTCAGTGATTGGTCATTTGTGTTGGTTGCGGATTGGTCATTCTTGGTGTTTGTTAATTGGTCAGTCAATGGTGATTGGTTGTTGGTCAGTTTTTATTATTTTATTCATCACAGTATTGCAGTTGTTTTGTTTTTTTTACAAATTATATTTTTTTTAAATCAGGCCACAATACACCATTTTAAACTTACCTTGTTCAATTGTTGTTTATATTTTACTTTAAGTATAAGTGTTCATATTTTTTGGGTGTAAAATTGCATATATTTGCTACAGTTCAATTCAGGAATCAATCAAAAAGCTTGAAAATATATCCAATATGCCTTGCTTTCTGGCTATTTAGTTTTACTCCGTTAGAAACTTCCAACAATATCACAGATTACTCCATTAGAGACTTCCAACAATATCACAGATTTATTACTCCATTAGAGACTTCCAACAATATCACAGATTACTGCATTAGAGACTTCCAACAATATCACAGATTACTCCATTAGAGACTTCCAACAATATCACAGATTACTCCATTAGAGACTTCCAACAATATCACGGATTACTCCATTAGAGACTTCCAACAATATCACAGATTACTTTATAACATTTCAAGAGTTCTTGTAGAGTTTAAAGGGTAAATTTAAAAAAAAATATTTACCTTTGATTACCTAGTTGGTTAACTTTTTGTTTGGCATTGGTGGATTGGAAATGTTTATTGTAAGTTAGATTTACACATATAAAATGGAACATAACTACCAAAAGTTATACGAAGTTCAAATTATTAAGTTTCAGTTTTTCCAAATATTGATGCTTGGATTTCTGCTATATGTTGTTTGTTTTTTCATAAATAACAGATTTTGTAGTATTTGTCCTTTTTGTTTATAACGTATCTTATGTAAATTGTAAAAGATTCTTCTAGTCAATTTTCTAACTTACTATGTATCTACCTATTGGAACCTACATCTCAACTTCCCAATTTCCTCTAAAGTTTTTTTATTCTAATAAATACCCTCTTTCTTTCACATGCAGCACCTATAGTTTTTTTGTTTGTTTTTTTTGGTTGATTCTTTTATCTCTGGGTCCTTTAGTTATTCCCAAGCAAATTTTAAATACCGTAATACAATAATATAGTTTGCCAATTACACAGACTCCTTTTTTTTTTCAGCATAAGAATTTTAGGCTAGAACCATAATTTTGTTGGGTTTAAACTTTAATAAAGAAATTAGGTACCTACTCTGTTCACTGCAATGAATTTTGGAATGCAAAATATAATTTTAAATGTTCTAATATTATATTAGATTAATTTTCAATATTTGTTTAACAAAAAAATTGTTGCTCTTTTACTAAAATGTAAAGATAGGAAACAAGTTTTCAGATGTATATATTTGTTTTTACTGTAATGCTTTTTATATTAACAGTCAACTGCATTTGGTTTTGCAGTGTTAAACATCTTTTAATTTATTAAATGTTGTTTATCACAATGTTGTTGTTTGTTCTCATTGGTTTTTTTTTGTTTGTGGCATTTTCTTCAAGTTGTGAATTTATGGTTCTTTGGTACGGTACTTTGAACCGAAGCTTTTAGAATTGTTATATAGTTTTTTTTTATTCCTCAACCGCCTCCTACACTCGAATTTATTCCTTCTTTTATATGCCTGACACACTGGCCTAGAGGCAACACTCTCAGCTACTGTTTCAACGGTATCTGGGTCGAATCCTGAGGAAGGCTAAAGGATTTGTTCCCAGGTCCGGAGGGTGTTCCTGGGTCTACCCAAATCTGATGTGTATCAGACATTACTTGGGGCTTGGTGCTAAACTGGCCACACATCCCCTGGCATGCCATGGCCATAGAAACTTGTGAATGCAGTTGGACAGGCCCTACAGATCAAATAGGTATGACAAGGATACTTTACCCCCACAATCCCTTCATATGGCACAATCAACACAACCAACAAGGTCTTTCCATCAACTGAAGAGGAATCCAAAATTATATTTCTATTAAGTGGATAAGTCAATAAATCTAAAAAGAAAATAATTTTTTTTTCTCACATTTTTGGGGAGACAGAGCAGTCAGAAATTTAACCAGCTCCATTAACAAAATCCCATGCTCCACAGTTCTGAACTTCATGCTTAGCTTTAACCACCCTACTTCTTTCACAGCCTTCTTCTGGTTCATTTCTTTACATTATTTTCAAACCCAGCATTTCTGTGATGTTCAGTGAATATGTAAACGAAAACAAAAGTAATTTTTACAAATCTTTTTAAATCCTTAATATTATGTTATCTTATCTTGTTTCTTTCTTTGTGGCAAAATCAATGGATTGCTAATTGAACCCACTTTCTGTCATCCTATCAAGCTGTACCTTAACACATATATTTATTGCTGATGATAACTCATAATATCGTTTCAGCCCCTACCCCCCCCTCCTCAAAATAATAATAATAAAAAAATGTTGTGCTCAATTCAAAAGTTTTGACAAAAAAAACAACAACTTAAAAACAATGTTCATAAAGGATTTAAACAAAAAACACTTTCTTTTTAGGAGTGGTTAAGTTAATAGTAAAGTAGTAGATTGAATTAAAATAGGATAACAAATGATAAACACATTGATTTATTTATTGGTATTATATTTATTATCAATAATATTAACACAGTAACCCATTGATTCAAAAAATATGTAAAACACTTTTTTTAATAACCCGTAAAGATTTAATTAATTTGATTGGTCCTGGAGTGACCCGGTCCATACCATTCTTGAAACATGATTGGATGGTTCCAATATTCAATATACTCTGACTTTCAAATATTTGAAATACAATGGTATAATGAAATATGATCATACAATAAAGAAAAAAATGAATACACAAAAATATGATGCTAAGCAAATGAAGTAGCATGACAATATTCATAACAAAAATTTAATTTGAAAATTCATTTAATATTTTTAGTCAGCTAATAAAAAAGAGGGAATTTGAAAAATACTTAATGGTACTTAAAGCTTAAATTTTACTACAATAATTCTATTTATAGAACAAGGACATTTTGATCTAAATCAAAACCAAGAAGAAATAAGACGAAAACAGGACCAAAAAATTTACCCGTATATTTTCATTGAATAATTGAAGAAAGCAAAACGTTGATTGGTCCTGATTGGATATATATTAATCTCCATTGCCCTCATACACACTCACAGTCTTACTCACACCTTACATCTACCCCCCCCCCCTGTGCTAGAACTAGAAACATAATCACAGCTACTCTTGCATATGCAAATAAATTCCCACTACAAAGATGTTTTGAACCAAAACATATTCAATGGTCCGATAAGTTTGACAAAGCACATCACAAAGTAAACAATGCCTTTCTTTAAAAAGTCATCCAGGGAATTTCAACAAAAAACGAAAACAAATGAATATTAGATTAAACAGAAGAAGGAAGGAAAAAAGAACTTGTTGAGTTTTCTGCATACATAAATTAAATTAATAGTAATAATTATTTACAAGATTGAAAATTAAATTGTACTGATGGTGTACTTCATGTGAACACGAAAAAATGAAATGCATACAGAAATAATAATTCAGTTGGCAGCTTATGATAAATTGTATAGATCTATTCTAGACCTAACTGCTGAAATCTAAATAGAAATGATATAGATTATATAAATATTTAGGCTCTATAATTTCATTGGTCTAGCTACCGGATGTGAGGGGTATAGTTTCCAGTAGAAAGCTAGCTTAAACATTTTCATTCTTGGTCTGGTTAGTGTAAAAAAAAATAATAACTAAGCTTAGAGACGCTTGCAACAAATTGTAAAACTCTAAAATTAACCTAGAAGAGAAAGAAGAATCCCAGGTTTAAAAATTCAAGCTTTTTTTGAGAATTTCAGCTTATTTTGAGAATTTCAGCTTATTTTTAGAATTTCAGCTTATTTTTAGAATTTCAGCTTATTTTGAGACCACCGGCTTATTCTTTTAGAATTCCAGCTTTCTTTGGGAACTCCAGCATTTATTTAGAATTCCCCCTATTTTTGAGAATTTAAGTTGTTTTTTTTTTTTTTTTCTCCCTTTTTTTTTAGAATTTCACCTTTTTTTTAGCAGCCCGGATAATTATGAGAGTTCCAGCTTTTTTTGAGTTTGATGTCATTTTATAATCAATCTTTTTTAGGTCTTGATAATTATCTGAATGAAGAGAAGTGATCTAAATGAAGAAACTGACCTGAGAGATACTGAATGACACCCCCCCCCCCTTGCCACCCATACTAACATAGTTCAGATACTAAGTATATATTATATTGGATGTTTGGTGGGAGCAGGGAGAGGGGGAGGTGGGCTAAGAAACAGTCACAGATATTGGGTGGCATTTGAACAACTAATAATTAACTACATTCCCATTTTTAAAAAAAGAAAAGACGAGAGCCTTTGTTATAAAACCATGATGATTTAGCATACATTTGTATTAATCTAGTCTGTGTGTGTGAGAGTCTTAGTCTGTCAGGCTCGCGGTCCTGTTCTGAGTGATCTTGGTCTGTATGTGTTGCGGTATGTATGTGTCGCGGTCTGTATATGTCTTGGTCTGTATGTGTCGCGGTCTGTATGTGTCGCGGTCTGTATATGTCTTGGTCTGTATCTGTCTCGGTCTGTATATATCTTGGTCTAGAGGTGTCTAGGTGTGTATATATCTTGGTCTGGAGGTGTCTTGGTCTGTATAAATCTCGGTCTGAATATGTGTCTTGGTCTGCAGGTGTCTTGGTCTGAATGTATCTTGGTCTGGAGTTGTCTTGGTCTGGAGGTGACTTGATCTGGAGATGTCTTGGTCTGATTGTGTCTTGGTCTGAATCTGTCTTGTTCTGAATGTGTCTTGGTCTGAGATGTCTTGGTCTGTGGGTGTCTTTGTCTGAATGTGTCTTATAATATGGTCTTTGTTTTGGTGTCTTGGTCTGTGTGTGTTTTGGTCTATGTGTGTTTTGGTCTGTAGCCTATGTGTCATAGTCCTTATGTGTCCTGTTTTGTAGGTAGTGTCATTCATAAAATATTTTATTAACACATTCGTTAAAAGAAACAAACAACAATAAACAAAATGTAGCCTAATATATTATGTGCACAGAGTAATACATTATAAGATAAAAAGTGAAGATTTTATATTATTTTAGTGAATGTAATACATGAATGTGAATGAATTGAATGATGCACATTTTTCACACGAAATACAACATGATCATAAACAATACATAAACAAGTTTGAGTGATGTTCTGGTCGTTTTTTGGTTATGTTTTGGGTAGGCTATTTATTTACTCTGTTGGTTGAGTTATGGGAGGTGGTAGTGGAGAAATGATGCAATTTCTTGTATTGTTGTATAATGACATTTCGTATAACGTAACAGCTCAATATATTATATTGGCCGAAACATGGAACTCTGTAGTCTCTTGTGACTGGGCTAGTGTTATGCGGTTTTCGATGGTTATGTTATTGTATAAATATTGTATATGGAATGTGTGAGTGTGTATATGTTAGCAACCCTGACACACAAAATGGCAGTCATGCAATAATTGACCTGCTACATTCGGGATCCAACACAATTTAAAATGTAGAAAACAAATAACCAATTGTGTTCAAACTTTCTTTCGTTTCACATTAATTTTACATTTTTAAAGGAATGTACATGGCTTTGTTTCTTGTAGTTATCAAAGGGCAATAATTTAAATAAAAAAATCAATAACATTGCTTAAAACACCCTTTAATAATTAACAACACCTTGGGGATATGGTAAGGTATTGTTAAATTGTACACTGTTTCATTATTATTTCATTCTTTTCAAACATATTTTAAAGTGCAAAAAGATTTTTTTTAATTATATTGTAATTATTTTACGTCACACAAAACACTGTAGGCTACTTTTTTTTAAAATCTAGGCCTGAAGCATTATGGGAAAAAATATGTTTATAAATAAGTGGTTGCAAGGATCATTGTTATGCAACTGTCTCGCGTCGACTACTTCTGCATATGGCTTGACATGAATATTAACTGCCTTTTGTTAACTGTTAAAACGCCATCTTTTTTGTTTTGTTTGTTTGTTATGAAGACCAGGTCATTTCTGAGCCAGTGGCAGTGCTTTCATGGGGAGTAGCTCGTTGCAGAGGATAGGCCTAAATGAATCCAACAACTTTGGTGCAACTATTATAAAGGGGCAACCTTGTAGAGCCTTTATATAATGTAGGCCTATATATTTAAAAGGACACACACACAAATAGGGCCGACACAGATAAGTCTTTCAAAAATACGAGTGTGCATGTAGTTATGGGAACAAAGCAACTATTTCCGCGTGTCAAGAAGTACCCGCCACACAGATACGCTTTACCACAAGCGCGCGCTAGAAGCAAACGACATTGTTTGTTTGCCGCTTAGCATGATGGGTAAGCATCAGCACTATAACAACCGTTTGGTTTTATTGTATGAAAGTTAAACATCAAAATGAAAGATGCACATAATGATATATTATAGCATTATTGTAGTTGCGCTTTGCTTCTCACATTTCGTAACAATGAAACAGACATAACCAAATTATCGGATATGTTTAAACATGATGAAATATATTTAAATGTATAAAAATACATTATATGAAGATGGGGGAAACCCGTATTGTGAACAATTGGGGGAAAATGTCAACGCATTCCTCACAGTGGAAATATAAGAGCAATAACTCCTAACGGTTTAATTGTACTTAAAATATTTGAGCAGTTGTTTCCCTTTGACCGTCAAATTGCAATACAAGTGCAAGTTCTGTCTTTCGTAAACTAAAAAAATAAGTTTCATAGTTGAGCGTTTCAAATTGAACAAAAAGGAACTTATTGAACGTTCTACGAACTCTTCAGGACTCGGAGCTAGGCTCCTCTTTGATGCCTTGTTCCAGGCGCTTCTTCTCAATCAGCTCCCTCAGCTGTTTCATCTCCTCCTGCAAGCCGTTCAGCTCGTCTCGAAGCTTGCTGTTTTCCGTTTCCAGGTAGTCGGACTTCGCCTCGCGGATCTTCGTTAGCGTCTTGCGGTTCTCGCGGCACTTTCTCGCCGCCTCGTTGTTCCGGCGACGCCTCTCGAGATATTTCGGGTCAAGGTACTTGATGTCGCCGGGATTTCGTTTTGACGCGGAGCGATCTTTTCTATGGCGGTACAGGGGTGGGTTGTCGGCCTTGCTCAGGGACATGGGGTTGGACTGGGCGCGGTTGATTTCCGAGAGCTGGGCGAGTCCGTTCATAAAGGTATGCGAAGGGAATGAGCTAGGGGCGCCGGACACGGCCGCTGGGGAAAGGGTGGTGGAGAAGGAGGAGTCTTTGGCGTAGCTGGCGTCGTGGTTGGGGAGCTTGTGGCGCATCTTGAGCGGGAACGACGAGGCCGGGGGGCTGACCGAGTTGGGCATCTTGTCCGTGGGCGTGGCACTCTGCTCCGACTCCATGCTGCTGTTGTCGTCGGCCCCGTTGTTGCTCTTGGCGCTGACGTTGCTGTCGCGGCGCACGGTGAGCTGAAGGGGCTCCTCGTCGCTGCTCTGGCTGGTGGCCGGGGACGGCTGGGACCAGGAGGAGCGAGAGTAGCTGTCGAAGCTGGTCTGCAGGAAAGGGGCGTGGTTAGAGCTCAGGTGTGAGCCGTGGTAGGCGTTCTGGACAGGCATGGGCGGGCTGAGAGGTGAGCGATACTGGTTGTAGTTCCCCACGCTGCCGCGCCTGAACAGGGAGCCGTCGGGGGACTCCATGTGATACGCCGATGATCGCCTCTCGATGTTACTGTTGCTCCGCTCCCTAGAGCGAATCTCTCCTTCCTCGAAGGCCTCGTGCTTGAGCAAATCCATGGGGTAGGCCGGGTGCTGTGGGGGCGCGGGGTGCTGGGACAGGTGGTAGTGGTGGTGGGCCGAGGGCACGGCCATCTGGGGCTTGGTCCCGCCCTCGTGCATGGCTCGCGAGGCGGCCTCCGACAGGAAGTAGGGCAGCCCGGAGCCGATGTTGTTGGAGTACATGGCCACGCCCATGTGCATGGCGCTGGACACGGCCAGGAGAGGGGGCGGGGAGCTGTACGGCATGTGGGCGTGGCCGGGAGGCTTGGAAGACCCGCCCACCGGTGAGCTGCGCGACGAGTGGCCGTTGTTGGCCACCGGACGCGGGGAGACGCTGGCCTTGCGGACACTCGGTTCGTCCTCCATGCTGTCGTCCATGTACCCTCCTCCTCCTCCTCCCTGGCTGTCCGGGAGGTTGAACTTCCTCTTCAGGGCCAGCAACTCCCTCCTGAGCTTCGTGTTGTCGTCCTCCAGGACGTTGATTCTGCCCTCTAGAACTCGGTCGTGAATTCGCCGCTTCTCGCGAGATCTCCTAGCTGCCTCGTTATTCTTGCGTCGTTTCTCCCAGTACTGGGAATCTTTTTGCTCGTCAGGGACAAATTCCCGGAACCTGAAATCGAACATTTGAAAGCACTATAAATTCTGCCATATTAAAAAGCTTACATCTATGGCGTTATCGCATCTATTTATTGGTCTATATGCGTAATGATATATCTAGTTATATATTTGAGCATTAATGTTATTGCAGTGTATTGAAAGTGCATAGGCGTATATTTTTGTTTTTGCATTGTATGCGTTGTAAATGTAAGACGACGTGGTCTAGTGAAAGAGCTTTGAATTTTCATTCCGTCGGGCTTTTAACTCCAAGACTGGCCTAGAATTTCATGGGTCTCAATTTTATTCTCTGTTAAGCCTGGAAAAAACCATGACTTGACGCACTCCTCGTATCATTAGATCAAGCTGAGTTGTTGTTGCAATTGGAAAAGGAATGGACAAAGATGGTCCGTGGATAGAGGACGCTGGGCATCCAATGGTTGGTGGCGCCAGACCCCAATAGGGATGACGGGCAGTATATGTTTACTAGCAATGATTTTAAAGTACCCTTCGAACCAAACTGATCATAGGGCTGGTGAAGCAGCGTTCACCAGTCAGTTTCTGTGGCCACGTCATACTACGGAATGTGCGGCTAGCACAATGCCCAGAAGACTTTACTTTACCCCAACTAATGTCAGGTACCCATCAGAGATGGGTAGACTCAGGAACACACTTAAGTCCTGGGAAAATATCCTAGCCAGGACCTTCGGATCGCAAGTCGAACGCGCTGCCATTCGGCTACGGTGCCCCATTACCAGCAATGCATGTAAGTATTTCAAGTGTTAGTAAATATGTACAGTGTAGTCAAAGAGTAAAGTTTAAGCTAGAGAAAGATGTTTACCTGCGGTTTCCATCGCCGCCAAATGCACCGGAGGAGTCCGAATCACTGTTGTGTTGGCTGTCCACTTCCCTGTACGCATGCTGTTGTTGGTGCTGTTGCTGCTGCTGGAGATGCTGGTGATGCGACGAGGAGTAGATGCCCTGCGCTGGCTGATGGTGGTGCTGCATCCCGTGCTGTGGCGGCGACGAGGGGGCGGCGGGGGCGAAGGGCGCCACGGCAGGCGGGGACGGCATCTGGGGGGCGGCGGAGGATGGCGAGGGGTGCGAGGCGGCTGAGGCCGGGGGCAGGACCTCCGGTGAGGGCTGGGGCGGGACCTCGGACCCGTGGGTGACCGTGGCGAGGTGTGGGGATGGAGGCGAGCACTGCTTCTGTTCCTTCAGCTCTCCTTCAGTATACATAGCTTGAAAGCGACTCAAGTCACACGGAGCCGGGAAGGTCTCTTTCCTGTAACACAAAACGAAAAAAAAACATTCCATCTTTAGATTTTAGATTCAATTAATGCGCGCGTGCAATTTTTTTTTTTAAGCCATTGTATATGTACGTATTAGCAGTACCAGCTGAACAACTAGCTGAGCAACCAGCTGATTCCATCGTTAGCGTACTTAAGCATCACTACCGGATTATCTGTAATCGGCTAAAGCTATTATCAATGTGGCAGCTTCTGTAGGCCTACGATTGGCCAAAATGTAATTGTTTAATGTATTACATCGCGGCGCGTTAAGAGAGAAAGAGTGTTACACAGAATAACTCAAATGACGATTTCGTGATAAATTATTATGTATAATTAAAGTGGCTATTACTATTACAGTATCTTATAATAGCCAAGTAATTATAGTGTCAGCTAGAGCTATAAGCATATAATATTAATTTGTGTATTATATAAATACGCTATATGAAGTATGATCGTGATAGACATTAAATATTATATTACTAGGAGTTATGCCCGTCAAAATGACGGAGAAACGAGTGATTACAATGTGTTTTGTTAAAAGAGAAAGAAAAAATAACAAATAATATTAAAATAAAAACTATAGTTAGAACGTTGGTTTCGGTATTTAGTTTTTGTTATTTTTTATCGTTTACGGTCGCCTGGCCCTGGAACATGTATAAAGTAAGATAGTTTTAGACATTTACTATTATATAATTGTACTAACCCTTTTTAATAATAATATTATGTACTTTCTACTTGTATAAATATATCGTGATTTAGTATTTTCAGTTTGTAGCTTATGTTCCCTAATACAATAATTAATTTTGATAGTGTGAGTTGGCCAACTATACCCTAACAGCAGACGTACGTTGTCCCAACATTCCGCCAAGATTTAAATCATATTAGTTATGGCAGAATATTCTGGTCGAAAATTGTGTGTGCCGGTTAGGGTACCTACACTTCAAAGTCTGCGTCTGCGTCTGCTACTGTCCAGTAGATACCCCCACCCCAGTGACCACACACACACACGCAAAAAAAAACAATTATTCTAAAAAAAAAAAAGATTTGTTCTTTAAGAAAATATTTTTGCTCTATAAAAAAAAGTTTTGCTCTTAAAAAAAATTTAAACGGGAAAAGAAATGAAATTCAGTAAAAAAAAAAAAAACTTACGTCATGGAGACAAGCATTTTCCCCGAGTATAAAAAAAAGTTACTGACAAACTGTTCATGCAGGTAATGGCCGCACAGTGTGGTACTAATACACATGTGGGCTCTTACCTATGTATTCAATTGTTAGCCTTTTTTGACATAAACATGTTTTTGAAAGAAATAGGAAACAAAACACACACAAAATACATCAGATATTTTAAAAAAGTCAAAACGTAAAGAATGAATTCCATAATGGGCTTTAACACCGGATGTTACGGTCGAGATGTTGGTTGTTGTTTGTTTTTTGTTTGGTTTTCAATTGGAGAAGTTGTAAAGATGGAGAGAGATAAAGGTATAGCGTGAGAGAGAGAGAGAGAAGGAGAGAGAAAGCAGGGGAGATGGGAGAAAGTGGGAGAAACGGAGAGAGATGGGGAGAGAGAGAAAGGAGAGAGGTTGGAGGTATAGTATGGGAGTGAAATGGTAGCGAAAGGAGAGATGGAAAGAGACTGGATAGAGGGAGCGATAGGGTGCGAGAGACAAAGGTGGGAGATATAATAAGAGAGAAAGGAAGAGACCTAGGGAGAGGTGGGAAGAGATGAGGAGAGTTGAGGAGTGAAACAGAGAGGAAGAGAGAGAAAACAAAATTAGAAAAAAGGACAGAGAGAGAAGTCTAAGATATAATAAGTGAGAGATGGAGAGAGAGCGAGGGCGAGATAGGGAGAGGATGGATAGGAAGGGTGGGAGAGGGAGAAAGAGAGATGGGAGAAATGGAGAGAAAGATGGCGAGCAGTGGAGGTATAAAAACCAACTCATCGATCCGCAGTAAAATGTATAAATAGTCATGAGTCATGAGCGTCAGCTGATGTTGAGAGAGAGAGAGAGAGAAAGAGAGAGAGAGAGAGAGAGAGAGAGAGAGAGATTACATTAGGGTAGGGTAATGGAGGAACGGACGGGTGGAGGTGATGTAGGCAAAGGTGGTGAGGGGGGAGGGCGATGGGGAAGGGCGCCTGGAAGTAAAAAAAAGTAACTCCACAACTCGGCAGTTCGATACACTGCAACGATTACACCTCCTCCCCCCCCCCCCCCCCCCCCCCCCCGCCAACCGTGCCATCGATCTTAGTACAACTCTTGAGAGACTCTGGTGGTAAGAAATGGTAGGAGGGTGGCGGCGGGGCGCCGGTGGAAGAGGAGAGGGGGGAGGGAATTGTAGTTCACTGACCTAAATAAGCAGTTCTCAAACTACCAGGCTCTGTTCCCCACCCCCCAATCCTTCACACACACACAACAAACATTTATTTCTCCTTTGCTTGACAATCACCTCGTAGAGACACAATGAAGAACCAATCATTTAAAAATAAGAATTTTAGACAAAACAAAGAAAGACAACGAAAAACGAAACCAAAATAAAAACAAGAAATATTGATTCGTTTCTTTTTTTATTGATGAGTTTTTAGAAAACATGACGAAAAAATAAACTCAAGGGCTTTGACCTCCCCCCCCCCCCTACCTTTCGCAACCCCCCAGCTAGCCTTGAAGAGTTCAGGAATTGAGGCTCAGGTTTTCAAAGTTTATATTATATGGGCTTTCACTTGAGTGAGTATGTGTGTGTGTGTGTGTGTGTGTGTGTTTGTGTGTACTAAGGTCATACATTATTGACTTAGGTCTTTAGTACACACACAAATAGACTCACACATACACACCCGCATACAAATGACGCCGATACTTCAAACAAGCGAAAAAAAAACAACCCTTTTTTCTTCCTTCGAATTTATTTGTTTGTCATAATAATAATAATATAGTAAAGCAGGTATTTACTTGTTGAATAGATTAAAGTAAATGTTTGGGAGGGGAGAAAGGTTGTCAGCGAATAACAATGGGGCGCCCCTTGCAAACGGGGGGAAACACCCGATTATCAACTGGAGTTACGACACTAGAAATTGTCACTGTCGTGAGGTTACCACCTAAGTATGGAGGACACGCGTCACGTGCGCCGTACCTGTGACTCGGCGTCAGAAATGTGATATAATATTCACACAAACACTGCATCAAGTGCCAACGAGAGTCAGTTATAGTTCGTTCCAGTAACGTTCTCCGTTTTATCTAAACGATCCATATTTCATTAAAAACACAATAATGCAGGGGTCGGCAACCTACGGCACGCGGGCCAGACTCGGCACGCCGAGCCCTTTTTCAATGGCACGCTCAAGACTTCGATAAAGACAATTAATTAGTCTCTTCTACCAGAAAAAAATTGGGTCAACTTGTATGCTGTTGGCGCGCTGAATGAATTAGAAATCCTACTTTGGCACACTGTTATCAAAAGGTTTCTGACTTCTGCACTAATGTATGTTTTCAAATGAGCTTAAAGACTTTTCTCTTTGGCTAGTGGCTGTGTGCCTTACATACTGCAATTTATTTCAAGAGCGCACTGGGCATGCTAAATTTAATAGCATGGATACAAGCGCTATAATTATAACTAATAACCATTATAATAATTATTTTTATTATCAATCTTGACCGAAAAGCGAAGTTGACGTTCTATTCCTACAGACTAGGTTTTCAATTTCATCTGTGTCTTTTTTTTTAAACTATATATAGTATTAAAGTTTCAATGCTTTTTCTCAACTTCTGCCCATGATACGTGTGGGTAGAATAGAGTTGAAAAGCCATGGAAAGTTAAGGATGTTCATTTCATTCACTATGCCCAAACTTACAACAACAAAAATCTATATTGCCCAGAAGAAAGGCTGAAAAAATCCTTGCCTTCTTTTTGCCCAAGACTTGTATAAGAAAGAGAAACGTGAGTTAAAAAAAACACACGAACACAGCTATAAACACAAGCAATCAGCCATGGCATCGTGTCATTCAATGAACGAGATTTTATAGTCGCTGGCACTATAGATTTAATATACAGGATGTAACTGGTTTCTTTGGACACGGTATAACAGAAGATTGTGAAGTCAACTCTATGCCTAAAAACGCCCATGGACTTTCCCCACACACATGTCTAGTGGGTAGGCTCAAAAAACAGTTTCCTGGAGAACAAAATACTGGGCGGACTGGGCTACCGTTCCAAGTGGGTCTAGAGTTTAGAGTTCAAATCCTGCTTAGACTAGAAAAAAAAAAAACAAGCCTGTTCCTGAGAGTCCCTGAGACTAGCCAGCTCTAATAGGCTTCCTGACTTTATCGGAATTTGTACCCAATCCATTCGCATTGGCATCCAACACTCTATAGCTTATTTTTAGTAGAATTTGCGTGTTTTTTAGGCACATCTTGCGAATTTAGGCCTAGGGCCTACATATTTAGCACGCACTTCGTTCAATTACTAAAGCTCAGATAAACATAAAGACAAAAACACTTTCCTTGTCCCTTATGCGAGAACAAATGCATATAAGTACTCTTTCTTCCCGAGTGGCATTCGGGCATGGAATAGGTTGCCTGAACAAACCAGGAAAACCAGTAACTTAACATCATTTAAAACATTAATAAAAATGCAAGACTAGACTCGGATCACGGATGAGCGTAGGACGCAATAATCTTCTTTATAGAAGGAGCGTCTGTAGTGTATAAGATAAGATAAGATATTTTCTTATACAGAAGCCATCGCCCCCCCCCCATCCTCTTCTTTACACTCCCATAACGGTAGGAGGATGGGCTAAGTGAGGATAGGGAGGTAGAGAGAGAAGAGGTGAGTTTCACTGCGCCTCGTGAGTAATCCCTCCAGTAAGCTGTAGTAGACGTGCCCTCTGCGCCGTTCTCGTGTGTGCTTCTCTCTCTCTCTCTCTCTTACTCATTCCATCTCTCTCTCTCTCTCCCCCCTCTCTCTCTATTCGGTTCGTAACGAGGTTGGATGAGTACGAATGCACGTCTGCTTATTTATCTATTTTTCTCTTTTTTTTTTTTGCCGAACCTCGTGGAAAAAATGTGGTTGAATAAATATCTAGAAACTGTAGAAGTATTCAAAAACACAGACACACACACAGACACACACACAGAGACACACACAAACAAACCCAAAGGGCGTGGTAATAGTAAATAGCGGGAAAAGTGAAAACTGGTGTGGACAAGGTGGGGTGGGGACAGTCCAGTAATAGACAAAACAGATAAGAGTAAATGAGAGAGAGAAAGAGAGAGAGAGAGGGAGAGAGAGAGAGAGAGAGAGAGAGAGAGAGAGAGAGAGAAACGCAGAGCGAGCAAAGTAAGCGAAAGAAAGAAAAAAATGTGTGTGGGGGGGGGGGGGGTGTAGGCACAAGAGTTCAAGGTGAGGTCAATCACTCCGATGATATACTGTGTTTGCACAGGAAACGGTGGGTATATGCCAATACTATGCCAATATAGTGAGGGGCACGGGGGAGGGAGGTGGCGTATATAAAACTAACTATGGGATTTGAAGGAGAAACCATTCCGGGGCTTTCACGTTGACAAAGAAAATGGATCAAGCGCCCTCCCCCCCCCCCGAAACTTTCAATTGAACTGAACATAATTATCGACAAAGTGATTAAACTGAACCGGTAATAAAATATAGGCAAGTGCTTGAGTTTTGTTTGATGGCTTGTTTTCGGTTGAAGTGGGTTGGTCTAAATATAGCACACGTGACCTCATTTCTTCTTGTCACGTGATGACGTTTACAGGGGAAAGTTTTTGAACGCTCTTGGGGTGGACTAAAATAAAATGGAATTCTTACTTCTCTGGAATTCGCATAGGCGTAGCTGATGAGGGGGTGTAGCATGAAATGTTAGGCAAAAAACAGAGATGGGGAAGGGGGCGGTGGTGATGATGTTCCAGTGAAATTATATCAAGTATGAGGAAGGTGATTATTGTAGATATAGAAGACCCAGACAAACACAGACAAATGGACGGACAGACAGACATATAGATAGATAGATAAAAAGACAGACAGAAAGACAGACTGATAGAGAGAGAGAGACCGACAATCAGATAGATACATAGATAAATAGATACATAGATAGGCTACGTAGAAAGAAAAAACGCCACGATCTTAAAATCTAGGCCTACAATTAACAAATAGTTGGGAATGAGTTCCATTAAAACCCAAGGTTCCTGAAAACAAACAAAAAACAACAACAAACCCCCCTCCCCCCCCCCCCCCCCCACACACACAGTCAGAAGAAGTACTAAGAGTTAAAATTAACTTAAAATACGTTGGCAATGACGTCATCAATAAATGCGTCATCCGTCGAGACAGACAACGTGAGTCAGTCAGCAAACTAGACTTTATTTTTTAACCTGGATGAGTGCAAAAATACATCCTCCTATAAATACATATGTCATTCCAGTATGTGTGTTGGGGCGGGGATAGGTTTCAACTATCTGTGAAAAAAGGGGGGGGGGAGTGAAATTAGTTATGGTTCGTTATTAGAATAAATTTTTCGTGGACTAGGTAAACAGTGAATTGTTGTTCGGTGTGTAAGATTAACCATAATGATGTTTTGTCTGAATAAAGAATACGCCACCTGGCAGAGTCTATCTTTGTTACGCTTTATTTAGAAGACATCACAACACGTGAGAGCGCATAAATAGGTCTGTTTCTTTTTTCTTTTTTTTATGTCAATTTAATAAAGGCGTTATACATTTTTATTCTCTACAAACAGCCCCGGCTAATAATGTAACACAAAGAAACATGAGAAATATGAATATTTTACTAGGTAAAAATTAGATACTTCTGGGCGGGTGGGCCTATTCAAGTCTCTCAAGCTGTTTTCCCCCCAGTGAAATCAATACCCCCAACGTATCATTCCCCCCCCCCCTCTCAATAATATCGTTTAATTTCTCTCGTGTCTCGACCGGTATAAGTTGTTTTTAGACTTATAAACTATAAACAACCATTATATAAATAGTTCTTGCACATATTTTTAACTTCGCAACCGGAGAAATCCAGCGCGTGTTACTTAAAATAGCACCATTCTACAGTAAACGTGGAAGTGGAGCTATTTTTGAAGCAGTTCCAAAATAGCTGATACATTCGTAGCGAAAACCGAGCGTTCCCAATATGGAAACGCTAAAACATAATAATAAGATGATTGCGCCGCCCGAGTGAGCATTTCGTCATATATTTATAGATTCTCGGGTCAGGTGCAAATCTATATTTAGCAGCATTGCATCATAAGTGCTGAATGTTGCGATGTCGCGTTCATTCATCTCCATCAGTGTAAATGTGTGTGTGTGTGTTAAAACGCGTGACGTCGACACCAGCTTGCACACCGAGTGAACGGGAAACGGCATGAAATGGCGTGCAAAAAAAGAGCGCCGCAGCAGCAAAAACACATACACACACACATACACACACACGTCTCCCTGTGACCTAGATAGAAACGAATCAATCGAATCGATCTTTTACCCCTCCTCCTCCTCCACTCTTCCGCCCCGGCCCCCTCCCCCTTCTTTTTTTCTTCTTGCCTATCTGCCCTCCCCTCTCCCCACATAGCGAGAGCTTGGGGTCACACTGAGGTCACCGTGCCAGCCATACCGGAGCATTGCAACACACGGCGTCCGGCCCGCTGGTCGTGTTGTAACGTTGAAGAAGGGGCGGAGGGGGGAGGGAGGAGCGTAAGGGGGGTTGTATAAGGGCGAGAATGCGTGGAAGCTAAGGGGGGAGGGGAGGGAAAGGGATTTTTAAAAATGCAAAATGGAAAAAAAATACCGAGTGGGGGCGTCGGGGCGGCCCCGGGGGGGGGGGGATGAAGTTACCTGGCCAGCACTTGCAAGAATGTTCTACAGATAGATATAGTATTTGTGTGTGTGTGTGTGTGTGTGTGTGTGTCTAATAAAACGAAGGGGGGGGGGTGGACCGTTGCGAAGGTCGTTACTCTAGCAGGGGCGCCGGGGCGGATATTAAATATACATACACACACAACCTTTCGCGTGGTATTTTTAAAAACAGACTCGTGGCTGTGTGTCAGCGCCACTAGAATTGACAAGAAAATAATCTGGAATCTTGTCTTGATTTCAGTGCATAATATGGCAGACCTCACTGGCAAAAATTCTACAACTTAAAACATTGCAAGACTAGACTCAAACCGCTGATAGCTTTATAAAAATAGGTATAACCTTTCTTTATAGTCCACCGAGCGACTATTGTGTATAAGATGACATTATATAATACAGGAGATCTTAATAGCTTTGAAGCATTTAACAATTAGAAAAATGGATTTATTTATTGGACGAGTTAAACTTGCTATTTATAAAATTAGGTCAACAAAAAGAAAAGGCTAAACTTTGAACGGATAAGTCAACAAACAGCTCGCTGCCTCAATTTAGACAGCTGTTAAAGTGTAGCAGTCCAAGCAGTTGGGTAATCTGTTTCTATAAATAGACCCATGACGTCAATGGAACACAAATTATCGGTTGCTGTTCTAAAAGAAATACTCCACCTCCCTCTACCCCCTTTCCATTATTGATATATTTTTTTTTTGGTGGAATACTAAGAAAATAGAAAATAATTTTTTTTTTAAATGTTTCCATAAGGTCTTACATTAAATTTGGCTTTAAATGTCCCAATTTACATCAGGTGTGAAATAGAAGAGAATTTATTTTTTTTTAGATATTAAGAGTTAATTTGATATCCATATATAGAGTCTAGGTCTCTCGAATTTTTCGTGTGTTTTGTTTACATGTATTATGATATATTTGAAACTTGAAACCAAGACATTTTAAATCAAAGGAAGGTTGCTTGAAATATTATCAAGTACTTATAGTATAGCATGTTAATATGCAGTATGTTGTTTATTTATATTGTGGCTTATGCCTATCCTAAGATATTAAAGGGAAGGGAGGCGAAAAATATGGTAGGACAGTAAATAGGTTATCTTTATGTTTATGGCCCTTGATGTTCTTAGGGCCAGTGGCCCAATGGGCTCAAGGATTTAAAAGCGGAAGCCAAACATGGTAGTTGGAGGAGATGTAGTCATTATTAGGTGAATAGGCTATCATTTTACGGCTGTTTACGACATTCAAAGCAGTAGGCTATATATTGCGCTGAACTCAACATTGAAACGCAATAAAGTGTATGACAATAACTATAATACAATAAGTCAGCAGAGCCCCTCCCCCCTCCCCCTCACAACCCCTCACCAGCCCATTTTACCCCTTTTTTAATAATAGCTCAATGAAGATCGTGCGCGCACACTCATGGGCCTACACACACACAAACATCCCCTCTATTATTATAATGTTCTCATTCTAGCGTGGCATACAATTTCGCACAAATGACGTCATCAAAATGTGCGTAGACGTTGGCTACTAGTTTCATGATCATCGTCATTATCATTTCTATAATTTATCATATTTATTTTTTTCTGCACCTATTTTTTTTTATTATCATTATAATCACTGCGACGAGCGCGCGATTATCGTTATTATCACGATACCCATAGTCGTTTGGTGGTATCGTTTGAGAATGTTTGTTATCACTTTTATTCCCGCCGTCATTATCATCACAAACAGTTGCGGCGGAACGGGAAAAAAAACGGGAAATTGAAAGGAAGGCGTCTGGTGGAGATACTATATTTCGTTTCAGCTCACTATAACTCCACACTTTTTATTTAGCTGTCGTTGCTTGTTGTTTATTTTAAATGCTATCAAGGTCACAGATGCGTACGTATAACGTTTCAAGTTCTCACGCCCCTCCCACGCCCCCTCTCTTAGCCTCCCCTGGACCTCAATTAGCTCCCCACGTATACGTCATCCTTTCTTATTCCAAAGCACGACCTCTGCGTTCTGTGTTGGGGAGAAAAGTCATTAAAAAAAAAAAACACCAGAAGAAAAAAAACAGCACCACCAATTTCCCACCGTATCTGTCGTGTCTTGATGTCTGACCAGTACAGAACACACACACACACACACACACACACACATACATACACACAAACACATACACATGCACACACACACATGCACACACACATACAGATGCAAAAAAGTAAAATTGACCCCTAGTGACCTAAACTAGCGTTTTTTCTCCCCTCGCTCTCACCCTCCACACACACACCTAATGCATACACAGGCATACAATGGACATGCTCGCGCAGACAGAAGACGCCCCCAGAAAGACCAACAGAGGCAAGTTGACTCCCCCTTGAATGGCTACTTCCTTTGGCTGCATGTTTTTTATTCCCCTTTTTTGGGAGGGGGGGGGGTATTGTGCATGTGTTTTTTTTCCTCTCTTCACATTGTGTCTGTGTGTTCAATTGATGGGAAAAAAATATTTCGGTAAAAGAAGAAAAAGGGGGGGGGGGGCTATGAATGAAAGAAAAGACTGTGGGAAAGAGATCGAAATACAGAAGAAGAAAAACAACAAGTTTGTGTTGAAAACTAAAACTTAGACCTATATTCGAATTAATTACTCTGCTACAGAAGAATTCAAATTTTTCAATGAGTACCTTCGGACAAAAACAAACACACTTTTAGATTGACTGATTTCCTCCCAGTAACTTTCAGTAAGTTATTTCTACCGTAGGGCTACTGTCTGTAATATTTTTCTCAATGAATAATGCACACAATTATTATTTTTTTGCGATCGTATGTAGAAACAAGTAAAGTCAAACAAATTAATACGTACAGTACGCTCATAATACTTTTTTTATATATAGAATTAAAAACGCACATTTTCCAATATTAGGCCTATAGCCAAGATAGATTATATTCTATTCATTATAAATGAGTATTTCCACTCATATTCTTCCATTCAGACATATGTATGGCCTATGATTCGCTTGAAAACCATAGGCCTATGCATTTAAGTACTCTTTTTTTCCTGAGTGGCATCCGAGCCTGGAATGGGTTGCCTGGAAAGCCAGTAATTTAAAATCGTTTCAAAAACTGCTAAAAATGCAAGACTAGACTCAGAACACAGATGAGCGTAGGAAGCAATAAATCTTCTTTATAGAAGGAGCGTCTGCAATATTTAAGATAATACTTTGATTTGTTTAACAGAATGTATTCAAGTTTTATGTCAAAGGAGATACATTATCACCGGATGTCTACGCATGTACCTGCCTGTAACTGTCTTTGGAGTTAGATCTAGAGTAATTGAACAGATGTGAAGCAAGTGCATATAGACAAACACATTACGGGGTCTAATTCAAGGCCCGCGGGCCAATTGCGAACCAGCGTACAGTTATATCCGGTCAACGAAAAAATTCATATTGTTGCTTTTTGAAATTATTTTTATTTAAAAAAAAAGGTTTTATTATTCTACATTGGGTTTTGACCAGTTTGCCTATGAGTTTGACAACCCTGATATAATAGCATGTACTTTGTGATATTAGTTTTATTTTTGTGATATGTCAATTGTTTTTGTTTTCTATAGTTATGCTGTTGCTTATTATTGTTATTAGTTCTTTGTTCGATTGTTATCTTTTTTTTCCCATTATTGTAAGTTAGCATTTGCACCTGCAGTTATTATCAACGCATTGAATGCATGACGTATTAACCACCAGGTTGCCCGGATGGCACGAGAATTGCGCATTCATTGATTACAATATGCAGGCTGGGGATAAAAAAAAAGGTCAATAAAGATAACTGAAATATCACATGCCTCATATACAGGTTATAGCTAACTATAAATAACATGCACATGGAATATGCATGGTCAACAGCTGCAGGAAGTAAGCACATTAGAGGGGCGCCATTTGAGCGGGAGAAGTGACAAACCCTCGCCCCCCCCCCCCCCCCCCATCTCAACCTTGTAATTTTTTTCTGAATTCATAGGCGAAATATAATTTTTTACAACTCCCCCCCCCCACACACACACACACATTTATATATTTATATGTCTTTACATAGAATACTCTAGATGGACATGTACACACACATTAAGCTGTGTCATGTACACACACAATAAGCTGTGTCATGTACACACACAATAAGCTGTGTCATGTACACACACAATAAGCTGTGCCATTGTTTACAAAAGGGGGCATAACCCGAAGGTAGGCTACACTATTCAACGTTGGCGAACAAAGGAAGGATATAGTGTGTGGTCTACTACTTCCTGTTCCAAAGTCTAGCACCTGCGCACAGTCGCCTCCGCTTCTCCCCCCCCCCCCCCCCCCCGCCTTCTCTTTTGACGTATGAGATGCACGTGACTATTAATTAATTTGTTGATGTTGGTTTTTTTTATTGGTCAAGCCGAAGCGAATGTCAAGGTCTTTCGTCTTTGGTCAACGGGGAGACAACTCTAGTGATTTATTATCTAAAAGCTATTTTTGGGTGATGGAATATTGGAGATTTTTCGATGGCGATCTACCCCCTTCCTCCGTCCATCCGTTCCAAAAGTCTTTGATCCTTCTCTGGTGTATGTCTGTTTATCCGTCTGTCAAAATGTCTGTCTACGCCTCCAGATCTATACACACAATTTAAGGTTTACAGAAGTTTCCCTTCACCAGCGTAGACCTCCGTTTAAAAACCTCGGTCAATTTCAATTGAATTGCCAGTAATTAAAATTAGTTCGTGGCCATCCACCAGTCTACATTAAAATGAAAGAACACGAGTGAGAGAGGAAGTGAGAGAAAGAGAGAAAAAGAGAAAAGGAGAAAGAGAGAGAAAGAGAGAAATAGAGAAAGATAAAAGAGATTGAGAGAGAAAGACAGAAAGAGATACAGAGAGAAAACTTTCTTTGTTTTATAATCAAACAATTTAGTCATAAATAGATAAAAATGTCAACCTGTTATCAGACTTGTCATCTCAGTCGATCGAATTCAGAAATATCATCCGGTCAAATGTTACCATGACGTCTCAGTAATAGAAGGAAGAGAAACTTGAACCCCCCAAAAAATACAAATGAAAATTTAGCAACAGATCCAATGTTCACAAAATGCGTCGCACCTTCTTTTCAAATTTTTTTTTTTTTACATTATTATAACTACATGAACTTCATATGCCTCCATCTTCACCGAGAACACCGGAAGGATGACGTAATATCTAAATATGGCAAATTACGTCATTTGAAGAAAAAAAAAAAGGAAATTATCTCCCCCTGATCGAAATTTGTATTATCTTTTCCTTTTTTCTACATTGGCTTTAGAGCGAAATAAACCTAGAAATTTTTTTTTAAGATAAAGTTTTTTTTTCAATTTATGTATTTTTCTGGAGAGTTTTTTTTTTCTTTTTTTTTTTTTTTTTCATTTCATACATCAATATAGTCTACATTTTTATATTTTTTAATCGATAAAAACCAACTCGAAATAGACATGAATTAGGAATTAATATAATAGAGAAAGTTATATCGAGAGAAAGACTTTGATGAGGAGAGAGAGACCAGAACCCAGAGTTCGAATCGACGAGGGGAAAAAAACGTGGAAACCACGAAAACACGTGGTGTGCCCACTGAGAAGATAAAGGGGAAAAAAACAGACAGGTAGAGAGATGAAAAGATATAATCTAAAGTCTCTAAAGAAAAAACAGAAAAACAAACCTTTTTTTTTAATTGCAAGAGAAAAGAGAAATGTGGAGAATTACGTCATCGGTGCCATTCACGCGACCTCATAATTTGCTGGCGGCGATATAATTTTTTTTTTTCCAGATATTTATAACCGCGGATGGATACACGAGTAGGCGTATTGCGTTGTTTGACCTTATTTGAACAAAGCAAGAATCAGATGTTTCTCCAATAAAAATTATAAAAAAAAACACAAAAAACTCACAAATTCATCTAAATGTTAATTGTGTTTTTTCATATATAGTTTCTTCTGAATTTTTACTCGAGTGCTTTATCTTGTTAATAAAGTTTGAAACGAGGTAGCCCGATTTTAATAGGGATTATGTCGCCAGCACAATGTCTTGTTACCTTTACTGATTACGGAGGTTCAGCAGCGCGCTCATATTGTCCAACCGAAGGCCCCTGGTTCAAGTCTTGGTAAACGCCAGGGATTTATGTTTACAGGGTTTTGGAGGGTGTCCGAGTCTACCCAGCTCTGATGGGTAGCCTATATGACATTCGTTCGGGGAAGTAAAAGGCGGCTGGGCAGTGTGCTGGCCACACACTTTAATCCTTTCGGAGTCCGTGGAAAAATTGTCAACGCTTCTTCACTTGCCCCACTGACAGAGATTGACCGAAAGGGCAACTTTACTTTCTTTTAAATTTTCTACTGCCTTAATCAGTGCTGGATTCGAACAAAGTGAAAGTCATCCCGACACTATGTCGCTAGACCACTGCGCCTCCCTCTCAAATCTAAACAAATTTTTTAATAGTAATAATAGAGGAACTGTGGCCTAGCGGCAGGGCGTTCGGCTGACGTACCCCAAAGGTTCTTGGTTCGTGCCCTGGCGAAGGCTTAGGATTTGTTCATGGGACTAGAGGGTGTCAACTTAAAATCTGTTGGGTACCTGACTTTTAGTTTGGGGGTAAAGTAAAGGCGGCTGGGCATTGTGATGGCAACACAATCCCCTAGTATGCCATTTACATTGAAACTGGAGAACGCTGCTTCAAAAGCTCTATGTTCGAAGGGTAGCCTATGTTACTTTTACCGAATACCTGGTCAGAACTAGACCTGTGTGTTCTAGTAAGTGTAATTTAATTCCTATGTCCTCCCTCAGTTTTACCCTCATACGCCACAAGGCTCAAACAATGACCACTGAATGTTTCCAACCATGCTTACGCCCCCCCTACGCCCCCCTAGATCTGCATTGCCCTCATACCATGCTTACGCCCCCCCCCCCCCCTAGATCTGCATTGCCCTCATTTAGCGCTTTATAGAATCTATATCCTTCTTGTTCTTCAAATTATTTCAAACAGAGAAAAAAAAGGGAGATAAACACAAAATAAAAACAGACCACGTGCCAAATGGACAGAATTTAAAAAGGGGAGCTAACCTGTGAAACACACGTAAACGTTTCTCTGCTGTAACATCCGGCGTCCTTGACCTCCCCAGCCGAAGCTCGCTCGTATCATAACAAAACATCAAAATAAGTATAACGGGGGTTAATGCTGGCAGCTGGAGTTGTCAATGCTTTGGTTTATTTAATCCTGGAGGTTGTTGATCCAGGGAGTCTCAAACGATGAAGGTTCCCGGTGTAAAGTGGATGTGAACTTAAATCTAGATCTGGGTGTGGTCATAAATGTAGAGCTAGGTGTGGATATGGATCTAGAAGTGGACTTGGTTGTGGAGCTAGATGTGGCTGTAGATCTAGATGTGGAAAGATATCTAGATGTGGGTGTGGCTATAGATCTAGGTGTAGATGTAGAGTTAGATGTGGCTGTAGATATATATATATATATATATATATAGAGAGAGAGAGAGAGAGAGAGAGACAGAGAGAGAGAGAGAGAGGACAGAGAGAGAGAGAGAGGACAGAGAGAGAGAGACAGAGAGAGAGAGACAGAGAGAGAGAGAGACAGAGAGACAGAGAGAGACAGAGAGAGAGACAGAGAGAGAGAGAGGACAGAGAGAGACAGAGAGAGAGACAGAGAGAGAGAGAGACAGAGAGAGACAGAGAGAGACAGAGAGAGAGAGAGACAGAGAGAGAGAGAGAGAGGACAGAGAGAGACAGAGACAGAGAGAGACAGAGAGAGAGAGAGAGAGAGAGACAGAGAGAGAGAGAGAGAGGACAGAGAGAGAGAGACAGAGAGAGACAGAGAGAGACAGAGAGAGACAGAGAGAGAGAGAGACAGAGAGAGACAGAGAGAGACAGAGAGAGACAGAGAGAGAGAGAGAGAGAGAAGTATAAAAAAGAAAGGAACGCAACCTACTTTGCTGTTAATGTAAATATTTTTCCCTAATTACATTACGAATAATTTTACGAATAGTCACTAACAAATCACAAACACGCACACACTTAAATAATGCATCCAAACACATGCAGTCTCATATATACATTTACCAACACACACACACACACAGACATGTATGTGCTTGTAAAAAAATACTTTAAAGCACCCTCACGAGGGTTTAATACATTATTATTGTCTAGGCCCCCCCTCCCCGAATCTCCTCGCTCACCTCCCATTTCCCTCTTCCCTGTTTTTTTTTCATGTACTCCCGTACCTCATATTCATACATACTTTCACGTAACTCACTGTTCATCTCTAAACTCTAAACCTTACTGAAAAATATACATCAGTTTAAATGAGTGTAAGAATCCCATTAATTTTTATCGGATTCTATTTCTAAGTTTCCTAGCCATTAAAGAACATGTAATATAACTATCACTCGCATTATCTTGTATTGTATTCATCTGTTATCAGTGCTCAGATATACACAAGGGACCAAAAACACTTTTCTTAACGTGTACTCTTTTTTTTTTTTTTACATCGAAAGGCACCCTGGCATGGAATGGGTTGCCTGAACAAACCAGGAAAACCGGTAACTTAACATCATTTAAAACAATACTGAAAATTCCGGACTAGACTCGGACCACGGATGAGCGTAGGACGCAATAATCTTCTGTATAGAAGGAGCATCTGCAATATATAAGATAATGTAAGATAAGAGCAACCATCATTTAATCAAGTCGACTTGTCCTCTTGATCGCGGACTTTCCAAAGTAGTCATTCACGTACCACCAGGCTGTGAACCCCTAGTCTCAAATATTAAGGAAAAAAAATTATGTTAAAAGATCGAGGTTGAGAGGATTTGGGGAGGGGGGGTATTTCCAGTTAGTCAATCCCAACTACCATTGCCAGAATGAAAACTACACTGTAAAGATTTCTAACCGCTTACGTCAGTCTTTGGGTCAGAATGTTGTTGTTAGTTGTTGTTTTTTAAATATATTTAAAAACTGTAAAGCGGAACGAAGTTTTCTTTTGATTTTTGTACATGCTTTTCTTTATGCCTTAAAACAGTTTTGTAAAGAAAGAAACAACATATTTACGTCACGTCACATTTGAACTATTCCACATAAATTTATTATATAAAAAAAAAAACAAGTTTATATCACTAAGACAAACCTTTTATAACTTTACTGTATTACTGCTTAAGGGGCCTTAAATACTTGTAAGTAAAGTGAGTAAAGTACTCTTCGGGTTAAAATGACCATAGGGCCGATGAAGCAGAGTTCATGATATATGTGGCAACGGCATAGTAGGAGATTGTGTGGCCAGCCGCCTTCAATTTACTCCACCAAATTTCAGGTACCCATCAGAGCTGGGGAGACTCAGGAACACCATCCAGACCCGGGAACAAACCCTGGCCTTCACCAGGATTCGAACCCGGAAAACTTCCATACGTCAGCCGAACGCGCTACCTAACGGCTCGGCCACCATGTCCCTTCCTTAAATACTTGCGACACAAGTTAATTAATATGGATGCTTCAACATCGACCCCGTCATTTAAAACACAGGGGACTCTCAGACACTGGAGGGCCTTTTGACAAACCGTCAAACACAGTGACGCCCCCAACCCCCATTGAGCAATGGAGCCCATCCTGATGACGATCCAACTTATTCCACCTCCTATACGGAACTCGTTTAAATCGGGGGGAGGGGGCTACTAGATATTAAACTTTACCGTGTTTACTATTTTGTTTCATTGAGCCTGAGTCCCTCACCTCCCCCACACGCACAAACATTAGCAGCCTATACATAGCAAAGGGTTGGTCAATGTCTCCATCCCTCTATCTCCCCCCCCCCACACACACACACATACAGATAGGCTACTTACAAAATAATTATTGTAACACTATCTGCCGCCTAACGCATGTCGTATAAAGCCTTCACAATAATGAATAATAATAACAATAATGTTACATTTATACACCTCATCTAATCATGCTGTTAAATAGGTCTACCAACCCAGAAGTTATTCTAAGATTACACTTAGATCATATCATATGTTGCTTGTTTACTTTCCATTACAGCCTATGTTTTCAACAACCAGAAAGAAAAAAAAAAACATGTTTGTGGGTTTTTTCCACCCAATACTAACTAACTTTCGTTTTCAACAGCTGACCAAATAAACATGGCCGCTCGATTCCTATAAACAAGCTTTTTTTATTATTTTAAAAAAAAAAATGTTCCAGGGCATAACATAACATGTACTTCTAAATTACATCCAAAACACCACAAGGCATGCTGGGTAATCAAATAGAAAACTAGTTCAAAGCGGTTCTCGTGCTGTGGAACAGAAGGGGATGGGGTGTGTGGATGGATGCGCGCTCTCAAAGGGATTACGAAATTTGATTATACGATTATTAGGTTCATTAGTGAGGATTTTAGAATTTCAGGATCGGTGACTTTTATAATTTCAGTATCGGTGACTTTTATAATTTCAGGATCGGTGACTTTTAGAATTTCAGGATCGGTGACTTTTAGAATTTCAGGATCGGTGACTTTTAGAATTTCAGGATCGGTGACTTTTAGAATTTCAGGATCGGTGACTTTTATAATTTCAGGATCGGTGACTTTTAGAATTTCAGGATCGGTGACTTTTAGAATTTCAGGATCGGTGACTTGTAGAATTTCAGGATCGGTGACTTGTAGAATTTCAGGATCGGTGACTTTTAGAATTTCAGGATCGGTGACTTTTAGAATTTCAGGATCGGTGACTTTTAGAATTTCAGGATCGGTGACTTGTAGAATTTCAGGATCGGTGACTTTTAGAATTTCAGGATCGGTGACTTTTAGAATTTCAGGATCGGTGACTTGTAGAATTTCAGGATCGGTGACTTGTAGAATTTCAGGATCGGTGACTTTTAGAATTTCAGGATCGGTGACTTTTAGAATTTCAGGATCGCGGCCAGGTGGAAAAAAGGACGGTGGGGGGGGGGGGGGGGGGGGGGCTAAGTCAGCTGAACAGTTCATACGATCAGGCCTACTCCCATAACTATTACGATAAGTGTCCACCCACTTAAGAAAATTTTATTGATTTCAAACCCTCTCCAGTACAAATAGTGCGGCTCTTCAAATATCACTGGTAATCTTAAAGTGCAACTTTCAGTACGCTTTGTTTTTTAAAAAAAACATAAACATATTTACCGGTATGCCATTACTCAACAATGCCTGTTTACGCGTTTTTTTTAAGGTCATCGGTGACCACGCTTACCCTCTGACCTCTGACCCAATTCGACCGACCTGCTGCACTGTCTGCAGAAGAAACATGCATATTATCGGAAAAAAAAACTTTTCACTTTTGGGTGGTTGAAAAAAACAACATATTTTTAAAGTGCAGTAAAAATAATCCGACTAGCCCCCCCCCCCCCACCTCCTTCACTTTTTACTTATGCCACCCCCCTCCCCACCCCTCACTTCATGCAGTTGATTACAGCGTGGGGGAGGGAGAGGGGTCAACCTGTTATGAAAATAGATTATAAATAGATTTCTTTCGTTAACTTAACAAAAGCCGAAAAGGAAAAGAAATGACAAATCCGTATTTTTTATCACGCTCTATAGATCTTTTCTCTATGTGTCGACTGTTGATACAAACGTGTTGACACATTATTATTATGCACGTATGTGCGTGTGTGCGTACTGTTAGTTTGTTTGCATGACTTCAAGGCTGCAACTGTTTTTTTCTTTTAAATAGGGATGTGGGGTGGGTAGAAGTTGGGGGTGGGGGTGGAGGCGCTGTATGATTATCTTTTAAGCTACCATCGGGTACGTGAAATAATAAAACAGAAGTCAAGATTTCAGTTGTTGTTTTGTGTGTGTGTGTGTTTTATTGTAGAGTTTCTTTGGATCGTTTAATGTGATAAACATTTTGACTTTGTGAGAATTTGTTGTTTGTCTGTTATTGTTTTGTTAACATTGGTTGTTACATTATAGTCTAGTCAGTCTAGTGCAGTGATGGCGAAACTTTGTGAGGCCGCGTGCCCAAAGTACAATACAAGACCAACTTATTTCTTTCAACGTGCCAACACAGCAATTAAAACCAAATACCATAACTTAGCTGTTCCATTTTTGGTAAATGCTCGCGTGCGTGCCACAGAAATGGCTCTGCACGCGTGCCATAGGTTCGCCATCGCTGGTCTAGTGCTTTCTTCTATGTCTTCTGTGGTGATGGGGTGTTATGAAGGCGTAAAAAAAAAAATAAAGACACAGAATCAGAAAGAAATCAAACCTGAAAGAAAGAATGAATTAATGAAAGAAAAAAAAGAAAAAATACGAAAGGAAAAAATGAATGAATAAATAAATTATGTAAAAAAATAAACGAAAGAAAGAAAGAAAAATTGAAGAACAAAAAAAGAAAGAAAATGATACAGTGTTACAATTAACAGACATAATAAGAGTGCAATATCAGAGGTTGCATTAAAAGTTCTCAATGTAACATTTCAAGGTTCAGTGGTTAAACTTAATAATAGTATATCAAGACCCAACAGTAAAAAAAAACTTTAGGTAGTTTGTATTACGCAGGTGAAGATTGTCGTTGTGCTAGCCACACTTTAACCATGTTGTGTCGCGGCCAGGCGGAAATCTGCGACAACTTCTGTCCCACCTTCCTTGAATCGCTTAAACAAAACCGCTGCCACCAGGGTTTAATGGAGCTTAATGGGGGCTTTTTAATGAGCTACAGGGAGCAGTAATTCGCCCAACACCAAGAAGTGAATACTCCACGTAAATTGAAGACTCTTTCACTGTCTCAGTTGCACCTGCATTTAACTACCATATGTTTACTTCTAATGGTGACTCATATGTTTTTTTCTTATACGTGAGGTGACTAAGTACATAGTACATATAGCCCCCCCCCTCCCCAAACCTTTTTTTTTGTGTCAATGATGTAGATAGTCCGTTAAACTTTCGCTGACTCGTGTGTCAAGGAAGGTTAAGTACACAAACACACACACACAAAACGACGCCATCTTTTGTGTCCAATTTAAGCTGGGTATTTACTTAGGATTAATCGTGTACTGGTCATAGGGCCTTATGTGGGTACAGGCTGAACTTACACAGTCCACACTGGATAGGGTAAGGGGGGGGGGGAGAAAAAAAAAGGAAAGAGAAGCACTAAGAATAAAGAGGTAATATAAGATTGAAAAAATATATAGACAGAGTGAAGTAGAGAGAGTATCGGCCTACGAATAAACAATGGCGTGAGATAAACACAAAATACTTACCCCAAAATGAGTGAGTGAATGAGAGAGACAGATAGACAGACGGGTAGGGAAGAAGGGGCGAAAGGATACAATTGTAACATGTAAAGCTAGCTGAAAGGTGCATCAATTAACAGCTACAAACGACAGCGCAAAAACAAACAAACACAAAACAACCAGCAATAAAGAGTTAGTCATTAAGAGACAGGGAGACACACAGAGAGAGAGAGAGAGATAGAGAGAGACTGGGAGACAGAGAAAGAGATTGCAAGCTGTATAATGATTTAAAAACGGCAACGGATAAACAACTACAAAGAAACATGTTATGTAATGGAAATGGGTGTAATAAAAGACAGTGAAAGAAAAAATGAGAGAAAAGGAATAAAACGATAAATGATTAAAGCTAGAGAGAGAGAGGGAGAGAGAGAGAAAGAGAGTGAAAGAGAGAGAGAAAGAGAGAAAGAGAGAGAAAGAGAGAGAAAGAGAGAGAAAGAGAGAGAGAGGGAGAAAGAGAGGGAGAGAAAGAGAGAAAGAGAGTGAGAGAGAGAGAGAAAGAGAAAGAGAGAGAAAGAGAGAGAGAGAGAGATATAACAATCACTATAAGTTATACAAACAAGTAAACAAGTGAATGTGTTACTGAACAGCTGGGTAAAGGGACGCAATTAAAGGTGATAATGAAAACCCGTTAGAAGGGGAGATTACTCATTAAGAGTTGGAATCTCTTTCAACAATGTAGACTGGTAGAGTGTGCCCCCTTGGCATTACGACTTGCGCATTGAGAGATCTCACCATGACCACCTATCACCCGCACGTGCAAACACACTCGCACGTTTACATCGGCATAATATATAGGCCCTACAGTAAGATTTAAGCCATGGGAAAATAGATGAGGTTTACCTAGAGAATATAGATCATACAAATTAAGTAGTGGCTTTAAAACGTCTGGCGTATCGAAAGGTCCTGGGTTTGAATCCTGGTGAAGGATAGGATGTGTTATCGGGTCTGGTGGGTGTCCATGAGTCTATCAAGCTCTCATGGGTACCTGACTTTAGTTGGGGCAAAGTAAAGGCTACTGGGCATTGTGCTGGCACCACATTCCCCGAGTATTTCCGTGGCCACAGAAACTGGTTGAACGCTAGTCTCGCCTCTTCATTTAAATTGAGAACCGCTAACAGTGTGTTTGGGAGGGGAGCTCACTTTCTCCAAAATGAGAACCACTGCAAGGACCTACTTTTCTTCGCATTGAGAATCGCTCAATGTGACCTACTTTCTCCTTAAAGAAGGGTATCCTACCAAAAAATTTGAGACCCACTAACAGTGACCTACTTTCCACACATTTTAGAACCACTAAAAGCGACCTACTTTTCAGTTCCGTCATAGGCTTGTTTCCCGTTTATTACGTATTAGGTTTTTTTTCTTTTCTTGTTTTCCTTATTTCTTTTTTTTTTTTCAAACGTGTTTTTCCAAACCAATCGTATCTGTTTTGACAAGCTCAAGTAGACATCGCGCAATTGTGTCCCTTGTTGCCTGGAGTTACCCTCCCATGTTATTGTTTTATTATTTTTCGGTGAGACTTTTGTTTACAACCAAGTCCCGAGACTAAAGGTTACAATTACGTCACTGCAACGGTTCTCAAACAGCTACCATAGGAACAACACAACAAAGCATTCCACCATGCATTAAATCCACTTATCGTTATTTACTTAATTTTTTTTTACCTATCTAAATAGATTATTGTTTATTTAATACATATGTTTACCAGCTCAAATTAATTGTTAATTAGACAAAATGTTGACAGTGGCTTCCCTTCCCAGCGAAGGTATGTTCTACTTGAAAGTTTGATAATAATAATTTTTTTTTTTGTTGTAAATTTGCTTTACATGTTTGCATGTTTGTCATTGGACGATAAAAGTGCATGTGTATGTCACTCGAATCGTTATTCTATTATTGCTTTTGTTGAATAATATGGAGGGGGAGGGAGTAGGGGAGGGGGGAGGGGGAGGAAGCACTGTATTTATAAGAGCTCGGCTGCCTCTTTAAAGTGTGTGGTTTGTGTGTGTGTGTGCATTTGATGATCCTTGTGTGTGTGTGTCTTGGGTGTTGTCAATCGCTTGTTTATGTAACAATGCACCGTAGTTGGCTATGGGCTACTCTTATGCAAACACGTAGTGGTTGCACTTTAGCTGTCATGCTCCAAGCATGGATGCAACCGCGTATTCACCCGTATTCACACATTCATACGCCACACACACACACGAATGCTTCCACGATCGGTCTTTATACTACGTCACACACCCCTCCCTTAAACCCCCCCTTCTTTTCACCCGTTACAACACTGTTTTTTTTTTCAATCTGCATTTATTGACTAAATCGCTCCTAGCCCTACACCCCCCCCCCCCTTTCCCAATCAAAGGCGAAAATATAACAAGAAGGTGTTAGTTGCGACTCCAGACGGGGGGGGGGGGGGGGGACATAATGGAGTTTATTTTAATCCTATCGGAGTGGGGCGGTCAAAGTTGACGTAAACTTTTAGGTCACCGGTCACCGTGACATGACATCTGGAACCGTAACGCGTAGCGGGGTCTATGAAATAACAATCTCCCGTGGGGGAAGGACTTTTGGAAGAGGGTGGGGGGAGGCGGTGCTCTATAGTTGTCTCTTTCGGCGTAGAAAGTGATTCCGTTATATTTGTGGGCGCCAGGTGGTGTAACTAGGGGAAATGGCGCTTGGTGGGGCGAGGATCAAAATTGACACCTAGTTCAAATGTTTTTATTCATTTATTACTAAGCTTGCTTAGGTTGAGGTAAAGAAATGTCAGTTTTTTGCGCCTATACAAATTTGGGCGCCACTAGTTACGCTAGTGGTGGGGTGCCGTCTAAGTAAGTCGTGGGGGGGGCGACACCTTTTGAGAAGGACAATGGCTAGAGGGAACATGGGGGTAATTGGAGTGGGGGCGGGGGGAGTTAGCAGTTACAGAAGCGAACGCTTTTTGTTGTGGTAGTATAATTAAATGGCGGCCACCTGCAGGGGCTAGATTAACGGAAGCTATTGTCATTTGTTTGCCTCATTTGAAGATTTACACGCCAAAAATAGCACGTTAGAACGGGTGGTGTGTAGTGTGTAGTACCAACACTAGATTGGCTATCCAATTGGGGAAGTGGGCCCACTGAAATAACCTTGCGAGTGATAATAATGTTATTAATTATGTTCAAAAGCTTGTTATTTTATGGGTAGGCTAGGTGTTGTTGGCAGCGTTTGAAATCACGGCCTCAACGGGATGCAGTTTAAAGTATTGGGTGGTCATACCCCCCTACGCCCTCCCACCCACCCCCCTCTCTCTCTTTTTTTGGACTAACGTGAAGAATGTAGGCCTATGTGTTGGAAAAGGGGGGGGGGGCGGGTCTTTGGTAAATTTATTTCCCCAAGAGCCGCTAAAAATGGGTACTGGGAAAGAAAAGGGGGCGCTTGCATGCAGTCCACCGTTCCCCTCCCCACCTCATCCCCCGCACTCCCTCCTATTACCGATTTCTTCCCCGTTTGGCCCTCCTAGAAAAATTATTTAACGGAAAGTTACCATCACTGCTAAAAGTTGCGCGTGTATGGAGTCTTGAGAGATTAGATAAGACGCCGCGTCGTCATTTAAACCAAACAACAAACTGTCAAAACAAATTGTTTATTGAGGATGAAGATAAAGTTTATTGACATTTGCGCTTTCTGCAGTTGTTGTTGTTGTAATACCTATTTATATATATATCTGTCTTATTGTTATCTTTTCTTCAACGGTAACTTTAAAAATGTAAACAAGGGTTTGCCCTCGATTACAGAGTTTAAAGTTAGCAATGTTTGTTATCATTTTTTGCCACTAACAAAAAAGCAGATAAAAGCGTCTGCAACTATTGAGTTGGTAAACTTGTGTACATGGTTATATAATAGTGATGATTGCAACAGTGAGGATTGTGTGGCCATCTCAGTATCGGGTACTTTGCACCCCCCCCCCCACCCACAACTATTTCCTCTCTGAATAGCTCTTGGGTAGTTAAGACAGGCGTGAAACGGAATGCTTTAACTCTTTTAAACTTGATAACCCAGGTCATTCTGTTGCCAATCGTGCGCTCTGCCACACGACCATTATGTACATTATGTACATAACCAGGACTGAACCAGATCTGTAAAACACTGCACTTGTGCCACCAGAAACACTTTTAATAAGTCGCTGCATTGGGTGGAAGGGTGGGGAGCTTTGCTCTGTACTACTATATTCTCTGAGCAAGAAACCCCCATTGTTGTGTACCAGTCTCCGACCCGGGCACCACTACGAGCTGCTTACCCCATCTCCCTGGCCTTGTTCCGGAAATGAACGAGCTCATTGACCTACATAGACGAAACCGGAAATGAGCTCAAATTACAAGCACGTGCCAGGATATGCGAAATTAAAATTTTATTTTTTGTTTTTTATTTCAAGGAAATTTTTGAAGCCTTATTGGATTGCTGGAAGGGGGGGAAATGGGGGGGGGGGGTAACAATCCTATAAAAAAAAGGGGGTGGGGTGGAGGAGAAATTTAGGGTTTCGTAAAAACAAGAATAATGAAAAAAAGGGGCGTCTCGATATAGGGGGGAAAGGTGATAAAATATCTGACCTTGATTGTCATCCAAACTTAGCACCTGACATGCCGGGGCCCCCACTCAGCATGTTTTCAAAGGCGGAGATCATGAATGGGCAAAGACACATTCAAACAAACACACAGACACACAAGAGGAGAGGATGGACGCGAAGGGGGTTGTAACAATATACCGGACCTTCCACTGGACAGGGCGCGTAAGAGATGCGGGGGAATCGGGGGGGGGGGGGGGTTCGTTAAACAAGGAAGAGCCCTAAAGAGACAGTGGTTTTGGGGGGGGGAGGGGTCAAGGGGGCGAGAGATGAATGGAGGGGGCTGGAGAGGGGCGTGAAGATGTATTGTTGTGCGTGTTTTTTTTTTATTGTGTGTGTATGATGGCTCCTCGCGCCATAGCGTGCTATTGTTAGATCAGCGCGCGAGGCTTTGTTTTGAGGGAGGGGGGGTCGATGGGGAGCAGGGAGTGTGTTGGTGAAAGCAGGGTTAGACTACCGACTTCCGCTCACGCGCTAAGCGTGGACGGAAGACGCCATGTCCAAACGGACTCCTTTTAATTTATTTTTTAAATATGACAGAATATTACCTTCACCCCGGAAATTTTTCAGGTCCACCCACACCCCGGGGGGCCAACCCCACCATTCAGATGCACGAGCCACACTGCCCCCCTCCCCATCACTCACAATTAAAAAAAACCCACCGCCTTCTTCCCAAAATAATTTTTTGTCTAAAATTTCGGACCCTCGCTCTACACATTATTTCATATGTGGACAGTTCTTTTTTTTTCTTTACAGGCCAATGAATTCCCATTCAATAATTTAGACCAAAAAAAAAAAAACAAGGTCACTTAAAGGACATGCCATGGCGCTTCTTTTATCAACTACTCCCCGGGGACGCGTGCCCTCCCCCCCCCCCCCCGCGCCCCGCTTTCCCCCCCCCCCCCATCCTTTTACATGTATACCCCAGGCGGTGAGGTGGGGGGGGGGTAAGGGGGGGACGCCTCGGTGTATCGTGAGTAGGGAGGGGAGGGGGAGCGGGGTCAGTTATAATATTATACCACTCATGCCAACAAAATCCGCCATCAAATCGGGCCGCATGTTGGCTCCGGACAAAAAGATGGGCGTGGCATGTTGACGACCTTCACCCTTTTACTTTTTCATCTTCTTTTTGTAATACTCCAGATGTCCAGTCACAATAGAACGGACAAAATAATTATTTTAAAAAAATAAAAAAAAGGATTTTAGAAATGTAAAAACTGACCTGTGGGCTGATTCAGATAGAACACGCCCTTTAGACAAATGAACGAATAGATGTGTGGGCGAATAGATAGATGGGCCAATAGATGGTTGGGCGAATAGATAGGTGGGCGAATAGAGGAATGGTTGAATAGATAGGTGGGCGAATAGATGGATGGGCGAATGGAGGAATGGGTAAATATATTGGAGGGCGAATAGAGGAATGGGTGAATAGATGGATGGGCGAATAGGTGAATGGGCGAATAGATTGGTGGGCTAATAGATGGACGGAGATCAGAGATATGTTACAAGTAATTTGACTTGTTGAACAATTTAGTTAAACCTTTATTCACAAAAAAATATCAACATAGAATTAAAAAATACCACGTTCCGTTTGGATAATTTATGACTCACAACAAGATAAACTAGATACAGCTCAATAGAGAGCTGGGATGTGCATTGCTAATTCTACACGTGCACATACTCTCTCTATATATATAAAGAACACTTATAAACCAATACATAATATATGAATGTTTTTTTTTCAATATGCTAGAGAACAGACCACCATGTGCAAGGCTCGAAGTACGCGCGGGTGAAAACATGCATTTGACCTCAATTTTATATTTCTAATAATATGCCTGTTTTCTTGAAATATGATTTATTATTGTTGGTGGCGGAGTGGGCAGGCGGCTGACAGATCAATACCATAAAGAAGTTCGGAATTTCGGGGGTTAAAATCCAATTGGAAAAAAAAATTAAAAAAAAATACAGATATTTGTCTTTTAAGACTCGGGTCTCGTTGTGAAAGCGTTCAGATAGTTGTGTTGTCCATACAATCCCGCCGTATGAGCAAAGTAAAAGTGAATTATTGATTGTCTAGACCTGAAGATGGGGTACGGTGGCCGAGCGGCAGCGCGTTCGACTGGCGATCTGAAGGTCCTGGGTTCGAATCCTGGTGAAGGCTAGAATTTTATTCCCGGATCTAGAGGATGTCCCTGAGTCTAACCAGCTATGATTGGGTACCTGACCTTAGTTGGGGGTAAAGTAAAGGCGGCTGTGCATTGTGCTGGCCACACAATCACCTAGAATGCCGTGGCCAGAGAAACTGAAGAACGCTGCTTCACCGGCCATATAATCAATTAGGTCCGAAAGGTAGGCCTACATTACTTTACCAGCCCTAAAGACCAAATAAACTAAAGTAGTGTTGGCGCCATGTTTCTGACATTGAGGTATAGAAGTCATTTGATACAACAAGATAGGCAAAAACAAAAACATATTTACTTTTTTTTAAACAATGAGTTTAAAAACAACAACAACTATCAGCTCTGTGGGGGTCCACACTCCACACTAAAAAGATAGGCAGGTCATAATGAAGCCCACAGGCCGACGGTTGCATACCCGTAGTTAAAGCCGTTATTTATACTTTTTCATCTAAACTGTTTTGAGAATCAGTGATGTACCTTATAAAAAAACCGTGGAAACAATATTATAAGGCAAACAAACTATAATATTTTCCAATAAACTGTATAACAAACGCTCACATAACGTTTTATAATATTCACTTAACGTTTCATGATATACAACCTAAGTTAAAACCTAAAACCGGCCTGTATAATCTACAGATACAAAATGTGCTAAGTCAAATTGCAAAAGTGAAATATGAGGCAATTAAGGTCACGTGTCTTTAAATAAACAAATTCGATTAGTTAAGCACACGCACAGGGCTTTATATAGATATTCACTTTTTCTTTGACTTTGACCTTTGGCATTCAGAGGCGGCGAAAAAGTTCTTGCTAGCCCGTGGCTTTCAGCGCGTATGCCCTACACACTACTTCAGATTCCGGGCAGTATAAAAGTTCGTGACGTGACAAGCGGTTACATACAGGTCAAGGGCAAGTAAAAAAAAATAACTGACCGGTTACTTCCCCCTTTCTCGCCATTTTTATTTCCCCCCTTCCAGTTTTCTTTTTCTTTCTCTTTTCCATTTATATTTTTTTCCACCGTTGGCCACTAGCAGAAGTGGGCTTTACGTCATGGCCTAAACCAGTTACAAATTCACCAACCAAAAATAAAAAGGAGGGTTAGGGGATGAAAACCCTCTCAGCCAGCTAAGAATATTAGCAGAGTGACCGCCCCTTGCCCAAGCGGTCATCACAGGAGACTGACCTCTTGGTTTGAGGTCAGCTAACAGTACTTTTTTTCTTCTTTTTTTTTTTCAAATGTTAACCGCTCACAAAATTACACCAGGGGTCACCGTTTTCGTGAGAAAGGGAGTGGGAGAGGGGGGCGCGAATAGTGGGGAGGGTGGTAAAAGTGGGGAGGGGCGGTGAAGGGGGCGCTTTAGACCACAGCAATATTCTATTTCACATCCAGACGAATGACTTGATCACTGTAAAGAGTTTTAAAATGCTGTGGCCGGTCCGTTTTATACAGTGAACAACTGCAGCTATGAAGTTAGAATGAAGAAGAATGAATGGTTGTATATTCCCAACCACGGTTGACTTAAAGCCGTTGGTGAAAGGGTCAAAGGGTTGTGATTACTCTAGTCAAGTTTTCGGTTGCATTGTGGCTATACGAGTCACTGTAAATGTGGCAAGGGTAAATTCGGCAACGGTATTTTCGGAAAGGTAACTTTGACAACTGTAAATGTGGCAACGTTAATTTAGGGCAAAACTATCAAAACGGTAATTTAGGCAACGGTAAATTTTGAAAACTAAAATATACATATCGATGATGGGTACCGATGGATAGAAATAATTGTATAAAGGCTGATGTTCTATGAGCTTTTTGTCAAAAGGGTTGTAATAATTATTGGAAATATAATAAATATAGGGTTGGTCTGTAGATATGGAAGCATTATTGTTACATTTGTATTCCTTTATGGTTGGTCTCTAGATATGGTTGCGTTAAATGGTTGGACTATAGATATGGTTGAGCTATATAAATTGTTTTTCTACAGAGATATGGTTGGTCTATATACACAACTATATGGCTGTTGTATAGATGGGGTTCTATATACTTAAGTTGGTCTATAGATATAGCTACTCTAACTCCATAATAACAATAGTAATAGTGAAATTAATATGAATAATACGTGTGTTATATAGTGCTGCCAACAAACATAAAGTAAGCCCAGGGCGCATTTAACATTGAGCAACAAAAATACATAGGCAAGATAAGTAAAAAAATATATATATATTCTGATTACATCAAAGGAAATAGAGCTAATTGATCATTTCAAAACTATTTAGAAAAAATCATAAGACAAAGCAAAAGAAAATATAGTATTTACCGACTAAATTTAAAATTTAAAAAGTAGGGGTCCAAAAAAGTTGAAGAAACTAAATCTTAACCCTTCCTGTACCGACCTACTTTCTATCTATGCTATCTTCAGTCCCGCTATATACGCGCCCGGGACTGTAAGGGTTAAGATACACGAAATTTGTTCAAACACAAAGCTACCAAAGGGCAAGTCGACCTTTTATTTTTGTGGCAGTGATTTAAGCCGTTAAGTTCAGACACCACACCTGTTCCACGGTCAAAAAGTACAAGCTACCATCAAAAATATTTATCAATACCGGCTTGAAGTCAAAAGGTGAAAAATTGGAATTACAGTGGCGCTGAGGGAGTGCTAGCAGGGGTGCCATCAGCCTCCCCGCAACCCACCAACCCAGGTGATGCTGAAGGGAGTGTTGGCAGGGATCCATTACCTGCCCAATTTCAACTGCAAGAAAGTAAATAATCAATACTCCCACTGACTGATTACTGGAAAAATCGTACTTTCTAAAACATGGTGGACCTGGTTTGTTTTTAATGTATTGTTATTATCTGTTTTCGTAAGTTTTGTATTTTTCTTTTGCTTAGCTTATAATATATTACAGACGCTCTTCTATAAAGAAGATTATTGCGTCCTACGCTCATCCGTGGTCTGAGTCTAGTCTTGCATTTTTTTATTTTTTTTTACTGGTTTTCCTGGTTTGTTCAGGCAACCCATTCCATGCCCGGATGCCACGGTAAGAAAGAATACTTATATCCAGTTGTGAAAAAAAGAGAGTAGGTCTACTTATTTGCATTTGTTCTCGCATAAGGGATAAAAAAAAGTGTTTTGTCTTTATGTTTAAAGCAAGCACATAAAAGGTCACGCAGACACGCGCGTTGTATACACATACATATAATATGTCGTGATAAGTGGTAGGTAGATAGCTTCAATATAATGTTATCAAGAAACAATCAAAACCACGGCTCTTACTTAATCTCAAAGAACGAGGTCAAGAAACAAAATATCCCTCCGCGACACTCTGCAACGTCATTGGTTGCACAAGACGGAGCTAAAGATAGCCACCAATACGTTTCTTCCTTCTTTGTTTTTATTCAGTTTCTTTTCGTTACGAGTGCTGTTATGCAACTGGCTTACTTATCTAGCGAGAGGGACGGGGGGACGATGGCGTGGTGGGATGACACAAGTTCAAGGTCAGCTAAGTTCTTACGAAACTCTTACCGCTTATCGATCTTTTGTTAGGTCACAATAGGCTTTATGTTCTAAAAAAAATATGTTCAAGTTGATACACAATATAGGCTATTCAATCTAGATCTATATGGCTACAAGCAACAATTTTTCTTAAGTCTGTTCACGGCGCCTTTTTCTTGTTCAAACAATAACCTAAGCATTTCTATTGTCATCGGCGTATCCCTTTTGCAGTTGTTTTGTTTTAGAAACGAAAGTCAGAAACGCTAAAACGATAGTTTGGTCAAATGAAAGAAGAAAAAAAAGACTAGAATTCTACAAGAAGTAAGGTCTGCTTTAAAAAAAAAAAAAATTTAAAAAAAAAACAACAATTGTAACATATACAAAAAATAAAAAAAAAAAAAAAAAAAAAAAAAAAAAGACAAAAAGAAAGAAAAAAAAACATAGAAATACCTTCTGGATTAACTAATGTAAGATAGATCTAGAACAAAAGAACAACAGAACATAAGAAATATCAAAAGAAACAAAAGAAAGAATGATAAATAGAAAGGGAAAATGAAAAATAGACAGAAATATATAAAATATAAAAAAATGTTTTTGTTTTTAAGAAACAAAGAAAGAAAAAGTTTTAAAAAGAAAGAAAGATCAAACTGGCAAAACCAAAAGTACAGAATGATAATAAATGAGAGTGCTGATAACTGAAACTGATATATATATATTTAATATATTGATATACTCTATCTTAAAGAAGTGAAGTGTAAACTTTGTTTCGATCATTTAAAAAACACACTTTACGTCTGAAGGACTACTGGTGATACGGATTGATGAGTAATGCATGACACGTGTTAGATGAGGGGAGCGGGAGGGGGGGGGACAGAGATAGAACAGGGACACTTTAAAAGTGTGCCGAGGTCACACTGTTCTTCATAATCTATTATACCCAGGCATCGGTGGAAAATATGCCGAATGCCCCCTACCCCCACCCCACTCTCCATGCACCGAATATGTTCATTACTTCTTGATATTTTCATAATATGTCCCGATAAGAGGGAAGGGGGGGGGGGGATTTAATAAAATAACACATTGGCACGTAATTGAATTTTGATGAGCTCTCTATTTTGAGGTGGCGATGTAGGAGAGATAACATAAACTACGCCCCCCCCACACACACACACACACGTACGCCACACACATACCAGCAACGACGCCAGTGCGTACTGAGTATTGCCACATAAAATGGCAGTATAAGTTGTACCGGTTTGTGGACCTAGGCAAGGCATTACGGGCCGTTAGCATATCACGTGACATGCGCATGCGTGCGTGTATGTGTGTGTCTGCGTTTGTATATTTGTGTGTGGACATGTGCGGTTCAGTCTTCCTGACCCCCAACCCCCGATCCCCTACCCCTACTTCCTCCTCATCCCCTCCTCCCCAATCCCCTTGTACATAATATACATTCACCAGTGTGTGATAACAAGAATGGCGGCCAGTAATGATAACCGAGACATAATATGATGCATAACTTTTCCATTGCGACACATGGCGTCTGCAGCACTTTCTGTAGTGTTCACTTCAGGTATAACTCTAGTGCTGCAACACGAAGACGAGTGGTGCGGCGGTAACATATTTATTCAGCAGAAGCGTCACCGGTTGGAGGTGAGAGCCGGGACGGATGGGGTGCGAGGAAGAAAGGTTGTAGCCAGCCCGGGGCATGAAAAACGCTTGGGACAGTGTCGTAATAATGGCGTGTGCATGTGATCTATTAAAACATGAAATAAAAATTAATCGTCTGCATCTTTTCTTACTCGCAGCAAAACCAGTCAAACAACACACAGGCATGTTTTGTTAGTTAATGAACGAATGGGACCGGAAATGTTGGTACACTGTAAACTTTTAGGTTCACCATGCATGCATATCATTAAGACTGGTCAATGGAAAGTACGTTAGTCCCGGGTTTATCAGTGTTTTGTTTGTTTATGAAGTTGCTGAATATTGTGGCGAAGATGTGGCTTGTATTGTATTTTCATTATTACATGTAAATGCCTACTGTTTACACCTACGGTATTGGCATACTGTAGCTGTGCGGGCACTATTACTAGTATACCATTTTAAAACGAACAAACATCAAGAAATGAACTGTTTTTCCCCCGACATGACGTCATTAAAACTTGTGCACCTCACTGCTGATGGATTTATTTTTGTACAATAGGGTGATTGGGAATTTCCGGTCCAAAGATCTTAGCAGTAGTATTCTTGGCTTTTTTTGTTGATGTTGATTTATCTAACGAGATTCTTGATAACTTACCCCTCAGCTGTCACCCCCCCCCTTTCCACTACTTTTGGGATTTAACTTCCGGCCCTGGATACAAGGACTTGAATTAGCGAATAGGGTTCAGCAGAAGATGGAATAGTTGAAATTGTATTGACAATATTGTGATAGAGGTTTTAAGGTAAAATACTAATATAAACAAAAGAGACTCACCTGTGGTATCTGGCAAAGGCCTCTCTTGGAGTTGAAAATCGACCCACGCTGAAATCACACGCAAGCATGACTCTGTTGGGGGTAGGGGGGTGTCAGAGAATAAATAAAACAGTTAAATTGGCGCCAAACAATATCGTGTGTATAACTCTAGCACCTCAATAGTTCAATTATAGAACACACATACACACATACATACAGACGCACATATTCAAACAGACCCACACTTTGTGTACGCATCTCAATCATCGACACATCAAAAATATTACACACTGGCCTCATTGACACATCAAAATATTACACACTGGCCTCATTGACACATCAAGATATTACACACTGGCCTCATTGACACGTCAAGATATTACACACTGGCCTCATTGACACATCAAAATATTACACACTGGCCTCATTGATGCATCAAAACATAACACACTGGCCTCATTGACACATCAAAATATTACACACTGGCCTCATTGACACATCAAGATATTACACACTGGCCTCATTGACACATCAAAAATATTACACACTGGCCTCATTGCAAAATATTACACACGGGCCTCATTGACACATCAAAAATATTACACATTGGCCTCATTGACACATCAAAATATTACACACTGGCCTCATTGACACATCAAAAATATTACACACTGTCCTTCATAGATATTTCAACAAACAAAACACTCCAATGCTGGCCACATAGATCTAAGTATCTTACCACAGACATATGTTTTTTTTTTGGTCCCAATTGTTTTTAAATAAAACTGTCGGAGAAAATCATGCTATTATCCGAAATTTCTGAACACGTTACGAAACAAGATTCTAGAACTAATGCTTTACGTCATCAGCACGTGACTGGCCATAACATGTCGTTGTTGTGTTATTGTTGTGTTTCTATAACTTGCCTGCGAGCCCCCACAATTTAGTGTGCCGAGTTCGTCTCTATACGTAGCGGTAAGGCTTTTTAAAATCATTCATAAATATTTGAAGCGCAAGGGGGGGGGGGGGGGGAATCAGCAAACCGTACTTTGCTGCTTCGGATATTATCAAACAATACGCGAGAGAGAGAGAGAGAGAGAGAGAGAGAGAGAGGGGTATTTTATCTGGTTGCGTCACAGCCAAACTACCAAAAATAGAAAAGGTGATTCCGTCACAAGGGGGAAGGGACTATTTTTGTTGTTGCGCAATTAGACGCGCAGAGTTTTTTTTTTTGTCGTCTTGCTTGGAGAAAGAAAAGAATAAAATGGCAAAGCAATCCATAGTGAAGGGGGCAGAGAGGGGAGGCTTGTTAGTTACGTAAAGACAGAGAGGTGGAGGGTGAGAGAGTGGTGGCGGAGAATATGAGAGGGACAGAGTGGAGTCTAAATGCGGGTTGTTGTTTGTTCTTTAAATGCACGGCAATGACGCAATAGAAATGCGCTTGGCATATTATTATGGGATGGAAGCGAGAGAGAGAGGCGGGGAGCTTGGGTGGGGATTTTATTTTAAGGGCTATCGATGCGAACGAGAGAGTAAGGTAGAGAGGGAGTTTGTGGTAGATGACAGAGAGAGAGAGAGAGGAGTGATGGTTAGAGAGAGAGGGTGAGAGAATAGAGAGGTAACAGGAAACAGAAAGGTGGGTAGAGAGACATGAGAGAGATAAGGGTAGAAAGAGAGAGAGAGAGAGAGCAATTTGGGTAGACTACAGATTGTTATGTAATGTTCAATGCCATGTCACTCAAGAGAGACACAGAGAGAGAGAGAGAGAGAGAGGGACCGACAACACTGGCTCGCGTTACGAAACTTCATTGGGGTCGATAGTTCAGAATGAAGTCGACGTAATAGTGCATCGGTACTCGTGCCTCCCCTCTCCCCCTTCACCTCCCCTCCCCCCCCTCAAACTCTCTTGTTGAAAACAACTGTCAACGTATCTCAAATTGTGATTTGAAATAAAAATTAAAAAAATCTAAAGAATTTTGTTTTCAACTTTAAAAGTTTCCACACTGGCCTCACCATTGTGTTAGTAGGGACGCCGTGGCGTTGTGAAATAGTGTTAGTCTGCCCTTTTTTTTTTTCGATGTTCTTGTTAAATTTTTTTTTATTTTTTTTTCGATTCAACTTTTCATAATTGTCCACAATAACGCTATTAATAACGGCTTATGAAATAAAGGGGCAACGGGTATGGATGCAGTACCGAAGGTCCCGGGTTCAAGTCCTGGTATGTAAAGTATCCCGTCGGACCAAATTGATCCCTTGGGCCGGTGAATAAGCGTCCACCAATTTATGTGGCCGCGGCATACTAGGGGATTAGGGGGCCTGCACAATGTTCATCCGCCTTTACTTTTTCACAACTAAAGCCAGGTAGGCTACCTATCAGAGCTGGAGTAAACTCAGGGGCGCCCTCCAGACCCGAGAACAAATCCTAGCCTTCACCAGGATTCGAACCCGGGACCTCCGGTACGCCAACCGAACGCGCTGCCGTGCCCCATATCTGATTTGAGTCGGGATTGTTTTTCCCCCGGGTCTGACTGAAGGGTGTCACTGAATCTACCGATCTCTGATGTGTAAAGACATTGGTATCAGGTGGTAAAGGTGGCTTAACACTGTGCTGACCCCACAATCCCCTTGTCCGAAAACCCGTAGAAGCTACTTTTCTTGCCCCATGGACCGAAATGTTCTGTAAAGGATACTTTGAATTCTGAATGGGTGTGCTCTTCCCCCGTCCTCCCAATTGACGCCCCTGCAAGCATTTTTTACACAGTGTTTCAAAGGTTAGCTTCGCTTAAAGCGACAGCTGTTGTTGTTTTTTTTTGTTTACGGAATTAATTTATTGCATTCTTAACTAGACTATAATTCGCTGACTTAAATAACAACGTGGTGTTCATTTGTGAACCCGCGACGTGTTGGTTGACAGTCCGCTTAACTAACCGCTGGACCATCCGGCCTCACCTGGAGGACGGGGACGGGAGGGGGGTTAAAGGACTGGGGTGGGGGTAAGGCTCTACCTCTTTAATAAAATATTGTATGTACAAAATATGTTCATCAAGATACCGCCCCTAATTCTTTCACCCAGTTACTTAGTCCTTAGTGTGGCCTATGACGTAACGTTCACTGCTTCCTGTATTGGCTACAATTATATTTTTATGGTGTCTGTCACTAAAGGATTTAGAAAATATTGCAGTTGGCCTATTCGCCAGGGTCTTTTTGCCCTCCTCTCTCTCTCTCTCTCTCTCTCTCTATTTCTCTCTCTTTCTCTCTCTCTCAATCTGTGTGTCTATCTCAACCTATGACCTTCATGTCCACTCCTCACCTTCTGACAACCATATAGACCTATACATTTCTAGATAACAGTTCATTGTACCGTCATCTCTCTGATACACATAAGATAAGCATCTACAATAAGCAAGACAAGATAATTTCATCACAGTTAAAATGTATTGTGGGCATGTAGGCCTATGCAGTTGTCGGAACGCAAAGTGGCCGAGCGGTAGCGCTTTGGGGTGGAGTAGGCCCACCGAAAGGTCCTGGGTTCGAATCCTGTTGAAGGCTATAATTTTTGTCCCAGGTCGACAGGGTGTCCTTGAATTTACACAGTTCTGGTGGGGGTCGTCTATTCTAATTATGTTTTTGATTATGCCTTTATGGTAGCCTACTGATGTGCTTTGTGGCAAAATAAATATTTTTCATTGTTCATTGTCCAGTCATTAGTAAAAAAACATCTGATCATTATCCTTACCACTCAATCCCGTAGTAGGCGTGACGCCCACGTTGTACATTACCGTAGGCCTATGCCTCGGAAATTGTTTTTAATTAACGCGGCCCTATGGATCCATTTTTTTGTACGACTAGCAGCCTAATATTAAAGAATTGAATATATTACATGCAGGCTATGATTAAAATGTTTAAAGTTGTATTTTTTAATGTTTATGTAAAATGTCAAATAAAAAAATTGTAGACCTATAGCTTATGGCCTGCATCGTGTACATTTCCATTGCGGCATAAATTTAAAATACATACACAAATAATTTGTAGGCCTATATCATAACAGAAGTTATCAAAAAAAAACAACAACAACACGAAAACAATAACATCTTTAAAAACAACTTACGGTAGGTTATAAGAATCCACGTGAAGAAAAAAAAATAGCCAATGAAAACTATTCACAGCATTTGCTGCAGAGGAAATAACTAGTTTATCCCACTATTTTGTTAACTTCCACTTTCTCCACTAACAAGCTAATATCTTCTTCTTCTGCTAAAGCGCAAGCCAAAAGTTCAAGAGGTCAAATCTATATCAGGCCTACTTCAGTAATTAACTTCGAACTTTTTCATGTCACTATCATGCGAAATGTGTCGTATCTTATGCTTGTTATTTTTCCTTTTAGATTTGCTTTTGATATTTTTATTTTTGTTGCTATATTATGGGTTGTTGTTGTGTTGTTGTTTTTTTTTTTTTTGTTGTTGTTACATGTTGTCTAGTTAAAATCTTTACGAAAAAACTTGTGTTGTTTCATAAGTAACGCAAAAACAGAAGAGAGAGAATTTTTAAAAACCAAACCACAAAAATTTAGTGTAGATAACGATCCTGATGAACCGGCTTAGCGGAGAAGCACACACACACACACGCACGAACGCACAAACGTCACCCCCCTCTCACCAGGTTTGATACGCAGTGTGGCCTCCTATGACCTCTCGCGGAATACAGCCATGCTGCAGAGTGTAGGCCTACGGTACGCTTAGCGTGTGACGAAAAAAGGGAGAGAGAGAGAGAGAGAGACAGAGAGAACTTGACCTCATTACTTCACAAACCATGTTTAGAATTAGGTCACGTTACACAGGCGTGAATGAATTGCAAAAAAAAGGCGGGGTGGGTTAGTGGGGGTGCAGGAATGGGGCAATAAAAATAATTTATAAAAAAAACGGGAAGGAGTGAGAGGGCGGGGGGGGGGGGGCGGGGGTTGAAGGGCTTAAGATTAGAGGAGTTGATTTAGGGCGTCTGCATGTTGAACCCTGTCGATTTTCTTGAAAACCTCACCCGCCCTCTCCACTCATTCGTCTGCCCCTCTCTACTGTCGCCAAGCTTTTGGCGCTCTGCATCTAAAAATACAAGGGAAATAAGCACATACTTACACAATCACTCACACATACACACTTTCTCTCTCTCCCCCTCTCTCTCTCTCTCTCTCTTTCTCCCTCTCTCTCTCTCTCTCTCTCTCACGCAAATACAACCTAGGTCTTGTCAATAATAACCGGCATATTGCGGCCAACCCCGCTCAATACGAGTAAGAGTTGCCGACTCTGGGTCCCAAATGCGAGCCTCGCACTGGTTCATTATTGACAACGAAAGCTGTCACTTGTGTTTTCATTTAGTAGAGGGGAAAAAAAAAGAAGGGGGGGGGGGGCAGACGACACATCGTGCTTAGCATTCATTTAGGACCTTGTCCCGGGGGGGGGGGGGGGGTGAGATTCTTCACCACCTCATATCCCATTCCAGTTGTTATGTAAAAGAAATGTTCCACTGATAGTCACTTGTGAATAGTTATGGACAAAAAAAATAATACTAGAAATAGTAACACCAATAGTCAAATCTATAAAACTAGAATCACTAGAGGACAGAAAGGCAAAGAGTAAAGTAGTAATAATACGCAAGGTATTAAACTCTAATTTAGAAATACAACACAATAACAACCTGTTGCGATGCTCAGATAAAAAAAAGGACAAACACACTTTCCTTATCCCTTATGCGAGAAGAAATAAATATAAGTAGGCCTACTCTTTCTTCCCGAATGGCATTCGGGCATGGAATGGGTTGCCTGAACAAAACCAGGAAAACCAGTAACTTAACATCATTTTAAAAAACACATATAAAAATGCAAGACTAGACTCGGACGACGGAGAAGCGTATGACGCAAAAATATTCTTTATAGAAGGAGCGTCTGTAATGTAGGTTATATGATAAGATAAAAGTCTGAAAAACTCATTATATTATGACCCACCGACACGTGGTTAAACATGGCGGACCTAACAAAATAAAAAAGACAAAACAAACGACCACAAGCAGCGAAACAAAATATCAACACGCGTAACATAAACCAGTGGGTTTAAAAAGATTAGGGACAAGGCTTAGTTGTATGGAAAACTATAACAACGTAATATTACAGGCGTGTGCGTTAGGTGGGTGCAATGTAGGCTGTACAGAGAACACGTGGCCACCCGTACGACTGGCGTACCGAAGGTCCTGGGTTCGAATTCTAGGTGAAGGCTAGGATCTGTTTCCGAAATCGGAGTGTGTCCCTGAGTCTATTCAGCTCTGATGGGTAGGCCTACCTGACTTTAGTTGGCTTTTAAGTAAAGGCGGCTGGACATTGTGCTGACCACAAAATCCCCTAGTATGCCGTGACCACAGAAACTGGTGAACGCTGCTCCACCGGCCCTATGGATCAATTTTTCAGGGTTTACTATGCACTATGTAGATCTATGCTTAATTGGGTTCGCCTCTCTCACTCCTTGTAAAAAAAATTTCTTATAAACTGGGGCCTCTGTAAAACTGTGTATGATGGCGCGGCCTATAGGCCTATAGTTAAAAGCAAATCGTTGAAACAAAAACAAAAAACAAACAGACGCAATAAAACACAATGAGTAATGTAATAGTGAGTAAATTTTAAGATGATGTTATGAAACAGTTTTGGTGGCTATCTGCATGCTTAGGCATAAGACTTTGAATTGTGGAAAAAGAAGGGAATCTGCACAGACGAATAGCCGCCATGGCGTGGAAAGAGGCGGGGGAGGGGTGGGTGGGGCATGAGTTCAGAGGCGTCACACGGTGAGTGCACCGGAAGACAGTTATCGCAACTTGACATGGAGGCCTGGAAAAAAAAACGGGGGAAGGGTTGACACTAAAATTATCTGGTCTAGGGGGGGGGGGGGGGTGAAGACGTCATTTTATTGTTAAAGGGGCGATGCCAGAAGTCAGGAAGAGGAGCCAACTTTGCCAATTTGGTGACAAAATTTCCCAAAGCTGCCATTGAAAAACGAAATTAAAACGCATGTAGTTTTATACTGGAATAGAAATGGCCTTCGAAAACAAACTATGTAAAGAAAACTTATTGGAATATATGCTAGCGATATCTATTCACGGACTTTACGGCTAAACTATATTTAGTAATATTCAATGAATTACTCTACAGGTAGACCAGTCAGTTTCACTGAGCGACTATATAGCTAGCTAGTTAGGTTTACTCAGTGGTTTTACAGCTAGAAAGAATTACTCGCTAAATTTAAAGCTAGTAAAATTCACCCACTTACTTATAAATCAAAATTGGCTTGTGCTACTCAGTCAATTGCAGCTAAACCAAATTTGTAAGAATCACTTAATGACTTTATAGCTAGCAAGATTTCATTACTGAATTCTCAGCTAGAATATTAGGAATCAATCATTGTTTACAATAGTAGGCCCTATATTTCACTCCCATGACTTTAAAGCCAGTAAGTCTATTAACATTTATTTAAAACAAAAATAACACACTTCATAAAAATAATATTTTATGTTGATCTACGCTTGAACACTAACAATTTTTTGTTGTTGTAAAAACACCACCGATGACGTCACAAGACTCCCAGAATAGATGTGTAGTATCGATTCTTCTATTTCCAGATTGATATAATATATAATTCAATGCATTCTCTTTTGTTTACGATTCTGCATCCGGCAAAAAGTTGAACTACCGTCTGCTATACTTCTTATTTGATGTTGTTGTTGTTTGTTTTTTTGTTGTTGTTTTTTTTGAAGGGAGGGGGGGGGGCAGTGATTATTATGTTTTCAACTTGGTTATGCAACAGACATATGTAATGCCAAAAGGTGTTTAATCGTTACAGTTCGACTAACTTGTAAAAACCTCAAATCTTAACTATAGCTCACAATGGGATTATGTTGCAAGCACAACTATTTCTCCACCTTTCCATATCGTTCGACACCTATCAATTATAGAGTGTATTAGTGACGCTTTTTCTGGATACGCTAACGCATTGGGGACCGCCGATGCTGCGAGTCTGAGGTCTCATTACACTGCCGTGAGCCCCCCCCCCCCCCTACCGAGTCTCATTGGGGAGGAAGCAATGTGCGCAGCAGTCCGCCTCAATCCCGCCCTGGTGCATGGATGTCCAGACATATGGCCTGGAATTTATCGGGCCACAGTGCAGATATAAGAGCGAGCCACCGCGATAATGATCTGATGGTCATCCCGCAGGTGTGGGGGGAGGGGGGGGGAGTAGAGTAGTGCGTGTGACTGCGGACGCCGTAACCCCATGTTACGCGACACGCGTTATCGGCGTGCCTGGCGCTCAGACAGGATGTTGGTGTGCCCCCGTCTCCCGTCCACACCATTGACCCACCCCTGAACATCATTACGACCTGGGCGTAAGAGCCGGAAGGGGTCGTCCGTTTTTTTTAATAGATTTTTATAAATCGGATGGCGCACGGTGGCCGAGTGTCAGCGCGTTCGACTGGCGATCCGAAGGTTCTGGGTTCGAATCCTGGTGGAGGATAGGATTTTTTTACCGGGACTTGAGGGTGCCCATGAGTCTACCCAGCTCTGAATTGTACCTGACGCTAGTTGGGGTAAAGTAAAGGCGGCTGGGCATTTTGGTGGCCACACATCCCCTAGTATGCCGTGGCCACAGAAACTGGTGAACGCTGCTTCACCGGCCCTATAATCAGTTTGGTCTGAACGGTACGGTAGTGTACGCGGATACGCGAGGAAGAAAAACCCACACACACCCGGTGCCGGCCTCAATTTGACCTTCGGTAATTGCAATGTAACACACCGCCCCGACACCACTCACCAAAAAAAAGGAGTATGTTTTAACAAAAACATTTTAACTTAACCACTTAACGACGCTCTCTGTTGTATAAGCTTGCTCTGTCTGAAATATGTAGATTTGGTGTTTTTTTACTCCCTTTCTTTTAACTCGCACTGTCTGTCTGTCTTTCTGCTTGGTTATTAGCAAAACTTTGCATTGATTTTTCGACCACTTCCCGTCGTCCAATCGAGCTGAAACTTGGGCAGCAGACTTGTCCAGACTAACAATACATTCTATCAAATTGTCAGCATCATAGCGTTTGGAATAGTCACGAAATCATTCGACCAATTTGCAAATCGAGGAAAATATTTTACGTCAAACATGGCTGCCTCTACCGGAAGAGACGAAAGTAAATAAACTTTTCGGATATGTTAGTTTTTACGAAATAAATAGAATGAAAACGAATGTAGCCGAAACAAAGCGAGTTATCTTTTTATGTTTTTTTGCGGTCCAAAGCTTTTTAAATTAAAAAAGGATGCGCAAAATTTTAGTGTGGAAATTCATAAGGTATGATATCACTTAGATCTATATTTATTTTAATCTATCAAATACAAATTAAATATAAACTTAGTTTACAAAGAAAGGGAGTATTATACAAACTTAGTTTTTATGGGTTAGTTTTTTAAAATCTTCTTGTGGTATTGCTAGCGACGTATGATGCGTGTGACGATTGTGTAAGTATAAGGGTTGTCTTTGCTGCTGTTGTCAATGTTTTTTTACGCATGATGACGATAGTGTGTCGTATGGTATGTTACCCCTCTCTGTCACCCAACAATTAAATTGTGACACTGTAGACAAGCTATGGCCGAGGCTAGGTCGTTGCCACGGAGAACAGCCCATGTGACTAGAACAGCTGGTAGGTGTGGCCTGAAACGGGGACGGGGAGTGAGGGGTTCGAAGACTAAAGTAGCTGAACAAGTTCAAACGCTTACTGCCACCCCCCCCCCCCCCTCCATTTCCCCGGGTATTCCGTTAATGGTGTTATATCCAAAGGCGTCCTCAATGGTGGGCGACCCCCATCAATTACCAGGTTCTTTTCCTCACACAACATTACTTTCTAAAACGGCGGGCCTTTCTCCGCCCTTTCCATCCACACATCGTGGAAATATTTGTGCTGACTCTTCTAGTTTTACAATTTTCTGAGGCCACGGCATGACATGAAATTTGCGTGGCCATCCCAATGCTAGGAGCTAAAACTATATGCATTATCCTTTCAATTCATTAGGGCCTACATATTTTAAATAGATAGATAGATAGATAGATAAAGAGATCGATAGATCGATAGATCGATAGATCGATAGATCGATAGATCGATAGATCGATAGATCGATAGATCGATAGATCGATAGATCGATAGATCGATAGATCGATAGATCGATAGATCGATAGATAAAAAAAGCAGATAGACATATTCACTAGGATATAGTTAGATTGGTGGATAGACAGATAGATAGACATGTATTTATATAGATACACAAACCGACATACAGATAGATAGACAGACAGACAGATAGGCATACAGACAGACAGGCAGGCAGGTAGATAGATACATAGATACAAAAATAGAAAGATATAAATATATTGATCGATTGATAGAGTGATAGATTGATAAATTGGTAGATTGATATATTGATAGATTGATACACTACAACAGCTATTATCACATTTCGCGACAGTTCTCAAATCAAATCTGACCCATATAGGCCAAATCTATTTCAAACTTATGTAATAATAATAAAATAATATAACAGATAATATAAATAGCCCGCACCAACTACAGACAAGAACAACTCAATAAATGCTTGTATCAAAATACATTAGACGTTTGCCCATTGTAAACACCGGTTAAACGAATCGGCCGTTTATACGACTCAAAATACTAAATTAATAAGCGTCGTATATCATCATTTATTGAATGTGTATAATAATATATGCTTTTCGGTTATAAGAATTCGGTTATAATAAATGAATTATATACTTAGTGAATAAAAGACATCTTGACAATCAGCATATTTTGTAGCTTGTTTTTTTTGTTGTTTTTTTTAAAGATAGAAAATTACTCACGAATAGCTTTGAAATGTGACATCTAGAATTACTGTACATAGTGTTTCGCTTATTTTTAATTATGATTTTTGTTTTATAAATCTATACTAGATCTATATCTATTCTGTTTTGCCGGAAGGTTTATGTCATGGGTGGGAATTATAACTTGATGGGTGGGAATTATAACTTGATGTGTGGGAATTATAACTTGATGTGTGGGAATTATAACTTGATGTGTGGGAATTATAACTTGATGTGTGGGCATTATAACTTGGTGTGTGGGAATTATAACTTGATGTGTGGGCATTATAACTTGATGTGTGGGCATTATAACTTGATGTGTGGGTATTATAAAGTGAAGCACGTATAAGTCCTTGCATTAGCTCAATGCAATAAATATAACAATGATCCCCCCAATAATATACTTGAATAATTGAGTACATTTTTAGTCCAATATATACTCCAATTATTTAGTCCACGAATTAGCCCCAAAAATATACATCAATTAGTTAGTCCACGAATTAGCCCCAAAAATATACTTCAATTGTTTACTCCACGAATGAGCCCAAATATATCTTTCAATTTTTTAGTCCATGAATTAGCCCAAATATAGGCCATATCTTTCAATTATTTAGACCATGAATTAGCCCAATTATATCTTTCAATTATTTAGTCCATGAATTAGCCCAAATATATCTTTCAATTATTTAGTCCATGAAAAGGCCCCAAATATATCTTTCAATTATTTAGTCCATGAATGAGCCCAAATATATCTTTCAATTATTTAGTCCAGGAATTAGTCCAAATATATCTTTCAATTATTTAGTCCATGAATTAGCCCAAATCTATCTTTCAATTATTTAGTCCATGAACTGGACCATATATATCTTTCAATTATTTAGTCCATGAATAAGCCCAAATATATCTTTCAATTATTTAGTCCATGAATTAGCCCAAATATATCTTTCACTTATTTAGTCCATGAATAAGCCCAAATATATCTTTCAATTATTTAGTCCATGAATTAGCCCAAATATATCTTTCAATTATTTAGTCCATGAATAAGCCCAAATATATCTTTCAATTATTTAGTCCATGAATTAGCCCAAATATATCTTTCAATTATTTAGTCCATGAATTAGCCCAAATATATCTTTCAATTATTTAGTCCATGAATTAGCCCAAATATATCTTTCAATTATTTAGTCCATGAATTAGCCCAAATATATCTTTCAATTATTTAGTCCATGAATAAGCCCAAGTATAATTCAAGTATCTTCCGTCAAATAATAGTTAGAGGCGTTCTTTAAAGGGGGAAATATGTAGCTCACAACTCCGTGTGCAAATTACCGTATGTCATAGTGCAAACAGCACAACAAAACATTTATCTTTAAGTCACAATACAATTTGAGGTCGTTTTCTTTAATACAATATAGACTAGTAGCTTTTCATTAAAAGAAAATTCATCTTGACGTAATTTAACACGAGCGTCCATCTTTCAATGTGCAAGAAAAACATTTTACCTAAGAACAATCAAATAGCATACTGCCTACTTGCGCTGTGACCTGTCTTCACTCGAAGCAGCGTCTGCACGGTATAAGATACTACTTACCAGAACTTTAAAACTGCTACTTCCGGTCATCTATGCCATAATTGCGCATTAAGAATTGAAATTTGTTCATTGTCCCTCCGTTGAAAGCAAACGATCAATTTTCTACCAATTTGCAAAGACTGGTCGGCTACACAATATATTCAAACACACCAAGGTTAATATGTTTTAAAATAATATTTAAAAAAAAGTACTTTTATAAAAATCCAATCCAGAAAATTTGTAATGAACACGATAAATTCCCACAGGATTGCGTCATCAGTTTTTGCTTATTACGTCACACATGGAAAAATTTCGTAACTAGGCGGGGTGGTAAGATGAAAACAGAAAACAGCCCGCTATGTAAGACACGCGTCCGCATAGGTCTGACCTAAAGCAACTGGACTGATAGATCGCTAGCTTAGTGTTTAGCCTCCAAAAACTTTTTTCCAGGACGGAGGGGGTGGAATGGAAATGAGGGGGGGGGCTGGGGAGGAGAGGGGGGTATTGGTTGGATGGCGTAGGCAAATGATGGGCAGTGGGTATGAGAAACGGAAAAAAAAGTGTGGGAGGGGGGGGGCTTGAAAGGCAGTTGTCGCGGGAGGGAGGGGGTTAAAAAGGTGAAGGAGAGGGGCGAAAAAAAAAAGAAACTTAACTATGTTGAACTTGCTTGACCTGGATAGCTGAGCGACCAGCGGGCTGGCTGGCCAGAGGGAAGCTACACCCACCGTCACACCCCCCCCCTTTCTTCCACCCCACCTCCTCACTTCCCACCCCAGCCCCCTTCCCCTCCCCTTGTAATCGCTTTTATTCCAACTGCCAACACACACACACACGCACACACATGTGTGGACGGCAGTGGACGCCCAGGCGTAATGTATTCCAGTAGCAAAGTAAAACTTACCCCCACCCCACACACACACCAACTCCCACACACACACACATTCATGCCACAGAAGAATCTAGTAAGTAAGAACATGGCAGCAAGAGTAACACCATTAGTCAGATCACTAAACCTAGAAACACTAGAGGACAGAAGAGCAAAGAGTAAAGTAGTAATAATACACAAGGCATTAATTGCATTAAATTCTAACTTAGAAATACAACACAATAATAATCTGTTACAAGTGCTCTGATAAACATAAGGACAAAAACACTCTCATTTTCTCTTTTGCGAGAACCAATGCATGTAAGTGCTCTTTCTTCCCGAGTGGCATCCGGGCATGGAATGGGTTGCATGAACAAACCAGAAAAAAAACAGTAATTTAACATCATTTAAAACATTACTTAAAATGCAAGACTAGACTCAGACAACATATAGAAGGAGCGTCTGTAATGTATAAGAAGATAAGATATTAAATCATCAATGCATTACTTATGAATTAACAAAGTAGACTTTAACTCAAGTACTAGGACTGACGCACTCTATAGTTTGTTATCTACGTATCGTATCTTATACATTACAGACGCTCCTTCTATAAAAGAGGATTATTTCGTCCTACATTCATCCGTGGTCCGAGTCTAGTCTTGCATTTTAAGTAGTGTTTTAATTGATGTTAAGTTACTGCTGTTATTTCTTTTCTTTTTTTTCGGGCAACCCATTTAGGTTAAGGCCTAAAAGTTTAAAGACCTATTCCCCCCCCCCCCCCACATGTCCCAGTTATTTCAATGCACCGTTAACATTCAATTACACAGATGATAAGGTTTGCTTAAATAAATCGCAAAGTTCAAAGTGCATTTAATCTTAAAGAAATAGTTACATAAAAATTTGTTTGAATTTTCTTCTCGTAAACATTTAGCTTGTTGTGAAATTGATATATACTTTTCTGATGACTTCTGCTTAATATAAAACCGAAAATCTCCGATTTTAATTTATAAAAGGACACACGTGTGAGAGTTTAAGATAACATTATCATACACAACACAGACAACAAACATATATATATTCGAGCAGGCAGATATCTAAGGCTACAAACACTCATTGAAATCTCTATTGGGGAGTTCTGCACAAAACTTATGTGTTCGGACGCATGCCTACATGCTCACTAATTTATTCACCCATACACACATCCATCCAACACGCACGCAATCCACACACACACACACAGAAACACACACAAACACACCCACGAGCGCGCAACTACCCCCCCCTCACCACAATCACCACCCGCCGCCATTTGAAAAAAAAAACGCAGCGTTATTGACCAGGTTAATCTCAGGCCGATTCTAGGACACATGACGTCATCCAGGTGTTGAATGACCTCATATCGATCAATTCAGGCCGCCGGTCCACAGGCTTTCGATGTCAATGACATCACATTCTCCTCGCTTCGGGGACTTCGGACACAAGTTAATATTGCTTTATAATTAGATGGGGGCAGAATTCGTCCGTTTTATCGGCCCATGGGATTGTGTGCTCATCACGGCGCTTAGCGGTATTCACAATGTGATTACGAACGGGAATACATTTATTTTACCTCTCCGCGCTCCTTTCTCTCTCTCTCACTCTCTATTTCTCTATCTCCTTTATTCCGTAATCACTCTCGATCTATCAATCTGTTTACCCATCTGATTCTTTATGCATCTATAACCAGTGGAAAGCCAGAAATTTTGTCCGGGGGGGGGGGGGGGGGGGGGCTGGACTTTCGCGTGATAAATATTTACCACATTTTAGCGAATTTAGTACATATTAAAAATTAAATTGAATTTTTTTTTCCACAAGTTCCGGGTTGGGGGGGGGGGGGGAGGAACCCTTAGCCTCCCCTTCCCGTGTCTTGTGTCTCCGCCTCTGCCTATAACCTAATATTGCTTCATCCATCTATCCAGGCCAGTCAACGCATCGTAGGACGCAATAATCTTCTTTATAGAATGAGCGTCTGTGATGTGTAAGATATAATCTTCTTTATAGAATGAGCGTCTGTGATGTGTAAGATATAATCTTCTTTATAGAATGAGCGTCTGTGATGTGTAAGATATAATCTTCTTTATAGAATGAGCGTCTGTGATGTGTAAGATATAATCTTCTTTATAGAATGAGCGTCTGTGATGTGTAAGATATAATCTTCTTTATAGAATGAGCGTCTGTGATGTGTAAGATATAATCTTCTTTATAGAATGAGCGTCTGTGATGTGTAAGATATAATCTTCTTTATAGAATGAGCGTCTGTGATGTGTAAGATATAATCTTCTTTATAGAATGAGCGTCTGTGATGTGTAAGATATAATCTTCTTTATAGAATGAGCGTCTGTGATATGTAAGATATAATCTTCTTTATAGAATGAGCGTCTGTGATGTGTAAGATATAATCTTCTTTATAGAATGAGCGTCTGTGATATGTAAGATATAATCTTCTTTATAGAATGAGCGTCTGTGATGTGTAAGATATAATCTTCTTTATAGAATGAGCGTCTGTGATGTGTAAGATATAATCTTCTTTATAGAATGAGCGTCTGTGATATGTAAGATATAATCTTCTTTATAGAATGAGCGTCTGTGATATGTAAGATATAATCTTCTTTATAAAATGAGCGTCTGTGATGTGTAAGATATAATCTTCTTTATAGAATGAGCGTCTGTGATATGTAAGATATAATCTTCTTTATAGAATGAGCGTCTGTGATGTGTAAGAGATAATCTTCTTTATAGAATGAGCGTCTGTGATGTGTAAGAGATAATCTTCTTTATAGAATGAGCGTCTGTGATGTGTAAGATATAATCTTCTTTATAGAATGAGCGTCTGTGATGTGTAAGATATAATCTTCTTTATAGAATGAGCGTCTGTGATGTGTAAGATATAATCTTCTTTATAGAATGAGCGTCTGTGATGTGTAAGATATAATCTTCTTTATAGAATGAGCGTCTGTGATGTGTAAGATATAATCTTCTTTATAGAATGAGCGTCTGTGATGTGTAAGATATAATCTTCTTTATAGAATGAGCGTCTGTGATATGTAAGATATAATCTTCTTTATAGAATGAGCGTCTGTGATGTGTAAGATATAATCTTCTTTATAGAATGAGCGTCTGTGATATGTAAGATATAATCTTCTTTATAGAATGAGCGTCTGTGATGTGTAAGATATAATCTTCTTTATAGAATGAGCGTCTGTGATGTGTAAGATATAATCTTCTTTATAGAATGAGCGTCTGTGATATGTAAGATATAATCTTCTTTATAGAATGAGCGTCTGTGATATGTAAGATATAATCTTCTTTATAAAATGAGCGTCTGTGATGTGTAAGATATAATCTTCTTTATAGAATGAGCGTCTGTGATATGTAAGATATAATCTTCTTTATAGAATGAGCGTCTGTGATGTGTAAGAGATAATCTTCTTTATAGAATGAGCGTCTGTGATGTGTAAGATATAATCTTCTTTATAGAATGAGCGTCTGTGATATGTAAGATATAATCTTCTTTATAGAATGAGCGTCTGTGATATGTAAGATATAATCTTCTTTATAGAATGAGCGTCTGTGATGTGTAAGATATAATCTTCTTTATAGAATGAGCGTCTGTGATGTGTAAGATATAATCTTCTTTATAGAATGAGCGTCTGTGATGTGTAAGATATAATCTTCTTTATAGAATGAGCGTCTGTGATGTGTAAGATATAATCTTCTTTATAGAATGAGCGTCTGTGATGTGTAAGATATAATCTTCTTTATAGAATGAGCGTCTGTGATGTGTAAGATATAATCTTCTTTATAGAATGAGCGTCTGTGATATGTAAGATATAATCTTCTTTATAGAATGAGCGTCTGTGATGTGTAAGATATAATCTTCTTTATAGAATGAGCGTCTGTGATATGTAAGATATAATCTTCTTTATAGAATGAGCGTCTGTGATGTGTAAGATATAATCTTCTTTATAGAATGAGCGTCTGTGATATGTAAGATATAATCTTCTTTATAGAATGAGCGTCTGTGATATGTAAGATATAATCTTCTTTATAGAATGAGCGTCTGTGATGTGTAAGATATAATCTTCTTTATAGAATGAGCGTCTGTGATATGTAAGATATAATCTTCTTTATAGAATGAGCGTCTGTGATGTGTAAGATATAATCTTCTTTATAGAATGAGCGTCTGTGATATGTAAGATATAATCTTCTTTATAGAATGAGCGTCTGTGATATGTAAGATATAATCTTCTTTATAGAATGAGCGTCTGTGATGTGTAAGATATAATCTTCTTTATAGAATGAGCGTCTGTGATATGTAAGATATAATCTTCTTTATAGAATGAGCGTCTGTGATATGTAAGATATAATCTTCTTTATAGAATGAGCGTCTGTGATATGTAAGATATAATCTTCTTTATAGAATGAGCGTCTGTGATGTGTAAGATATAATCTTCTTTATAGAATGAGCGTCTGTGATGTGTAAGATATAATCTTCTTTATAGAATGAGCGTCTGTGATGTGTAAGATATAATCTTCTTTATAGAATGAGCGTCTGTGATGTGTAAGATATAATCTTCTTTATAGAATGAGCGTCTGTGATGTGTAAGATATAATCTTCTTTATAGAATGAGCGTCTGTGATGTGTAAGATATAATCTTCTTTATAGAATGAGCGTCTGTGATGTGTAAGATATAATCTTCTTTATAGAATGAGCGTCTGTGATGTGTAAGATATAATCTTCTTTATAGAATGAGCGTCTGTGATGTGTAAGATATAATCTTCTTTATAGAATGAGCGTCTGTGATGTGTAAGATATAATCTTCTTTATAGAATGAGCGTCTGTGATATGTAAGATATAATCTTCTTTATAGAATGAGCGTCTGTGATGTGTAAGATATAATCTTCTTTATAGAATGAGCGTCTGTGATATGTAAGATATAATCTTCTTTATAGAATGAGCGTCTGTGATGTGTAAGATATAATCTTCTTTATAGAATGAGCGTCTGTGATGTGTAAGATATTATCTTCTTTATAGAATGAGCGTCTGTGATATGTAAGATATAATCTTCTTTATAGAATGAGCGTCTTTGATATGTAAGATATAATCTTCTTTATAGAATGAGCGTCTGTGATGTGTAAGATATAATCTTCTTTATAGAATGAGCGTCTGTGATGTGTAAGATATAATCTTCTTTATAGAATGAGCGTCTGTGATATGTAAGATATAATCTTCTTTATAGAATGAGCGTCTGTGATGTGTAAGATATAATCTTCTTTATAGAATGAGCGTCTGTGATGTGTAAGATATAATCTTCTTTATAGAATGAGCGTCTGTGATATGTAAGATATAATCTTCTTTATAGAATGAGCGTCTGTGATATGTAAGATATAATCTTCTTTATAGAATGAGCGTCTGTGATGTGTAAGATATAATCTTCTTTATAGAATGAGCGTCTGTGATGTGTAAGATATAATCTTCTTTATAGAATGAGCGTCTGTGATATGTAAGATATAATCTTCTTTATAGAATGAGCGTCTGTGATGTGTAAGATATAATCTTCTTTATAGAATGAGCGTCTGTGATGTGTAAGATATAATCTTCTTTATAGAATGAGCGTCTGTGATATGTAAGATATAATCTTCTTTATAGAATGAGCGTCTGTGATGTGTAAGATATAATCTTCTTTATAGAATGAGCGTCTGTGATATGTAAGATATAATCTTCTTTATAGAATGAGCGTCTGTGATGTGTAAGATATAATCTTCTTTATAGAATGAGCGTCTGTGATGTGTAAGATATAATCTTCTTTATAGAATGAGCGTCTGTGATATGTAAGATATAATCTTCTTTATAGAATGAGCGTCTGTGATATGTAAGATACCAGGTTAGCCTTCATGCAACCGCCCATCAATCCGAAAGGGCATGATATACTAATACTTGGACGAGATATTAGCTTCTATCACATACAAAAATAAAAGCGAATGTATAAATTACTAGTTACGAGTTATGCCCGTCAAAATCACGGATAAACGAATAATTAAAATGCATTTTGTTAAAAGAGAAAAATTTGGTGGACGTTTCCCATTTATGCATTGAACTTTTGTACCGATCGGTCAAACGGCCTGGGAGCCTATAGCGAACAGACATAAATATATAAACAAACATAATATATATAAACAAACTCGCGGTAATTATATATATTGATAGTTAGGCCTTATATAGAGCTATATCTGTCGAAATATCGTTTGGTCTAAACGTTACAACTGGCCAGATTTTGTACCATCAAGTAAACCAAACTTTATTCCTTGAGGATTTTTCGACAGTTTGTATCCACAACGTTTGAACCAATTAACACGTCTGTTACCAGTTTCCTTACCTTGGACGCCCTTAAGACGACATTATCCCCTTCCCCCCACCAAGATGGACCGCTTGCTCTATTTTAGAGCTTTTTATGTTTTTTCTTTTTTGTGCACAACCAATTAGTCTGTCTTAAATTACTTCTACGCTCCTACGATCGCATTAAAGGTTTCCGCTGTATACACGTTTTCGATTTTAGTCTTAAATTTTCATTGAGAAAATCATAGCGAATTACTAAACCGGAAGTCTAGAGGACTTAGTGCGATCGAAAATTCCGAAACTATATATATATATATATGTGTGTGTGTGTGTATAAACAAACTCACGATACTTATGTATATTGATTTTTGCAGTGCTTTTTTTTTGTAAAAAAAAAAGGTGCCGGTACTAAGTGATACTTTTAAAGCAGTTTCGCATTTTATGTTTTAATAATTCTTTTTGTGCGCAATTTTAAAATAATTCAATTTTAACAAATTAATCATATAATAAATTAATAATAAACGTTAAAATACAAGAAAAGTAATAATTTGTTCTCCACATTGAAAAAGGTGCCGGTACGCCGTACCGGTGTGTACCGTCACAAAAAAAAGCACTGGATTTTTGCTCCGGTTCTATATAACATTTTACAATTTGACCGAAAGAAACAACAACGGATGTGTGTGTAGTGAAAATGAAGTGAGCTTTATGGTGGCCACACAATCATCATCGTAGCTCGAGCTGGGAAGCTCAACTTGATGCGCAACAAAGATACGGCAAATGACTCTAGATCTACAATTTGATGCGCAACGTAGATACGGCAACAGACTCTAGATCTACAACTTGATACGCAACGTAGATACGGCAACAGACTCTAGATTTACAACTTGATTCGCAACAAAGATATGGCAAATGACTCTAGATCTACAATTTGATGCGCAACGTAGATACGACAACAGACTCTAGATCAGCGGTTCACAAACTTGGGGGCGCGACCCCCCTTGGGGGTCGAATGACCAATTCGCGGGGGTCGCCAAAGACCTTCGGAAAACGTATATTTTTTATGGTCTTAGGAGCCGAAACACAGTTCATCTTTCCGTCTCCAAGCGAGTCCACCTACAGGCAGATACATCAGCATACGTGTAAATTCCTTGGCATAATGACATCAATACAGAATACAGGTGTATGTGACAAGGTCGGCACCGTAATGCACGTATGCGGACCAGTAACACGTGTGTAGAGAGTTGTGTTAAAAAGCCTCTTCTCTGTTAAAAGCAGCCATTGTGTTAAAAGCAGTAGTATTGGCGATAAAACGACCGACACTTCATGAATATTTTGGAATTTAGTGTAGATTCTGTTCGGCCTGGACTTCAAAATAATTAGTGACCAAAAGTAATCGGAGCTCACTTTATGATATATGGACAAATATTAGCAACAAAGACATTGCCACACCAGTTAAAAGAAGTAATATAAAGCGTCATAAGTTGTGCCCTTTTGTAAAAACAAGATCTTTAAACAGTCGACTGTTTTCGCAATTGTGCAACGAGTATGATGCTCCGAACAATGCTAGCTATTTCACACATGTGAGATGATTGTCGAGAGAAATTAAAACTTTTTTTTTAGCTTCATGGTGAACTATTTTTTTTATATATTTTATATCAGAAAGCAAGACTGCTCTTTGAAGCACTTTTCGGCGATTAAAGTGAACTGCAGACAATAACTTACTTGGTTGACATTCTGTCGTCTTGAATGAGTTAAATTTATCACTGCAAGGAGGAAAATATAACATGCCTTAATTTATCTAAAAAGATCCGATCATTCCAAATGAAATTTAGCTTTTGCATACAAAAATTTGATGAAAATGAAATGTATATGATGTCTACTTCAGGCCTTACCAAGAGGGCGTGTGTTTGTGTGTGTGTAGTTATTGCGCTGCGCCGGGGCCCATAAGAGTTTATCTTTGTAATATTATTTGTAAGATCAACGCTGAAGTTTAGGAAAAGTTACATTAATTTAAATTAAAAACTGTACTTGATTAAAGTTTGTGAATAGGCTAGTAAGGTTGTAAATGATATGATTACATTCTAATGGTAATTCTTATGGCAGTTTCATAAAATGGTCCACAGACCTTTTAAAAGATTCCTGATTTCTATAAACGTATGTAATGCAAATAAATCATCTAGATATGACTAGTGTTGGAAAGTGGGATCGAACCGGCACTTTTTTTTCTCATGCGGCTCCTGGTCTACTTTATCTGCTTTCTTTGAAAAACATGACAAAATGATTACGATGATAAATTCTGTGAAATAACACTTACACATGCTTGCAGCCGAAATTTCATGATACTTTCCAAATCTACCTGACACTACATATCTATGTACTTGCCAGAAGCTCATTCACATTCAAAGTTTAAGATATTCCCGAGAAAGCACAAAGTTTATTGAGCGTATTAACAACGATGCATAGAGAACTGATTTCTCTATAATGCCAGGTACAAAATTCTGAATCAAATGTTTGCAGTCATAAACTATTTTGACTGAGATTGTGTTGCGCCATTTTCTTCCATTTCCAACAACATATCTTAGTAAACATGCTTTTCCACCTTGTTGGTTATCAAGTCTAAACACAGTAGACTTATTGTTGGGGGTGAACTGCTTAGTTGTGCTCTTGCAAAGACTGTCCCAAGAATTTCTGAACCGATCAGAAATACGCAATGTCGACCATCACAATAGCTGACATTCGTGTTGTAATTAGAAATATAGGCCTAAGCTTAGACCTATACAGGTATCTTGCAATATTTAATAACATTTGTTTTTATGTCTTTTTTTTTAAAATGATTAATCGCTATGCTTTGATTAGGTTCAATTTGTAACAATAAAAATACATCCTGCTTATTAGATATTTACATTACAATTCATAACAGTCGCAAAGTGCAGTAATAGACTAGAAACGAAATTATTTTTTTTTTAATGGGTCGGTGGTGTCGCCAAAGCATGATAAACTGTAAAAAGGGGTCGCGGCCTAAAAAAGTTTGGGAACCACTGCTCTAGATCTACAACTTGATACGCAACGTAGATACGAGATCAGACTCTATGTCTAGAACTTTGCTAATATGTGGACTGAAGATTACATCCCCCAGGGGGTGGCGCCATTTTGTTTTATATAAAGCTATATGCTCAACACGCTTGAGCGGACTTTTCATTCCGCCAACTGCAAACTCAATATACCGAAAGGAAGGCACGGTCGAACATCCGGGTTATTAGAGGGAGGAAGTGACGTGAACGCCATCTTGTCCACACAGGGAAAGATAATGACTTACTCTCTGGACAGAGTAGAGTTATCGGTAATTAGCGAAGCCCTTATTTATAATAAAAAAAGGGAAGCAACCAAAGTTTGAGATGATGAGAGTTATCCACCCCTCTTTTTTAAAATATTCCCGCCATTGCCTAAGGTGTCCACTACACTGTCCATCTTCTAGGGGGTCGCGTCCAATGCGATTGGCTAAGATCGTTAACTTTATTCGAGCCCCAAGGGATCGGTGGCGTGTGGGGGTCGGAAGGAAAAAGGGGGAGGCGACCCTCACCAGTAGAAGACGAGTGTTATGAAGAGCAAATTAGTGTTAAGCGTCAGTCCAGCCCAGGGCTGGTTGTCCGTGGTTGTATATGGTCAGTAATTATACGGTTGGTCCAGTTAGGACGTACTTTTTGGTTGGAGGTTTGGAGGAGGCAATTAGAAAACTGGAGGAGATTTGTAATCAATAAAGTTATCTATCTATCTATCTATCTATCTATCTATCTATCTGTCTGTCTGTCTTTCTATCTATCTCTTTATATATATGTCTGTGTGTCTGTCTATCTATCTAGCTAATTATCGATCTATCTGTCTGTCTATCTATCTAGCTAATTATCGATCTATCTGTCTGTCTATCTATCTATCTATCTATCTATCTGTCTGTCTGTCTTTCTATCTATCTCTTTATCTATATATATGTCTGTGTGTCTGTCTATCTATCTAGCTAATTATCTATCTATCCGTCTGTCTATCTATCTAGCTAATTATCTATCTATCTGTCTGTCTATCTATCTAGCTAATTATCTATCTATCTGTCTGTCTATCTATCTAGCTAATTATCTATCTATCTGTCTGTCTATCTATCTAGCTAATTATCTATATATCTGTCTGTCTATCTATCTAGCTAATTATCTATATATCTGTCTGTGTGACTGACTATGTATCTAGCTAATTATCTATCCATCTAACTAATCTATATGACTGTCTATCTATCTATCTATCCATTTATCCATTCATCCATCTATCTATCTCTATTTATTTATATCTATCTATCTATCTATCCATCTATCTATCTTTCTGTCTATTTATCTGTCTATTTATCTGTCTGTCTATCTATCTACTATCTTTCTATTTGTATCTATCTATTTTTGTATCTATGTCTATCTATTTATCTATCTATCTGACTGCCCGCCTGCCTGTCTGTCTGTCTGTCTTATTATCTATCTATCAGTATGTCGGTTTGTGTATCTATTCAACTACCTGTCTATCTATTTGTCTATCCATCCATCTAACTATCTCATAGAATATCTGCTTATTTTTTAGCTATCTATATATCTATCTATATTGAAAGAGCAATGGCGGCATTGGCGTCAATTCTCGCCTAAACAGAATCTGGACCAGCAAAAGCATTAGTCTCCAGACAAAGCTCAGACTTTACAGAGCCCTTGTCAAAATCAATGTTCTGTATGGATGTGAGACCTGGACGCTGCTATCAGCAACTGAAAACAAGTTGCAGGCATTCGAAAATAAATGAATGCATGAGAAAAAATACTTCGAAGCCCCTACGTAGAACACAGGACTAATGAGTATGTGTGGTACAGAATATCCTCAACTGCAGGCCATTAAGAAAACATTATGACAACAATCAAACGGCGCAGATTGACATGGTTCGGTCATGCATTGCGGCACAATTACCTACCAAAAACAATCCGCCAAGGCACTGTAGAAGGTTGACGTCGGAGAGTCCCCGTTTTAACTCCGAGCCCTTTTCACGGAAGTCTGTCCCTGGAGAGGGGATCCTGAGCTTATTCAGCCCTGGTAGATACCTGAAATCTGTTGAAGAAGGTACGATCGTATGGGCATTGTGTTGGCCACACTATACTCCCTGTTAATCAAAGCCACGGAAACTGGTGAACGATTTGTTAACAAGCCCTTTGGTCAAGAATGTAACAGTACTTAGCCTACGTGGCAGAGACTTACTTATGCCTCTCGTCCCACCTGATACATATGCCGCCAACTAGAGTCCTCCAGATATCCCGATCCTGGGCCAATTTCTCTATCTGACCCCAGTTTCGGCGTCGGTTTCCATATCGTGTTTCTCGGCCGTTTTCTTTTCCTTTTGCATTGGGGGTTCCAAGTGAGCGTTTGCCGAGTGACACTGCATGCCCGGTTTTCTGAGGGTGTGGCCATTCCATTTCCATATCTTTTGGGAAATTTCTCCTGCCACAAGTCTCTGTTTTAGTTCAAAGCCAGAGATCTTCATTACTGATGGTTTCTGGCCAACTTATCCTAAAGATTCTTCTGAGGCAGGTGTTAACAAATGCCTGTATTTTCCTGACATTGGTGGCGGTTATTCTCAAAGTTTCCGGCAAAGACACCGGTCCGATAAATCACCTTGGTGGGTGTATGCGTTAACAATTAGTTAATGCATATAAATACTCTTTCTTCCCGAGTGGCATTCGGGCATGGAATGGGTTGCCTGAAAAACAACAACAGGAAAACCAGTAACTAACATCATTTAAAACATTAATAAAAATGCAAGACTAGACTCAGACCACAGTGAACGTAGGGCGCAATAATCATCTTTATAGAAGGAGCGTCTGAAATATTTAAGATAAGATAATAATTTCGATAAATTCAGCCCCAGGGCTGAAATGATAAATTCAAGTAGATCTCACTCCACCAGGTGCAATGCATCAGTTATCTGTTAACATCTTAACACGGCTAAACCCATTCTTCAACATTTCCATAATATAGATTATTATCGCCAACAGCATCATGAGTTCATTTTATGGGCTGCAGCCATCATCTAACACCTAAACGCCGAGTCGGACGGAAATACTGCATACAAAACATACCTTAAAAACGTTCAATTTCGGAAGAAAAATAATTAGCAGCTGTGATGAATAATTATGATTATAATATGATCATAATCTACTGTGCACCATAAGTTAGCAACATTTTTTTATACTATTACAACGTATCGCCCATAGAAATTATTGTGCTTGATATATCGTTCTAGTTCATAGCTAAGACTAGAATAGAATATGTTTTCAAATTGAGCTCATAACCAGGTGTAGAAAAAGGTTTTCAAACGGTCGCAATTAGTATCATTAGTAGGACTAGAGAAATCTTTAAAATGTTTTCAATTGATTTCTTTACTAAGATTATAAAGGCTCACACAAAATGTGTATTTGTAAATATATACCGGTATATATATATATATATATATATATATATATATATATATATATTACATGTACGATCGGGGGGGGGGGGGGGGGTACGGTGTCCGCTGGCAGCGTGTTCGACTCTGGCATAGGCCGCATAGGTCTATGCTAGGATCTGTTACCCGGATCTAGAGGGTGTCCCTGAGTCTACCCAGTTCTCATGTAAAGTAAAGGCCGCTGTAAATATTCCTGGCGACACAACCACCTTGTATGCCGTGGTACAGAAACTGCTTCTCCGGCTCTAATGGATCAATTTGTTTACTACCCCCTCCCCATTTCCTTTAGAAACTAGTATCTCGAATCTCGACAAAGAAATTGATATCAAATAACTGCGAGGCATAAAAGTTCCTACACTTCATGAACCAATATTATGGTGTTCAACATCTTTATGCAAACAAACGTTATGTTTTGCAATTGGAGATACATAGCAACACATACATACACAAGACCACTACAGCATTGCTGACACATAACTGCATAATGTTTTCCTAAGTTATAGCTTCGTATGAAACCATGCAAGGTGTCAGCTCTCTTTTAAGTGCACATTTTGAAAACTTCTGACTCCCTTTGGTGCCCCTTTTTCATTATTGTCCGATTCAAAAATTTTGTGTCTAGTTATCACTGTGAGAAAGATTTTTAGGGTTAGGATGAGTGAATCGTTGTGTGAATGTAGGAGTGTGTGAATCGTTGTGTGAAAGCAGGAGTGAGTGAATCGTTGAGTGAAGGCACGAGTGAGTGAATCGTTGAGTGAATCTCTGGGTGAGTGAAGCATTGCATGAATGCATGAGGGAGGGAATCATTGAGTGAATGCACGAGAGAGTGAATCGATGAGTGAATGCAAGAGAGAGTGAATCGATGAGTGAATCGATGAGTGAAGGCACGAGTGAGTGAATCGTTGAGTGAATCTCTGGGTGAGTGAAGCATTGCATGAATGCATGAGGGAGGGAATCATTGAGTGAATGCACGAGAGAGTGAATCGATGAGTGAATGCATGGGAGTGTGAATCATTGAGTGAATGCATGGGAGAGTGAATCATTGAGTGAAATATACGAATGTGCTTATCAGGTACATGAATACAATTAATATCTACAGCAATCAGAATTGCAAATAAATGTTTATGTTAGACAAGCAAATGAATATATAAACTCACTATCTACGTTAAAGTGGTGGCAGCTGTAATGACGCCCTGAAAAAAAAACCACTAGTTATTGAACCACTTAGTGCAAGGAATTGCAGTGTTGCACTATATGTAATATCAGATGGGGGCACGCATACAGATTAGAATATGTTACGGGCCTTCGAATTCAGTTAATGTCAATGTCAACCTTGCAGCAAAATTGATCTAGATCATGGGTTTTCAACCTTCTTAATAATATTCATTACTATAATCATTAAAATGAATTGTATAAACAAAACGTTATGATGTATGCGTGGCGTGTTTTTTAAATTTATTATAAGCCCAGTTACGGTGGTCACGACATTCTAAGGGATTTTGTGGCCAGCACAATGCCACAGCCGCTTTTACTTTACCCCAGCCATAGTCAGGTACCCATCAGTGCTGGGTAGACTCAGGGACACCCTTCAGACCTGAGAACAAATCCTAGCCTTCACCAGGATTCAAAACCAGGACCTTTGGCACGACAGTCAAACGCGCTGCCGATCGGCCAAGCAATATTGTGGGGACTGTCATTTGTAACTAACAGTGTGCTGCCCTTACATTCCCCTTGTATCTAAAGACTAAAGTGGTCGCTACATTACTACAAGTCTGGTGGAGGGTCTTTTCCTATTCGTTCATCGAATACTATTCTATATTACTCTATATTATTCTATATTACGTGTAAAACAGAACAATAGTGGCACTGCTACATACCATACTAGCCTATAGTAATAAAACTTTATGTAACGTGCTGATGTTAAACAATTAAATAAAACAAAAAAAAATGTGAACAAATTCAGAAAATTAAAAGGTTCATTACTAGCGAATATTTACAGCTGACAAGAGTAACACCAATAGTTAAATCACTAAACCTAGAAACACTAGAGGACAGAAGGGCAAAGAATAAAGTAGTAATAATACATAGTTAGGCATTGAATTCTAATTTAGAAATACAATACAAAGACAATCTATTACAATGCCCTGATAAACAAAAGGACAAAAACACTTTCATTGTCCCTTATGCGAGGAACAAATTATGCATATAAGTATAAGCACTCTTTCTTCCCAAGTGACATCCAGGCATAAAATACGTTGCCTGCACAAATCAGGAAAGCCAGTAACTTAACAACATTTAAAACACTAATAGAAATGCAGGGCTAGACTCAAACCACAGATGGGCGTAGGGCGCAATAATCTTCTTTATAGACAGAGCCTATGTAATTTCTAAGATAAGATTAGATAAAAATAAAACGTATACAAATCTCCATTCCATTTCAAACTAATAAAAAAATAATCCTAAAATGACACCAGTTTTCTAAATGGAGAATATATTACTAAAATCTTATAAATTGGGATTATATAATAATAATAATATATATTATATTATGATATTATAATACATTTCTGTGTAGTTTTATATTTAAATTAAATGCTTTCAAATGTCTTCTTTCGTTTTTCATAGCACAGTGATATACTGAATATTTTCTTATAACAACCACTGTATGTCTCTAATAACAATAATAATAATAATAATAATAATATAATGATTATTTATAAAGCGCTTGAATCCATGCTATTACATTTAGCGTAGTCAGACTACTGGCGTATGCCTGTACATAAATAAGAATTTGAGTTGCTTATTTGTAAAAAAAAACTAAAAATATTGTTGAATTCTGTGACTAGATCTATAGCTTTTATCTGCATGTAAAAAAAATGGAAATAGCACTCAATGTAAACAAATAAAAACAATTAAACCATCAATTAAGCTTTATGGTTGATATTATCATTGTTTCAAAGTTGAAAATTACATTCTTTTATAAATTGTATAATAAAGATGTATCCCCCCTTTTCGCCCAATTCTTTCATTTCTGCACTCTCGCTCCCGTTTCACTCCCCTCTCGTCAGGGTCAGCTCAACCCAATCTCTTCCGCATGTGAGAGAGGTCACGCCGACGACATTTCACCGATGACCTTTCCCCTTTTGCCAAACTGCCGGTCAACCCGGAAAAAAAACAACAAGAAAACAGGAGAGAATAAAAAAGTTGTTTGTTTTTTTCCGAGCGCGCTCACTGGTGTAACGAAAGCTGATGCTGTTTTTTTTAATTCTCCCCCTCCTCCCTTTATATATATTTTTTATTCCGCTGAATATAATGAAAAGAGATGAGGGGAGGGCTGGGGGTGATAATAGACGGGTGTAGAGAGGGGTGGGTGGTGAGGTGGGGTGGGGGGGAGGGGGAGTTGGGAGGGCGTAGTAGAGCCACCCCTGTACTCACTCTTATTAAGTCGGGATGAGCGTGAGAAGAGTGTAGATGAAGCGAGGAGGTTGTGAGGGGGGCTGGGGGGGTGGGGTTGAAAAAGAGGGGTGGGGGGCGTTCATGCCCGGTGACCTAAAGGGTTATGAGGGGGGAGGGTGGGGGCGGGGGTGAGGTTGCGGAAGGTCAGTTGGCTTTGATGATGGAGGTCTATGATGTCTACATCAGCTGCAGAGAAAGAGAGAGAGAGAGGAGGGGGGAAGCATTTGACAGCTGGACATTGCCGGCGATTCAGTTTGTGTGTGTGTGTGTGTTGTCTTTTGTGCCCCACTACGCATGCGTATACTTACTTTTGGCTTCGGCTTGATTGGTTCATGCCATATGCAGCACCCCCCTTCCTCTCCCTCACTCCTCTCCCCCCCCCCCACACACAAACACCCCACTCTTTGTCTTCTTACTGTACAACTGCTTCCGCTCATTGCCCTACTGTATATCAAATACCCCCCCCCCTTTTCTGTCCTCCCCCCCCCGTCCCGCGCATAACCCTAGAACGCGCACACACACACACACACGTACCACTTACTGATGCATCACAACAATAATTGTAAAAAACAGAATTAGGGTTTTGTGGGTGGGGGGGGTCTCTTGCAAATCTTGAGTTGACAACCGGAAGTACTCTGGTTGTCCCCCCCCCCTCCCCACCCCCCCCCACCCCCACAACTCTATACTTTTGTGTTAAGTTGGTTATTACTTAGAGTATTTCTTACACTTCATACGCACCTGGCACTCATGGGGCATCCGCAGGATGGAGGGGTGGGGAGAGGGGTTACTCACTCCCCCCCCCCGACAACTAAACCCTTTTATTGATTTTTTCCTTCATTACACGAAAACATTTTTTTTTAATCATTGGATTCGACCCTGGCACGCACCTCCCGACGGGTACGGTGGCCGTGCGGCAGCGCTTTAGGCTGGCGTACCGAAGGTCCTGGGTTCAAATCCTGGATTTTTGTCCTGGTCTCGAGGGTGTCCCTGGGTCTACCCAGCTCTGATGTGTACTTGACCTTAGTTGGGGGTAAAGTGAAGGCGGCTGGGCCATAGTGCTGGCCACACAATCACCTAGTATGAAGTGGCCACCGAAACTGGTGAACGCTGCTTCACCAGTCCTATGCATCAATTTGGTCCGATGGTTGCTTAGCTTTACTTTACGCACCGCCCGAAATATCTTTTTTTTTACCGTGTCGTGCGTACATTCGACAATATTCCCTGCGTACGCCCATACTACCATTTATGGTATATCTATCTATATATAAAGTAGACTGCGTGATTGATCAACCAATCAGTTTAGTAAAATTAAAGACACGTCACCTTATTACCTCATATTATACTTTTGCGATTTCACTTCGGACATGTGTCTTCGCTATTTAAGTAGTAAACGTATCGGACTGCTATGCGGGCGACCCGGGTTCGATTCTCCAGTTAGTCTCTACCTATTTTTTCTACATTTTAAAAAAATTTCAATTAATATTACTTTTTAAAAAAAGGATGTAAATCTACGAGCAACATCGGGCAATTTAGATTTCTGTTAAATAAAAAGACTTCCTTTTTTTTACCCGATTACAAAATTTGTTTCAAATTACTTTCCTAATTGTCTTCGGTAAAAAAAAAAAAGTTATTCTTAGATTTATAGCATTCTGCCCCCGGGGGGGGGGGGACGGGAATTATTAGCTTTTGGTTTAATAAAAAGACTTATTTTTGACCCGATTATAATATTTTCGTCAAATTACTTTTCTAAATGTTTTCATTAAAACAAAATCTACATTTTTTAAATTATTATAGCTTTCTGTTCATTGTAGTTAAAAAATGTATTTTTATCTGTAGCTTATACAGGCCTATTTAATTTTGCCCCGGGCAACGCCGGGGAATTACGCTTGTATAATATATATTAAATATAATATGGCGGTGCCAATGCGTGCTGCTCTGGTGACACTGACCTGTGACATTGTCACTCAAGGCCAACATACAGTAAACCATGAAACTCACTACTCTTCCCCCCGCCCCTTTTTTTTTGGTCTTCTTAAATGAAACGGCAGGGACAATGGGTCACAATAGATGCTGCCAGCACAATCACAAGAGTTGTGCACCCCTGACTTACCATCTGCTCTCCCCCTACCCCCCCCCCTCTTTTCCCTTCTACATCCACAATGGCGGAGAGAGAGAGAGAGAGAGAGTCACTCGATACGGACCAATCATTTTTGTTCTATACTGGCCAAGTGTAAAAAAAAAACATAACTGTATGGAAGAAAAAAAAAAGGCTAGGTTGGTTGTAGATTTAGAATTGTCTGCCCCTTATTTTTGACGGATGCATTGTTCCCTCCCTTTCTAAGAATAAAAAAAAAATTAATAAAGTATAAGAGAGGACAATGGTTGAAATGGTATCCACGTCCATAGTAGTAGATGAATGAAAGAAAGAATGAAAGAAAAGGAAGAATGAGACGTACGCAAAAGAATAGGTCCAGGCTTTGACAATGGTGCGCCCTCCCCCACCCCCCTTAATGTCCCCCCGTCCCCCTCCCGATAGCTTTGCATGACTGATGAATGATGAAAAAGACGGGGGGGGGGCGTGGAGAGGGGTGGTATCATATAAAGTCTTCCGGGACCCCCCCCTTCCCCATTTAATATGTCGTTGCACGTACTCCCTCCCCCCCCCGTGTCCCTAACCCTGCCCCCGCCCCCATCTGCATCTAACCCTTGGCATAGCTTGATAGATGGTTCTAGATAATACCATTTAATTGACATGTGGATGGGGGGGGTGGAAGTAAGAATCGTGGGAGGGGGAGGGAGGCGTTTTCGGGGTGAAATAGTGGGGGGGGGGGCTAGAAAATGTGCAGATGCAAAGTGACCATGTGGGGTGGGTGGGTGTCCGGGTGCAGAGTAAGGGTGTTGTGGAGATTGGGGGCGGTCTGTAACAGCGTGGCAATAAAGCGTGTGGGAGGGAGGGGGCTAGTTCTCTATAGGGGTAAGACACAAACAAACAAACAAAAAACAGACGTAGCGTACTTCTGGTCACATGTACGGCCAAGACGGACATAACAAAGAGAATATAGGAGGGTGGCGGAAGAGAAAGGGTGGTGGCGTCGCAGAGACTCCCTCGGGTGTCGGGGAAAAGAGGTTACGGAAAGGTTTCCTCACTATTGTAGACATGAATCTAGCCTTCCCCCCCCCCCTCATCCTTTCCAACCCTTTCCATTTAACTTGACCAACATCCAGATGGTCAGATATATGTCATAGACTGGACAATGACCCATGACTTTCTTCTTTCCATTGTAGATTTGTATTCTACCCATTTCTTTCTTTCTCTCTCTCTCTCTCTTTTTCTCTTTGTTTCAAAGCGGCACGTTTTATTTAAAGACCGACGCCCGTACTGGATTTGAATTGTGCAGTCTCTGAAAATATATTTCTTTGTTTCCTCCATTTTTTCTTTGTTATTGTTGTTTTATTATTTTTATTTCTATTATTATTAAAACTATGTGTTATATTAGATCAGAGAGATTTATGTTATTATTTAAGTTACGTGTACATAAATTAGATCTAGTGTTTCTTAAGTTCTGATTAAAACATATTGTTGATTGATTTTTAATTTTTTTTTATTTTTATTTAGCCTTAAATAATTTATAATAAGTTGGAAAATCATTCAATTTCATAGTCAGGAATCACATTTATAATTTGAAAAAATCTATAAAGCACTGTGTGTGTGTGTGCTTAACCAATCAAATTGGTTTATTTAAAGACACGTGATCTTTTTGCTTCATATTTTATCCTTGCAATTTGACTAAGCACATGTGTCTTCGCTAGCGGAGTGGATAACGTATCGGACTGCCGTCCTGTCGACCTGGGTTAGATTCTCCAATTTGTATATACTATTTTTTTCCTAAAGAAAAAAAGATTGTAACACCATGGGGAAAACCGGGCAATTTAGCTTTTGTTAAATAAAAATGCTATTTTTAACAATTACAATATTTATTTAAAATTACTTTCCTAAGTGTCTTCAGTAAAAAAAAAAGAATATTTTGTTTATTATATTATTTATCTGTTAATTGTAGTTTATAATATTTATATCTGTAGCTTATCCGCCTGTTTTATTTGCCCTCGGGCAACGCCGGGCAATTTCGCTTGTAATATAATATACTTTAAAGAAAACCATTCATACGTCCATTTTTAATACTAGACCATATCTGTTGAAATATTTAGGCTTGTATTACATGTCTCTAATTAGTGCTGGACTGTGGTCTCCCCGGCAGAGTGTTTACATGACAATTTCTGAGGCTTTCTTTCTATCAAAACCGGAGATCTTCTCTTGCATTGTGTAGGCCCCACGCATGCAGTATCAAATGAAACTAGTAAACTGTATCTCGTTGGCCAAATAAATCTAACTCTAACATGGGTTATCTTTCTTATTTTTTTTTTTTTTTTTTTTTTTTTTTTTTTTTTTTTGTTTACATGTTTGTTTGCGTTAAAGCGTTTATAACAATGGCGGACTTATGGGCGTTTCCATAAAAGTCACATGACACCCAATAAACCAATGAGCTTAAAAGTCAAAGTAGATTTGTTAATTCTGCACTAGTCCGAGGCATCATTAAGCGGATTTTTTTCGTTCTCCCCTTCACCATGATAGTGTATTCTGTCCCAATCCTTTGAAGAGGTGGAGATGGGTGGCTAGCATGACACCCCCGAAGGAGCGGCAAACTCCGACGTCCCGAAGATGAATCGCCGTGTCGCCATTAAATGAAACTAAGAAAGACAAGAAAAATTGGTTGATGTGTTTGCGGTGGTGTTTGTTTGTTTGTGTGGTGATCGCTATCTTTCCTTTTTTTTTCTTCTTCTTCTGATGGCCTCTTCGCACCGGGGCGGTGATTTGCCGCCCGAAAAAAGATGACAGCGATCGTATGCGGCGTGTCATCCTGGAAGGTTGGACGGCAACAGATGAAAAGAGAATGGTCAAGAAGGACTCTGGCCTTGTCTTCATGTGGGGAGGGAGCTGACCACTTCTAGTGTCCATTATCATATTATTAATGATGAGCATGACTCTAAATAGTTATGTGGCCCCCCGCCTCCATTTTTTTCAGCGACCCCGTCCCCTAAAAATGTATACGCCCCTTATTTATCATGTCAAAGGTGGAACGAGGCTAGGTGCATCTCCCGCTCCCTCCTTCTCTCTCCCCCCGCGCCACGCCCTTTTTTATCCTCCACCCGGGGTAAGAGTGACAAAACGTATTCAGAATGGACGTTAATTGACCGTATAGTGGACACTAATGAAAGCCACACTTCACCCCTCGCTGACCACTCGGTGGACGACCGTGTCCGTACATTGTCCATCACGCTACCTCCCCTCCCACTTCACCATTGTCTGTTCCCCTCCCCCTCCTCGCCGCCATTTTTCTCTTCTTCGTATGCACTTCATCAAAAAAGATAAATGGCGGGAGGAATGGATGAATGAAATGAAGGAAGAGAAGAATGAGAGAGAGAGATAGTTGATGTATAGAAGTAGGCTGAGAGGGGGGGGGGAGAAGAGGTAAAGGGGATGAGAAGGGAGGCGCCCTTTACCTACCCCAAACCTCACCCCCCTCTCCTATAGTACTATTGGGTAGAGTGTAAGTGTCAAGATGACCTGATGATAACCTTCAGCAGGTTGAATAAAACATATTGACCACCAGTGCCATGATGATGGGGGTCAGGAAAATTGGAGGGGGGGGGGGGGGCTCGGGGCTGAGGGCCGGGGGGGGGGCGATTTCCTTAAAAAGAAAATGAAACGTTCTACGTGACCTTTGAACCCTTTGTTTCTTTGTTGTGAACGTTTTCCTTTGGCTTTTTATATTAATTTAAGTACATTTACCTATGAAGAATGTATGCGGAAAATTATCGCTGATGTGTAAGTATTCGCTTTTACCAGTTTCTATGGCCACAGCTTGTAATAAGATTAGGTGGCCAGCACACCCTCTTCCATGTCTTGCATTAAAACGTGTAGCTGGTACAAAGTCAATCTTCTCAGACTATGTTTGATTAGGGAAGACTTCTTCCAAGAACAAAAAGGGAATTGGGTGTCCGGAACAATAACCACTGGCCTTTACTTTTCCTCATCTTTTGGCACGCATTTAAGAGTTTGTCAGACTTAGTGAAACTGGTGAACGCTGCTTCACTTACAGATCTAGTGAAACTGGTGAACGCTGCTTCACCTACATACCTAGTGAAACTGGTGAACGCTGCTTCACTTACAGATCTAGTGAAACTGGTGAACGCTGCTTCACCTACATACCTAGTGAAACTGGTGAACGCTGCTTCACTTACAGATCTAGTGAAACTGGTGAACGCTGCTTCACTTACAGACCTAGTGACATTCTAAAGAGACCTAACTGCAGATATGCAAAATCTGAGTTTTGAAATTTTTGTGCAGCCCAGAAAAGCGGCGATGAACAAAAGAAAAGAAACATAAGTAGCTACTGAACAGCTTACAGTTGGTTACTTGGAAGTGTATGTTGTAAGGGTTGACATTACGTCTAGTGAAAAATAAAAATAAGTTACTTGGAAGTGTATGTTGTAAGGGTTGACATTACGTCTAGTGAAAAATAAAAATTGAAAAAAAAACAACAACCCACTAAAGGTCTTAATTTGTGTAGGATGATTCTCGTTTTATCATTCAAGTGTTAATTACCCACAGAGAATGTCGCAACACAGAATTGTGCGACATCTGCTGACATCTATAGTCCAAAGTGGGTTTTGTTTACGCTTCGCTATATAGGGTGTTATAGAGTGGCTTTGTGTGTTAACGTGCGAGTATTACGTCGGTGAGCAACGAAATTCAACGTCAATAGTCACCATAATGGGTCATATGAGGGCGATGGGTGATTGGTTTAGCTGCGGCGTGCTTATGGTCGGTCATTCCGACGGCCCGGTGCTCAATTTTCAGACTATAGACAAATGTTACTTGTCGTTGTTTTTGTTTCATATTCAATGGTAAGGTGCATGTGTTGGTGTGTGGTGAGTGTGTGTGTGGAAATGGGGGGGGGGGGGGGCTGGGGGTTCTGGGATGTGCCCGGAAATATACCAGAACCAATTGATGAAAGTAAAGTAAACCACCATGTCTGTAGCAGAAACCTGGAAAATTCTACTAGCCCCGAATGGACACACAAAAAATTGCCTAAATGCTATATTTTTTACTTTTTACATTTCGTGTAAATAGGGTATTCCAGATAAAAAAAAATTAAAAACTCAACTTCCATCTGTAAAACACATAGAATAAACCCAGTTAGTTTTTGCCTATATATCTCGTTAGTGAAGACGTTGGCCAAGTTTTTGACGTTTACTGTGATTTAAACTCAGATCCTTGTTGGAAATGCCATTGGACGCGCCGTTCCCCGTTCACCAACCAGATTCTGGAGGTCATGTATGGATGAAGCCATTGTCCTGACAGGCACCCATTCTTTCAGGGGTTATCATTCTATGTAAACAGTCAGAAACGCTTTGCTGCGCCCCAACCAAGCCGGCGCCCTTTGGCCACACCGCCGTGAATCGTGTCATCCTATTTTACTAGCGCTGCGTGCATTTTTGTTAAATGTTTTTACAGCCTGCACTCGCGCGACCCGCCCCTTTCACCCCGTCGCATACTTTCATGTCACACTCTCGCCTGACAGTGACATACCTGTTTTTTTTTTCCTTTTTGACATGACGACACGATGACCAGCGGCCAGTGCCCCTTTTGAGAGAAAGAAAAGTAACCAAAATGTCCACTTCAGCTCTATGACGGACAGACAGACACTTTTGTCCTTCGTCACCTGACTCCAATATCAAGACGTCAGTAAGCACATACGCACGCACGCTCGCAAATTTCACATTCCGCATTCCAGTGGTCAGCAGCGTCCAGTGTTGACACACACCCCGGTGCGAACTTTCCAGTTCGACAGAGTGCTGTGTGAAGTGGGCTATAAATGGTCCAAACTTCTTCTGAAGTGGTGAAGTCACGCTCGATTGAGCTCTCTTGTCCATTCATGCAGAACGATTCTAACATTCATATTGTTAATAAAAGACAAGCATTCTGGATTCTATTTTTTTTTCCGGCTACACAATCCCATAGTTTGCTGTGGCCAATGAAACGTTCTAACTTCTGAATAAAAATAATGTAAGAACGATTGGTCTAAATCATAAGTTAGTTATCTTAGTTTCAATTAATTTTAAATTCAGAATTTATTTACTGCACATTGGTCTTAAATGCCATTTCGAGTCATTAAAAAACAAATTGCCAAGAACCGGCAGAGCTTTTTCAACCGACTCATTCAAATCAAATGTGGCACGGAAGCCGAGCGGCAGCGCGTTCGACTGGCGTACCGCAGGTCCTGGGTTCGAATTCTGGTGAAGGCTAGGATTTTTTTTTCTCCATGGACTCGAGGGTGTCCTTGAGTCTGATGGATACCTGCCATTAGTTGAGGTAAAAGTAAGGCGGCTGGGCGTTGTGCTGGCCACACACACACCTTAGTAGGCCGTGGCCACATAAACTAGTAAACGCTGCCCCACCGGCCCTATGATCAATTTCTTCCGACGCGTACTTTATTTCAAATCAATGTCTGTCATTTTCAACCAGTCTTTTGCCTGAGCGTGTCTTTTTAAATTTTAACATAGGCTATTTATAAATGTGTTACGATTGTTATATATCAACATGGGCATATGAGTATACGTCGCCTACACATTAAATTGAGACCAGAATTATCCTAAATCCACCTCCTCCCCGTTCCCGACAGAACGCACGTAAACTATGGATGATCCCGTTTGGAAATAGTCGCAAAGGGAGGCTAATAGCAAAGAGGGAGATAATCCTCAGGTTTAATCTTCCATAAAGTGTTTACAGACTAACGAACGGGTCATAGTTTAAAGAGTCTTAACTAAAGACTTATACAACTTGTAAGCTGGAGGACTTAAGCGTTTATAAGGTGTCGCCTAATCCTATAATAGTGCAAAAGACTGAGATAAAGTTAACAACAAGAAAACCATAAAAAACGAAGTTTTTATTATACTCCCTTTATTTGCAAACTAAGTTTACTACTGCAAATGAAACGTACAGAAAAATATCTGTGTCGCAAATCTCAAAAATATATACTTACTCCGTATGAATTGTTCTAAAAATAATCTTAGCGCAAATTTTGTTTTCTAGCTTTGCGCCGAAAAACTATAAACAGTTGCACAGGCATTTTTTAAGTGAAACCAAAATTGTTCTTATACTTTCCTTTTAAGAAATGAATATTGTCATAAGTGTAGTATTATTAAGTTGTTTTAACTGAAAATTTGATAGAATGTATTGTTAGTCGCCACAAGTCTGCTGTCCAAATTTCAGCTCGATCGGACCACGGGAAGTGGTTGAAAAATCGAAGCCAATTTTTGCACCATTGCAGACAGACAGACAGACAGAAAATGCAACTTAAAATAAAGGGAGTAAAAATTAGACTTAAACAGACAGTTACAATATTTGTAACTGCCCTTGGAAAATCATGTGTACTATTAGCTTTGCAACAATAAAATTAAAAAAAAAACACATTATTTTAAAATTCTTACTATTGGTATGATCTCATTAAAGTCTTTGTATTAAAACACTATTTGTTCTACTATTATAGGTAATAAATGCCGGCCGGTCATGCGGCTAGTACACCTGACTGTCAACAGAACGACCCGGGTTGTAGCCCAGCCGCCATCCAATCCCTGACAACCAAGGACGTCATAATTTCCTTTCTAGATGGAACGCCCGTAGAGCTATAATTAAACGAATTCAGTAATAACAAACATAATGTGTAATATCAAACATAATGTGTAATATCAAACATAATGTGTAATATCAAACATAATGTGTAATAACAAACATAATCTGTAATAAAAAAACATAATCTATAAAAAAAAACACAATCTGTAATAACAAACACAATCTGTAATAAAAAACATAATCTGTAAAAAACAAACATAATCTTTAATAACAAAAATAATCTGTAGAAAACAAACATAATCTGTAATAACAAACATAATATGTAATATCAAACATAATCTGTAATAACAAACATAATCTGCAATAACAAACATAATCTGTAATAACAAACATAATCTGCAATAACAAACATAATCTGTAATAAAAAACATAATCTGCAATAACAAACATAATCTGTAATAACAAACATAATCTGTAATATCAAACATAATCTGATCAAATTTCTGGGCATGCGCAACGATCGCCTGATTTTTGTATTCATGACATAGGGTTAGTTTATATGCTAGGAGTGAATATATAGATATATATAAATATCTTACTAAATTAAGTTTCCGAAATGCCGAGTCGCGATCCGAAAGCAGATCATGAAAGGAAAAAAAAAAGCTAGTAATAACCTAAAAGACTATAATATTACGCTTGTGTTTCGTGCAATTGATGACCTGTAAGCCAAATTAAGACTAGGCCTAATAATGGTTTCGAATTGCCTCAAAGGTGATATACAGCGTCCAACAAGCAAAGTACAAAATTTTTTTACAAATTTTAACCAATAAACATGCACTAAGTCAGTCTATAGTTGTTGTTGTTTTTGTTTTCTCTCTCCAATTTCTCCCCCTCCTCCTCCAAACCTTTTTATAATACGTTTTGGTCAAGTGCATGTAGAATGAACCGGAAGTTATTACTCCGTTTCCAAAATGGCTGGACAAAAAAAAAACATACTTCTTTTTTGCTTTGTGTAAAGAAAAAAATATACTTGTTTTTTTTAGTAAGGTGCTTTTGGTGAGAAAATGTATTTTTACACTCAAGCCAGGTGATATAAGCAGACGTAGGGTAAAAGGCTGACGACCGAGACGGGCCGGGTGCACGAAAAGTGTGGGAAGCGTTTTCAGCAGACGAGAAGGATGCAGTTTATGAAAAAAAAAACCACAAGAAGCTACCGGACGACAATTGCACCACTGACAGACGATAAAAAAAAGCAGGGTTTTCAATAGCTGCATTCATCTTGTTTTTTTCTCCCTGACCTTTCATTTCTTTACACCTCCCCCCCCCTTTTTTTTTTTACCTGTGGTCAAGACGATCACTTACTGCAAATCTCGTCTGCTTGTTGGGAAAAAAGCAAAAAAGAAGCTGTGGGAATATGGAGCGGCCCAAGCAATTATCGTTCTTGCGAGGGTCAAGGGTCGCCATCGTTGCGGTGGTGAAGGTCAAAGGTGAGAACAATGGCTGACTTGTGTCCTCGCGTCACCTCTGACGGTTGCACGGGAAAGATTGGTAAAGGGTGGGGGGGGGGCGGTTGTGACAGAGGGGGTGGGAGGAAGAGAAGGGTGCTTTACGTGGCCAGTTGAGTCCATTGTCCTCGTGTGGACCTGGTAGCGCCAGGTAACGTCTTTATAACGGGCCTCCCAGGCACATCTGCCCATGGAGGTAAAAGGCGGACGCCCCGAACAGTGTATGTCTTGAACTTAATTTTTATCAACTATTTGATCACGGCTTGGGGCATGGTGGCCGACTGGCAGCGTATTCGAATGGCGTACCCAAGGTCCCGGGTTCGAATCCTGGTGAAGGCTAGGATTTTTTTAAAATAGTTTCCCTGAGTCTACCCAGCTTTGATGGGTCATCATTTATGGTAAAGTAATGGTGGCTGGACATTGTGCTGGCCACATGTTCGTGGCCACTGAAACTGGTGAACGCTGCTTCAACGGCAGCGACTCAGAACCTTCGGTACGCCAGCCGAACGCGCTGCCGCTCGACCACCGTACCCTATAGATTGATAGTACAATAGGTCATTTTGCTATAAATTGTAGGTCAGTGAGATTAACAACTAATTTTTTGTACTAAACCTTTACATTACTAATTTTAATTTTATGTTTTGTTTATATAACAATATATATAATTATATTCTACATCAAATTTATATTCTATCAATTTTGTTTATTTTGAAAAAAAAAAAGTATTTTGGCCTACAACAGTGACATCATGACTACAGTAGTAAGGCCTTCCATAACAATAATTGTGTTGATCCTTCCATTACCTGTAGTAGCTAGCTATCTTGCCAATTTTGACATAGACGAATCATTCATGCGCAGCGCTTACCGTTACTGTCGACCTCATCACATTCTTTTAGAGTAGCGCCCCTTGCTATGAACGTGTGTGTGTGTGTGTGTGTATCCGGTTTGGGGGGGGGGGTCAATGTGGTTATTTTCTTTTTAAAGGGAAGTTTAGACTTAGTGAAATATTATATCTTTTGATGCCATGATGGGGTCATTTTTCTGTGGGCAGACTTTACCGGTTTCTGTGACGTACAAAGGGATTATAAGGCTAACACAGCGCCTAAGCTAATAATATTTGTTTTTTTAAGTATAATGCTCTAAACTCTAGGGTCACCTGGCCTTTCTTAAAGTTGTCTGTCTTTGTCTTTGATTTCTATAAAAAAAAATCCCACCTCGATCACCCCCTCCCCCTTTGCTTTCGACACATAAACACAATACAAACACACATTAAAAAAAAGAACTACATAAAGGCGCCAGTAATAATTGGTTGAAATTCCGGGCTAACAAGTCGGTCCACTGCGAGCCTGGCCAGAGTCCAGTTAAGACAATAATCCTGCCTTAAGGGTCTGAGGGCAGTTTTGCCCACACTGGTAATCGGCCGTGAATTCCTTTGAATTTTTTTTTTCTTTTAAATAGCAACTTTTTGTGTGTGTGGTCTAGGTTCAAGAGGTCAAGGTCGTGACACCATTGCAATCCGATGTATTTTGCAGGCCGGGCGCCTACGTCATAGAAAGGTCACGGGAGTCAGTCATCCGGATCGATCTATGGCTCCCACAGCCCTTTTTATGTCGACAAACCGAACCCCTAGTTGTTTTTTTAATCATTGAAGAGCTTTTTACCCTCCCCGTACTGACCCTTTTTGATCAGATCCTCCCCTCCCTCTCTCCCTTCTCTCCACGCCGCCCTTAACCCAACCTCCCTCCCTCCCTCTCTCCCTCCCCAGCACGGCTATGACGGTCTATGAACGGGCGATGACGCCCCACAAGGCACGTATGTAATCTCCTCGAGCTCACTGAAGCGTGTCAATAGTCAATAGTTACTTAGTTCGCTATTTTTTTTTCGCCCCGCGGTGACCTCATTATTAGTATTTTATAGCTGCTGTTATAAGTAACTTGGTTACTACAGCCCAGGCTAAAAGGTCTCAACCTGTTACCTCCAACCACTTTAACATCTCCCATCCCGCGGGACCATAATTTTGTTATGATTAGATTACACACCCACACAGTGACCCTCCCCCCCCCCACACACACTTTTCCTCTTTTTTTTTTATATAAAATATATATTGGATGTCACACTACAGCGGCGTGTCAACGCACAGAGAAGGGGTAGGGCCGCATGCACATTGAGTCAATGGTTGTAGCCCGTTGATATGGGTAGAGCGGTATAGTTCGGAACTGGTTGTATTTAGGTACACTTTTGAATTTTTCGGTAACGTTGAATCGAAATTATCCTATAAGAGATATGCACACCAGTCGACCTGTGGGTCACATTGTGCCCTTACAAAGTCGGGTCTATCAAAAGGACAAAGCTATTGAAAAAAACAAAAAAAAGCAGCACTGTGCAGTATAACTTACTTTCTGCATCAAACAATTTTGAATACTAGACTCACGCCACGGATGAGCGTAGGACGTAATAATCTTATTGAATAAGTCATATAATTCTCATGGTGCTGTAGATGGATTGACTCATTTTCACGACAGACCCAAAAACATTGTAATGTAAATAGTCATATGTGACATGCTGGCCAAGCGGTACCAAAGGTCCCGGGTTCGAACCATTTTGAAGGCTAGATTTGTTCACGGGTCTGTAGGGCGACCATGTTTCTGATGAGTACCTGACTGTAGTTGAACACATAAAGGAAGCAGAGCGTTGTGCTGGCAATACGATCCCCTAGTGTGTTTAAACGCTGCTTCACAGGCCCCAAATATCGAGTTGGATGCCGACAAAGATACGTTAGCCGTATATGCTTATAAATATTTATGTATTTCTTTTACAGACTTTCCAGTCAGCGCTATTCCTATAGACCACGCAGAAAACAATGTCAAGGTATTTCAATATTATCAATTCTCCTTAAAACACCTTTGTCTGAAGTTATTCTTTCCTATGTGAAAACAAAAGATAACTTCAGGGTGACCTGCCAGGGAGATAACAGTCCAAACATGTCATTAGAAGACTGGACAGTACTCAAGCGGCCATTTTTATAAAGTGTGTTGACATTCAACAAACATGTACGGAGTAGGGCTAGTGAGCGAGGGGGGGGGGGTGTAGCAAATACTCAATTAGAAGTCGATTGTACAGTATTATTTGGCCAGTCCGGCTGTGTTTTCTTTTGTTTGTTTAAAAAATATAGGGTCAGTGATCGACTGTAAGTAAGTAAATAATGCACCCTTCGTACCAAACTGATCATTGGGCTGGTGAAGCGTTCACTAGTTTCTGTGGCCATGGCATACATACTAGGGGAATGTGTATCCAGCACAATGCCCGACCGCCTTTACTTCCCCCCAAAATAAAGCCAGGTACCCATCAGAGCTGGGTAGACTCAGGGACACCCTCTATAGACCCGGAAACAAATCCAAGCCTTCACCAGGATTCGAACCCAGGACCTTTGGTACGCCAGACGAACGCGCTGCCGCTCGACCGCCGTGCCCCCATTTACATTATAGGATACAGAGTTAGTTCCTCCTTCTTTTTCTAAGATTTTTCTAGAATAAATGAAAGTATGATTAACCCTTCCCGTACCGACCTTCTTTCTATCTATGCTATCTTCCGTCCCGCTATATACGCGCCCGGGACTGTAAGGGTTAAGCTGTACTTATGTTGGTCTTATTTTATATATATAAAAAATATATTTTATAGATTTTTCTTATTAGTTTTTTTTGTTGTTTAATTAATATATTTTAGCGCTCTCTCGAATCTTTTTCTGACCTAATTACCTTAGATTAAAAGAGAGAGAGAGGGCGGTTGAGAGAGAGAGAAAGAGAGATAGGAGTGGAAGACATAGAGAGAGTAAAGAAAGAAGAAAAACAACAGTGATTGAGAGAGAGTGTGAATGTCCTACTTAACCTGGTCCATCAACATCGCGTGACCACTCTGGCGTTTATTTTTAGTTCACAGCGTTACTTAAAAGGGAGAGACCACTTTGAGGTGTCGATAATTTCTCCACTCCAGCGCCCTGATCCTTCTGTTGTTATCCGCCCCTGGATCAGTGCGGTCAATGGGGGTGAACTCCCTTGTGTGGTGTACGGAAATACCCGTTGACTTGTTATTGTAATTAGTTAAAGTGCACTGTATCCCCTCCAGCTGACGCCTTTACAGCTACTACACAAATGGTTGTTGCTCAAACACAATACACTGCTCACGCGCTTATTTATATTGTATCCTATCGAATCATAGCATATTATATCATATTGTATCACAGTCTATCACAGCGTATCACAGTGTATCACAGTGTATCACAGTCATCATAGTGTATCAAAGCGTATCATAGCGTAGCATATCATAGCGTAGCATATCATAGCGTAGCATATAATAGCGTAGCATATCATAGCGTAGCATATAATAGCGTAGCATATCATAGCGTAGCATATCATAGCGTAGCATATCATAGCGTAGCATATCATAGTGTAGCATATAATAGCGTAGCATATCATAGCGTAGCATATAATAGCGTAGCATATCATAGCGTAGCATATCATAGCACAGCATATAATAGCGTAGCATATCATAGCGTAGCATACTGTATCATATTATATCATATTGTATCATAGCGTAGCATATAATAGCGTAGCATATCATAGCGTAGCATACTGTATCATATTATATAATATTGTATCATAGCGTAGCATATAATAGCGTAGCATATCATAGCGTAGCATACTGTATCATATTATATCATATTGTATCATAGCGTAGCATATAATAGCGTAGCATATCATAGCGTAGCATACTGTATCATATTATATCATATTGTATCATAGCGTGGCATAGTGGACAGTATCATAGCGTATCACAGTGTATCATATTGAATAATAGCATAGCATTGCTTAGCACAGTGTAGCACAGTGTAGCACAGTGTAGCACATCTGCATTAAAGAAACATGAGCTACCTATCAACCTATCAACAAAAGTTCATTCTTCACAGCCACCGAGAGATTGCAAGTCAATACAAGATTTTCATTTTTTTCATTTCATTTTTTGTTTGTTTTGCAGTCAGTTTTGGAGTTGGAAAAGTTAAACAATAAATCACGTGACATTTATTTCTGGAATGTAGGTCTAATTATAGATCAGTGGTAGCATTGAAAGACCACACATTTGTTAGTTCTATTTACTATGAAGTACAAATATTGTCTTTCTTCATGTGGATGTCTGGTTTATTCAAAGAACCACAATGGGAAGGTGTCAGCGATGCACCCCCCCCCCACACACACACGCACAAAACCTTTTGCCTTCAATTCTGCTGTCGCCACCCCCTTTGAAATTGAAGTGACCTGTGACCTTAGGAAAACATATGCACGAATAGGCCAGTTGGATAGAATAAGAAGAAAAAAAAACGAATTAATTTCATAAAATCATGCGTAAGCGTTAGCCTTCATTTCTTCTTCAGTACGACAGAATAGTATTTAAAAAGTTGAACTAGACAACAGACTGTACGAAGTATCGTTTTGAAATGCATCCGGAAATAGCTCTAGTTGTTTTTCAATAAAAAACAAAACAAAATGTCTGCTAAAGGTGTGTTTTCCATATTACAATTATAAGTTATAAATATGGGCATTGGTAAACGCTGCTTCATTGGCCCTATGGAAAAATTCGGTTCGACAGGGGGGGGGGGGATATTTTAGTTTTATTATTTTTTTAAATGAACACTAATCCTGGATTCGACTACGAAATAAATGAAACAATATATTACAGTTAACACGGTGGCCTTGCGGCAGCGCGTTCCGCTGGCGTACCGAAGGTAATGGGTTCGAATCCTGGTGAAGGCTAGGATTTGATCCCGCATCTGTCTCTGTGTCTACCCAGCTCTGGTGACATTAGTTGGGGCAAAGGAAAGGCGGATGGGCGTTGTGCTGGCCACACATCCCCTAGAATGCCGTGCCCACAGAAACTGGTGAACGCTGCTACACTGGCCCTATGATCAGTTTGGTCCGACGAGTACTTTACTTATTTATTACATTTATCGAAAAGCTTTTTTTAAACAAATGTTTCAAGAACATCAAACTAAAATTAATTGTACATAATTATAAGGACCTAAAACTAAAACATCTTTCTATATGGGTAAACCATCAGATAAGAAAACCCTTTGAAAAAAAGAACTAGATCGAATGGAGAAGATAACCTGTACGGTGTACGGCTCAATATTTACATTTAATAAGAGTAACACCCAAGGTTAAAACCAAGCAATTCAGAAACACTCCGAATAAGGCTAATAATTAAGAAGCAATGCACAAAGCCTTAAATTCGAACTAAAATACAAATATAATTATTTTAATACATTTACTAAAAAATATTTTTATTTCCACAAATCATGCAAGAACTCATTAATGAAGCATCAAGCTGAATAAAAAATAATGAACATATTATGCTATGCAGTCTCTCCCAGCTTCCCCCAAGTAAGGCCAAGTTCCTGGTATCTGCTTACACCTCTCTATGCCAGGTTTTCCTCGGCCGGCCTCTTTCCAGTTTTCTCTGGGGGGTTCCAGTTCAGACTCTGTTTAGTTGTGCTGTTGTGTCCGATTTATTTTTGTAATGCCTTCTTAAAAAAAAGAACACTACATTTTTCATTCTTTTTGTACAACATTCTGTTTATTGGGTCAATAATTCCAGTTGTCGGTAGATATAGTCTAACTCAGGGGTCGGCAACCCACGGTGCGCATGCCTGACTTGGCACGCAGTGTGATTTTCCATGGTACGCGAAAGACACCTACCACCCCACAATAAAAGACAATTCAATTCTCTTGTACAAGAAATTAAGTGCGGAATGACATTTAGGATGTTGGCACGCTGAATAAATTAGAAATCCTAATAATATGGCACGCGATTATTAAAAGGTTACCGACCCCTGGTATCTAACTAATGTATTTAAAGAACACATCACAGTTTAAACCAAGTTTAACTAATAAGTAGGCCTAAAGTCAATCTTTGTTTATGAAATTAAAGTTGCAAGTAACATGCAACTTCGCGTAACTACGGTCTATAGTCTATAGTATATATTAATGAGACATAAGATAATTATTTTGACACGAAATTAGTGAATTATTAAATTAGTTTTTTTTTTTATTCGATCCTGAAATTGTAAAGAAATGATTACATTAATAATGTGATATGATCTGTTGTGAAAAAGTGGGCGTTTCCCGTTTAAATGAAACGTTTTCATGTTGTAATTGTAAATGTAAGGTATCCAGGCATGGGCGCCCGCAGAAAATTTTCTAGGGGGGGGGCAAAATATTTTTTAGTAATGTTTTAATGTAGTTTTAATTTACTGAGCGCATTTGTATGGTGAACGAACGGACAGAACACTGAAGTAATTGTAGTACACTGTAGCAATGAAGGGCATACTGTAGCAACACATTTTTTTAGCACAATATATGTATATAATAGACGTAAACCATACACAAAACCTTACTTTAAACAAACAATATTACAACGTAAATTTAAAATAAAATGTATTATTTAAACAAGAACTGGGGTCGTCTGTTATCGCTACCAAACATATCTACAATTTTGTCCATAAACTCTTTTTTGTTGCTGTTCACTTTGTCTCTGTGTACTAACAACATGCACAATCTTGACAGACGTTCATCTGACATTGTAGATCTAAGCCATAGGTTTTCAACCTTTTTCGGCTCACCGCACCCTTTTAAAATCTTACCGCTCACCGCCCCCCAACTAATTTTTAATTAAGCATACATAGGCCTATCATTAATTCTAAAACAAATTTATTTGTATTATTAATTTAGAAATATAAGAGACTTATTTAATAGCACTATATCATGTAATTTCTGTAATTATTAATGTTTTAAATATAAACTCCTTAAATGGACAAAACAATTAATGCAGGAAATGTTTATTTACAGCTGTTTAACGTAAATTATTTTAATCCTCTAATAATTAAATCTTGTTATAAATACCACAATGTTGAATGTATATAAAGAAATAATAATAATCAGTAAAATTTGTTATATCACAAAACAGAACTTGTTCGGCATCACTATTGAATCAAACGTAGAAACATTTGTTAATTAAAGGGAGATAATTATTTCGTTTCATTTGAGCTAATATTTCTGTATTTTTTTCTTTTATAAAAAAGAATTAATGGCTTACATTTATAACTTTAAAATGATCTAACTTTAAAAAGTATTTGAAAATTATATAAATATTATATGACTAAAGAATTTATATGTATATTCTTAAGCATTACATTAACTACTCAGTTTGTATGATTACTACGTATCTATACCATTTAACAATAACTTTGACATTAATTTTAAAGGATTCAAACGGATTATAGGACATCTCGGTAAAACTGAGATAAAATATCATTAATATTAACATGTTTTAGGGCGAAAGTGAACGGTCAGCAGGGTCGACAGTCCGGTGAACCAACAATAGGACCAGCCAGCCGCACACCATATTTACCAAGACGCGTCACACAGCCATTTAGCAGATTTCGTTACATTATATAAGAACAAAGGGGACCGCAGCGACTGCAAAAAGACAGGAATCTCCCTTTTGAGCATAGTTGGTAAGATCCTTGCAAGAGGCACTATCAAGGCTGCAGGTGCTGTCATCTAGAGTCTATCAAGAGTCTCAGTGCGGTTTCAGAAGCGACTTATCCACTATAGACATGATCTCCTCCATTCGACTGCTACAAGAGAGGTTCCGCGAGATGAATAAGCCATTATACATTGCTTTCGTTGATCTCACTAAAGCATTTGATATGGTCAGCAGAAGTGGACTCGTCAAACTCCTGGCAAAAATAGGATTCCCTCCAAAACTGCTCTCTTTAATTGCCTGTTTTTTTTTTTAGAAAACCAGGTGCACAGTGAAGTTTAATCAGAGCCCTTTGAAGTCCGCAGCGGTGTTAAACAAGACTGCGTACTTGCACCCACCTTGTTTGGAATATTCTTCTCGTGTCTACTGTACTATGCTTATGGAGATTGCAACGAGGGTGTCTACCTTCACCCAAGCAGATCTGGAAAGCTCTTCAATCTAAACAGGCTCAAAACCAAAATCTCAAGCAGTGTTCTCCTAGATGGGGAGATTAATAGTAGAATAGCTAAAGCCATGGGCACTATGGCAAGATTTAACAAAAAAAAACGAGTCTGGATGAACTCACTGCTCACACGCTCCACTAAGTCGCCAGTTTATCGAACATGCGTTCTGATTACCCTGATGTACGGCTGTGAGACATGGAGCACATACTCCTGGGAGGAGAGAAAACTGAACACCTTTTACCTTAGGTGTCTCAGACTCATTTTAGATATAAGATGGCAGGACAGGGTTTCAATCGCAGAGGTCCTACGAAGACCAGAGTGTCAAGACATCCGTAATACTCTCAGTAACAGACGTCTCAGCTGGCTAGGTCATGTACGCCGAATGCCACAGGGTCGACTTCCACAGGACATTCTATACGGAACGTTAGCTTCGGGACAGAATCCTGCTGGACGTCCAAAACTGAGATTTGCGGATGTCTGCAAAAGAGATATGAAACAACTCCAAATTGACCCAAACAGTGGGGAGATCATGGCGCAGGATAGGCCCACTTGGAGGGCAGGAATCAAAGAAGGTTTCAGGCTTGCGGGAGAGGAGCACGCCAGGAAAAAGACAGTGGAGAAAAATGTGGTCCACTCCGCTACATTCAACTGCAGCAAGTATGACCGTGCCTCTACGTCCAGGATTGGCCTCTTTAGCCACATGAGGGCCTGCAAGGGAAATGAATCGTCTCTCGAGACGTAAAATGCCGACTGAACGATCGCTCCACCGTACATGTTGTTGCTGGTAATGTTAGCAAAACTAGTAAGGCATACGGCAAGGTAACAAGTCGATGAAATTTTGGCTACTTTTGTATTCTCGCGTTTTCCGAAAATCAAACTAACTCAAGGCTTCACTATCTCAATTATCAATGTGGTATACCTGATTAATCCCCAAAGATAATGAGATCGATATGACAATGGAAGGAGTCACAGTTGTTAAAATTAATTATAAATGTTTTAATTATTAATTTTTTTGTCTATTTTAGTCCAAATTTTTTTTATCTATCAATCGGGGGGGGGGGCACTTTTCCAGGGGGGGGCAAGTGCCCCCCCTTGCCCCCCCCTGCGGGCGCCCATGTATCCAGGGATTTAATGCACTTGGTGTTTGATTAGTCTTTTCTTACAATGAGATTAGCCTCCCCTATGTTGTTGTTTATTTTATCAATCATTACTAATTTCTGCTGTTTTATGTTTTCTAATGGTCAGTGGTGGTTGGCAAAATGAGAAGGGTATGGGTGGAGGGGGTAGGGGAAGGGTGGGGGAAGGGGTCGAGGGAGGTCATGGACGTATCTATTACTTAGCCTAAAACCGAAACTGTGTTTTTTTTTTTTACGTGGAGGAGTGTTTACATATTTGATTGTGTCAAGTTTCTCTCTCACAGGTTCACCCAAAACCTTCACTTTATACCATGTTTGTAACGAGCTACGCCCCTGGGCCGTGACCGCAAAAAGTACTTTGGTCATACATTTCACCCACTGTACAAACATGACGATTGTTACTATCTATCTGATAGTACACGCACACATACACACACACATACACACTGTAAGACAAACACTTACAAGTTGACCTCTTTAAGTAGCCTATTGGGCTGGGGAGGGAGGAGGAGAGGGGGGGTGTTATTTTTGGAATGAGGTCATGGCGGGTTGGGCCGTACCGATCAGGCCATGTCATGCATTGCAAAGGTTCAAATATCTTTTTTAAGATTTGAGAGTCGGAGCAACAAGGGTTAGAGAGCCCCCCCCCACCCCCGGGCCACCCCACTCCCGCCGTATTCTTATATTCTTAGGCCGCGCCCTCCCCCCTCCATAATCCACTCCTGTGTACAACTTGTTTCACTGGCTTAGAGAGTGTTGGGGTCTATTAGGGCCACACGGCCTTTTGTCCACTGGTCAATAGATCCGGGAGGGGGGGGGTATTGAAGTTTAAAGACTTTCTTCTTTGATCACCTCGACTGTAGGTTTCACGTTTAGCAGAGACATCTTAAGTAGAGAGACAAAGAGAAAGAGAGAGAGACACGGCGGAGGGAGACAGAGAGGTTTGAGATATGGGCCTATACATCAAGAGGAGTCATGCGACATGGATAGAGGAGAGAAGTTAGAGAAAGAGAGGATGGAATCATACAGAGATAGACAGGAGAGAAAGCAGATAGAGGGAGAGACTGACAGAGAGAAATGGAGAGACTAGTGATTTAGTAGAGAAACGTTTAAAAAAACCCACGAAAAACGAGAAAAAGAATGAAGAAAATAAGAAAGAGAGAAATGAGCGAATAGATGAAATGATTTTATTTATTTTTTTTTTGGGGGGGGGGAAGAGGGGAGGGGCGTACAGTGAAGTGTAAAAAAGTAACAGAGAGATACTAGAGAGTGAAAGAAAGAGAGTGTGAGAGACACGCCGTGATATGAAAGTGCAAGAAAGCCCCCAAGATGCGCCTACACTCCAGTAATCGTTCTGAAATGGCGCTCAGTTTATAACCTTTACTTTATTAGTAATAGGGCGTTTGCAATCACGTGACAAAAAGCACGTGATTTGTGTTTACTTTCTGTAATGGTGTACAAGTAATAATGGGCGCTGTATGAATAAAGTTTCATATAGGCTCGAGCTTTTTTTAAATGATGTTTTGTGTTTTAAGTCTTATTAAGATTTAAGCTGTATTATGTATGTTAAATAAAATAGGCTATTTTATTATTATCACAGAAATAGATCATAGACGAACCTATAAGTGACTTGACTAGATAGCCTATTCACCAACAATATCACTTGACATCGTAGCCTAGCCTACGAAACATTAAAAGTGTAGGCCTATAAAGTGAAATTGAAAGTGTAAATAGGTCTAGCCGGCCCTAGCCTAATTACATTAATCAATTAATCTACAGTACACCTATTTACCTCCTTATGTTTGAGTAGGATAGCCAATATTCATATGTGAATTTGGCATGATAAGAAACTTCACCATGTGCCATATTTGTTCCTCAATTTACAAAAACAACTTAAGCTCCGCCCATTGCGAACGCTCTATAGACATAGTCTTAATGAGGCGTGACTTTTTCAAATGGAATAGATAATGAACTTCCGGTGACATTTCCAGCAATTTCCGTAAACTTTAAACATGCTTTTGCTGGTTTTTGACAATTGATTTCAACCTCGACGGCCAGTTCTGGTCTCTTAGAAATATACAAAGGTTACAAGATTATTTTCACACCAAAAGTGAGTAAGCCATAATTAATACTCAAAGAGTTAGTCGCGTTAAATTAAATTTAGCTTTGTTTATAAAATAAATTAGTCAAGAGTTGTGTTTCTTGGTTATTAAAAAACACAATGCGTAGATTCATAAAAACAAATAACGAAAATTCTTTTGAATTAAGCAATAAGTTTGATATTATAAACAGGTGAACCTTCACGCCTGTCATTCACAAACCATCGTTTTCTTTTGGAAACATCTTTAGAAAATGAAATAAATTTGAATCCTCTTCAACTTTTCGTACAACCAGTAACGCAGCACGCAAACATGTTTCGAAGCAAATGATCAAATGGGAAATGTTATCTTCGACCTTTTATGCATGCATAATCGTGAAGACTTGTCAATACGTTTATTATAAAAAATAATTACGAAATTAATCAACATTGTTTACATAATAAAAATTTCTTTTGGATGAATTTTCAAATTTAAACATTTAACTATTGTGCCGATCGGTCAAAGGGCCTATAGAAAACATACATATAAACATATAAATATTTAAACTAACTCAAGGTAATTATAGCCTATTTATATTGATGCTTAGAATTCATAACAAGTCTTTCTCTTTTACTCTCTGTTCTCTCTCGGAGAGAAACGGGAAACTTAAAGTCATGGACCTTTTGTGTTTGCATGTCACTGTATACATATATGTAATGATTTATAAAGTTTAACACACTCTTGTATTCTTGTTTTAACAAGAATCCCATCTTCATTCGGCGATTAAATGTTGTCATTGACAAAAACGGGCTTCCGTACACAAACGCATAACTTCTTGACCCATGCCGGATTTTTTTGTTTGTTAAAAATAGGTCGCTTCGGTTCATTGAACATGGTGAACTTATCCTCTAACCCCGTTTGCCGCTATGATTCACATAATTTTACTGGTTTACAATAATACAGACACAAATTCTGTTTCGTGTGCATTTTATTCAAAGCAGTCAGATAGTAATTGAAAAAATGTAACCGCTTGATTATTTTCATCTTTCGTACAGTAGTTCTTCTTCCCCTATGATCAGCTATAATGGTTAAATTGATGTCTATTTAATAGATCTAATGGGCGGAGTATAGCAGATCACATTCAATTATCTTTTATATTATTGTTTATAAGGTATGGTATCAATCAGAGCTGGGTAGACTCAGGGCCACCCTCCAGACCCGGGGGGAAATAATAGCTTGCACCAGGATTCGAACCAGATACCTTCGGTACGCCAGCCGAACGGCCACCGTGTCCCCCACGGCTGAGAGAGAGATTAGATAGATATCAGGCAGATATAGATTGATCAATGAATAGATAGAAAGCAGGGGTATAATAGAGTTTCATAAAAAAAGATAGACAAAGGGGCTAAGCGATCAATAGACAGACATATAGATAGATACGTCTACATGTAAAGATACATTAACATAGATAGATAGATAGACAAAAGGATATAGATATATAGATAAATATTTATATAGATAGTTAGATAAATAGATAGATAGATAAATAGATAGATAGATATATATATATAGAGAGAGAGAGAGAGAGATAGACGAAGAGATAGATAGATATACATGACATAAATAGTGTTTTCTGTTGTTTTTTCCTAATGAGGTCACGTTCAATACACAATCAATACAAACGGTTCGGGTTAACGACCCGATGACCTTCTAGACAAGTTCCTGTTGTATAGTAACATACACATTATCTGGATTTAAACCAAAGTACTAGTTAGTTACTAGTTACACGGCGCAACCACGTCCCCCCCCCCCCTCCCCCAGATGACTGATACAGTTAGCGACACGAGATAAAACCAATGCCTGAACGTGTAACAAGCTCTCCAATACAAATAGAAGCAGGTCACGTGTTCGGAGGTCATGTTAATATATTATTGTCGCACAGAGGCGGAGCGATTAGTGTCCGAGTGGTGGCGGGGGGGGGGAGGCGTGTAGACCGGATGGGGCTACTTACAAGGCCCCCCCCCCTATCCGCCGTATAGACTTGCCCTTTGCGTAATAATAATAATATTATAAGGCTAGTCTATTAGCCAACATACATAATGTAAGCTCAGAGCGCATTAAACATACAACTAAGAACACGGATATAATCTCTAGGCTAGGAAATATAAAACTAAACGATGAGTAGAGTTTACACCTTTTAATTGCTAGGCCTACCGAGGAATCGTGTGGCCAGCACACCAGGCTGGCGATAGTTTTGAACCGACACTTTTGTTTAGGGACCATTACGTTTGCACGTATGCAATCTGCATATAGACCACGCATTTTGACACATTGAAGTATATTATGGCACATTATGGTATATTACTATTTATTACAATAACTCTTCACTCTATATCATATGACAGATGATACCGTTTAATATGGTATGTTATGGTGTATTATGGTATATGGTATAATCTGGTTGAGTTTCACAAGAGGAATGAATGTATGAAATACAGCAGAGAAAATTATAGTCGTACACATCGTTGAGCTGGCCACACAATCCTATACTCTGGACTTTGTGCTAACGGGCAATACGAGCGAGCCACCACATGTTAATGATCCAATCGGAATTCCGCAGGTGGGGGGAGAGGCAAATTAGTGCATGCTACGGCAGCACGCCATATCGGCACCCAGCCTCTCAGCTAGGGATGTTAAACGAAAACCGGAATACCGGATTCCGGTTTTGAATCTGAAAACCGGTTTTGATTTTAAAAACCGGATTTCGGTTTGTTGGTTGGAAGGTAATCATTACTTCAAGTAGCACGTTACACCCTTTATTTTATTTTTTTATTGGTTCTGGTGGAACTATTTAAAAAAAAATAATGCTGGATTCACGCAAAACAATTCTTGAAATGCCTTGCTAATACTATTTAGTCTTAGATATTGTGTTTCTTTTTTTTTCTCCAAATACCAACCATGGCTTGCGATAAAAACAACATCAAACCAAATGTCGGCTCATCGTTTAGATGTGCGCTACTGTTTGGTGTGCCTCAAATGCGGCAGGGATTGCCCCTCCCGGGTTGGCCTACACAGCCATTCTCGGGCGGTGCAGTTGGATACCTCAGCCATGAAGCTACACCATCGTCACTCGAGACGGACGGATGCCGACGACGATTCTTTGATGTACGCAATGGAGAGAGCAAACTAGTTTTGTCCTATGACCCTGAACAATTCGGCTAGACACCGCACCGCGTCTGTGCTTTATTATTAACGGCAGCATTAAATACACATTCTTTTGACTTTTGATTGGCGCTACGTGATCCTATTCAATACATTATTTTACAAGGCACACATTATCACTATTGAAAGCTATTATCGGTTTTAATAAATTAGCCCATATTTTATTTTTTTCTAAAGAATGTTATGGTAAAGTGTACAAAATCATAATATATTCACACAAATCAACCTCTTGAATGCTCTGCAAACACTTATTAAGTTTGAAATATTTTTCAAATACACCTACAAAATTACTCTCATTTGTCTTTTCCGGTCTGTGACTTGTGACATGGCCCCGGGAAGGGGGGAATCGAAATCCGGTTTTAAACCGGTTTCATAGAACCGAAAACCAATTTTGAAAAAGAACCGGTTTTAACATCCCTACTTGTGACATTGCGGGGGGGGGATCAAAATCCGGCTTTAAACCGGTTTTATAGAACCGAAAACCAGTTTGAAAACAAACCGGTTTTAACATCCCTACTCTCAGCACTCTCCCAGCTCCCACAAACAAACACATCCTCGTGGATTCATCACCAACAACATCGTCATCAAAATAACGGTCTTCAATGATGGTCGCCTCTATAATTCATTCAGTTTTCCTCCAAAGTGTGCGCAGATGCGTCTTTTTTAAGGAGGGGGGGGGGGGGCGACGGAATAAGCCTACCGCAAAGATTCCGCCATTGTTTTATTGTTTTCCATTCAGTGTAATAAAATGAGACACACAGGACTCAGGACTTCATGGAAAAGCACCGTAGAAAAAAAAACTCCCCCAAAAAGGTCTCCGCACGGTGGTTTAACTTTGGGAACCTTTGGTGTAGCTGATGTCGTGAGTGTGTGGTGCTTACGGCGTGGTTGCGACATCGGTGGCCGAGTGGTTGAGGTGGGTGGGGGCGCTTGCTATCTGAAAGGGGGAAAGCGGACGCGGTGCGGTAACTCATCTGTCCCACGCGCCACGAGCCCAGCCGCGAGGGCTTGACCTATTTAGAGTGCAAAGCAATACCGGGCCCAAGGTCACTGCGATTAGGTTAGAAAAATATGTTTATGTGACAATTGAACGACCTGCGACATAATTAACATACATGAGACAGTCTCAACGTAGATGAAGTAACACGATATTAAACAGGCCATAAAAAACAGTTTTTCCTATAATATATTATCTTATACTTTACAGACGCTCCTTCTATATGGTAGATTATTGCGTTCTACGCTCATCAGCTGTTTGACTCTAGTCCCGCATTTCTATTAGTGTTTTAAATGATGTTAAGTTATTAGTTTTCCTGGTTTGTCCAGGCAACCCATTCCATGCCCGTATGCCACTCGGGAAGAAATACTACTTATAATAGCTTATAGTTATTTCAGTGGCGTAGCTAGGGCAGGGGGGGGTCCAAATTCGAAAGTCCCCCCGGGCTCTACTTCAGGATGGCCCCCAAAGGAGTGTCCGAATATATTCTTTTTCAGGGGCCCCCAAAAGAGTGTCCGAAATTATTTTTTTGCAGGGGCCCATAAAAAGGCCAAGCCCCCCGAGCCCCCAAATTCCTAGCTACGCCACTGATGCATTTGTTCTCGCATAATGGACAAAGAAAGTGTTTTTGTCCTTATGTTTATCTCAGCATTGTAACAGATTGTTATTGTGTTGTATTTCTAAATTTGAATTTAATCCCTTATGCCTAATGTATTATGTCTATTTTACTCTTTGCCTAAATCCTTTTTTTTTTATAAAGCCTTCCAAAAATGGTGTCCTTTGTCACCCAACTACTAAGAGCAAAGAAAGAAAAAGGCATATACTTTAGACCAGGGGTCGGCCACCTACGCCTCGCGTGCCAGACTTGGCACGCAGAACGATTTTCAATGGCACGCGGAAGACTCGTAAAAAAATAAATATTCAAGTATTTCCTATTAGAAATTGAGCGCTAAAGAAGGGTGACTTTTAGGCTGTCGGAACGCTGAGTGAATTGGAAATCACTTGGGCCCACGATTATCATAAAGTTGCCGACCCCTGCTTTAAACTTTAAATGAAAACATCACTGGAAATCTTAGTGACGTGGTGATATGATGTTGTCATTAGTTACAAATCAAACGTATCAACCTTTGAATGCCTTTTGTATACAGAGAGAAGCGCACAAGAAAACTCGTAGGAACAATAATATTAGGCTATGTTGTTTATATGTATTGTTCTTATGCATGTGACCAAAGAGTATAATAATATGGACCGCTTGCTTTAATATTTCTGATATATGATGACTCGAATGACTTCTTTTTTGGAATTCCCGATTCCCTCTTGTATTGTGCACTTCCATTTGATTTAATCGCTATGATTTTCTCATTGAAAAATGAAAAATAAAATCGAGAGTTGTATACAGCGGAAACATTTCGGCAGACGTAGGAGAGTAGAAGTAATTTAAAACAGGGTTATTGACTGCGCACGGAAAAAAAGAACATATAAGCTCTAAAAATAGAGCAAGCCGTCCATCTTATTATAGTCTTTGGTTAGACTTCAGAAGATATTGTTCTTTGCTACCCACAAGGAAATAAGAAGGCGTAAAAAGCGCAAAATGAGCAGAATACCTAAATGCATAGTTAATTGTGTGCGTTCAATAGGGATTTAACAATAAAGTGTACAGAAAAATAATAACTGATTTTGAATTTGATAGAATGTATTGCCCAGGACTTAACGTCTATGTGACAGGCTTGGGATCGATAAGATGATGGGAAGCGGGTCATTTAGCCTTCAAACATTCATGTTATCTGGTGAGATAACGCATATTAAAACCACAGCAAGCGGCACGAGTAACAAATACCATAACGAATACTATAATCATATACTAGACATAAGAGAATGCACGTAGCATAGCACAAACAAAATACCTTCCAAAAACAACCGCATAGCACATACTAAATACATTCAAAATACCTGTTAGTAACATACTCTACATGGGGCATAATGGCGTAGGGAAGGTCCTGGGTTCGAATCCCGGTGAAGGCTATGATTTTCTTTTATCCCTGGACTCGTGGGTGTCCGTGAGTCTGACGGGTACCTGACATTAGTTTGGGGTAAAGTGAAGGCGGCTAGGGCATTATACTGGCCACACATTCACTAGTATGCCGTTGGCCAAAAAAACAACTGGTGAACGCTGGTTCACCAGCCCTATGGTCAGTTGGGTCCAAATGGTACTTTACTGACTAGAGTATACAGTAGAGTACCGTCCGGTACAGTATTACCTCCTTACACATTAATGTTTTATAATTTATTTCTATATATTACTAGTAGGTTTTCCCGTCAAAATGACGGAGAAACGAATGACTACAATGTGTTTTGTAAAAAGGAAGAAAAAAAATTACAATAAAAATTGTAATGAGAAAGTTTCTTTCGGTATTTAGTTTTTGTTCTTTTTTATTGTTTAATTGATTGTATAAAGTCGCTCATTAAAAGATGTTCTCAATAGCGAATCCATGAAATAATTAAAACATTTGGTTACTATTACTTAAAATTAATATATTAAAGCAAATATCTACCATTAATGAAAAAAAAAATGAATTGATAGACATTACGTCATAAACTAGTTTTTTGTTTATAGTACAACATTAAAACTCTCCAAGCCAAATTGCTGGTGCGTACGCCGCGTTAATAAACAACTGTATGGCTGTATGCAAGGGGAATTATTGGGAAGGCCTCGCGTTCAACATAGTAAATGAACGTTCAATGGGAGATCATTCTGAAATGGCACTCAGTTTAGAACTTTAACATACGGTGATTATCAATAGGTCTAAGTTTATTTTTCAAAATAAATAAATGAATTAAAGCAATATTGTTTATATAATAAATATTTCTTTTGCAGGACGTTTCCAATTTATACATTTAACTTTTGACCCGATTAGTCAAACGGCTTAGGAGCATAAAGAGCACAAACATCTAAATAAATAAATGAATTCGCGCTAATTAGCTATGTTGATTACGTAGATTTATTATTTAAAGAATATAATCTAATGCTTCATCGCTACCTCTTTCTTCATCTTTATCTTCCTGTTTTTCGCTACATATCATATCATTAATTAATATTTGGACCCCCCCCCCCACCATACGTAGTTCATCCCCCCACCCACAGGGTCTAAAACGATCTTTTTTTTTCTCCGAATTTATTTCTACTCCCCCCCCCCCCAAAGGTTACCTCTCTTTGAATCCCATATTTCCTTTGGATGGAGTTACAGGCCCTTTAGCTATCTACTGACTTCCATCTCTTTCAAATCTTTTTTTTATAATGTTTAAATCTTTAAAAAAAACTTGTCCAAGCCTCATACTCGATTAAAAAAAAAACAATGGACGCCACGGACTAGAAGGGGGGGGGGCAGCTGGCGAACCGCATGCGTCAAATCGCGGGCGTGCGTGTGTGTGTGTATATATGCCTGAATTGATCCACAGCAAAAAAAAATAAATAATAAAAAAATAAAAAGAACGGAAAGAAAGAGAGTAGCCATCACGAATCATTACTCGTGATGGTGACATTGTTACCGAAAATGATGGTCACACATCTGCTCCTCCAGGCATGTGACCAATCTCCACACAGTGACACACACACACATAGACTGGCCATGTTATATTGTTTGGGCTGGACGAACGAGCAGGAGGCCGGGGTGGGGAGGGGGGGGGGGTAATGACGGGGGGGGGGAAAGGTAGCGGAGGGAGGGAGAGATGGTCAGGGATCCCTTCAATGTTAGGACTGTAGGACTGTCCATTATGTGACATGCCACGCGACGCCAGGTGGCGCTCTCGAAAAATATGCTTTTTTTTGTGAGGGATGGAAAAGGGGGAAGGAATACATTAAAAAAAAACTGAAATCAAGGGAGACAATAATTGAGCTGAAACTTAAAATTACTCCATTCGATAAAAAGTATATGTTTAAATCAATATTTGTTTCGTAAAATAATGGTATTTAAGCTGTCACAGCGTAATTAATAATTACGCCTTTTCAATGGATTATCGAAGAATATTATTTCTAAAATTTAAAAGAAAAAAACAAACAAAATTGAATACAAGGAATATTATTGGCAGGGGGCAGTGGGCGGTTGACAACCGGTGTATACTTTCACTGTGACACTCGTGATAAAATATCCCATTTGAAAGTGACCTCAATTTTTTAGAGACAGAAAAAAGAAATTATTATTAATTGTTTCGACTGGCCGGGCAAACATTGCACGGCGATTACTGAAAGTAAACCAGGTCAAGTACAGACAAGCGGAGCCAGGTCAACTATATTTTCGGAGCCATATAGGCCTACAGTCTCTATCTCTCTCTCTCTCTTTCTCTCTCTCTCTCTTTCTCTCTACATTTCCTTTTTTTACTCTCTCTCTATCTCTCTTTCTCTCTCTCTCTATCTCTATCTCTCCATTATCTCTCTTTCTCTCTACATTTCTTTTTTTACTCTCTCTATCTCTTTCTCTCTCTATCTCCCTTTCTCTCTCTCTATCTCTCTCTCCATTCTCTCTCTTTCTCTCTATCTCTCTTTCTCTCTCTATTTCTTTTTTTCTCTCTCTATCTCTCTTTCTCTCTCTATCTCCCTTTCTCTCTCTCTATCTCTCTCTCCATTCTCTCTCTTTCTCTCTATCTCTCTTTCTCTCTCTATTTCTTTTTTTCTCTCTCTATCTCTCTTTCTCTCTCTCTATTTCCCTCCCCCTCTCTCTCTATCTGTAAGTCTTAATATTTAATGTCTCATTTCAAGTCCTTATGAAAGTAATTTTTCACAAATCATTTTTTTTATTGTTATTATTCATTTTTTAGTATTCTTTTTTTTTAAGTCTTTTTTTCTCAATTTTTTGTAGATCAAGTTATTTTCTGTCCACGTCATTTCATCAAGTATTTTTTTTTACAAGTCATTTTATCCAAGTCGTTTAAAAAAAAAGTAGGGCCTAATTTGTTTACAATTTCCAGTGCATTTTTTTTTGTTCTTTAGCCATTTATATATAGGCAAGTGTCTAAGCACTGTTACGAAACATTATATTATTTAGTAATAGATCACGAGGCCCGCACGTAGACGGAGTATAATTTAGTGGCCTAAGCCTATCTTCTTTCCTTACTTTAGGCTTTAATAGAACAAATAGAATGTTAAGTTATGCGGCCCACTGGCCGACTGGTCCTGCGGTTAGTTCACCGGACTGGCAACCAAAAAGATCCGGGTTCTAGCCCTGCCGCCAACCAATCGTTGCCGCCCAGCAGGACTTTTGGGCCTAGGACGTAATAATTATTCTTCTATCTAGATTAATCTAGAAGGAACGGCTGTAAGCGTATAAGTCATAAGTCCAGAAAAAGCAAATAGATATATGCTTACATGAGAACTAAGAACACCACAACAAAAAAAAAGTGGATCATATTTTTATGGATCAAAACAAAAAACAACTAAAAGAAAATAACTTGATTTTTGACGATTACAATTTAAGAACTCAAGTTTGTCTTTTTGTAAAGAAATAAAAGCCTTCTACCCCCTCCTCCTCCTCCCCCCCCCCCCTCCGCCCTAACCCCACTCTGGCGCAATGCCTTCGAATGCCCAAGAATAATTGTATTTTAGTATTCTTAATGGAAATTATCGCCTTTGATACTGCTTTGCATATTAAAAAAAAAGAAACAATCTGATAAAAATTCTGCCGCAAATATTTACATAATAAAGCTGATATGGGCAGGAGATGGTGGTTGGGGATCGGGGGGGGGGGGGGGTGTTCCGACTACACGTAACCCCTTTAGTTGTATTTCTTATCCTTGTGGCATCTGCTTGCGTTTCATCAACAAGTTAACCCCCCTCCCCCCCCCCCAAAAAAAAAAATTTACAAAAAAAATCAAAAATATTTAAAAAGCAGAAATATCATGCAGCCGCTATTTCAGCAACAACAACAAAAACTTGGCCATATCAACGATCAGATATACACACAGACAAACACACAGACAATCACACAGGCCAACGCACGCAGAGACACTCTGGACACGCTCGCATAATAATAACAGTTATTATTATGTGGATTGGCGCACGAGCGTATCTAATGATCGTAATTCATGTCACGACAGAAGAAGACAATTCTATCAACATGTAAACAAGCACCTTAAAGAATAATATACCACGCTAAGTAAACAAATGACTATCAATTTAAAATAAAAATGTAAAAAAAAACGTTATCTTAGATCTTTTTGTACTTTTAGTAAATATTCGAGAAAATTAAAAACATTACATCTTGATATTGTTTTTGTTTTTTAATAATATTTATTTTTATTCTGGATATGATAAATATTTAAAGTATAATATTAGGCCTTAACTACTGAGTAAAAGTACATTCCACATTAAATTTTATTCTTATAACGAAGATATAAAGATGATATAAACAAATCATTAGGCTAAGTGTATTACAAATCTTTGAAACTATAAATATTCATCAACCTTCATCACACATCGTCATAATATTAACAACTCCCCCCACCCCACACACACACCCCGCCCTCAGACACTACTTTGAACAATATTTCAAACTTCTCTCGTCTTATATGGATGCCTCTTCCTTAGTCATAAATTCTTTGATATCTATTACGAAAACAACAACAAACAATATTTACTTTGTTTTTTTGCACATGTCTGCGTGTGTCTGTTGATGGTTAAGTATTATATTGTGTTGATAGATTTAGAATCAAGCGATATAGTTACTCTTTTGCGTTTGTTATCGTTAAATAAATTAAAAACATTTGGGGTGGGGGGTGGGGGAGGGGGTGGTGGTGGAATATATTAAAAATGTATTCATTTGTGATCTTTATTTTATAGATGTCATTAGTGTGGATTGGTGTCTAAATTATTATTTTCTTATTTACAAATTGGCTAGGGAGCTGAAGTTACAATACTTTTCTTTGCATATTTTGGTAGTCTGCAATCTAGTTTTATATAGATCTATCTTAATATGTGAATGTGTTAATATACATTTTAAAAAAACGTATGTCACAAAAAATTTCATTTAAATTTTGATTTAAAGTACACGTGTTAATTTTTTTATTTAGATTTTTTTCTAAACAATTCGTGTTCAAAAGCACATAGTATTATTATTCTTATTTCGAGAACCGCAATGTACTTATCAGTTTCAACAAAAGGACTTTTACTTGTGACAAGTGTTTTTAATTGTTTATACATATATATCTTTAGACACAGATTAAAGTACATCTAATCAAGACAAACCATTTTCATTATTAAAGTTTTAAGTTGAGATTAAACCGTTATTTAATTACTTTCAACGATTTGTTTTTTATTCCATGGAAAATCGTACTAAGGCAGGTAAACGTGCAAACTACACAAAGGCTGGTAATTAATGGATTATCTCCCTTGGACCGCCAAATAAAATAGATAATGATGATCGGATAAATTCTTGTTTTGTTTGTATCACAAAGATGCGCACTAAGGCAGATACGCCTGCAAATTCCACGCTTAGTATTTAACGGATTATTTCCCTTTGACCACTAACTAAAATCGATAAATTATGGTAGTAGGATAAACTCTTTGTTTTGTATTTTTGACAGAAATGCTACCAAGACAGATAAGCCTGCAAATTCCACTTAGGCATAGTAATAAACTGATTATTTCCCTTTGACCACTAACTAAAATGTAGAAAAGGTATTTATATTTGCAGAAGCGTAAATATAGTGCACTTACATATTCGTTATCGACTTTAATTTATTTATTTTTATTTCATGAAAGAATTAGACAGATTTTATTTTGTCTTATTCTTCACAATAAAATAAAAGAACTCTGCAAAAAATTGAAATGATTCTTTTTTTCGCTATTGTTAAAATAAAATTAATAAATGGATAAAAGTTTAATTGAGAGATGACCACAGAGGAAGGTCAATCTTAACTTTGATTGCAGTCCAGGATCTATTTATAGCACAAATGATTATATTTTGCCATAACTCGCACCAGTTTTGTTACAATTGATACAAGATACTATCACCTTGGCCACAGAAACTGGTGAACGCTGCTTCATCAGATCTATGATCAGTTTGGTCCGATTTGTATTTTACTTACTATCACCTTTAAAATATATGTATATTTTAGGTCAGTGAGCCTCAACAATATTTCATGGAAGAGAGATTATGAGCTCTGACATTAGAGTTTTAGCTAACGGAAATTTCCTGAATTTCTGGATTTCACAAAATTATCAATATTCGGGATAAAGCAAAAAAAAAAAAAAAAAAAAAAAAAAAAAAAAAAAAAAAACGTAAAAAACATAGCTTTTTAAAACTTTGCAACTAATTATTTATAGTTTATAATTATTTATTTTAATATTTTTTATCAGTTAATGAAATTACGTTTTTAGAAACGTGAGTGAGTGCTGATTAATGATAAAATTTCGATTGTCATTGATTTATACGAATAGAAAATAACCCAACAGTAATCTATTGCTATGCTCAGATGGACATAAGGATAAAAATACTTTTTTGATATTCCGCATGCAGGAAGAAATACATACAAGTTTTCTTTCTCCCCGAGTTGCATTGGGGCATGAAATGGGTTACCCGAACAAACCAGGAAAACCACAAACATAATATCATTTAAACCCCTTAATCAAAATGCAATAATCTCCTATATTGAAGAAGCACCTGTACCATATAATATAAGAAAACATAAAACAAAAATCAATGTCATTTCTCTGCTAAAAAAAGTTTTAATTACGTTTTTAGTCTTAAAAATATTTTAAGCTTTTATTATTTTAATTATTAGAGTTCTGGCAAAAACAAACAAAAAAAAAAGGTTTATGTTCCGTGAACAGTACAAAATGTTTGGGAAACATTCATACCAAGAGCTAATTGAAACCTTTTTTATTTTAAATAGCAAAACATGTGGGAATATTCCACAAATTATGTCAATGTGGCCAGGTTTAGAGTACTTGGGGAAGGGGAGAGCATTTTAATCTACTATTTATAAGTGTTTTTTTTACTTCAAAATGTGTGGGCATGTCTTGTATTTTTTTCATTAGTAATCTTGATTGGATGTTGTGCAAGCAACGCAATCCCCCCGTATAATAGGCCTGAGACGTACTTAAATATATAAAATTATAATACAAAACAGAAAAACTATTAAATGAATAAAAAGAACACGAACAACATACATTTGTTTCATTAAGATGTGTATTGTAGTCAAAGATTAAAGATAAAACAAAGTGACAAAACAAACTTTGTGCCAAATTGACATGTCCAATAAATGTATCAAGCATAAAGTGTTTTCAAAGATCATCATGAAATACAATTTGAAAACATTGGAAGGGGAAATAATCTAAAACACTTAAAATCTCTTGAAACTCCTAAGTGAAAGAGTTAACCATCATGACATCCATGTGTCAATTCACAATATATTATATATAACACAAAGGGTCATAGGTTATACATGGTACAATAAAAGTTAAACCATAAATAATTTAAGACAATAAATCAATACATGCATGTATAAACATTTTTCATGGATTCTTTAACGAACGTCTGTGGCATATTATATATATGTCAGTGAAAGGCTCATTATAAAGGTGTTCAATTTACTTTTTTAAACCAAAGAAAAAAAAGTGAGATTCACTATCAAACACAAAAACTGAGTTTAAAATTCAGACACTAATAAACACATGATAAATTCACATCTATTCTGTAAACAGTCCATATAGGGTGATTTGATTGCTGATTGAATTGGTAACACAAACTTTATGGGGTCAGATAATTATAGAATTTATCATTTTTTATAACTTAGCCTACATATATTGATTAGCACTATGAACTATGAACCCAAGCATTACCATATAAGCCAAAGGCATATGTCAAGCTAGACAGAATCAATATTGACAGTTGTTTAGCGACAGAGTTAGAGAAAGTTCCTGGAATAAGACTAATAAAAAAATAAATAGAAACCTTGATTAAATAACATCATATGTTTTTCACATAGGCCTACATTATCAATTAAGTAAAGAAAAAACAACTGATTCACCCAGTTACTGGAAATTCAATTAAACAAAAACTCGTAAACTAAAACTGAAATGTAAAAGCTGGTAATAAAGTTTTGCTTTAAAAACGTCCATTTTGTGTGAAATATTTTTTTAGTGTGATAGATCTTTAATAATAGGGAAGGTTTTAGTATAGCTCAATACAAATATAGTTTTTATGAAATTTAAATGCAACAGATTCAGATTTTATTGTTTCAAAACAATAATACAATCCTATATAGTATCCAACTGGCTAGTAGAATGGACACATGGAATAAGAAACAATGTATATAAAATATAAATATATGTATGGTAGTTTATTTATTTGATGATTAATGATGAAACTGGACGGCTAATCAATTTAAATACAATAGTCATGTATCATCAGTAGATGACCAATAAGTCAGTAAATCAATCAGTGAATTCATCAGAAAATGTATGATGACATCTGTAAGATAACCTATTGTATGATGTAACCTTAATAGTAAGTATTTGTATGACCATAATCAGTTAGTTGTATAACCAGAAAATGATTATGTAATCAGCAAAGTATTTTTTAGTCCGTAAGTTCTTGTCTTTTTAGTTAGATAATTATAAGATTATACTTTGATGTGATCAGTTAGTTAGTAAGTGAAGTATCCCGTAGGACCAAATTGATCACTGGGCCGGTGAAGCAGCGTTCACCAGTTTCGGTGGTCACGGCATACTAGGGGATTGTGTGGCCAGCACAATGACCAGCCGCCTTTACTTTAGCCCAACTAATGTTGGGTACCCATCAAAGCTGGATAGACTCAGGGAAACCTTGAGTCCAGGGAAAGAAATCCAAGCCTTCTCCAGGATTCGAACTCAGGACCTTTGGTGCGCCAGTCGAAGGTGCTTCCGCTCGGCCACCGTGCCACTGATCAGTATATAAGTGTCATCTGTTAGTGCCATCAACCAGTGAAGCATCATGATGCTTTGAGAAATGTGTCATCTACTCAATCATTTTAATTTGACATGTCCTCAATGCTCTTTTGATATTTCATTAATAAGTTATTCATACGACCTTCCCATTCAAACATTTAAAAAAACATTTCAAGAGATGAATCTACTCAACCATAAACAACATAGTTTACTTAATTTGAAGAAGTCTTCATATATCTTCACATAAGCAATGAAAATGAAAAAAAAAACTGTTTTTTTTTTCAGATCATACCTAATCTGGATACAGCTATTTTATATTCTATGAAAAAATGTTTTGTCAGGATCTAGTTTAATATATATATGTATAATATTATATATATATATATATATATATAATTTTATGGGAATTTGTGTATTTTGTCTCTTTGTATAAAATTATCCCAACACGAAATTCAAATTGATTATAATCCCACTAAATTTTTCATCTGAAAATTTGTGTTCAATCTTCAGAGAATATATGTATATATATAATGTACATATAAAATCCAAATATATATATTATGGGACATGTTTTCTAGGTCTTAAGGGTGTCACCAATTCTGCTCAGATGGAGCTCTGACATTATTAGGTGATAAGTAAGGAGACAGGGTATTGCACTGGCCACACATCCCCCCTAGTATGCCAAAGTCGTAGAAAATTTTTGAATTCTGTTTCACTTGCACCATTGTGCAAATTTGTCTGAAGATAAAGATATTTACTTTACTTATCTCTAATATATGTTTTAATAACATATTACTCTTTATTGATATCTTCACTATAAATTATTTTTTTATCTATCATTAAATTAGTTTTCTACAAGCAACTCTTTATTTTGCAGAAAACAAAATTTTTTTATTCACTCAATTTCTTTCATATTCAGACCTGATTATAAATAGTAAACATAATACCAACAACACATTTCTCAAATTACAAACACTAAAAAAGAATTGACCTTCACTGAATGACCTTCACTGAATAAAAGCTTCATTTGTTTAGTCATTTAGCAAGTAATACAAAATATTGCTTCCTCAAGCCTTGATATACAAATAAGTTGTGTAAATACTAGCAACCTGAAATTATCATTTCTCAGCAATTTAAAGGTCTTGGAAAATTCAGTTATTAAAGTGAGATTATTTCCTGATTATTTGGAGTAGGTGTGATCAATTTTGAACGCTAACATAACAATTTATCATCATCATAAGGTGCCATGCCGGATGGTGTATGCGCTCATGTCTTTCCACAATTACATATCACAAATTAACAATAATCTTTTAGCAAATAATTTTTAACTAAATCATTTGTTTTAATTGTAAATAAACAAGTTCAGTTAAAAATGGTTTTGTTTAATAGCAATAACAAAACAAAAAAAGAAAATTTTTAAACTTGTTTCTTAGTTATTTCCCTTCTCTGCAGCAGCAAGTAGGCAATCAACCAATCAGTGATTCAAGATACAAGATGCTTAATGGGGAGATTAACAAGATGATCTTAAGGGTAGATAATCAGATGGAGAGCTATTTATTTAAGAAACATGAAAGGACAAAACTTTGAATCCTGTACACTAATTTATTAAAACAAACAAAAAATGTAATAAAAGCTTTTAAAAAACAACAAAACAAAAAATAAACAAATTAAGTGGTAAAATAAAAAATAAGAAACAAATCAACCATCACTAAGGAAGTAAAGATTTAAAAAAAGAACAATTATTTGAATGATTAATTGTATCACAGTTTTAAAAAATAATTTTTTGCACATGTTTTATAATTTAAAACACACATAACATGCTGAGATAACTCTAATGAAAACATTCTGTGAACTGATTCGACCTAATCTAAGGGAGTGAACAACAGTGCACAAACTTAGGAATGCTTATAACATATGATGTAAAGAAACATGACTGGCAAAGACAAAACGGCTTTCAAGAATGAAGGTTTTGAGAAAAAACTTGTCAAACTTTATTAACGTTGGCATACTTGGGTCAGATAAAAATGAAATCTACAGACCCACCTATTTTAACATCTGATTTGACCACACCCAGAATCCCAGAAAATAACAAAAAACAAGAACAGTAAAAGCAACAAAACAAATAATTAAATAACATAAAACTTCGTGATTTCATTCAGAGCTTCAGACGGAACAGGATTGAATCTAATCAAATGAACTATGGGATGAGTAAATAAATTATAGATGTATTGGGGGCTTTGCATATTTTGTGACTATGTTTAAATACTGCTGGAGATCTGACCAGGGTCAATAAATGCTTTCATAATCAGGTTGCCAGGGCAACAACAAAAAATATACCAATCAAGTTGGTCAATAAATTAATGACATAAAAAAAAACTATGCATCATTTATTCCATGAAACACATTTTTACAAAAATGTTAACAAACACAAAAAGTAATTAGTTTTTATGTTAGTTTTTTTTAAAGTTTACTAAAACCAAAAAGATCACACAAAGAAATTAATCAAAACCACACAAGAAAAATCAATATAAGTGTGACAAGCATTTATTACACAATAAATAGATGTATTGCCAAATATCACAATAAACAGCTACTAATACAAATGTAACAATTGGGAAAAATATAATTCTCATTATTATTATTATAGTTTTCCTTTGTGTAAATATTGCTTATTTCATATTTTTTAAACTTTAGAATTGACTCAGTTTATTAATGACCTAAACCTCAAATGTAGCTACAGTTAAAATAGGATCAAATAGGCAAAGTAATTGAGTGAAATTATGACTTTAACATGTTTTGCCACAGTCAGAGCAGCATTGTCCATAACGCTGTAGCCCTCTGGCCCACTAAATGTCCCGTCATGGGGCCCCCAGAAGTTAGGGACCCTTCCATGAATTGATACATACAATAATATGTCAATTTCTGATGTAAATGTCAGTGTCAAATTATGTCATCTAGATTTTATACTTGAACAGCGATAAGCAACAATCTTATGTGTCACAGACAATCCTTCAATCCAGAAGCCTATTGCAACCAACATTTATCCATCAATTAGCCTAGAAGTATCATGTGCCAATGTAGATACCCAACCAAAAGTTCAGATCTAGAAGAAAACAAACACAACTTATGGAGAACTAAAAAAAAAGTTTAGCTCAAGAAGAGAAGTATTTATGATTAAGCTTATAATATATTAAATATATATTGAATTGTCAGAATAACGATCCATTACTCTTTAGTGAACATAAGTTTCAAATTATTATGATTTAATTATTACTGAGACGAAAAAAAGTATGAATAAAGTGTATTGAAATAATTATTTGTGGGGGTCATAAATAGATAAATTCAATTTTACATAAAAAATATGAAGATTGATAAAAAAATATTTTTGGAATGTAAAATACGAAATCTAAATTGTTTCAGTAATATGTTTTACATTATAACTCCATCAATAATTCAAAATGTTGTTTACTTCTGATCAGCATTGAGGATTTTTTTTGCTTTTAAATTGCAACAGCAAAGAAATATTTAGAGATAAAATTGTTTGTCAATTTCCCAGTTGGCAAAGGATTTTAAAAACTTTCTTAGTTGGCAATAACATTTTCTCAATATCTTGAAAGAGTAAACCAAAACAGAAGAAAAAAATTATAAAATACATAAACTTTTTTTCAATTGCAAGTTAAATGATATAAAATTATTATTGCTCACATTGCTATTGAAATAATTTGTAAAAATCTAAACATTTTCAAAAAAACTTTTAAAGACTATATTGCGCATTGTGAAAAAAAAAAGGATAAGAAAGACCATTGTCTATTCTGGTGAACCTATGTATCAATTTGGTCAGACGGGATACTTTTTGTTAATTGTCTATTCTACACAATAAAAAAGCACAAGTACATGTAACCAGGATGCACCAAGGGCCCCACCCTGGAAGTGATTTAATAGAAAATATCAGAGGTCCCCATGCCAGATCTAGACTGAGCAGCGACAGTTTTAAACTAGATTATTAAGAAGTATCCATCTATCTCTAGAAACTGGTGAACGCTGTTTCACCAGCCCTATGATCAGTTTGGTCCTAAGGGTACTTTACCTATCTCTAGATCTTAAGATACTTCAGGCTCTTGATGGGAAATGGCACAAAATATACACAAGTGGCAATTTAGCACACGTAGACGCAATGAGGATTTGTACAATCAACAATTTAACCCATGGCCTACGTGTAATACACATTAATAAATAAATAAATAATAAGGTTTGGAAATGAATTCTATAATTGATTTAAAGATTAAAAAATCAGCCCGTATGTAACCATAGCAATAAATTGTTGTGTTGCCTCTTTGGCTAAATTGTGCATTCAATGAATCCCTTTTGTTTTGTTTAAGCCACAATGAGAAAATACAAAGAAAACAAACAAAAATAAGAATGCAGCAATGTTAATCTAAGCTAAATAAGGAATTAGGAAACTGATCATTTCAAACAATGAATGCAACTTAATAACATGATGAGCATTTTTCTATAAGGACATTTTTCAAACAAGAAACTTTTCTTTTTTACATTTGGTGAGCTTTAGAAGACAGACAAGAATGTTTCAAGAACAACCAGTGTCCAGCACTGGCCTAGATAAGTTTATGTCAACAGTTTTGTGTTATAAGTTACAGAAGGTTATTACATCAATAGCCCAAACCTCCTGCAGGGCAACAGGGACTGGTCGGCGGCAGGGTTAGAACCCAAGTCATCTAGTTGACAGCCTATAGTACTAACCACTGGGACACCCAACGTCTCTGGTAACAAGGTGAACAAGGTGCACTAGCAGAAGATAAGCTGTGTATCAGAAAGAGAGATTTACTCATTTAGACAATTTATTTTTTTAGTCCTGTTAATGTCAAACGGACATAATTTGAATGTGTGAATGGGGAAAAGAAAAGAAAAGGAAAGACAATTACATTTAAAATGGACATATTTCCATTTAACACTTCAGATTATTCAATGACTTACACTACTTGCAACATTTGGAAAAAAAATAATTTTAAACCACTTTATGTTTGAAATATAAAATATATTTTAGCAACTTACAAAAACTTCAGATGGGCGGAATTATTTTCTGACAATAAAAGTTTAGAACTCTAGTTTCTATGTTTTGTATCAGTCAATGATTTTATCATCAGTTAGAGACACTCTGGTGTTTGAATAACAAGAAATTCAGAGAGATCATGTAGACATAATTTTTAACCATATCTTTGGATTCTAATGAGAAACAATGTTAACATCTGTAATTATCTCCCATGATATGACATCTCATAACAAACAACTTATAACAACAGGTTAAACCATTATGCAAGTACAGGTTCAATTGGTTGCTTCAGAAGCAACCCATCTTTAGCATGTACAAGTATTGCCAGAGTTTTAGTAAAAAGAAAAATTGGATGGTGAAAAAAATAAATTTAACACACTATCACAACTTTGCACCATTGTGCAAACAAGTCAACAATGTATGAGCCAGCCAGGCCTCAATATGTGGAAGGTTTAAAGTCTTGAGTTTGGACTGAGAAACCATGTTGGTTTTTTGTCTACAAATTTAGACCAAGGATAGAATAATTTTTGCCCTCATGGCCGTGGTGAGTGCATCACATTATTTTCACAACACCGTACATGTCCTAGACTGAGGTTTGCTCCCTACAGACCTGGTGTTGCTGTAAGGCGTGCTCCGCTTAGGGCGTCTCTTCTCAATGGCAGAGTTGGAGTTGGACTCCCGCTTCTCAATCACGGGGTCCACCGTGGACTCCAAAAGCCCAGAGTTCTTCTTCTGCACCCTGTGAAGTACGATACGGTAAGTCCCGGTGATGCTGCTCCTTGAGTCTCTTATGCTCCCCTGCTTCAGGTGATCGTCCGTGATTCCCAGGTTCCCCAGAATGGTCCGGGCTTCCCGCTCTTCCTCGTTGATCACAGCGGGGTCCAGGCTAGGGTTCAAGTTGTACGGTTCCAGCGGCCCCGGGAACTCCTGATTCTCGAGCCACTCGCTACGCTTGATTTCGGCTATTGTGAACCTGTCCTGTGGAATGTGTTTCAAAATGCTGCGAATGAGAAAGACACACCTGTCCGACACGTACGTCGGCACACTGTAGCTCCCTTCAAGAATACACTTTTTCAACTTGGCCACCGTCTCCGCCCTAAAGGGCATCAGTCCAGTCACAATAAAATACAAAAGAATTCCTAGCGCCCAAATGTCTACAAAGACTCCAAAGTAGTGCTCATCCTTGAATAGTTCGGGGGCGGCGTACGGGGGCGAGCCACAAAACGTGTTGAGCATCTCATTGCTACGTGCCACAGTGCTGAACCCGAAATCTCCAACTTTAATCCACCTGGAGTTTGCATAGAAGACATTCTCAGCTTTCAGGTCTCTGTGGATGATGTTGTTGTCATGCTGAAATTAAACAAAACAGAAATAACAGAAGCTTTCTTTTTTTTCATTACATTTTTCTTCAATTATGACATTTCTAATTTCTAAAACTGGGCTGCTTTGAAGCATTGGAGTCTTTTAATTGTTATCCTTGTATGATTTTTCAATAAATCAAAGGTTCACTCATCTATTTTATCTAAATAACTATGATGCTGAATAGAAGGAAACAGCCCATGCAGATGTGTTATCTTTCCTACTCTTTTTACTCTTGTTAGTATGCCCCAATTTTCATTTACACATGTGTAGGATATGAAAAAATACAAAGACCGATAAAAAGTTTACATTAAGAATAATCAGAATAATCAAACATTTTTATTGATGTTTTGGAATAATCAGATCGAGCAATAATCAAAAGTAATGGAAAACTAAAAGTTGACTTCTGCTGAGGTGAAAAGAACATCATGAAAAGAACATCAAAGTTCAGAAAGAAGAAAGTGTTGAAAAAATGTTTGTTAGGTCAGTGTCATACAGTTATAACTAAGCTGGTATGTTCCCACCGGAAGAGAACGGACTCAGTTTCCATGACAACCAATACTAAATAACTCTAGAGCACGATCTAGTTATTCTAAATCATTGATTTTTTTTTACCATGTGCTCCACTGCCGACACCAACTGCGCAAATATACATTTTGCGTCTGCTTCCGGTAGACGACCCTCGTTGGAGATTTTCGTGAAAAGCTCCCCTCCGCCGGCGTACTCCATTATGATGTACAGCTTGGCCAGCGTGTCCACCACCTCGTACAGCCGGATGATGTTCGGATGGTGCAGCCGCTCCATGGACGTGATCTCCCTGGACAGCAGCCGCTGTGTTTTCTGGTCCAGCTTCGTCTTGTCCAGTATCTTGATGGCCACTTTCTCTGTGGTAATGAGAAACAAATGGCAATCAAAAGACTGGGGAAGACTAATCTCATTAAGTAGCAACGAAAGGCATATGGGGTCGTCCATAAATGACGTCACGCAAAACAGGAGGGAGGGTGGTCAAACATTTGTGATCATATGTGACGACGGCGGATTGGGGTGTTTAAACAATGTGAGGTCAGTCATGTTGTTGTAAGTATAAGTAAGCACCCAACTGGACATGACTGAAGGAAAGTGGGTCAAGAGGAGATAATTATGAAAATAAGTAGCCTATTGCTAAACTGCAGATTTGTCGTTACTTTACTGGGTTCCTACCCTTACCGGCAAACAGTACGTCCAATTACTCTGATTCGGTAATCAATAGAAATATCGCCTTCTCGCCTTCTCGGTCATGCCATAATTATAGCATAACTATTTAGTAAAAAACTGGCTTAGCCTATATATTTTGTGTTGAGACGTTTGTCTCGGCGACGCTGATCTAAATATAATGTAGACTACCATTATCAGCTAGCATGTTTTCATTCAAGTTTATTCATTTATTCCATGCATGCCTTAAGGTGAAATGAAGCCAATGTTAACCTCTAAAATGAGCAATAAAATAAACTTTAAAAATATAACTGCAACTAGATGCACTGGGAAAGGGCGGGGGGGGGGGAGGCCAAGAGTAAAAGCCATGACGGGCCGTAATGTGGCCCGCGAGCTGCCTGTTGCACTTTATACATTAAACAGCAAAACACTGAACGCTAAACTCAGACATATTAAGAGATCATATTTTGGCAACTGACATTATGGGAAGCACTGGTGTAAAGCTATGATATTTTTGACATTTGACAATATGGACAAGTATTGCTAAACTGCAGTAGATAGCCACGGGATGTGGTGAGGGTATCTGGGAGGAGGGGGGGGGGGCGGCGCGTCTCCCAATCTCCCCCAGAATCCTTTATTTTTCCTAAGTTAGGATTTTCAGAATTTTTTTAAAAGAAACTTATTTATCAATTTATCAAACATAATTTGTACGTTTCAAATTTTTTTTTATAAATACGAAATTAATTTTACAACAGTTGAGGAGAAAAAGGTGAACGAGTTCAGAATAAGTCTGTTAAATCCCACACACCTTGCACTATTTCCCCTTTTCCATTCTGCAGCGCCCCGTTTTGTAATACTATTGCCCCCCCCCCCCCACCTCCCTAAATTTACTACGGTGCCCCTCAACCCCCGCCCCTCTCCTCCATCCCCGCCCCCTCCTCCATCCCCGGCTCACTTGTAATCCTGGCTGCGCCTGTTGTAAGTATCCATGACATTTCCGCATTTATTAAAAAGAATGCATGGCCTTTTGGAATAGATTTACATGGATGAGTAATATTCTGACAAGGGCAGGCTTACCTGAGCAAGTAAGCAAAATATTCAAACAATGACAACATTCAGCTACATTTAATAATAACAACAACACAACAACAACCTTTCCATAAACTAAACTGTTCCCGGACCTACTCACACGCGCGCTTACACAGATACTCGAAGACATAGTTTCAAGCTCAGAACACTTAGATTCACTGTACCGGTCTGTACCATCATTTAGCCGCTTTAGCGCAATGCGGCTTGACCTACTGGCCGTTGTTCAAACCAATACCAGGAAGGCCTACATCCTAAGACAACCATTGAAATCTAAAAGAAAACTTGGGGCATTTATTGTTTACCTATTTAACCCTTCCCGTACCGACCTACTTCTATCTATGCTGCCTTCAGTTCCGTTATATACGCGCCCGGGACTGTAAGGGTTACGATTATGGTAGGCGTTTATTTTAAAAAAAAGGGCATACCCCCCCCCCCAACCCAACCACCAAAGAAAAGATCGTGACAAAATTAGATGACTTAACATCTGACAGATCGCGTGCGGTGGCACAAATGTGATCAAACGGCATCTTGAGACTGAAGGTTTGTTATGTCACAGTAAACATTCTGACTTTCAAATGTGACAGATAACACCGCGGAGCGTAAAGATGACATAATACAATGACGTCCGAATGTGAAAGTTAACATTCACGCCCAAATGTGAAGAAATGACGTCGCAGGGCCTTGATGTGACATGTACCATACCAAAGATTACTGAGGAAGAACTTATCTTACCGGTACTTTCAAGATTATTCTGTAAATATGGGTTGGGACTAATTATCGACGTTGTCAGTTAATGTGTAAATAATTATATTAAGTAGGCCTAAATACATTGTTCAGTTTGAAACTTGAAACCATGTATACAACGCAAAGCTGTCAAGACATTCATAATTGCAAAGATCCAAATACTGCCCATTTAAAAATATGAACATTTCAGTTTCAGACTTGTAAAAAATTTTAACACACCCAATTTTAAAACAGTTTACCTCACAATAGTGGAGCTGCGACCCCTGCCAGAGGCGCAAAGAATATCACATGCAAGTGCTTCTGGTAGACCTATATGAAAAGCACGCATTCCTGACGCAGGGGATCTTTTTTCAGCTGCGCAAGTAGATATTTTTAATACAAATACTAACTAAGCCTAAGTGAATGCATATGATTATCCAGCTTATTCTTTTTTTCCTACTTAGGTTTATATAGGCTATAACTCTGTGCATGGAATAGGTTGCCTGAACAAACCAGGAAAACCAGTAACTTAACATCATTTAAAACATTAATATAAATGCAAGACTTGACTCGGACCACAGATGAGCGTAGGACAAAATAAACTTCTTTATAGAAGGAGCGTATAAAAATGTATAAAAAAAGATACGAAATATTTTATTGCCAAAAACAGCAACAACAAAAAAAAAAAGCTATTCCCTTAATGTTCGTTAATTATTCTACTACCTTCCATTTGGCTCTGATCGAATCCAGGTGTGGCTAAAAGTGTGTCTAAAAGTATGGCTCATATGGCTCGCGCCCCCCTTAATTAAAACCTTTGCCTCCATTATTTGTTGTTATTATGTTTACGTATGATGATCTATTAATTGAATCAATGGTAATTCTACATGATGTTTGATGTTAATGGATACAATTTGAAATAATAGAATTCCCTTTGATTTGGGTAAGATGGACCACCCATTTATTTCCTCATCCATATATCCCCCCCCCCCCCATGCCTTTCTTAACTATTTAATCTGACAATGCTCACTCAGATAAACATAATGGCAAAAAACTCTTTCCGTATCCCTTATGCGAGAACAAATGCATATAGGTACTCTTTCTTCCAAAGTGGCATCCGGGCATGGAATAGGTTGCCTGAACAAAACCATGAAAAACCAGTAACTTAACATCATTAAAAAAAACTAATAATAGAAATGCAGGACTAGACTCAAACCACGGATGAGCGTAGGACGCAATAATCTTCTTTGTAGAAGTAGCCCCTGTAATGTATAAGATAATCAGACTTGCAGCTTCAAAAGTTTGCACACCTCTGATTCTAAACTCTAAACTATGAAAACTTTCTTAGTTTTTGTTGTTGTTTTTAATATGAAAATATCACACAACTTGCTAACATATACAAGTCATAAGTTGAAACTGCCTCATGATGTACAAAGTCAAAAACCTAATGCTCATATCAGATTGTTTGTTACGAAATGATTTGTTTTAAAATGTAACAATTAATGCAAAATATGGTTTTCCAAACACAAGGAGTGGTAACAAAATAATAATTTAATATCTGCGTTTTTTTTAAATTCAACACAGGAAAGAGAAGTATAGTGGATAGTGTTTTACTCATTACAACATGAGAATATTATACAGTTTTATAGATCTTGCATTATCAAAAATAGCAAGACAATATATTATATACATATATATGTATTGCTCTTGAGACCCATTAATGACGATGAAGTATATAATTATATATAGCTCAAGTCCTGACCATCACAGCTAAAAAGGAATTCAACGATTCCCGAATGGTAAGCCCATTGAGAAATCGTATGTTATAGTTAGAACCAGGGCCGGATTTAGACTTGATGGGGCCCTAAGCTATTTGAGATATGGGGCCCTTTATAAGCATATATGTCAGTGTCAAATATGATTTTCGGATACCTAGAGGGTTAAACTGAAATACAATTAAGAAGTAGGCTATAGACCTATAGATAGTGACATAATAAATCAATGTCTATAATAAGATGGACCGCTTGCTTTGATATTTCGAGATCTGCTTTTTGATAACTTGAAACACTTAGTTTCGGAATTTCCGATCACACGAAGTCCTCTAGACTTCCGGTTTAGAAATTCGCTATGATTTGCTCAAAGGAAATTAAGATTTAAATCGAAAGTTGTATACATCGGAAACCTTTAATGCAATCGTAGGAGCGTAGAGGTCGTTCATGGCAGCCTGATTGGTTGCGTACGGAAAAAAAGTACACATAAGCTCTAAAAATAGAGCAAGCGGCCCATCTTATTATAGTATTTGAATAAATCTTTAACTTAAAATCACTTTTTTCATAATAAACTTAAAAATGGTAAAACGAGTTATTTTAAAAAGCACAATTTACAAAGGCTTATTATCTAATCTCATGACACATGTTTGAAGAATGACAACAGTACTGTCCATGTGTAGATTCAGGGAATGACCAGCACATGAAATATACATAGCATGCTTGTTAATCTTCAATATTGTTTCTTGCATACCCTTGTATTTGCCAGACGTATTGGCAGCATTATCATATGACTGGACTCGACACTTACTAAAATCTATTTTGCACTGATTTGTAAGGTACTTGTGCACCATATTAGCCATAATTTTCTTGTGTGTCTACCCATCTCTAGGAAAGTTAGAAAACATTCAATTGGGAGCCCATCATCTGGTGAAACATACCTCACAATAACAGTGAGCTGATCAATATGGGACCGGTGACCGGTTTGGAGTGGAATCTACAGATAAACTGAAGTACCCTGCAGTTCTTAAATCATCCAAGATTGAGTCTCTTACTTCATGTGCCATATTTTGGATAAATTCATCACATTCGCATATTGTTTTAGAAAGATAAGATGTGACACCTGATCCTTTATTCCCAATGTTTTTTATATGGCTTGCTAGAAAAGGATTAAATTTTGCTATAAGTTCCAGTAATCCAAGCTAATTTCCATTGTGAGGAGAACCAAATGTTACCTTATCTCCTCTTAAAGGTAAACCACGCTCTGCCATAGTAAACTTAATTATGGCTGCTACAACTCGGTCAACAACATTTTTGCAGAACTGCCGTTTTTATTTATATATATAATAATGCTGCAGTATATTTAAGTAAATATGACAATCGTTTACTCGAACAATTGTGTTTGAGCCCCTAAGAAAGTGGGGGCCCTAAGCTATAGCTTGTTTAGCTTATAGGTAAATCCGGCCCTGGTTAGAACATCTCCTTGAACGCATAGGCTGTCGGAACGCAATTGTGTTCATTTTATGAGGTACCACTGTATTATGTTTAAAGCAGTTCGTCGGTTCAATTTGCACATGTGATGGAAATGTACAAGTGAGATGGCAAGAGTTAATCCAAAAGAAATAAACTTTCTGGTGACAGCAAAAGTAGAGAAATAAAATTAACCTTTACCTTTGGTTAAAGCATGTATTCCTAGCTTGACCTGAGAGAAATTGCCAGAACCAATCTCCCCACGGATCCTGTAGAAGGCGATCCTCCGGCCAATCGTGATGTCCCTGACGACCCTCTGATCGTTGGCTAGATCCAGGGTCAGCCTCTCGTACGGCGTCACGCGGGCGCCTTGCTGTGCGTCGTCGCTGGTGATCGTGGTGCCCACGCTGGCTTCCGTGCTGCTCCGGTGCAGCCGATGGGGCGGCGCAGACTGGGGCGCCTTGCGGCCGCGCTGGTCGCCGCCGCCGCCGTCGTCGTCGTCCTCCACCTTCCGCCCCCCGACGTGGTTGTTGTTGTGGTTGCCCCGCAGGAGCGACTCCGAGGCCTTGGAGCTCTTCTGGTCATCGTCGGGGTCTTGCGTGTCCTTCATGGTGCCCGTTTGAGAAGGTTCAACGACAGCTCGCTGGGCATGACTCGAGAAGACGACGCTGCTGCTCCGGCGAGGTCAGGGTCAACACCCCCTAAGGTCAAGGTTGAATCCTCAAAGACTGGCTCGTAACAACACCGCGACCGAACCCATTTAAATTAACGGCATAATCCGTCTCCTTGTAAATATATTCATAATCTCTGAGTGTCTTCACGGGGATGGTATTGGTATCCTGGGAAAGAAACATTAACAAATATATTAATATAGTCTTTAACTTTTCTATTGGAATAAATGTATAATTATGTGGATGAATGATATTGCTACTTTTATTGATACAACTGACTACAGAAGCTACGAAACAATAGACTAGTGTAACCTTTTTGTAAAAACCGTACCAGACTTCATTAGAAGGCCTCACTGCTCTATATAATGAATGGATAGAGCCTCCTTAAGGAATGTATAATGTACTTATTAATGCAAGCGGAAGCTACACTTTTATACACAATTCACTTCCCCATGTTAGCGAGTTATAGGAATAAACCGCATATAATTAGCACAAATCTATATGATAAAAGGAAGTCAAGTCACTTAAAAAGTATTTACAGGTCAGTGTTTAGGAACTAAAATTGTATAGATAAGTGGCGGGCGCTTTTTGTGTCAAGAATATTGTTTCCGGGCATGATTTTTTTTTTTTAATAGATCAGTGGTAGGCATTAGGCATACGCACAGAATCACACCCAGACTCCATAAGTAGGCCTAAACGCAGAAAAACACACATATTCCATAAGTAGGTTACATAGACTCGGACCACGGATGAGCGTAGGACGCAATAATCTTCTTTATAGAAGGAGCGTCTGTAATGTATAAGATAAGATACACTATTTCTACTATCTTTATACACGAATTTGTAATGTTTATTTTAACCGAGTCCAATTTACGTGCAAAATATAGTATAACTTCATTTTAAAAAAAAGCTGAATAAATTTCGCGCTGATATAAAAGTGGAAAGATGCTTAGCGTTAAATCTTAAAAAAGGTCAAGGTCATACATTAACCCTACCGCGGTTGAAGATAATTCGAATGAAGACACGCTCAAAGATTACACACCAGTCCACGGGCCCGCGGGTGGTGCTATCCCAGTGTGGTGTGAATAAATAGAAAATTCTACACCATGTCCTTTACTTATATACAAAGTCTTTTACAAACACAACACACGGGGGAATGACTGTCGGAAATTCAAAGGCCTTTAGACCAGGGTTCGGCAACCTACGGCACGCGTACCAGACTTGGCATGCGTACCAGACTTGGCACGCAGAGCAATTCTCATAGGCACGTGAGAGACCTCCATAAAGGCAATTCAAGTCTCTTCTTCAAGAAATTATGTGCTAAATCCAGAAGACTTTTAAGCTTTGGGCACGCTGAATGAATTGGAAATCCTACTTCGGCACACTATTATCAAAAGGTTGCCGACCCCTGCTTTAAACTATAATCTAAAAGATTATAGAACGCACAAAAGCCCTAACGACTTTAATATAAAAAATCATATTCTGCTGTTCTTCAAAATCTGATGTAAGTACTCAGTATTTTTCATGCAGTGTAACCATAGGGAATTTAAACGTCCCGTCATTGATTCTGGAGACACGAGAGTTAGAGATTAGAAAACAAAAACAAATAAAAAATGCTTTGTATTCATTATGACGTCATCATGTCATGTTTCACTGATTGATCTAATTAATCAACGGATATTGATGACGTCATAGTTAGTATTACTTTTAATTTAAAGAAAAAAAAAGTAAAATAATCCCGTCGGACCATATTGATCCGCAGGGCCGGTGAATCAGTGTTTACCAGTTTCCGTGACCACGGCATACTATGGGGACTGTGTGGCCAACACAATGTCCAGCCGCCTTTACTTTTCCATCATGTAATGGAGGATAGAGAGGGAAGGGAAATCTATTTGTACGTAAGTTTTTTGGGGGTTGGTCTAAAATTTTACGAAATAAAAAGGGTTTGGGAGGGGGGGGATTAAAATACTTTTTTTTTTGCTTATTTAATATACTATGGATGGCCCTTAAGAGATATATTAAAGATATTAAATTTAAAGATATAAATGAATTATTTATACCAAAACTGGAGATATCCTGACGCTAAAGTCGTACTTAATTTTTCGGGTGGGGGGGGGGGAGTGATCTATATTAACAGGTTTAATTAAGTCACACTTTCATAGATACGTAGGCAGGTACGCCCCCCCCCCCCCCAGGCTGCTTCCTAGGGGTTTACCCTTTCGACTCGTGTCGAATTTCGTGCCGGCCAGCGGAGACCTTGCAAGGGTCGATACATTTTTTTCTTCTTTCCCTGAGTGTCAATAGCTTGTGTTTACACCGTCACCGTGCGGCGAGGAAGCCCTCCCCCCCTCCCCATACGTCATCCACACAAGAATGGATACAGGGTAATGTGGTGATGGGATAATGTGTGCATGTCACCATTCGTAAGCCACCTATGTGGATAGACTGACAAACGCTGATCTATCTATCCATCCACCATTTCATACATCAACGACCCAAGTCTGTCTACTGTCTGTCAATGTATATATGTATCTATCTTTCTATTTCTCTTTCTATCTATCTATCATCACACCCACCCATACACCGATGATCAGCGTTTGTCTGTCTATCTTTCTAACAACCTATTTATCTACCTGTCAATCAACCTATCTATCTATTGACCCACACACTAGTCAATCCCTCTGTCTACATATCAATCTGCCTACCCTCATATAATTGTACTTTCAAACTCTCTCTTTCTCTTTATATATGACATGGCAACCCATGCATTTTTTTTTTGTCAAACAAAGTGTATCTCTAGCCCTACCTGACACACCAATGAGATTGCAAAGAACCCAAATTAAAAATATCCACCATTAAACAATAGAATCCAGCAATCCACTAGAAACACACATATAAAACGATGCCATAGAGTCCCTAGAATCATTTCCTCAACGAAAACGTGTTACACATTTTAAAAAAAAGTTATTCCGCGCTGTAAAATAAATCCCTCCCGATCAATTCTTGTAACTATACAAACATTTGTTTATGTATCAAAGCGCGCACCGTTAGAATAAACTCCAGTAACCAAAACAAACGCTCTCCAGGCTTTTGGGAGAGAGAGAGAAAAGAAAAAAAGACACCAACGAACGAGCGACATCACTTCCGTTCACGCGACAAGGAGGATAAAACGTTCGCCAGTTTCTGACGTCGGCGGTCCAAATGGCCCCAGCCAAATAATATGGACCAAAGGATTGTTATTGTTGTCCCCCCCACCCCCGCCCCGCCCCATCATTCTCCCCCTTTCCCAGTTCTGGAGATACGGGGTGACCGGAAATCTGACGTCACCGGATAATTTATCGGGGATGAAAGGGAGATAAGTTTCTGTCCTTGTCACAAAAAAAGGGAATTAACACATTTGCCTGAATTATTACACAATAACGGTGGCATTTTTGTTGTTATCTCGAGCGTTATCAAATGCATTAAAAAAATAATTTTTTTACAACAGTGCTAACAGGGGCGGATACCAGTTCAATTGTAGCGGAATGCTATAGTATAGGCAAAGACGTTCATATCGATTTTCAAAGATTACAAGAATTAGCAAACCTGGAATACAGTTTAGATATGGACAACTACCCACTACGTCTGCTGCTATCCGTTTCTTTATTGTTATTGTCAGATTCTATCTTATATTATGTTTACAAGACGCCCCTTTTATACAGACGATTATTGCGTCCGTGGTTTGAGTCTAGTCTTGTAGCGTTTTAAATGAATATTAAAATGATGTCAAGTTATTAGTTTTCCTGGTTTGTTCAGGCAACCCGTTCCATGTCCGGATGCCACTCGCAAAGAACGAGAACTCGTATGTGTTTTTTTTTTAAATATGTGTATGCGTGAGATCATGAACCGGCAAACGTTTGGACCTGATGTGCCGGATGCTGCAGCTACGTTTTTCATTATCCATCTTATCTTATCTTCTTACATATTACAGACGCGCCTTCGATAAAGAAGATTATTGCGACCTACGCTCATCCGTGGTCCGAGTCTAGTCTTGCATCTTTATTAATGTATTAAGTGATGTTAAGTTACTGGTTTTCCTGGTTTGTTCAGGCAACCCATTCCATGCCCGGATGCCACTCGGGAAAGAGAAAGTACTTATATGCATTTGTTCTCGCATAAGGGATAAGGAAAGCGTTTTTGTCCCTTATCTTTATCTGAGCATTGCAACAGATGTATGTATAATTGCTACTTTACTCTTTGCCCTTCTGTCCTCCAGTGTTTCTAGGTTTAGTGATTTGACTATTAGCCATCTCCCCTTCTCACTTTATATACATCGTTTTCTGATCTCCTAGTACTAAACCACAGGTCACAGGTTTATTGTGTGAAAAGCATACACTCACACACCCAAACTTCCTGATCGATTTAATTAACCAATTACCACTAACCGGGTAATTAGTTCAATTAATTTCTACTGGAGTACATTATTTATGTCGAAAAAAAAGGTTAGCTAAATTATTTCATTATCAATTGACACTTGGCGTAGCCAGGGGAAATAGTGCCACGTGCCGGTGAATGGAAAGCGGTCCGGTGGTTTCTGGGTCTCGCAAAATTTACATAAATTATTTCACACGTGGGTTAAATAAAAATTTGTTTTTTATTTCCAACCAGATTCGACACAAAGCTGTTAACGTCTTATACTAACCGTATTCTAAATACTCTTTCAACTTCGATCCTACTTCCTCAATGTATGATTTGTCTTTGATAAGCTGATAACATTGCTGCAAAGTTTGGAGACGGTGTATCACTAATTATCCCCAACCCCTAAAAGAATAAAAACTGCACCAATCAAAACACTTACACCAAGAGGCTCATAACAGAAATTATGGACACAAAAACACTTTCGCTATCCAAAGTTGGCATTGCACAGATTTCTATATTTGTGTTCTGAACCCTTTGTCAGTTTATACAGCAAGCAGTAAAGTTAGTAAAGTACCCCTTCGGACCAAACTGATCATTGGTCAGTGAGGCAGCGTTCAGCAGTATCTTTTGGCCACGGCATAGTAGGGCATGTGTGCCCAGTACAATGCCCAGCCGACTTTACTTTACCCCAACTAATGTCTGGTACCCAAAAGAGCTGGGTAGACTCAGGGACACCTTCCAGTTTCGGGGAACAAATCCTAGAATACACCAGGATTCGATCCCAGGACCTTCGGTACTCCAACCTATCGCCACCGTGCCCCTTACACAGCAAACAAAATATTTAAACTGATAGATTTATTTGTATAAGTAGCAATTTAAAAAATAACACACACATTTAGTTCTAACTCAGAAATACAACACAATAATCTTATACAATACTCTATGAATGTGGGCTAGGGTATAGCTGGACTCTTATATAAAACATGTCCCGCCATCGGTAGGTATAACTGTATGCTATGTCAATGGGTGGTCGTTTATAACATTGCTCAGAAAGACACTGAACATGTAAAAACCGTATTTCAAATGCAGAAACATATATTTTTTTCCAGGTAGATTAGTCGAGCATGGAAACAATAAACCAACATCATCACTTAAAGATGTTTTCAATTTGCAGGACTAGACTTAAACCACGGATACGCGTATTCAGCGGTAACCTTCCGTATAAAAAGAGCGTCTGGAACATACAAGATAAAAAAAACCAGGCCGCGCAATCAATAGGGCAACTGCTAACCCACAACACTTGAGGGTGAGGCATTTTATCCGTTTATAGTCAAGAAAATTATAGGGTCTAGAAAAATACGACCTTTAACTTTCACAACCCCTGTGGTCATCGCCCCCCCCCCCCCCCGCAACAACAACAAAAAATAATTGTAAAAAAAACAACCAAATCAACGTGTATTGTGACAATCAAAAGACAGGCAACCAAATCAACGTGTAAATCAGCCAATCAAACGACAGGAAACCAAGTCAACGTGTAAATCAGCCGATCAAACGACATCAAACCAAATCAACGTGTAAATCAAACGACATCAAACCAAATAAACGTGTAAATCAGCCAATAAAGCAACACCAAACCTAATCGGTGTCTAAATCAGCCAATGAAAACACTACATTTGGGCTTGAAAGAACATTAACAGCTTCTTAGCATATCTACACATAACATTGTATACACACGACTTTAATTAGCTGTTTACTGGCACTGTATAGTGTCCTAGGTTTTGGATTAGCCTTAAAGCATCAGTCAGCTACTTTGGGGGGCGGGGGGGGGGGTAGAAAGATATACGAAAAGGGGGGGGGGGCTAGGGTGAAAACAGAAAATGGAGATAAAGACGACAGAGAGGGTTGGTAAATGGAGATAAAGACGGACAGAGAGGGTTGGTAAATGGAGACCTTTCAAATAAAAGCCCTCGCGTTTCTGTCCCAGACAAATCAATTATGTGGACCAGACATGGGGTAATAGCGGACATCAAAGCACTCTCTTTCTCTCTATTGCGGACTCTCTCCGTGTCTCTCTTTCCCAATGGCTCTCACACGAACACAAGGCTAGTTATGTTTTGTTAATAATAAAAATGCAAGACCAGACTCGGACCATGGATGAGCGTAGGACGCAATAATCTTCTTTATAGAAGGAGCGTCGGAAATGCATCCGATAAGATAGCAAATATATAGATGGAGTGGCTTTACTGTGTAGTATAATACATTATCATAACAAAAGTAAAACACGATCTGATGCATAATATAAAAAACCTGATGTAGATCATCGAATCATTTTTTAAAACATGCAAGCACTAATGTTGCTGAAAATAAATTGACTTTAATCATCCTACTGAATCGCCGATTTTGTTGAGAAGATTCAATCGATTCAATCGATTTGAATCATTGAATCACTTGCTAAAGCAATATATGTCCCGGAAACGACAAAATCGGAACATGTGACAATGTGCCCTTTCGGTACAGCTCCAAGAAAATGCAGATCATGGTTTTCAGACCTGCTTTCCTGTACGCACCTGTGCTGTAGACCCTACCTCTATACCCGGTCAAACATATAATATAGTAAAGTAAAGAGAACCCGCCATAGTGGCTTACTAGGGGATGGGTGGCCAGCATGATGCCAAGCCGCCTTTACTTTACCCCAACTGATGTCAGGTACCCATCAGAGCTGGGTAGACTCAGGGACACCCTCGCGTCCATGGGAAAAAATCCTAGCCTTCACCAGGATTCGAACCCAGAACCTTTGGTACGCCAGGCCAGTCGAACGCACTGCCCGCTCGGCCACCATGCCCCATGGGTCAAACATATGGTCCCAAGAAACTTCCAGAAAAAAAACAACACTATATCATATCTGGGGAACTGAAGCAACTCACAGCCACTGCGCAGTTCATCACAAGTAGATCTATAACAGACTTGTGGTCTAAATCTTCCTCCATGTTATTAAGGACGATCAAGAACAGGAAGATGAAAATGGAATCACTGGTCTTGCTGAGATTCAATTGATTTAAATCCTTTCATTGAAATAATCTATCAAAACAACTCAAAACGATTCAAAAGTTTTCTATGAAAAACGTTCTCAAGAGCTAGGCCAAAAAAAATTTTATTAACACGGTATTCTTCTTCAACTTTGAGAAAATTTTACGTTTCTAATCCGCGGCAACTAAACATTGAACAAACCAGCAAAGACTGATTTATGAAGTACTTATACTATTGGACTACTGAGTATAATCCTTTCATTTCAATGTCTATCATTAAAAGATTAGAGCTCAGACCGATAAAGTAATGCTGCCTGATTTCTATCTAGGCTACCTATCTCTTCAGGATATCTATCTCTTTATCTATATCTCTATCCATCTATCTATCTATCTATCTATCTATCTATCTATCTATCTATCTATCTATCTATCTATCTATCTATCTATCTATCTATCTATCTATCTATCTATCTATCTATCTATCTATCTATCTATCTATGTCTCCAGCTATTCATATATCTACCTGTTTGTCTCTCTAATAGCCTACATGTCCATATATCTATCTATTTATCTATCTACCAACCTATCTAGCTATCTATTTGCCCGTTTATCTATCTAAAATTTATAACAACCCCTAAAACCCCGTTTGCCCCCAATTTTCGTTTTCATTATTTCTTTTGAATAAAAGAAGAAAAACTGAGTTTTGCGGGTTGGGATAAAGGGCTGAAAATATAATGTGTTCGTTGCATCGATCCCATGTGGCAAGTCTCAGCTGGATGTGGAGAAGTGGGTCACTTTAGCTTTCCAAAGATTTTGGCCGAAAAAAAAATTAAAAAATTACAAAAAAATAAACACGCGAACCAAAGCAAAGTTATTATAAATGAATTTAAAATGAAGTATCAAAATTGTCGATAAAGTAAACGAAAGCGAAATAGGCTGCTACAGTCCTATTTTTCTATATTATATCTATCTATATATATATAAAAAGACAGTGTTAAGCCCCGCGAGGATCCCCATTGGTCCATTTGAAAACACGTGTGTCACTGACCTATCTAGGTCTAGCCCAATATACGTCTAATAATTTTTCACATCGGACATGTGTCTTCGATAGCTCAGTGGTAAACGTAGTGGACTGCTATACGGGCGACCAGGGTTCGATTCTCCAGTTAGACTATACTTTTTTTTTTCGACAATTAATTTTTCAAACTTTTAAAAACAAAAGACATTGTAAATCTATAGGCAATATAGATTTTGTTAAATAAAAATATTTGACTATTTTTTTTACCCTTTTACAATATTTATTTACTTTCCTAAAAGTATTCAGTAAGTGTAGTTTATAAATTTGTTATCTGCACCCCAGACAGTCCTTTTTTTTTTCACCCGGGCAACGCCGGGCAATGTAGCTTGTATATATATAAAATGAGACTGTTTGTTCCCATACGGATCATCATTGGTCAATTTGAAATCACGTGAGTTTGAGTCACTGGCCTATTTAATCCTAGGCCTATATACTGTCTAATAATTGTTCACATTGGACATGCGTCTCCGCTAGCTCACCGGTTAACGTAGCGGACTGCTATGCGGATGGCCCGGGTTCGATTCTCCAGTTAGATTATACCTTTTTTTCTCTACAATTTTTTTTTTAACTGCTAAAAACAAAAGACATTGTAAATCTACGGGCAATTTAGATTTTTGATAAATAAAAATACTTGCCTTTTTTTTTTTTACCCGATTACAATATTTATTGTAAATTACTTTCCTAAAAGTCTTCAGTAAAAAATAATAATTTAAATATTAGATTTATAGCTTTCTCTTAATTGTAGTTTATCCAATTTTTATCTGTACCTAATATCACCTACTACAGTAATACAGTCCTGTTTTTTTTCACCCGGGCAACGTCGGGCAATGTAGCTTGAATATTTATATAAAGCCCTGTGTGTGTATTTAACCAATCAAATTTATTTATTTAAAGACACGTGACCTTATTGCCTCGTATTTTACCGGTGTCACGACAACTCGTCTACAGACTTTTCGTCTACGACACTTCGTCTACAGAAAGTAGGTCAACCGACAATACGTCTACCGCGACAACTGGTCTAACGATTCTTCGTCTACCGACACTTGATCTAATGCGACAATTCATCTACCGACACTTCGTCTAATGCGACATTTCGTCTACCAGACGATTCGTCTACAACGACAGTTCGTTTACCGACACTTCGTCTACCGCGACAGTTCGTCTACCGGACGATTCGTCTACAACGACAGTTCGTCTACCGACGTTTCGTCTACCGCGACAGTTTGTCTACTGGACGATTCGTCTACCGCGACAGTTCGTCTACCGGACAATTCGTCTACCGCGACAGTTCGTTTACCACAACAGTCTACGGCTACTGACAGTTTGACTGTCTACTCTTTATCAACTGACATTTTGCCAAATGACATTTAATGTTCGTCTAACGAAAATTAAAATGTGAATTTCATCACTTCGTCTCTCCAAATATGGTCTATCAATAGTTTGAACATAATTGAATTCAATTACTGTCTCTTGCTAGTACACCGACAATTAATGGTACCGGCAGGCAACAACACTATTTATATAATTTTAGAATTTGGTCTACAGAAGTTGTGTTGTGCTATGTTTGGTTTATTTACACATTTTTTTACTTTTGGGTTTTTATCTATTGTCTATTCTAGATCAACGAAATATTGCGATGTGATATTTAGTATTTTGGTGTAGTCCCTATTGCTTATGTTGTGATTTGTTATGACTTTAGTGCCTTACCTATTATAAGCTTATTGATTTATTGTTACAAGATATATGACCTGGCATATAGGAGCTCCACTGACTTGTTGACTCACAAGTCTAAACAACGGCTATGGCGGGCGCTCAATAGATAAAGGAATGAAACAGACTCTCATGTAACTCTGTAAAATGCATTAAGCTTATTCTTACAAAGTACAATATGACACCTTTGCCTATCTTGAGCGGTTCTCAATAGTTGAGTCGACTGAAGGCCCGACCAATACTTTACATTTTCGAACCAGCATCTCCGCTGACGGCCTCCCCGACGTCCACCTTCTACCGTGCCCTGGAGGATTGTTTTTGACAGGCCATTATACTAAAACACATGACCGAACGATGTCAGTTTTCGCCGTTTGATTGTTGTCATAAAGTGAACAGTTATATGCATGTGTGCTTGCAGACAAATTGTCAGTAGGCGTAGACTGTTGTAGTAAATGAACTACATTTAGACGAATTGTCCGGTAGACGAACTGTCGCGGTAGACGAATCGTCCGGTAGACGAACTGTCGCGGTAGACGAAACATCGGTAGACGAATTGTCGTGGTAGACGAATCGTCTTGTAGACGAACTGTCGCGTTAGACGAGGTGTCGGTAGACGAACTGTCGTTGTAGACGAATCGTCTGGTAGACGAAATGTCGCATTAGACAAAGTGTCGGTAGACGAACTGTCGCATTAGACCAATTGTCGTTATACGAAGTGTCGTTAGACCAGTTGTCGCGGTAGACGTAATGTCGGTTGACCTACTTTCTGTAGACGAAGTGTCGTAGACGAAAAGTCTGTAGACGAGTTGTCGTGGAATCTATTTTACCTTTGCTGATGGGATAACGTATCGGACTGCCAAGCGGTCGACCCGGGCTCCATTCTCCAGTTGGTCTATACCTTTTTTTTTTTTTTGTAAAAAAAAATTATTTCAATTTGTTTTACTTTAAAAATAGATTGTAAATCCACGGGCAACACCGGGCAATTTAACTTTTTGTTCAATAAAAAGACTTCCTTTTTTTTTTAACCCGATTACAATATTTATTTTAAATTACTTTCATAAATTTTAATGTCTTCAGAACAAAATATTTTTTTTTAATATAATTTATTAGATCTAGATCTATAGCTTTCTGTTTATTGTAGTTTATACAATTTTTATTTGTAGCTAATACAAACCTGTTTTATTTTCCCCCGTGCAATGCCGGGGAATTTAGCTTGTATATTATATTATATAATAAACATGATATCATGTGCATAAAACTATTCTTTATTTTTTTCAGTGTCTGTTTTTACATTGATACTAGCATTAGGTGCCCGGTTCTCCGAATGAGTTAAACTTAATCTGCTCCCTATCTTCATTTTCAAATGCGCACCAAACGTTACCCTGCGTAAGCAGTGATAAAGTTATTTCCGGCAATGTAAACATGAATGAATTTTTTTCCCTTTCATTCACAAATGTTCATGACGTCATAAAAATAATCTTGTCATGCCATGCTTTTTTTCCCCCTCTCGTTATTATTACATAGTAAAACGGATTTATACCGATAATATGACCAATGCGGTTTACATTAGGGTCATCGGTTAAAAGATAAAACATAGACAGTGTTTGCCACCAATCTTCATGTCATTTTGTCCACTATTTAAAAATAGATTTGTCTATGCGACGACATGTAGACCTGCATAACGTCCAAACACGTTCACTTTTAAATTGTTTATAGATTAGTCTAATTTTAAATTTTGTGTTAACATTGAGCTACGTTCTGAGGAAGAAGAAAAAAAAACCCAGACGTTTTACAAATCAGGAACCACTGGAACTGCTTACATAGAAAAGGGTGGAGGTGTGTGAGTGTGTGTGTTTGGAGGGTGGGGGGGGTGCGGAAAGCGGTGCCTTGTACAGGTCAACCTGACCAGGTCTCGTATGTACTTAGACTTAAAATATACCCCTCCCCCCTTGCGTAAGCGACAGCGATGCCCAGGTAAATAGTTACACTGCATCGGGTGTAAACAGGCCTGGGCTTTTAACCCCAGACATTGGTTGTTTGGTAATCAACCTTTTTCCTACAAATATTTATTTTTCATTTCATAGGCGTGAATAGATTTTATTGATTAACTAAACACCGTTACGAACCATTACCGTTATTTACATGTTTGTATAACTCGTATGGCGATCGTTTTGAGCTAAGCGCTTGACTATAACTTAACTCTTTCCATACGTAAAATCAAGCCGACCCATAATATGATAATGTTCAGGCATACATTACGACAAAACGTTTCGACAGAGTTAATATTTGAATTCTATTTAATGTTCGTAGCTTCAAGGGCCAACTGTCGTACATGGCTAGTTTCGCAACGCCCATGGTCTCAGATCAAGTCCTGGTCTAAAATCCTGAGCCCCTTAATCCTTACACCTTTCTGAAGTGGAAATTCGCTTGGCGTTGTGTTGTCCACACGATACACTGTATGTCGTTGCCAAGGTGAAGGGTGAGCTCCCAAACGGAGCAAAATGGTCAGAACATGGATAATAAACTCCAATTTATTTTGTTGTCTCTACAACGAGTGAAAGAAAAACGGAAATTCCCCAAGATACAGATGCTTCTATTTGTCCTATCCCGTACATAATACTAGCTAAATTACCCGGAGTTGGCGGGGGTAACAATTAGGCAGATATTTTGAAAAACAAATGGCAAAATTATTTTTTTACTTAAAATTGATACATTTTTCAGCGTGGAAGCGAAACCAGGACTCCCGTGTGTCAGTCGGGGGCTCTAATAATCACTCTGCCAGGGAGCACACGTGTATGAAATGAAAGCGCAAAAGTAAAATATCAGTTAAATAAAGTCACGTGTTTTAAAATTAACCAATGGGAATCCGGACTTTCAAAAAAAGTCTACTTCATTTATATATATATATATATAGTTATTCTTGTTATATATTTACCCGCACCTTGCATACAAAAAACTCTCGAGACATTAGCCAAAACAACAACAACAACACCCACCAACAACACCCACCAACAACACCCACCAACAAAAACACAAAAAGGTCATGCCCAACATTTATCCTACTTAGACGTAGGATGAGATTAGAAGACTTGCGCTTTTAGGGCAAATAACTCTGGAAGAACAAACTCTTAATGGGGAGTTAACAACTTTTAAAGTCGATCAGTTCAGTTTTTGTTTTTGGACTACCCCATCAAATCCCTACTCGCCTGATTTCAGTGTCACTAATACATATAAAGATTATATAGATAAACACAGATAAGCTCGCATAGAGCTTTCGCTACACACAATGCTGAACCATGATTTTTTTCAGGGGTCGGCAACCTTTTAATAACAGAGCAGCATTTTTGTATTCATTCAGCGAACTAACATCCTAAAAAGTCATGATGCCCGGGCACTCAAAATTTCTTGTGGAAGAGACTTGAAATGCCTTTTTAGGGCTCATCCACGTGCCATTGCAAATCGCTCTGCGTGACAAGTTTAGCATGCTTGACTAAGGTTTCCAACCCCTGGTTTAATTTTTTTTTTTTGTTCTTGTAATTTTTTTTTACAAAATTAGTTTTCGCTCAACTGTCTCCCAATAATTTCCAGGTTCTTCCCACGAAGTATTCTTTAAACAAGTGACAATTTCCGACTTCCTACAAGATGTATGTGTACAATGGCTTCTACATGAAATCAACCGCCCTCGTTACTTTAATACTTTAGAAAAAAACTGACACTGAACGTTAGCACTGAGTAATACAATCAGTAATACAATCAGAAATACAATCAATCAGTAATTCAATCAGAAATAGAATCAGTACTACAAACAATCAGTAGGCTACTACAATCCGTAATACAATCATTCATACATCAGTAATATAATCAGTAATACAATCAATCTGTAATACAATCCGCAATACAATCATTCATACAATCGAATATACATCATTAATACAATTAGTCATTATATCAGTCGTACAATCAGTAGGCTAATACATGTACAATCAGTAATACAATCAGGAATGCAACCATATCAATGACGGAAGTAAAGCAACAACGTTAATTCGCTCCATTACATTTCTTTCAGAAACATTTTTTTAAAAGGTTATCGCCAAGCTTCATTAAGTATGTCGCTCGTAGCTTGTCAAAGTAAATTTTGAGATAGCTATGGTTGCACTGAACACATTGAGAGAAAAAATAAACTAACCCATAAAAACACAGTTTTTATTATACTCCCTTTCTTTGTAAACTAAGTTTATATTTAATTTATATTTTGATAGATTAAAATAAATATAGATCTAAGTGATATCATAGACTATAATATACATGGACCGCTTGCTTTAGTCTTTTATGCTATTATCTTCTTTTTTTTTTTGCAATTCCCGATTCTAAATGAAGTAATTCTTATACAAGTTCCGTTTTATTAAATCGCATTTTTTTCGACTTTAAATGAATACTTGAAGGTCTATTAATCCTATTATCATTGACTATAATAAGATGGACCGCCTGCTCTATTTTTAGAGCTTATGTTTTTTTCAGTGCGCACACAACACTGATCTATAAATGTTTCCGCTCTGTACTTCTTTCGATTTAAATTTTTCAATGAGAAAATCATAGCGATTAAATAAAACGGAACTTGTATATCAATAACTTTATTTCCGGTATAGCAATTACGCTATTTAGAATCGGGAATTCCGAACATCAGTGTTTCAAGTCATCATATAGCAGAAATACTAAAGCAAGCGGTCCATGTATATTATAGTCGTTGGTGATATCATACCTATGAATTTCCACACTAAAATTTTGCGCATCCTTTTTTTTTCTAGCTTTGGCCCGCAAAAAAAAAAAAGAAAAGTTAACTCGCTTTGTTTCGGCTACATTGTGTCGTTTTCATTCTATTTATTACGTAAAAACGAACACATCCGAAAAGTTTATTTACTTCCGTCTCTTCCGGTAGAGGCAGCCATGTTTTTACGTAAAATGTTCTTCGATTCGCAAATTGGTCGAAGGTATTAGTGACTATTCCAAAGGCTATGATGCTGAAAATTTGATAGAATGTATTGCTAGTCGGAACAAGTCTGCTGCCCAAGTTTCAGCTCGATTAGACGACGGGAAGTGGTCGCAAAATCGATGCAAAGTTTTGCTAACAAACATCCAAGCAACCAACCAAGCAGACAGACAGACAGTGCGAGTTAAAAGAAAGGGAGTAAAAATGAAAATATATTACGAAAAATGTTTCAATTGTTTGTGGCTAGTTATAATAGTATGCAAAGAACCCGTCGGACTAAATTGATCACAGCAGCGTTTACTAGTTTCTATGGTCACGGCATACTAGTAGATTGTGTGGCCAGCACAATACTTTACCTCAAATAATGTCAGGATACATCAGAGCTGGGGACACTCTCCAGTCCCGGGAACAAATTCTAGCCTCCACCAGGATTCGAACATTGGACCTTCGGTACGCCAGCCGAACGCGCTGTCACTCGAGCACCGTGCCACTTAACTTTATAATAGTACAGCCCAATATAATCAATGTGTGAGAACCCTACACTAGGGTAGTACAGCCCAATATAATCAATGTGTGAGTACCCTACACTAGGGTAGTACAGCCCAATATAATCAATGTGTGAGATCCCTACACTAGGGTAGTACAGCCCAATAATTTATCAATGTGTGAGATCCCTACACTAGAGGACAGAAGGGCAAAGAGTAAAGTAGTAATAATAGTATTATAATACACATGGCATTAAATTCTAATTTAGAAATACTACACAAAAACAATGTTTCAATGTTCAGATAAACATGAGGACCAAAGCCCTTTCCATATCCCTTATGCTAGGACAAATGCAGACAAGTACTATTTCTTTTCGAGTGGCATCCGGACATGGAATGGGTTGCCTGAACAAGCCGGTAACTTAACATCATTTACAACACTAATAGAAATGCAGGACTAGACTCGGATGTGCGTAGGATGCAATAATATTTTTTTTATAGAAGGAGCGTCTGTAATGTGTAAGATAAAGAAAATAAATCGTAGACTTTAGAAACTAAAACAAAAATGCGAAATAAAATTAAGATGATAAAATGAATAGTTTGCCAATAAAATAAAGGAATGATTATAATTATACAATTTTTTTGTTATATTTTGTTTGAATCAAATGTTATTTAAGCAAAACAAAAACAATACTGCCTTTGACAAATTAAAGATTAACTGGTTATGAAATAAAGTTGACGTAAACGGCACTCAACTCTTGACGTGTTCCATTCTTCGATAAGTTACTTCCCTTTTAATTAGCCATCTTGTATGTGCAGAGGTTTAAAACAACAATCAAGTTTCCATTATTTAATGTCAGATTAGACGTTTAAGAACAAATATTATGGAAAAAAAACAAAAACAAAACAAAGAGTACTTATGTTGCGTGGGAGACGTAGATTCCTATATGCCGTACCCGTATTGATTCAAAGCGTCTTCGATCAATAGTGTTTTGTTTTTTCTTCTTCCGAGGTTGCAAAAGGGGTCAAGGTTATTTCCATGTCTGCGTGTGTGTGTGTGCGCAAGGTCAGCGCAAGTGGGATAACGATATTGAGCAAGAAATATATAACATCATATAAACAAAAAACAAAAAAAAACGTCGGACTTATTATTATGTAGAACAAAGACAATAACGACGCAAAAAAGCGAAAAAAGAAAGCAGTGATGTAAATTTACTAAGTTAATAAATATCAACACAAGTTTATTTGGTAAAAATGGTGTAAGTTTGTTTTCAATTACCTTTCAATTTACACGCAGTGCGCTGTTACATGATACGGCATGGAGAGAAAATTGTAAACATTTATTCCAAGTTGGAACATTATTTGCAAAATAATATTATATATATATTTTATGACAATATGGTATATTACGAACGCATACAATTTCAAATGTCAGGGTGCCATCCTACGGTGACAGTGCTACTAGACGGTGACAGTGCTACCAGACGGTGACAGTGTTACCTTGTAAAAAGTCTCAAAACCCGGACGAGCCGAAGCTCTTAAGCCGGGGCGTAACGCAATAGAAGTGAGTTATTTAAAACTCTGTCCGGGATCCAGCCACCCCACGGCACGCCAAAGGCGTGGCGTGCCATGTAAAAGGGAAGGATTCCGCAGGCCAGCGACCGTTCGCTGCGGTTCCCCTAAGGATCATTATCGTGGTGGCTCTCCCGTATATCTGCATTGTCACCCGGTAGCACAAATCCTGTACTATAGGCACAGGCATTCAGGCACCGGGCGGGTCGTGAGACGGGGTTGCAGCATCCATTGCTTCCTCCCCACCGAGACCCCGTGGCCTCTCGGCAGTGCAATGGATCTCCCCCATGCGTTAGCCCGCCGGTGTTTTCAAAGAAAATTACTGGCGGTTTACACACTACGCCGCTTTGAGGCCCATGGGTACAGTGTTACCAGACGATGACAGGGCTATCAGACGGTGACAGTGATACCAGACGGTGACAGTACTACTAGACGGCAAAAGTACAACCAGACGGTGACAGTGCCACGAGACGGTGACAGTGCTACCAGACGGTGACAGTGCTACCTGACGGTGACAGTGCTACCTGACGGTGACAGTACTACCTGACGGTGACAGTGCTACTAGACGGCGAAAGTACAACCAGACGGTGACAGTGCCACTAGACGGTGACAGTGCTACCAGACGGTGACAGTACTACCTGACGGTGACTGTGCTACTAGACGGCGAAAGTACAACCAGACGGTGACAGTGCCACTAGACGGTGACAGTGCCACTAGACGGTGACAGTGCTACCAGACGGTGACAGTACTACCTGACGGTGACAGTGCTACTAGACGGCGAAAGTACAACCAGACGGTGACAGTGCCACTAGACGGTGACAGTGCTACCAGACGGTGACAGTGCTACCTGACGGTGACAGTACTACCTGACGGTGACAGTGCCACTAGACGGTGACATTGCTACCAGACGGTGACAGTGCACCTAGACGGTGATAGTTATACCAGACGGTCACAATGCTACAACATAATCACATGGGAAGGGGGGATTTGTATATCAGTCTATTGTACTGGGTTGACTGGTAATAAGCCTACACATATATATAGCTCAAACATATTTCGAGGAGCAGGTCTTCCTTCCGTCTCCTGGCCCCTCCTAACAGTGCTAAGAGTACTCATAAAACACAATATTAATTCTTGTGAATTATCATTATAGATGGTCGCTTGTGTGTCGTAACGTTAATCATAAAGCGATGACTCTACTGGTATATATAAAACGCTAGAACTGGAACCGTTTGCATATTTTTAAAAAGTACGACCTATTTTAAAGTGCACCTAATATATTTATGGATAGGAGTTTAACCAGATCTTTAGGCTTCACGTCTGCCTTGTTTCCGCCCCTCTAGCCGTATGAATAGACACACTGTAAAATCTTCACTCTTCAATTTAAACCGAATCAATTATTGAGCAAGGCCCTTCACTTACATTCGTATTAACCCTTCCTAATTGGACGCTTCGGTTATGGTTCTTTGTTGTTTTTTTAAATACCACAAACCGGAGCATCTGTTGAAGTGGCGTACCGTACCATAATTAATTGGGAAAATGTACTGCAATATTTTTTTGTAAAGGTGTCTTCTTATATTTATTATTAACTAGTTGTTATGCCCGTCAAATTGATGGTTATAAAAGTGACAATATAAAGACAATCAAAAAGATAAAACAATCTAAAATATATATGTATATATTACATAATTTAAAAAACTGTAGTGAGAACGTTTCTTTCGGTATTTAGTTTTTGTTATTGTTTATTGTTCCAATCGCCGTGTCATGTGCCTAAAGTCATAAGAATTGTTGCTGTCAAGCATCTTGTGTTAAAACACCAAGAACGGTTGTAATTTTTAAAGGAGACTACTTCATTTATTATTATAATTTATAGGTTTCCCTATTATCTGTTAGGTAAATAATAAAGGGTGATATTTTTTTCATTATTGTAAATCTAGTAGTTGGTAACTGAAAACTCGGTAAAAATCGGGTGGGTATTTGAAGCTTGTCTTATCTTATATACTTCAGACGCTCCTTCTATGACAAAGACTATTGCGTCCTACGCCCATCTGTGGTCTGAATCGATTCTTGCATTTGTATAAGTGTTTTATGTTAAGTTACTGGTTTTCCTGGTTTGACCTGGCAATCCATTCCATGCCCGGATGCCACTCGGGAAGAAAGAGTACTTTTACGCATTTGTTCTAGCATAAAGCGTAAGAAAAGTATTTTTGTACTTATATTTTTCTGAGCATTGTAACAGGTGGTTATTGTGTTGTATTTCTAAATTAGAATGTAATGCCTTTTGTATTATTACAATACACCTTTAAAAAAATGTAAACATTATTAGTACAGTAGAATTGTGATTGATTACTAGAGAGAGAGAGAGAGAGAGAGAGAGAGGGAGAGGGGGGGGGGGGAGAGAGAGAGAAAGAGAGAGAGAGAGTGGTGAATAGCTAGCCTCCAAGGAATTTAAAGTACACAATCTACAATACTTTATTTCAAATAATGAAAAGGGAGTAGTTCGTCGTCCGTAAATTAAATATAATGTTCAGAACTTTTTTTTTCATGAATATCGACTCATTTAGTAAAACATTCTAGAGCTTAGAAATACAATACAACAGTCTAATACATTACACAGAAAGACAGAGAGATACTAAACAAAAATATTTTTATTCACAAGCAAGTATATAATTTAACATTTTGACCTTTTTTTTCTCCAGTGACTCATATTTGGTGCCCGGAAGTAACCCCAAACTCTATAACTAAACCAATAGTTGAACATTATTTAAAAACTCAATGCCAAAAATGATCGACTTACACTAAAAACAAAATGACAAACGCAAATATTAACCATCCATATTTGGAACACTATACTATAACATATTTATATATTTTTATATTTAAAAAAAAAGCAACAACATACAATTTCTTACAGTATTAAATTTTTTTTAAAATCTGCTCGTCATTTAAGCCACTGAAAACAAGTTGCAGGCATTCGAAAAACATTGCATGAGAAAAATCCTTCGAATCTCCTACCTACCAACACAGGCCTAATGAGTATGCTGGACAGAATAGCTTAAATTGCGGGCCCTCAAGAAACCATAATGACAGCAATCAAGCGGTGCAAGCTGACATGGTTCGGTCAAGTGTTGCCGCATAATAAATAATCTGCCAAAAACTACCCTCCAAGGAACTGTAGCAGGTGGACGGCGGAGAGGCCGACAGAGGAAGTGCTGGCTCGACAATATAAGAGATCGGACAAAGCTGCAAAAGATTGAACGTTCTTCCCCAACGACCACAACGGTCAATGGATTGATGATGATAATTTAAATACGTCAAAATTGTTCACTTCTTTAAAATTCAAAAATTGTTACTGTTGTTTTTTAAGACATGCATATTGGCCATGTTATGTCGATATTTGTGATACATTTTAATGGACCATAATGTGACACGTTGAACATCCTAAGCTTGATTGACATAAATGTCAAATTTGAGAAACATCTAAATAGTATTAATTTGCCTTCAAAACTCAAGAGCGGCAAAAGAATCTAGACACAGGGGTGAAAAAAAACTCACAGACATTATAAACACAAGATAGTATTTAAATTTTGTACTTCAACAAGTTCCGGACGAAAACAATATGGCTGCTAACTTAGTGTGTATTAATAGAAGCTGGATAATTAAGGCTTGTTTCCCATCGCCACCATTTCAAATAAGCCACCGGGGACATAAGATAAAATCCCACCCCGATAAAAAGGACTTGATCTAGATAGGAGACGGGTTTGAATGAATACATATTTGTCAAAACACCTTCGGCAAGGGCAGGTGTATTACATTGTCAAATAACGTCTACCGTATATTCTGGCCTTAACTAGCGTTGACGAGACAGCAGTGATGCAGACGAGACGGTCGAGCACGTGCTATTTGATTATCCGGCCTTGTAGTATCATAGGGTGGACAGGACCGGCCAACCGTTTGTGCCGAGGCTTTATGGTGATGTATCAGTGTGATCGGGTTAAGAATAGGCGTCTTTTTATTTAACAAAAAGCTAAACTTCCGGGGTAGCCCGTGTGTTTACAATCTTTTTTTTTAAGGAATATAATTTGAAAAAAAACATGTAGAAAAAAAAAGGTATAATTATCCACTTAGCTAGCGAGGACACATGTTCGAAATCAAATCGCAAAAGTATAATATAAGGCAATAAGGTAACGTGTCTTTAAATTTACAATTTGATTGGTTTAACACACACAGGCGGAGTTTTATATTTATATAGATATATATAGGCCTACTGTAATTTAAAAAACAAGCAAAATCATCTCCAGTGTACTTTTACGCCCACTTTCCCTCCCTCTCTGCCAACCACATATTCTGAAACCCCAGAAATGATTGTGAAAAGAAAATGTAAATGTCAAAAGGAAGTTTCCTAAAAGTGTCTTGGCAAAGACGTCAAACGTCTTGTAGAAACACCGTCGGGTACAATGAATGTTTCTTGTTGTTTGTTTATTCTATCTATTTACGTGACGAGACTGTTCATGCTGAATTAATTCTGTTTAGTCTGCTGTATTCACGGCAATAATTCGCGCACTGCTATCTGTTTAGTTGCAGCCCTTGGCTTAGATTTATAAACAGGAAACATTACTGGTGTTCAACTTATTCGATGTAAATGTTGAAAGAAATTCTTTTTTTCTTTGTGGCGAACTTTTCAATGGCCGTAGCCGAAGAGATAAAATAATTAGGGTTTTGAACACTGCCTAGGTGCGTAGTCCCACTCGAAACAAACCTTCCATAAAAGTTTAATAATTTTATTGACCCCCCCCCCCCACCTCTTCCTACAATCCAATCGACTAATCGGTAAATACTGTTTAGCAACCATGCGCAATAGACGAATGTAAAAAAAGCAACAACAATGTAATTAAACACTTGTAAAAGAGATGCAAGCATTTTATATTTTAAGGAAAAGAATGAATGAGAATAGAAGTAGACAGCCTGTTGTTGTTTTTTTTCAATTTAAGTAAATGATTGATCGTTGTACTTTATGTAAAACTATACAACTTTAATAGTTCATTGACATAATTATTGCCTGACCATTATAAGATTAGACAGCAAAAGAATGGTAAAATTCAGGGACGCCCATAAAAGAGCACCGCCCAACACACAGTTATACTTGAGACTTGAGACCACCGACAATGTCAACCAGGGAACGCCTCTGATCTTCAACTGCGAATGTGCGCGAGAGCTTAACATTGTTTATTGGGCAAGGCATTTCACGTGCATTAAACAAGACTTAAAGTATTGACACAAAAAGGGCGTCAACTCGGGAACAACAAACACATCAAAACGCCGCTATTGTGTCTACTTGATTAGGTCATGCTTGCCTAAGCGGGGATGTCACGCTATGTTTTTTCCACATAGATCTAGAGTATTCTAGAGCTTATTTTTCTCTTGTTTTGTCAGTGTCTCTATGTATTCAAAGAATAATTTCTTTACACTGTAAATGATGTGTATTTCTGTTTAGTTATTTTGAATATCGTTGTTCTTTTTAAAATATATATTATGTTTAGTGTTCTAATATGTTTTTTTGAATAATAATATGTATTTATTTCTGTATTTTTTTTAAAGAAGAAAAGGAAAAAGAAAAGAAAAAAAGGGAGGGGGGGGCATTTATATGTCATGCATTTGCTATTTATCAGACTAAGCCAATTTTTTTTATACAAGCTAAATTCCCCAGCATTGCCCGGGGGGGGGGGGATAAAACAGGCCTATACGGCGTTTGCAATCACGTGACAAAAAGCACGTGATTTTTGTTTATTTTTATGTAGTGGTGTACACAATGGCCGCTATATCAATAAAGTGTCTTATAGGCCCGAGCTTGTTTTTACTTATGTTTTGTGAAAGTGTAAATAGGTCTAACCGGCCCTAGCCTAATCACATTAATCAATTAATCTGCAGTATTTAACTTTTAAAAAAGGGGAATACATATAATTAATGTTGTACCGAACGATTATTAGGCCTAATTATAATATCAATAAAATCAATTCAATTGCAACACTTACCGGTCGGATATGAAGATGATAAAATGGGCGTAAAATGTTGAAAATCGTTGAAAAAATACCATGTCAGGCTTTCTCTTGGACTAGGAAGATGATATACGACTATTTACCCCCTAATTTGTGAGTAGGATAGCCAATATTCAGATGTGAAATTAGCATGATAAAGAACAACTTCACCACGTTACGTTTGTACCTCAAGTGGGTTCTATATATACACAAATACGTCACTAAATTTACCGTGCATTTACAATCTTTTTTTTTAAGGTAATGTTAATTTAAAAAAAAAGAATTTGAAAAAAAAAGTATAGACAACTGGAGTCCGATACGTTATCCAATGAGCTAGCGAGGATACATAGGCTTAGACAAATTGCAAAGGTAAAATAACAATAATGTCACGCGTCTTTAAATAAACCAATTTGATTGTTTAAACACTAAAACACGGCTTTATCAATATATCAATATATATATATATATATATATATACAGAGAGAGAGAGATAAACGAGTTCGTGCCAGTGAAGTTTCAGATCTTTAAATTATTCCTAACATTGATTAAAAAAAATTCTTACATATTTATATAGCCCATGGTCATGGTTCGGCAACCTACGGCCCCACGCAGAGCGATTTTCAATTGCACGTGGAAGACCCCCCCCCCCCCAACACACACACAGGTAAGAAAAATTATTGGAGGATGTTGGCAAGGTGAATGAATGAAAAAAATCATTCTTTGGTAAACTATTATCAAAAGTGTTGCCAACTCCTGAATTAGTCTATACATACAACATCTTTCAAAAAATGTATGTGTTTATCTATGTGTTCGTTTTTTTGTCTATGTGGACATTAAAAGCTTAAGAGTCTACCTACTGCACGACGAGTATAAACATATCATTGGTCAGTCTTTGATCCGCTCATTACTGGGAATGTTCTTTTATTTCATTTCTCTTTTGAAACCTTTTGCTTGATTACATCTTCCACACAATTTAATGTACGTTTGAATAGCAGCAGTGTTAGAAGAAAAAACAACGTCAAAGTACAGATAGACAAAAGCAAAACATAGACATAGGCCTACATTACAGGCTGATGTTCATTTAAGAATGGCTATCAGCACAAAGTTCAAACGTGGAAATGTAATGCCACGGTTACGGCATATTGTATATTCTAAATAGCCAAGAGCTCAGTACTTTAAATTCTTATCAGACTAATAGTAACTAATACTTTAATGTCGCTGACAAAAACGACAGGGCATGAGTAAAAATCATAGGTAGACCAACTGACAATGTCGGCTGTCCGCCTACTCATCCTCATGTCCGCCTACTCATCCCCTCATCCCTCACCAACCCAAGCCTGTCTTTAAAAATGACAGTGTTCTGTATAAACCGTATTGTACGCAAATGCTGACAATGCTACTCTAAGACACATTGATCCATAATTTCTACTCACCCCTAAACGTTTTGGTAATTCTTTACCTGCGTTAGCCCACGAGATTTTGGGTTCGCTATAAAAGTTTTAAAAATAAGTCACAAGACAAAAGTGCCAAAATGGCATTGTTATGCTATATATTAATAGTAAAAAAAAAATATTAAAAAAACGCGTTTAAAAATCTTTTTTTTTCCTTTTTCTAAGTCTAAATATCATTTGCAAGACATTTCACGACTTAATTCGTGCGAATTTGGCATGGATATTTAAAAATCGTTATTAGTTATTATAAAACCAAAAAACTCGTGGGCTTACGCTACGCAGGTAAGGAATTACAGATGTTTTCAATATCAGATTTAACTAGATCTAGTCTACATGGCCTAGAGTCTAGGCCTAATTCACCGTGTCACACAATGTTGTATTGCAATGTATTAAACAGTATTACCGCTTGACTTAGGATACTGAAAAATGTAACAATTATTACATTTGGGCCTACCTTTAACTTTAAACTGCACACACACACAAAATATGTCTGCTGCACAGCCGAAACTTGACCAACGTTAAAGTCCAGCCGATTAATGTTAAGAAAGAAACAAAAACACACACGCACACCAGCACACGAGCACGCTGATGCCCCACACCGCCAAAGTTGTCACACATACACACAGATAATGTATTTCAAACGTGTTACGCCATCTTGTCTCCATGTGAAATAAAAAAAACAACAACCAGGCCTGCAACCTTGACACTTCAGAGGCCAATCTCGGAGTGTGTTGACGAAAATGAGAAATAAAAAAACAAAACAACCCCGCCCCTTCCCTCCCTTTTTTTCCCAAACCGTTCCCCCGCGCACCCCTTCCTTAACTTTCTCTTTTCTTCACTGCCGGAGACCGCCGCCGGTTCTTTAGACCAGTGAGCGAGTTGTGAGTTGTGAGAGGGCGAAAGGGGCGATCACTCTCTCTTCTAAGTGTGTCCTAATTTTTTTATATTATTTTCACACTAATTTAAAGCTCTGTGCACGGAGTGGTCCCTCTTGTAGTGTGGTGCATCAACCACGGGGGAATATTAAACCAGTGATGGCACCAACGGGGGGAGGTGGCTGGTGGGGCGAGGTGTGCGAGAGTGTGTGTGTGGGGGGGGGGCGACTAATCACTATACAGCACCGACATAAATACAATAATTAGAATGATGTAAATTGGTGGGGGGAGGATGCGCAGATTGGGAACTAGCGGGTTAAAATCTGCAGTAAGATGCTATTAGTTGTGATCAGCTGCTATATAATTATTTCTAAGTAGGAGATAGAGAGAGAGAGAGAGAGAGTATGAGAGAAAGAGAGTATGAGAGAAAGAGAGTATGTGAGAGAAAGGGCGGAAAACAGGTAGAGAATGAGAAAAAGAGAGGAAAAAAGAACGAATGAGAGAGAGAGAGAGAGCGACCAGAAAACGAAAACAGACAAGAAATAAAAAAGAGGGAGAATGGAAAGAAAAGAGAGTGACAGAGAAAGAAAGAAAATAAATCGATATATTGATAACTTTAGAGAAACATAGAGCAAGTTGATAAATAGGACAAAAAGAGAACGAAAGAAAAAGATAGAATGAGTTATAGAGAAAAGAGACATATTAGACATAAGATAAACACATTTAGAGAGAAACAGAAAGAAAGAGAAAAGAGGAAGGAGAAAAAGTAAGAGAGTGACGCAAATGCAAATATTTGTACATTCAAAAGATGCTTAACAGTCTTATAATCTGAACATAACAGTTTTATAATCATAAGAAAAAAAGTAATATAATCTGAACATAACAGTTATATAATCTGAACATAACAGTTTTATAATCTGAACATAACAGTTTTATAATCTGAACATAGCAGTTATATAATCTGAACATAACAGTTTTATAATCTGAACATAGCAGTTATATAATCTGAACATAGCAGTTATATAATCTGAACATAACAGTTTTGTAATCTGAACATAACAGTTATATAATCTGAACATAACAGTTATATAATCTGAACATAACAGTTTTATAATCTGAACATAGCAGTTATATAATCTGATCATAACAGTTTTACAATCATAAAAAAAAAGTTATATAATCTGAGCATAACAGTTTTATAATCTGAACATAACAGTTTTATAATCTGAACATAACAGTTTTATAATCTGAGCATAACAGTTTTATAATCTGAACATAACAGTTTTATAATCTGAACATAACAGTTTTATAATCTGAACATAACAGTTTTATAATCTGAACATAACAGTTTTATAATCTGAACATAACAGTTATTTAATCACAACCTAACCATTATTATATATATTATATAATTTGAACCTAACAGTCATATAATCTGAACCTAACAGTTATATAATCCGAACCTTACAGTTATATGATATGAGCCTAACCTATTTTATGATATTATGGTCAGTGTAGCCTGTAGATCTATACCAGATTTACTAAAAGGTAGAGAGTGAGAGAGCGATCTTCTCTTTTGTTTAATATGCAGTAGTAGTCTAGTAGTAGTGACTTCAGTCATCTAACACAATCTGACACGTAGGTCTATACTAGTTAACGGTAAGTATACCGTTTCAGTAAAATCATATAGTCTGTTAGGACAGGGGACGGCAACCTTTTGCTAATAGTGCGCCAAACTAGCATTTTTAAATCATTCAGCGTATTTTATAAGAACATTTATGTAGCGCCGCAGAGGCCAAAACGAGATGCATTGATAAATCGTTAAAGCGTATAATATTTAATTTAAAAAAAAACGCTTTCGTGGTTAATTATTGCCTTAAATTGTCATATAGTTATCGAGATTCGAGATATGGATCTAACACTGCTAAACATTAATTATTATATATTGATCTCAGCTTTACTGCTTTACTGTGGTTTTTTTTTCCATGAGGAGGCGCGTCGGATTTTTACATCCTTGCCCCTCCTTTGGGTAAGTTTAGATGAGAGCCGTAGTACGGGGGGTGGGGGTGACTAAGACTTCCTACACCTGTGTGAAAAATCTAATCGTACAAGGCGGAGAAGATGCGTGCAAAATGTAATCGCACAAGGCGGAGAAGATCTACACGTTGTGTGGGGAAGCCAGTGATTATTCTCTTTAATTCTCCTAATTGATAAACAGAACGCATACATTGACGTTAAGGGGAGTAGATAAAAAGAAATCATACAAACTGGGTAGTTATTGTAATGTTTACAAATGTACAAATTATACATTCTTTAGTCATACAATATTTATATACTTTTAAACAATCTTACACATTTTGATAATTTTAAAGTTTTAAATTGCATGTAGCATTAATGATTTTATAAAAGAAAATTTTGCAACATATTGGTAATATAAGCGCAAAAAGCAAATGCAAATTGGGTTAATTATCTCCATTTTATTAAAACAAAGTTTCCTAATTAAATTTGATTCTATGGTGATAGAGATGCCAAAAAAAAGTTTTGTTTTTTATTGTAACTAATACTACGTTTTAATTATTGTTTTTCTTTATACACATAGACTATAGGACTTTGATGCCCATTTTTTGGTTTGAAAATTCAACTTGCTGCATGTTAAAGGGTTATTATTCCTCCTCTTAAAACAAAAAAAGATCCACATCTAAGACGGTTGTAGATGGATAAGGCCAGTTAGGCTTGATGTGGTATAAAAACAAGAATCCATGAATTTGAAAGTCTTTCCTTTGTATATAAAACTCCGCTCTATCTTAATATATGCCATAAATTAGGGAATTACATATAATTCAGTGTTTTGAAATTGAATTAACGACAATATATGTCCAGTTTCATTGCAAATCCAGAAATTTTTTCCAGGGGGGGCTGAACTTTCGTGTGACAAATATTTACCAAATACCAGGGGGGGGGGGGGGGGCTAAACTTTCGCGTCACAAAGATTTACCAAATTTTTAGCGAATTTAGTGCATATTTTTAAAAAATCAGTTGAAAAAAATATATTTTTTAAATCTCAGCCCCCCCTGTAGCTTCGCCCCTGTCCACGGCATACTTTACCCTCAAAGGTCAAGTACCCACCAGACAGAGCTGGGTAGACTCAGGGACACCCTTTAGACCCTGGAAAAAAATCCTAGCCTGCACCAGGATTCGAAACCAGGACCTTCGGTACACCAGTCGAACGCGCTGCCGCTCGGCCACCGTGCACCATAATGAACACTATTAAGTAAATTACTATCTGTACGCAGCTTGATAGATCACTATCTGTACGCAGCTTGATAGATCACTATCTGTACGCAGCTTGATAGATCACTATCTGTACACAGCTTGATAGATCACTATCTGTACACAGCTTGATAGATCATCTTAGATTGCAGCACTTTGTATAGAATAGATTACAGAACTTAGTATAGAATAGATTACAGCACTTAGTATAGAATAGATTACAGCACTTAGTATAGAATAGATTACAGAACTTAGTATAGAATAGATTACAGAACTTAGTATAGAATAGATTACAGAACTTAGTATAGAATAGATTACAGAACTTAGTATAGAATAGATCACAGAACTTAGTATAGAATAGATTACATAACTTAGTATAGAATAGATTACAGAACTTAGTATAGAATAGATTACAGAACTTAGTATAGAATAGATTACATAACTTAGTATAGAATAGATTACAGAACTTAGTATAGAATAGATTACATAACTTAGTATAGAATAGATTACAGAACTTGGTATAGAATAGATTACAGAACTTAGTATAAAATAGATTACAGAACTTAGTATAGAATAGATTACAGAACTTAGTATAGAATAGATTACAGAACTTAGTATAGAATAGATTACAGCACTTAGTATAGAATAGATTGCAGCACTTAGTATAGAATAGATTACAGCACTTAGTATAGAATAGATTACAGAACTTAGTATAGAATAGATTACAGCACTTAGTATAGAATAGATTACACCACTTAGTATAGAATAGATTACAGCACTTAGTATAGAATATGTGTTTCATTTTAATCGGGCAGATGCTTTTTTTTTTACGCTTCGCATTCTTTCATAGTGACAGTGTTATGATCCTAACCAACGAAGCGCAGGGATAGTTAGACCTAAAGGTCTCGCAGTTGGCGCTTCCGTGCCAATAGATCGCAGGGGTTATTTTACTTTGTTTGCAAGCAATATTACAGAATTAATGAACAGAGCCATGCGAATATAATGAATATAAGATTCCTTTATTGGTCCAAAGACAAATGGAAATTTGACTTGATTACAGATGTTCCGTCTTTCAGCATACGTAAACACAATATTTGTAAAACAATATAAAAGAACTATCAGTACACAAGGATAGAAATATACTTATAAAATAGACACACTATCCTACTACCACTTTCATATAAGAAAATGTATCATTAGGAATCAGTAGGCTTATTGTATTTCTAGCTGACTGGCAATTCCGTTGTAAAATTTGAACTGATATTTAGAATTTAGAAGTGGAGTTCAAGACAACTAGAATATTAAAGAATATTTTCAATAATAATTTTGACCTTTTATAAGTTGGCATGTTTTCTTGTCGAGCTGTGTGTGTAGATCAAAATTTATATTTGTTTAATACAATAATTACGTCTGTTATAAGAATCGCCGCTTAAATCGAATTTCTCGCGAATAAACAATCGTGATCAAATGAAAAAAAAAGAAAAAAAAGGAGCGTAATTCACATCGGCTCAATTAGAATTATTGTCCACCTGTGACGGAATGCATTACATTTTTAAATTAGAAATACACTGGAACAATACAATTAAACTACACACAAAACGCGTAAACCAAAAACGAACTCAGATAAGAACTGCAAGGTTCATAACAAGGGAATATTCACAGACGAATCGGCGATGTTCTTAAGATCTCTAAATTTAGACTTTAGAGGATAGTGACAATAGTCGAGAAATAGTGGACAAAAGGCATTAAAATCTAATTTAGAAATACAACACAATAACAACCTGTTACAATGTTCGGATAAACATAAGGATAAAAAAAACGCTTTTCTTATTCCTTATGCGAGAACAAATGCATACAAGTACTCTTTCTTCCCGAGTGGCAACTGGACAAGGAATGGGTTACCTGAATAAACCATGAAACCCAGAAAACTTAACATCATTTAAAACACTAATAAAAATGCAAGATTAAACTCAGACCACGGTCAACCATAGGATGCATTAATCTTCATTATAGTAGGAGCGTCTGTGACATATAAGATAAGGCTTCGTCGATTTACATGCAAACTTCTCTGCAATACAAATCGATCTGGTTAATTATATGTGTGATAAGAACCCTATTGGGCAGCTACGAGCTCGCTCCCTGAAGTTTTCCTTTTCTGCCCATGGCAAGAACATCTGCCATATTTGCCTTCTACACACATAGCAAAGGCTTAAACCAAAACATATTTCCTGTATACCTATCTGACAAAAATTGTAGTTATACCAAAAATTAATATAGATCTAGACTTTTTTTGTGCCAGATTTTTGCTAACCTTCTTTTGAAAACCAAAAAAAAAAAAGTTTGTTTTTTTAGGATTGTGATTCGATGTCTTGAGCAGAGAATTGTGAGTGTGAATCCAAATGTCAACAGTGTGATATGTGTGTGTGTGTGTGTGTGTGTGTGTGTGTGTGTGTGTGCCAGTTAAGCGGCTTATTGCTCATTAAGTTCTCTGTGCACTGAGAGTCTGGAGAAGAAAGTGTTTATAAGACCCGGGTATTTATTTCTAGGGTTGGCAAAGAGCGGTGTAGGCTTCTACACACCCATCAACTCATTGACTCTCTCGCTGTCTCTATGAATTAAATCTGTGCATATTTTAAAGAATATATATTTGTAGTTCTCGTACAGTCTCTCTCTCTCACCCACTCTCTCTCTCTCTGTCTAATTCTCTCGTGATCTACCAAACAATATATCTATTTCTTTTTATCCCTATCTTTCTATCTATTTATCTATCTATACACTATCAATTAATCAACCAATCAATCTATCTATCTACCTATCTATCGACTGTCTTTTTTTCTATCTACCTCTCTCTCTCTCTCTCTCTCTCTCTCTCTCTCTATATATATATATATATATATATATATATATATATATATATATATATATATATATATTTGTATATGCGTGTCTCTCTACGTTTCACAGCCTATGCTCTCAATCTCTTTGTCATTTAAATGCAAGTAATTTCCCATTCCCTTCAAAATCATTGTTCAACACGGCGCAGTTAAATTACCTACTGCTGTTTAATTATATAACAACACTATAATTATAAATAATACAACTTAATTTGTTTAAACAAATAGAATCAAAGGTGTTTTTAATTGCTCATCGAATTACGATTGTCTACTTTTTTTTTTCCTAACAGTGTTTTAAACAAATTTGATTTTTTTTTTTTGTTTTATAAGAAGAAAAGAATCACAATTCAAACAAAATCTCTCTTCATAAAACACATTGAATTTATTCTTTATTCTAGATCAAGATAATTGAAATCTAAATTGATGTATAGCATAACAGTTCATTGACAATTACGAAAGAAACAAATGCCAACAGTCTAATCAAATTCCGAAATATGTCATACATTAGAACGCGCAACCTATATTTGAGAAAGTTCCGGAAATACAGATGTTAGTATCGGTATTTGTGTACCGGTATCTGTGTGAGGCCAGACTGTCAATAAAACGGCCCGGGTTCTATATTATAAGTGTTTATATTCTGTATGTTCTATATTCTTTATGTTCTATATTCTGTATGGTCTATATTCTGTAAGGTCTATATTCTGTATGTTCTATATTCTGTATGGTCTATATTCTGTATTGTCTATATTCTGTATGGTCTATATTATGTATGGTCTATATTCTGTATGGTCTATATTCTGTATGGTCTATATTCTGTATGGTCTATATTCTGTATGGTCTATATTCTGAATGTTATTTGTTCTGTACGTTCTATATTCTGTACGTTCTATATTCTGTATGGTCTATATTCTGAATGTTATATGTTCTGTATGTTCTATATTCTATATTATATGTGTTTTATATTCTCTATGTTCAATATTCTGTATGTTCTATATTCTGTATGGTCTATATCAGGGATCGGCAACCTAAGTCACGCGAGAGTCCTCCAAATGTTTTTTTTTAATTGATTAATTTTTTTTTACATTTTCCGGTTCTGGATGAGGAAAACTGATTGTTGAAGCCGATGTTTCTGAATGACATAGCGACACATTTTAGTGAGATGAACATGCATTTACAAAAACCACTGGAATGAATTGGCATTGAAACTGGCTGTGAAATCAAGATCAAAACATTTAACTTCATGTACATCCCTATATTAGGGAATATATTAAGATAGTTGTTGGGCTTTTTCAGAAGTGCATCGAAGCACTCAAAGCGGAGTTTTCTAATCAAAGGCAAGACTTTTTAATTGATGGACTCATTTTTTTCATACCACATCAAGCCTAACTGATTTGATCTTGCTACAACTTTCTTGGATGTAGATACGATTTTTTTTAAAGGAGGGATATTGGCACAAGTTGAATTTTAAAGATTTAAAAGATGGACATTCAATTATTGTGCCATTCGAGGAAAAAAAAATCTGTTAAGAAGCTCCTTAGGAAAGTCATCTTCTATTCTCAACTGCTAGGCATTCACTCTTTTACTTTCAGCTTTTGGTTCAACTTACACTTGTGAACAGATTTAATCGCACATGAAAGCCGTTTTTAGTATACTAAGAGGTCAGCTGCACTTGACTGCTCATTAATTGATACAGACTAATTACATTTAAAAGTGTTTTTATGCTAATCTTCTTTAATGAAACATAAAAATCAGTTATTTAAAAACACATTTATTTGTATTTAATTTAATAAATATAAGATACTTATTTAATAGCACTTTATTATGTAATTTCTGTAATGATTAATGTTTAAAAGATAAACATCTTAAATGGACAAATAATTAATGCATGAAATATTTAACTAACTTATTTAATCTAACTGTTTAAGGTAAATTATTTTAATTTATAAAGAAATAAAAATTAGTCAGTAATATTCATTATATTGAATCGAATGTGGACACGTTTTTTAATTAAGGGGACATAATAAAACTTTTATTTGAACTAATATTTCTAATATGTTTCTTTCTTTTTTCTTGTCTAAAAGAATACATCGTTTACAATTTATAACTTTCAAATGATCAAATGTTAAAACGTATTTGAAAAATATATAAATATTATATGACTAAAGAATTTATATATATTTTCAAACATTACATTAACTACCAAGTTTGTATGATTACTAACTATCTCTTCCGCTTAACAAAGGTGATCCGAAATCATTGCAATAGAAATTAAAGGACTTCTCAGTTAAACTGAGAACAAAATATAATTAACATTTTCAGGTGTTAGATCCTCATCTTGAATAACAAAAGTTACTGTTAAGACAATAAATGTGAATGTTTATTAATAAAATATTGTATTTGTTTTAAAAATGCAAATAAATGCTAATCACAAACACGTTAATTTTGTATTAAATATAAAAAGCTTTAACGTTTTTTTCTCTTTTTTGCGTTTGGCCTTGGTCTTGCTACGGAATTAATTAATTGTCCTATAAAAATAATATTTAAAAAAGTATATAAGACCAGGTTGACTTTTAGGCTGTTGGCACGCTGAATGATTTAGAAATCATAGTCTGGCACACTGTGCCGACCCCTTGTCTATATTCTGAATGTTATATATTCTGTACGTTCTATATTCTGTGTGTTTTATATTCTGTACGTTCTATATTCTGTGTGTTTTATATTCTGTACGTTCTATATTCTGTGTGTTTTATATTCTGTACGTTCTATATTCTGTGTGTTTTATATTCTGTACGTTCTATATTCTGTGTGTTATATATTCTGTACGTTCTATATTCTGTGTGTTTTATATTCTGTACGTTCTATATTCTGTGTGTTTTATATTCTGTACGTTCTATATTCTGTGTGTTTTATATTCTGTACGTTCTATATTCTGTGTGTTTTATATTCTGTACGTTCTATATTCTGTGTGTTTTATATTCTGTACGTTCTATATTCTGTGTGTTTTATATTCTGTACGTTCTATATTCTGTGTGTTATATATTCTGTACGTTCTATATTCTGTGTGTTTTATATTCTGTACGTTCTATATTCTGTGTGTTTTATATTCTGTACGTTCTATATTCTGTGTGTTTTATATTCTGTACGTTCTATATTCTGTGTGTTTTATATTCTGTACGTTCTATATTCTGTGTGTTTTATATTCTGTACGTTCTATATTCTGTGTGTTTTATATTCTGTATGTTCTATATTCTATATATTTTCTATATTCTGTGTGTTTTATATTCTGTATGTTCTATATTCTATGTGTTTTATATTCTGTACGTTCTATATTCTGTGTGTTTTATATTCTGTACGTTCTATATTCTGTGTGTTTTATATTCTGTATGTTCTACATTCTATGTTCTTAATGCTGTCTGTTCTATATTCTGTATGGTCCATATATTGAGGCCTCTATTGGCCCTCTATATTATATATGTTCTGAGCTCTATATTTCTTTCTTGGACACGTATCCCTGGATGATTAATTAAATCCTTTCACCGATATTTACTGAGACCTTTAATTAGACTAACATACCCAGGTGGTTGGATTGAGTGACGGTTAAAGTAAACACTGACGTAAAAGTTGGCTGTCTCTCCGGAGGAATCGTAGGAAATGGAAATGACCGGTGATCCTCGTGGCATAAGTGATTTAAGTAAACAACAGGACCCGGCCGAGGCCTGTCTCTGTAGTCCATTAATGCTAATTGTGCTGATGGCGTTGTTACGATTCAAAAAATGATTTATCTCCGTTAAGTGATTTTGTTGTATTGTGGGACCAAAGTCAAAACATCCAACCCATCTGTGGGCCATCGGTGACAAAGTGACTTCTGTCAGGTGCGTTAGCATAGAATTCCCCAATGCCCTGTTTCCTAGAATGTTTTTCAATACTATAATTTGGTCTTGGAAATGTAGTTTCTCAAGAATTTTTTTCTCCCGGGAAATGCGTTTTGTTTCTAATTGCTCCTTAAATATGTGTGTGACACTTTTCTTTTTAGAATATAGAACATACTAATAATTGAACAATGCGAGAACATGTGAATTATATAACATTTAAGAATGATATAAAACATACGAATGACAGAACATGTGAATTATATTATATAAAAATTATATAGAACATACGAATAACAATAAAAATATGGAATATAAAAAATATGTACTAAAAAGCAAACGGAATATAGGACATATAACATAAAGAATATGTGCAAGAACAATTAATTGCATAAAAGCACTCTTTCTTCTAGAGTGGCATCCGGGCGTGGAATGGGTGGTCTGAACGAACCAGGAAAACCAATATATTAATATTGTTTAAAACCCGAATCAATTTGTAAGACCTGACTCAAGCCACGGATAAGCGTAGTATGCAATAATTTTATGTCGAGAAGAAGCGTCTATATCGCATATGATAAAATTAAATGTATTTTAAAAAAAACATACTGGCCTAAAAAACAGTGTAGTCTATATGTGAAATGTGACAAATGTAAAGGACACAATAAAGTTAAGTCCCGGATCAGCAGTTGGTAGTGCAGGATATATATATAAAAGTAATAAGGGCCGGATAGGACTAGCTCTCGATTCTTTGGTTCAAGTATAACCCAGTCTGGAGATCTAACACTGTATCCACCGAAACCATGCTGGAGGCTCTTCAAAATCAGTACTACTAAATGGGTCGTAAACATGGAGAGTAGTGGCAACTTCCTCTACCAGTCTACAAACTTTCACGACCTACTGCCTCAAACAAATACTAACCATCCATTGTTTTAATAAAAATGGAAAACCGCCTCTTATGGCTGATGTGCAAACAATTACAATAGACCTTAAAATCCTTGTGATATAGGCCACACCATTACAAAAAAAATTGAAATAGAGCCAGAAATATAATAGAATGGAACCACCCTAGGCTAACGAAGCAGAGAACGTTCAACGCAGAGATAGCATTACTGCACATGAAATGAAGTAAAAAAGCTAGCAGGAGACCGGGTTGGGCTGCGTGCATGGCTCTAGACGAGGGGTCGGCAACCTAAGACACGCGTGCCGGACTTGGCACGCAGAGCGATTTTCAGTGGCACGCAGAAGACTCCGAAAAAGGCAATCCAAGTCTTTTCCACACAAAAATTAAGTGCTAAAGCAAGATGACTTTTAGGTTGTTGGCACGTTGAATGAATTAGAAATCCTACTTTGTCACTCTATTATCAGAAGGTTGCCGAGCCCTGCTCTAGTCCATGTTTTTTAGTGACTAATGATTATGATGAACGGTCAACAAGGCAGGCATGACTTTTCTTGAGCAAGCTGCAAGAGAGCCTAGTATTCCTTCAGATCAATTCGATCAATAGCGTTCACACGTTTCCGTGGCCACGGCATGTAAGGGAGATCGTGTGGTAAGTGCAAAGCCCAATCGCCTTTACGTACCCCTCAACTAATGGTCAGGTGCCCATCAGAACTGGGAAGACTCAGTGGCACTCTCTCCAGACCCGGGAAAACAAAGTCTCCAGGATTCGAATCTGAAACCTTCGGTAAGGCAATCCGTCGCACTGCCGCCACACCACCATGCCCCAAGGCCAGAGAGTGTGAAGGCCTCCCAGCCATTAAGCCATCCTTTCGGAATTGAAAACTACACCCAAATACATGTAATATATATATATAAAGGAGACTGTGTGCGTGTTGAACCAGTCATATTAGTTAATTTAAAGACACGTGACCTTATTGTCTCAAATTATACTTTTGCGATTTCACATCGGACATGCGCCTTCGCTAGCTAAGTGGTTAACGTATCGGACTGCCATTCGGGCGACCCTGTTTCGATTCTCCAGTTAGTCTAGACTACATCTCTTTTTTTTTCTACAATTTGTTTCATTAAATTAAATCTACGGTCCTAAAAGTTTTTAGTAAAAAAATGTTTTAATTTTATTATTGGATTTATAGTTTTTTGTTCATTGTAGTTTATACAATTTTAATCTGTAGCTAATTCAGGCCTGTTTTATTTTCACCCGGGCAACGCCGGGCAATATAACTTGTATGAAATAAAATTATCTAAACTGTGTAACCCCACAATTGCTTTTTCTTTTTTTTCAAAGAATCACATTGTTTCCCAGTTCTATTAGCACGATGGAGACTCTTCACACAACAATTAATGTCTGTATAGCATAGGCGGCCATTTTGTTTCGCAAGTCAACACGTGGCTTTGTAGAACCATTTTAAAAATACAACAGACAATTAAACAGCAAGGCTATTTGCGCATTCCGAATGCTTCATTATTTGACGTATTTTGCGGTTGTGGCGCGCGGTAGAGTGTTGTGGGTGTGGGGGGACAATTTATCTCGGGGTGTTGTGGTAAATTGAACCGAGGCTGTTGTCGATGGCATGACAAGTGTGGCGTGTCAGGCGGGGGCATGTCAACATTAATGTGTCACACTATTGATCAGAATGACCGATGGCATCAGATGCCGGAATATGTTGGTTGTTTTTTTTTATTATCGCACGGGCGTGAGGGAGTCGAAGTGTCGCGAGGGATGACGGGGGGAGGGGGGAAGGGGTCTAATCCCCTCTGGCTTACAAACAAACAAACGGCTACAGTTGCACAAGGCGTATGTCTAGACGCACCCTCGTGTGTGTGGGGGGGGGGGAGGGGGGCAAAGATCAACGTTTCAACGACTGAGAGTACTATTGAAACCCATATATGCCCAGCTTCTCTGGTGTAAATTAACCAGAAATATTTTACGCGTTTTGCCTTCCGGTGTTTTTTTTATATAGATCATTGTATGCACTGTAAATTATATGGGAATCAATATACTAAAAGTACAGACAAATGTCTAGACCTAATGATTGAAGACCAGGATATGGAGAGCAAGCTGAAGCCGGTATATCTGAGAGTGACACTAGACAGAAAGCTACGCGAGCGCAAAATCCGGAGAAAGCCTCTTCTAAGCCAAACATTGTCACGAGACTGGCCTGTACAAGCTCGGGCGAAAAGGCGAGTATGTTTGAGGAACCTTTTCTTGTCAGCTTTAATGTTATTCTTCTTCTTCATATTACTGTGGAGACCCCGTTAGGACCGAGGAAAGAGTCCACATTTTAACTAATCATAAAATAATAAACATCACAAACAACAATTATAAACAGATGACAGTGTCACTTTAGGTTTTTAGACCAGCCTTTCAGTGACGACTTGAAAGCCGGCATAGTAGGGGCAGTGATGGGAGGCCTGGTCCAAGGTGCCTAATGGCTAACGGAAAAAAAGAATATTTGTAGACGTCAGTGCGTGCATGTGGGACATGCAGTTTGAGCTGATGGCCTCGGGTAGAGCGGGACACCTGTTGGATTTGACCTGGCTACGTGGACATTTCCACGTGGCGGTAAAGGATCTTGTAAAAAGTGGTGACTTTGTTTACCCCTCTGCGGTGTTGTAGGTGCTTTAGTTGGAGTTTGGCCACCAAAGCAGAGGTGCTTGTTTTAAGGCCGTAGTCCTGTAAGATAAGACGTGCCGCTCGACGTTGGGTCATACCAGCTTAGATATCAGGTGTTGTTGATGGGGATCCCATTGATGTCGATTATAGCCTCCCGGTGCAAGTATGCGTCTCTGATACGGCATTAAAGGCGTTGGACTAATCTGTGGAACCTCCAAACAGCTCCAAAAGCGGCGGCGGAAATAATGGCAAACGTACCCCGGTTGAGCATGCACAGGAAACGAGCCGTAATCACTGCATTCGAGTGGTATAAGCGTCTTGAAGGAAGCTCGCCTTTCAGGAAGATTTATGTGTTGGTAGAAGGACTCAACGAAGTCCTTTATGCATCCAACGCTTAGCCTGAGCAGAGAGATCGAACTCCGGGGGGATCACTTGCCCCTACGGACGGGAATAAAGTCTCCTCCACACATATCTCCGAAGGCACGGTGGTCGTGCGGCAGTGCGTTCGGCTGAGGTACCGAAGGTCCAGGTTCGAATCCTGGTGTAGGCTAGGATTTGTATCCGGGTCCGGAGGGTGTCCCTGAGTCCACCCAGCTCTGATGGGTACCTGATCTTATTTGGGTTTTAAAAAAAAAGAGCTGGCCGCACAATCACCTAGTATGCCGTGGACAAGGAAAGTGGTGAACGCTGCTTCACCGGACCTAAGGATCAATTCGGTCCGACGGGATACTTTTACACATGACATCTCCTTCTGTACGAATGCGCATGCTTGAGCTCTCCGTCGGAAAATTCAGCTGCCCGGCTGAGAGGCTTGCTACCGACCTCGAAACTGTTCACGCCAATCCCGCGTGCGTCAGGGTGTTTACTAATGGATGCGCCCCCAGTGATGACAAGAAGCGTGTTGGGTATCCAGGGGTAGGTACCCGATAAGAAGGGTTGTAAGGAGACTTGTGGTGCAATCTGCAACAACGAAGCAGACATGGAAGCCATTAGATAACGCCATCGGGGCAAATCGGGACAAGATTAGAAGGTGGATCGGAAGTGGTAGCCGATTTTACCAACTTCACTGATGCGTTTTCAGTGCTCCGGGCCATCGACGGCTTAAACACGATCAACTCTCCCGTAGTTTGGCAATTCTGATATAATCTCTGGGCACGGAGTGAAGATCACCCTCCCCCCCCCCCCCCAGTGGTTCCGGTGTCACTGTAAATGAGATACCGGACTCGTTAGCAAAGAATGGTTCAAGAAACCATCTCTCTAGTCACACTCTAGCGGTATCACGATGTGTCACTTGTGTCACGTTGGGTCAGTGGTGTGACTATGTGTTAGTGGTGTCACGTTGGGTCAGTGGTGTCACGGTGTGTTAGTGGTGTCACGTTGGGTCAGTGGTGTCACGATGTGTTAGTGGTGTCACGTTGGGTCAGTGGTGCGACGATGTGTTAGTGGTGTCACGTTGGGTTAGTGGTGCGACGATGTGTTAGTGGTGTCACGTTGGGTCAGTGGTGTCACGTTGGGTCAGTGGTGTCACGGTGTGTTAGTGGTGTCACGTTGGGTCAGTGGTGTCACGATGTTTTAGTGGTGTCACGTTGGGTCAGTGGTGCGACGATGTGTTAGTGGTGTCACGTTGGGTTAGTGGTGCGACGATGTGTTAGTGGTGTCACGTTGGGTTAGTGGTGTGACGATGTGTTAGTGGTGTCACGTTGGGTTAGTGGTGCGACGATGTGTTAGTGGTGTCACGTTGGGTTAGTGGTGTCCCGATAAGTTACAGGAATACTCTCTCTCTCTGTCTTTCACTCTCCTTTTCTTTCTTTCTTTCTCTCCTTCTCTGTCTTTTCTTTCTCTCTCTCTCTCTCTCTTTCCCATGAAAAGATGCTTAAAGAAAGTACAAAAAATGTATTAACCCATTAATCGGAATAAACCAAGACCCGCAAATACCATAAACATACATAATTAAATATAGATACACTCTCACATATATACATATACACATGGCACTGACACACAAGCATATATAATGACAAGCATAATATAAAAATATATGACTTTAGTGCGTACCTTTGAGTCGGTGCTATGTGAATATTATGTTTATATTAATATAATGTTTGAATGTACGTCACGTGTGTACTGGCAAACGTCAGACCGTTAGCGATATCATAAGACTCTGGTTCCAATTCGAGTTGATTTTTTTTCCAGAGGCAGACTGAGTCGTAGACTTGTGTCTTGAGCCTTTGTGCTATCTTGACCCCTCTACTCCACTCCCCCTCATCCCTCCCCGCGCCTCTTTATTTCAAAGAAACACACACACCCGCATAAACAAACTTTAACTACAACCAAGACAGAGAGGGTTCACCATCGATCGTTCTGGAATGTGATCGACCCGTCGTGCCTACTGTAGGAAGCGGGTGGGGTCTTCCTACGTGACCTGGGCACACCACTGGCACCCACTAACCCTTATTATACGTTATTATAAAGCAACATTGTATCCTTACGTGTCTGGAGCTCTACGCCGCTCCCCCTTTCTTTTCTACCCAACCATTCTACCAGTGCGCCGACGCCAGATCAGATCAAGCCAGCCGTGACTTGCACAAACCACTACAAGTTATAACTCTAATCCCGGTTCGTTATATCTCTTACAAAGACAATTTGTAATAAAAAGTAAAGTACCCTTCGGACCAAACTGCGTAGGACGCAATAATATTCTTTATAGAAGGAGCGTCTGTAATGTATAAAATAAAAACTTATCATAGGGCTGGTGAAGCAGCGTCCACCAGTTTCTGTGGCCACGGCGTACTAGGGGATTTGTGTCCAGCACAATCGCCAGCCGCCTTTACTTTACCCCAACTAATGTCAGGTACCCATCAGAGCCGAGTAGACTCCGGGACACCCTCAAATCCTGGGGGGGGGGGGGGGGAAAGCGTCCACCAGGATTCGAACCCAGGACCTTCGGGTCGCCAGTTGAACGCGCTGCCGCCCATAAAGACTATTGTAATAGCTCACAAATCTGGTTAGATTAAATGGAAACAAGAGTACGAGAGAGAATGAGAAAGAGAGAGAGAGAGAGATAGAGAGAGAGAATGAGAGAAGAAACAAACACACAGGCCAGCTGAAATCATTTGGACTAAATTTCTCCCTAGACGCTGGGATACGATGAAGTGAAGAGAAAATATGGTTTTGTAATGATTGAATGCTTTGGGGAGCAATATTGGAGCTACAAGTGCAGACAAACAACAATACGAAATCTTCAATTCCAATCTGTGTAATATTTCTTTCTTTCTCTCTCTCTCTCTCTCTCTCTCTCTCTCTCTCCTCCTGTCTCTCGCTCTCTCTCCCTCTCTCTTTCTCTGTCGAAATCTATCTTACTAAGTCTAGGTCTGTCTATTTATCTACATGTCTATTCTGTCAATCTATATATTGCTGTCTTTCTGCTTTCTAGGTCTGTAGAAATGTGTATCTATATGTCAATCTAGGCTCTGTAGATATGTGTATATAAATGTCAATCTAGGCTCTGTAGATATGTGTATCTATATGTCAGTCTAGGTTCTATAGATATGTGTATCTATATGTCAATCTAGGCTCTGTAGATACGTGTATCTATATGTCAATCTAGGCTCTGTAGATATGAGTATCTATATGTCAATCTAGGCTCTGTAGATATGAGTATCTATATGTCAATCTAGGCTCTGTAGATATGAGTATCTATATGTCAATCTAGGCTCTGTAGATTTGTGTATCTATATGTCAGTCTAGGTTCTATAGATATGTGTATCTATATGTCAATCTAGGCTCTGTAGATATGAGTATCAATATGTCAATCTAGGCTCTGTAGATATGAGTATCTATATGTCAATCTAGGCTCTGTAGATATCTGTATCTAAATGTCAATCTAGGCTCTATAAATATGTGTATCTATATGTCAATCTAGGCTCTGTAGATTTGTGTATCTATATGTCAATCTAGGCTCTGTAGATATGTGTATCTATAGGTCAATCTAGACTATGTAGATATGTGTATCTATATGTCAATCTATGTATGAATCTATAGCTATATAACGTTATCTTCTGTTCTCTCTCTTTCTCTCACTCGTTGACTCTGTCTTTCACTCTGCTAAAATATGTATCTCATGTCTAAATCTGTATTATTGTGTCAATCTAAATGTCTCATCTGTCAATCTATATATTTCTTGTTGGTATGACTTTCTGTTTCCTGTTTATTTATGGAAGCATCATTTGTAAAAGTATGCTTCTATAAATATGAGTACCTACGATCTATACTTCAATCTAGACATTATGAATCTATGCATCAATCTATAATATCTATAGCTATCTAACGGTATCTTCTCTCGCCATCACACACACACACACGCATCACACCCACACAATCAGATTGGGCTGTGATTAATTAGAAACTGAAGTCAGCCAGTAACTTTGATATTATTAATTGCCAGTGACAAGCAGCGAGTCAGTCAGCCATCTTGCTGACTTGCCCCCTTCAGATTGTACAAAGCTATCGATCGTCTTCACAGCTTTGGTTTAGTGTGTGTGTGTGGGTGCGTGTTTGTTTTATTTGCGCCCCTGGGGCGGCTAGACAGAACATGGGAGATATTAAATGAAAGTCCAGGTCGGTCGGAAGGGGGGGGGGAGGTTTGCTGATAACCCGTGTCTTCTTTACATCACCAGGCGGCAGAAGTGCAAACTAATACAGATATATAAACAGCATGCACACACACAAAAACATGCAAAAATATGACATGTGTCAATGACAGCCGAACCATTTTACACGTGACACAAAATGGGATAGATGTCAAACGGTTTTATGACATTTATAACTGTTCTAATCAACTTTTTTTTTTTTAAAGCTAAATTTTGGAATACCTGCAGTTAGTGCTGTGTACTGACCTATATCTTCAGGGCAGAGGTCACCTGGTCCAGTGCAAAGGCGTCGCCAAGCTGCACACCTCCCGCCCACTTCCGCTTTCCCCCAACCCCCGACCTACTACCTAAACCAGGGGTAGGCAACCTAAGGCACGCGTGCCAAACTTGGCATGCAGAGCGATTTTCAATGGCACGCGAGAGACCTCTAAGAGGTGTATTTTATCGGGAAAAAAAACAACATTTTCCAGTTCTAAATTAGGAAAACTGACTGTTAAAGCCGATTTTTTTTCTGAATTTTAAGTAAAGGGACATTGGCGATTTTAAAATGGCTTCAAGTTGATTTTTAAACCTCTAAAAAAATGGGCTTCCAAATGTGCCTATTTGAGGAAAAAATCTGGAAGGAAGCTTCGTAGGAAACCGTCGTGTGCTCTTCTCAACTGCTAGGCATTCTCTCTACTTTCAGCTTTTGGTTCAACTTACTCTTGTGATCATATTTTATCACGCATGAAAGCTGTTTTAAACATACAAAGGGATCACTTACAAATTACCGCTAATTAATTCATACAGACTAATTACGTTTAATAGAGTTTTCATGCTCATCATCTTTAATTAAACATATGCTAATTATAAGTAATTCTAAAAGAAATGTATTTGTATTATTAATTTGATAAATATAAGTTACTTTTTTAATTACACTCTAATAGGCTATGTAATTTTTGTAATTATTAATGTTTAAAATATAAACTCCTTAAATGGACAAACAATTAAGGCAGGAAATGTTTATTTACAAACGTTTAACGTAAATTATTTTAATCCTCTAATAATTAAATATTGTAATAAATACCATATTGTTCGATTATATAAAGAAATAATAATTAGTCAGTAATTACGAAACAACTTTTTTGGCATCACTATTGAATCAAATGTGGACAAGTTTTTTTTTAAATTAAAGGGAGATAATTAGCCCGTTTTTTTTAAAGGTAATATTTTTAATAAGTGTCTTTTTCATTTTTTTATAAAAGCATAAATGGCTTTCAATTTATAACTTTGAAATGATCAAACTGTAAAAAATATTTGAAAATTAAATTATAAATATTATATGACTAAAGAATGTATATGTATATTTTTAAACATTACATTAACTACTCAGTTTGTATTATTACAACGTATATATTGCGCTTAAGCAATAATTAGATCACATTCAAGGAAATCGAAATATAATTAATATAAGCAGGTGATAGATGCTCACCTTGACTAACAAAAGATAATGTTAAGATGATAATTATCATAAATTTTAATGTGAATGCTTAATAATAAAATACTGTATTTTATGTCAATGCAAATAAAGAGGATGAAAATAACAAACACGTTAATTTTGTATTAAATATAAAACTTTGTAAAAACTTTGTAACGATTCATTTAAGGCTGTTGGTACGCTGAATGCTTTAGAAATCCTAGTTTAGCACACTGTTAGGAAAAGGTTGCCGACACTTGACCTAGACTATGTGACTCAATGCACGGGCCTGACCTAGACAATGTGACTCAATGCACGGGCCTGACCTAGACTATGTGACTCAATGCACGGGCCTGACCTAGACTAATATGTGACTCAATGCACGGGCCTGACATAGACTATGTGACTCAATGCACGGGCCTGACCTAGACTATGTGACTCAATGCACGGGCCTGACCTAGACTATGTGACTCAATGCACGGGAATGAGCATTATTTAACGGTTATCTTGTTTCATAGGTTGGTTGGAGGGGTGGTCGGGGATTAGAAAAAGTCGCAACAGGTACTGTCTTACCCCATCCAACCCCTCCCATCCACCACCACATTCCCCCGGGCACTATTTCAGGGTCGTGAAGTGATGGGGTGATATGCTGACGGGGCCTATGATTAAAAGTGCAGATATGCACAGCGTCTACCTGCCCGGGACCAGGCTTGAAATGAAAGACAGTACGAATAAGTTTATACGAAAATTACACACACACACAGTGCTTCATATAAGACAAAATGGTTTCATTGGCTAAGCCTTATTTAAAGAATGATTGGATTGGCTAGGCATTTATAGTTTATAGTCTACAATTTAAATTCCCCGGCATTGCCCAGGGAAAAATAGTAAATACAACAGGCCTGTAAAAGCTACAGATAAAAATGTTATAAAGAACAATGGACAGAACGTTATAAAGCTAATAATTAACAAAATTATTATTTTTTACTGAAGACATTTAGGAAAGTAAGTTTTTTTTAAAGTCCTATTAATTTAAAAATTTAAAATTAAAAAAAAAAGGTACGCTATAGATTAACTGGAGAATTGAACCCGGGTCGACCGAATGGCAGTCCGATAAGTTATCCACTCAGTATCGAAGACACATGTTCGAGGTGAGATCGCAAAAGTAAAATATGAGCTAATAAGGCCACGTGTATTTAAATCAACTAATATGATTGTTTGAACACACACACAGAGAGCTTGATATAATAGAGAGAGATTCGTAAAAAAATTAACTATTCCGTCGGATCAAATTGATCAGCTTCACCCGTTTCTGTGGCCACGGTGTACTTGGGGATTGTGTGGCCAGCACAATGCCCAGCCGCATTTACTTTACCCCCAACAAAGGTCAGGTACCCATCAGAGCTGAGTAGGCTCAGGGATACCCTCTGGACCCGAGAAAAAATCCTAGCCTTCACCAGGATTCATTAGTTGGGGTAAAGTAAAGGCGGACTTTTTACATAACGCCGTAGAGATTTCAGCGCCCTGTCAATGACAACTAAAACCAAAGAACACGAGACCTGTTTAAAAAAAAAAAAGCTAAAAATAATTTTGATCTATATTAACTTCACTAAAACGAATGGCAGGGATGACGTTACTCACACAAAGAAACTATTGCACTCACCCTGAGCCCTGAACTACACGTGTGGTCCATCCAAGACACGCAGACACACACAAATAAACAAAAGCACAACCAAAACAAACATCACGGTCAAAACAAACACGCCGAGCAACGCCGAAACATACACACAACACCCCCCCCCTCGCCCCAAATCGATAATCGACAATGTGCCCCCGCGCCCCCTTTTATTTTTACACCCAGACAAATTTCACCACAGCAGTAGGTAAACGCCAACACGGGAAAGGGAGGAGGGGGGAGGAGGGACATGTTTACTTAGCTCTTGAGTCGTCATTTCTCTTTCTCTACTCCTCCCCCCCCCCCCCCCCCCCCACCGCCGCCTTTTAACGCCAACAGGCGAAATACGATACAATATTATGCGCACGGCAACCAACTTCAATTAAAAATGGGGAAGCCCCGTTAGGTTTGCGCGGTGTGTCAGCACAAGTTAACGTCAAGGACGTAGTTCTCTGAACGTTTCAAGTCTCGATATGGTATTGGGATAATACTCTCTGATAACAACAGGGCGTCTTTGATAATTAGACACATAAGACAAAAAGGACTAACTTCTTGAGAATCGAATGCAATAAACTGCAATATTTGGAAAACTCAAAAACCTGGCATGATACGGGCCAACTTGTTTGAAAAGACGCAGTTATTCTCTGCTGACTACATACAGGACATACAAAACTAACACATTCGTTTCTCTTAAAACGAGAAATGGCTCCAATGTGTGCTTTCTGCAATGTCAACTTAACAGTGTCTCACATTTTATTGGAGTGTAAAGTGTAATACATTTGATGAAATTCGACGTAGGTTCTATTGCTGTAGAACTCTTCATGAACTTTTCAGCAAAATTAAACCAAAGCATATAATAAACTATATTAAAGACATTCAACTGTACAACAGAATGTAAAGATATAAGAACAATAAAATGGATACAAGAGAAATATGACAACATTATTATCAAAAAGGCCATATATAACCATCGATGTTGATGGGCCGGAAATTCAACAATTCAATTCAATTCTGAACGTTTCGTGTCTCTAATCTGCATTGAATTGTTACGGTAAAGTTATTTCTCCCCCCCCCCCTCCAATGACCCAATAGCATCAGATAATGTGTATTAGCAATTGACATTATTATAAAATATTGCCGAAGGGCAAACAGCATTGAATAAAGTAGAAAAGCAATACAATAAAAGGCAGTGTTAGAATGATAGAGAAAGACTGGCCTTTTTTTTAAATTACAGAACTAAGGAAGACGCTATTTTACGATTGGGTTTAATTTGGTTGATGTTTTCGTGTTGTTTTCAATAGAATTGTTAGATTATAGTTTGAAAAAAAAGGTGTTCCGGATCCGCTTACATCTGATGCATTCCTGTAGGCTCAAATCCTGGTGAAGGCTAGGATTAGTTCTCGGGTCTGGAGGGTGTCCCTGAGTCCACCCAGCTCTGATGGTTAACTAGCATTAGTTGGGGAAAAGGGGTGAGGCGGATGGAGCGTTGTGCTGGCCACACGGTTCCCTAGTATTTCGTGACAACGTAAACTGGCCTTTTCACCGGCCTTATGGATCAATCTGATCCGACGTTGTTGTTTTTTTACATTTGATGTTACTTAGTTTTAAAAGCATTGCCGTTTCCACAAAATCCGCCTTTCGCACACGGTTGAAAACAATCATTAATATAGGAGACATTTATTAACACAGCACTATCACGGAAAAAGCAACAAAAAAAAACAACCATTTCGTATGTTATTATTTTTTACAATATTAAAAGCAAAGCACATGTTTTTGTCTTGCCATGATTATTATAAAGTATTGATTTATCGGCGTTTTATAGCGTCCAGTCCAACAGACAATTATCTTACCAGACGATGTTTGCCAAGTTTTCATACATAGCAGCATCAGGAAAACAGACAGACACACAACCTGTCACGATGTGGCAATTGAGAGGGGGTAATAATGGCTGGTTGTCTTAGAGGTATGAGGTGCCGATGCTGTAGTTGACCTGGAATATTTATTTGTTCTCTACTGGCTCGTTTAGATGTTATTAAACACACAAACAGACAGTTCTAAGCTATGCAAACAAATCGCTGGATACAGTTCTAGTATTTATTTTCATTCAATAATCCAATGGTACAATATGTATGTCGAAATATACAGCTAAAAGCAAGTTTACAGGCCGGGCGGTTAAAACAAGACTAGTCCACACCGCTCCCAAACCAAGACTAGTCCCTCTGCTAGTCAAACCAAGACTGTCTAAAAATGCGCGCTAACCGCTTCTCAATCTAAAATCACGTGGTCCCGCTCAATTTGGTTGGTTAATCCTTTAATTACTTTCATTTACATCTGATTCTCATTGGCTGGATTGAAAGTATCCATAGACAATGGAATGACACGATGATTCACTAGGGGAGAAAAAGGGGGGGTTTTAGGCGGGTGTACATGAAGGCACTAATACAGCCAGCACAATGGGTGTCAAAGTGTCAAGGGAGGGCGGGAAGACGATTTATTATTCCTTACCGGGGACAATGGGTGGCAAGGTGTCAAAGGAGGGGGGGGGGAGTCGATTTATCACTCCTTACCGGGGACTTAATTAACAAGAGTTGGTTAGGGGAAGGAAGATGTGGTGGTCTAGGTAGACATACTGCCCATATAATAGTAATAGTAATGCAGGGCATTACGTCCGTATATATAATAGCAATGCGAACGGCACAGGTGGGAGGTAAACGAAGGGTCGGGTTTTTGAGTCAATGACGTAATGCCTATCTACATGTATTTTGAATTAGCAATAAGAATAATAGTATAGTTATTGACATGATATAAATATATACATTAAGGAATTCACATATCTGACACACATACTTCTCATTCATTCAAGATTGTGTACCATCTCGGTAGCATAAGTCAGTAACCTCTGAATTTGGGAATAAAGAGTGTAGTGAAGATTAAGGAAAAGTGTTGAGTGTTACAGTTGAGTGAGATAGAGATGTTTTATGGCGTCAGACCGCTCTCCTACTTTCTATTCTAAACTTATACGCTACTCTATGATCTTGCGTTCTACTATCTATCTACATTAGTGCTAATAAGTCATAGTTTAATCCAGAACTGTGACATTCGCCCGGGCAACTTGGGAATTTACTCTAGGAGTAAATTCACCTAAATTACTCTGTCTGGGGCAGGGGTCTGAGAGGTGTCAGTGGGTCCTGAGTCAGGGCTGGGGTCTGAATCGGAGTACCGTGACAGGAAATCTGCGAGATGGTGTTCCTTCCCAGACTGGTAGATGGTCTGGAAGCTGTACTGTGACAGGGTGAGGGAGTATCTCATTAACCTTCTGTTTAGGTTTTTTGCGCATGCGAGAAACGTGAGGGGTTGGTGGTCTGTGTGGAGGATGAAATGCCGACCGTATAGGTACACGTGGAACTTCTCAATTCCAAACACAAGAGCCAAACATTCTAGCTCAGAAGTACCGTAATTCATTTGGGTGGCGTTGAGCTTACGCGAGGCATAAGCTACGGGAAACAGCATATTATCATGCTCCGGGTCGGGTTGTAGCAGGGCCGCGCCGACGGCGCGTCCACTGGCGTCGCACTTCAATACGTAGGGGCGGGTCGGGTCAGGCAGACGGAGTATGGGTTTACTAGTGAGAGCAGCCTTCAGCTGGTCGAACGCTAGCTGGCATTCTGTTGACCAGGTGACTTTTTCCGGGAGGTTTTTCCGCGTCAAGTCTGTTAAAGGGGCCGCGATGCTATTGTATTGCGGTATGAACTTTTGGTAATACCCTGTTAATCCTAGGAGGGACCTTATGCCTGATTTGGTGGTGGGCTGAGGGGCTAACTTAATTTTCTCTACTTTGGTTTCGTCTGGCATTATTTTGTTCTTTTCGATCATGTGACCTAAGAATTTCAGTTTATTGAAACCTACCATGCATTTCGACGGCCTGGCGGTTAGGACGGTTTCGCGGAGTCTAGCTAGTGGAGCGGTTATCGTTTCCACATGTTCTGCCCAGGTGGGCGTGGCTATCAAGATGTCATCCACGAAGTGGGTGATCCCAGGTCGGTCAATTGGCTGGATCAGTTTTCGCATCATGCGAGTGAACACGGAGGGGGAATTGTTTAGGCCAAAGGGGACGGTTTGGAATTCGAAGTGGCCTTGGTCGGTGGTAAAGGCGAGGTAAGGGCGGCACTTCTCTTCCACTTCTATTTGGAAGAACCCCTTGCTAAGGTCAAACTTGGAAAAGTATTGAGCGTTGCTCAGTTTTGAAAATAGTAAATCAGGGTCTGGCATGGGCTCGACTTGAAATTCAGTGACTGCGTTTAACCGGCGGAAATCTACGCACATGCGGTGAGATCCGTCTGATTTCTTTACTAATACTATCGGCGCATTGTATGGGGAGGTTGAACTCGCGATGATGTTATGGGCTAACAGATAATTGATTTCTTTCTCAATGACGTCCAGTTTGGCGTGGGGCATAGCATATGGCTTGACCGTAATGGGTCGCGGGTCCGTGACTTTCATGGTGAACGTCTCTAAGTTAGTACGTCCTGGGGTGTCAGTTAGCACATCTGAGTGTGAGGAAAGTAAGTTTTTGACTGTTTTGATCTGTTCAGGGGTTAAGAGGGGACAGATTCCTACGTCATCCATGGTTTCTCCCTTATGTAAGGGAAACGCGGTCAGTGAATCATCGGCTTCTGTTTCTTCCGCGATGGCGGTTGCTACAAGGGGCGTATCGTCGAGTGGGCGTTCGAGGTATTGTTTTAGCAGGTTGATGTGGAACAGTTTGTCTTTGTTTCCGACTTTGATGAGGTAGTTAGTGCCTGAGAGCTTTTTTGTAACTGGGTAGGGGCCCCTCCATGCTAACTGGAGTTTGTTGTAAGAGGAGGGGAGGAGCAGTAGTGCCTTATCGCCCGGAGCCAGAGAGCGTTCTTTGGCCCGCCGATTGTATAGTTTCTCCTGTTTCTCCCTCTCCTTGGCTAAGTGTTTTGAGGCGATAGTGTGGACAGTGTTAAGCCTAGCCTTTAAGTTGTTGATGTAGGCGTGGACGGAGAGTTCTTCGGGATGTGGGGAAGGATTAGTCCAGGCGCGCTTGAGGAGTTCTAGAGGCCCACGGGGTTGGGAACCGAATAGCATCTCATAGGGAGTGTAGCCTAGAGTAGAATGGGGGGTGGACCGATATGCGAATAAGGCTGTGGGGAGGAGTGTGTCCCACTCATCCAGAGGGCCATCGACGGTTTTCTTTAACAGCCCGATTAAAGTTTGGTTAAAACGTTCGACTAGCCCATTGCATTGAGGGTGGTAGGGGGAGGATCGGATGTGGGTGGTGTTCATTATGTGCAGCGCTTCTCTCATCAGTGTACCGGTGAATTGGGGCCCGTTATCGGAGAGTAGGACTTCGGGAAACCCCACTCTCGTGAAAATGGTAAACAGTGCCTCGGCCACGTGTTTCGCGTCCTCTTTCGGCAACGCTACCGCTTCCGGCCAATTGGTGGCCTGACATATCACGCAGAGTATGAACCTGTTCTTCTTACGTGTTATGGAAAGTGGCCCGACGAGGTCTACTGACACCCGCTGAAAGGGTGTGTCGGTCACCGGGTGTTTACCTAACGGTACTGGTTTAGTGTGGTGGGCCTTGGACATGAGCTGGCATTGGTGGCATGACGCTACAAATCGTTTGATCTCATTGTGCATGCCGGGCCAGTGGAAATAATGGGTGATTTTGTTGATTGTGGACCCTTGCCCTTGGTGACCACCCAGGGTTGAGTCGTGGGCCGCCTCCATTACTTGTCTACGGTAGGGACCGGGAATGATGAGCTGGTCTCTGACCGATCCGTCAGGGAGGCTGGACCGTCGGAACAGTCGTTTCCCTTTTTGAATAAACGAGTGGGGTTTCGGGGGGTCTGGGTTTTGACCGACCTTAGCGAACAGTGGGGCCAGGGTCGAGTCTTCCTGTTGGGCCCGCAGGAATTCGTGGGCCGTGGGGGATTCCTCGAGAGGGTGGGGAACAGGGTAAGGGTGCGCGCGTGTGGCCACTGAGGCTAGGGGAGGGAGGGGGACATCGGCAAGGTTGACGTATCGTTCCCCCAGGATGACGTCATAGGGTAATTTGGCTCGGACTGCTAAGGTAGCCGTGCCAGTGTATGGTTGTGACGTGATGTGAACCTTGGCGGTTGGGAGGGACTCAACTTCTCCCGTTACCACTCTATATTGGATTGACTCGCCGGTGTAATCGGAGGGACTCACGAAGGAGGTCTTAGCGAACCCATCGATCTGGCATCCTGAGTCGAGAAGGGCCCTGGCTCTTTTAGAGTTGATCTCTATATTTCTTTCTGTCTTGGTTTCCGGTTTGTCGGAGGGTGTAAGCGGGGGGGGGGTGTCGGTTTCTGGGTCTTGCGTCCGGGGGGTGTCCGCAGGGCAAAGGGTGATGGTGTATACTCCTCGGGGGGGGGGGGGGTTCTGGGAGTGATTAGGGCCGGTATGTGCATTAGGCTGTTGCCCAGTGGAGTTACCTCGTCGAGTCGATTGGGTTTGCCCGGGGCCGGTTTGTGCCCTGGTCGGTTGGTATGGTTGGCCCGCACGTCGGGAGTCTTGAGGGGGCGGGGGGGTCTGGGTTGGGGTGGACCCGGTCGGGACGACGGGAAGCTGGTTTGGCTGATTAGTGGGGGAGGGTTGGTGCGGTGGTTGTCCCAGTTATTCCAGGGTGACTGTGGGTGACCCGGGCGGGACAGATGGCCCGGTGGCCGTGTCGACCTCCCATTTTCCTGTCGGGAAGCGGGATGTGAGAGAGATTTCTCCCGGGGGTGGGACGATTCTACCTTGTTGGCTTGCAGAAATCTATCTGCGCTTTGTAGGGAGGAGGGTAACCCTTCGATCCCGTGTTGTATCAGGAAGGCCTTGAGTTTAGGTGTCATTTGTGACTCTACCTGCTCAGTCATTAGGAGGGTGACCTTACCGTCGAATGACTGCTCGATATTTCCCAACTCAACCCACTTAAGAAGGTAGGATTGTATTCGTTCCGCGAATCGGGTGTAGTTCTCCCCTGATCGTAGCGTGGACGAGCGAAACTTTTTCTGGTAGTGGGACGCGTGCAACTGGTGCCGGTTTAGGAGCGCGTTCCTCAGTGCAGCGCATGACTCCCTGTCTTCTGGGGCCAGTTTACAGTAAGCCTCGTAGTCCTCTCCTCTCAGAGTGGAGACGAGGATCCTACAATGCAATTCTGGGGGGACCTCATTCAACTCCATGCAGTCGCTAAACCGCCGGAGGTAGATGTCAAACTGTTCTAAACGGGGGTCGTGGACGTCGGTCCATAGAGAAGCATGTCTGGGGAGGGGATGGTTGGGGGTGGCTGAACTAAATGATGAGGGGGAGTTTGGGTTGTCGTTGTTATCGGGGGCCCTAACACTTGCTGCTAATTCAGCTAATCTGAATTCGTGTGCCCTGCGTGCTTCCTCGTCTAACCTATGTTTCTCTCTCTCCTCTCTAGCTAATTGTTCTACTCTAAGCCTATCTTCTCTTTCTAATTGTTCTGCTCTCTCCTCTCTAGCCACCTGTTCTAATCTAAGTCTCTCTCTTGGCCTCATGGGCCGCTACCTGCTCTACTACGTATTTAGTGATGTCTGAGTCAATGTAGCCTATAGCTATAGCCTCTTCTCTCAACTGCTTACGCAATAGTACACCTTCCGCCATAGTAACAGAGTGAGGCGAGATTAAGATACTAGAGGCGGACAGAGGTATAGCGAGATAGAAAGGAAAATATAGGAGGGGTGTTGGGGTTCAGAGTTTAGCTAACGTAATACAACTCAAAATGGTACTCACCAGACAGCAATTCCAGAATTTTACACACATACACTAACACACGTATATCCAATCATAAAGTTATCGTTTATATGGCGCTCGGCGCTGTTGGTGCAGATAACTTCGGGCTGGTTAGGAATTCTCTTTCCCCGTGCCGGGACTGGATTAGCGTTTAATGTTAGTGTCTATTTTTCCGGGTTTGGATACCGGGAACTACGGCGGGTTCCTACGGGGAGCTTGACAGGGCAGTTGTCGGGTTCTCGGCGGTCTCTAGTTGTCGGGCAGGCTGGTGCGGCGGCGGTGGGTCTCTCTGCTGACGTCTCGGGTGCCGGTACGTTGATGCGGGGCCAGAGGGTGGCGACCTGGCGGTTGGGGCGGCAAATCTGGCGTAATGGGGTGGCAAATTTGGTTGCTGGTGTGTCTGGGGTGACGTAGGCTGGCGTAGTGTGGCGAGCCTGGCTTAATGGGGTGAGTTGGCTGGGGTGGCGTAGATTGCTCGGAGTGGCGAATCTGGGGTGGCTTAGGTTGGCGTATCTGGGGTGCGTAGGCTGGGGTGACGTAGGCGTAGGCTGGGGTGGCGTAAGCGTAGGCTGGGGTGGCGTAGGCTGCGTAAAGTGGCGAGCCTGTTTTGATGGGTTGATGGATCTGGTTGCTGGCGTTGGGATGACGGGTCTGGTTGCTGGCTTAGAGTCTTTGTGTTGTAGAGAGATGAGCCCCCATCCAGGGTCGGTTTCAGAATCGGCGTAGTCCTCGGGTTGTTGCTGTTGACAGTGCGCTGAACGGCTTGAAGTTCAGATAATCCCGGACACGAGGTCCCACTTTGTCACGATGTGGCAATTGAGAGGGGGTAATAATGGCTGGTTGTCTTAGAGGTATGAGGTGCCGATGCTGTAGTTGACCTGGAATATTTATTTGTTCTCTACTGGCTCGTTTAGATGTTATTAAACACACAAACAGACAGTTCTAAGCTATGCAAACAAATCGCTGGATACAGTTCTAGTATTTATTTTCATTCAATAATCCAATGGTACAATATGTATGTCGAAATATACAGCTAAAAGCAAGTTTACAGGCCGGGCGGTTAAAACAAGACTAGTCCACACCGCTCCCAAACCAAGACTAGTCCCTCTGCTAGTCAAACCAAGACTGTCTAAAAATGCGCGCTAACCGCTTCTCAATCTAAAATCACGTGGTCCCGCTCAATTTGGTTGGTTAATCCTTTAATTACTTTCATTTACATCTGATTCTCATTGGCTGGATTGAAAGTATCCATAGACAATGGAATGACACGATGATTCACTAGGGGAGAAAAGGGGGGGGGGTTTAGGCGGGTGTACATGAAGGCACTAATACAGCCAGCACAATGGGTGTCAAAGTGTCAAGGGAGGGCGGGAAGACGATTTATTATTCCTTACCGGGGACAATGGGTGGCAAGGTGTCAAAGGAGGGGGGGGGGAGTCGATTTATCACTCCTTACCGGGGACTTAATTAACAAGAGTTGGTTAGGGGAAGGAAGATGTGGTGGTCTAGGTAGACATACTGCCCATATAATAGTAATAGTAATGCAGGGCATTACGTCCGTATATATAATAGCAATGCGAACGGCACAGGTGGGAGGTAAACGAAGGGTCGGGTTTTTGAGTCAATGACGTAATGCCTATCTACATGTATTTTGAATTAGCAATAAGAATAATAGTATAGTTATTGAACTGATATAAATATATACATTAAGGAATTCACATATCTGACACACATACTTCTCATTCATTCAAGATTGTGTACCATCTCGGTAGCATAAGTCAGTAACCTCTGAATTTGGGAATAAAGAGTGTAGTGAAGATTAAGGAAAAGTGTTGAGTGTTACAGTTGAGTGAGATAGAGATGTTTTATGGCGTCAGACCGCTCTCCTCCTTTCTATTCTAAACTTATACGCTACTCTATGATCTTGCGTTCTACTATCTATCTACATTAGTGCTAATAAGTCATAGTTTAATCCAGAACTGTGACACAACCCATGTCATAACATGCTTCAATTGGAATCTAGACATCGACTGTTTCTAACGGTATTGTTTTTCTACAACTTTTCTTTTTTACTAAAGACATTTAATTGACTTTTTCTTATGTTTTGAAATAATTACTTAATGCAGTAGTTCCCATAGTGTGCTCCGCTGTGCCCTAGAGCAGGGACGGTAACCTACGAAATGCGTGCCAAACATGATGACACGCAGAGTGAAACAGCACGCGGAAGACCCACACAAGAAAAAAGGATGATTTGAAGTCTCTTCTACAAGAAACTGATTGCGTGGCTCCAGTTGTACGATTCACAAACTTTCGGCACCCTGAATAAACTCGAAATCATGTTTTGACGAATTATCATCAAAATTTTGCCGACCCCTGCCCCAGAGTGCCGAGACATATCTTTACAGTGGCGCCGAGAAACATTGCAAACGGTTTTCCTAATTTACCATTCAATGTTGTAGTTGGACTTTGGGAAGGGCTCTTTTTGAATACTATACTTTAATTTTAAGTCGCCACTTGTGGAGGGGCGGAACTAATGTCTTAATGTTTTGTTTATGTGTGGTAAAGAAAAGAATACATTTCTAATAAAATAATTTCTAATAAACCTGTGGCGTGCTGGTCTAAGATTCTGTCACCGAGCCTGCAATTAGCCTAGGCTATCAGTGCAGACTTAGTGGATAACTCAGCAGGTACACAGGGTGATGGGGAGGGGTGATTTAGGCAGGCTTTCTAGGTGGTATGTGGTCCCGAAGTGCAGATGATTCCTAGGTGATTCTAAGACAAATTTATATCCAGGTTTCGTTTGGCTCGTTAATACGTAGGTTGAGTTAAACTGTTGACTAATTGACACTGTCACTGGACGTCACACAAACAGGTATTCTATCAATCGATAAGCAAGGCGTATTGTAACAACGAATATTTTATTCACGTGAAAGTCCGTATTCAATCATTGATGACATGAGCACATAATTCATACAATCCAAATACAAGTGATAAAGAGTGTACATTTAATCATAGGCTTAAACTACATGTAGCAGATAGTCCTAACAAGGACTCTACAACAGACTATAGCACCGCTAGGTGCTATTGGAGCTCGGGGCATCCAACCCTCGAGACTCCTTAAGCCAGACTGACCTAAAACTAACTTACATTTACATTACATGTTAAACAACAAGTTAGGTTGCAACTCCCCACGTGATTGTAATGAGGGGGGAGGGGCAAGGGTAAGATTGACCAGTAGATAGCGTATCCGATTGGTCAACATGTCTCTTCAATTCAACATTTGATTGATTGGCATGTGAAAATAAGTACCAAACGGTAGTGGGGAGGGGGTGCGGGGGGGGGGGGGAGAAGACGCGGCGGTAGGGAAACTTCGAAGGCCCTGTGTTGTTGGTCAGAGTTTTCTCTCTTGTCCGTCGGGGTCCTGCATCAAAGATTCCAAGTTCCCTATTCTCTGCCCAGGGGAAGAACCGTCATTGAGATGTGAGTTTCCTGTGATCTGGTCGAAGAGACTGTGGGGTGGGGGGGGGATTAGCTTGGTTGCGTCAGGTATGACCCTGGCCTTGTTCCGAGGGCATGGGGCGGGGAGGGGGGAGGAACACACACGTGCTACAACATTTATAATGTACATGAATGGGAACTAATATCAATGACTAATCGTATAACAATAAGTAATATACTGATAAGCATGCAGAACGTATACATATATGTAAATAAAATTCAATGCAAGCTAAATACTTTAATCTTAAATATTATAGGAGATAGAAAGGAAAGACACATTCTTACTCCAATCAGACATTCAATAGTGGCACATAGTGTCAGTGGTTTGTACGTACATATGAGATGATTATAGTATCTTATAAGAGCGGATTACATCTAAGACCTTCCTTAGTTGAGTGTGACGTTAATCTTCTCCCCAAAACGCCACACCTGCCCCGCCATGTTTTAAAGCTTTCATATAATGAAAGATTTGACCCATTAGAGGTAGGCCTACTGCATTTACTATTTACACTATGAGTGTTCTGGACCATCGAAGCGAAGCGGGTGGTCATCGCTATGGGGAAGAGGGGGGAGGTCGAGACAAGGCGGTAAGGGATGACGGGCGAATATTTTTACGTTTCTATTGAGGGCGGAGGAGAAAAGCATGCTTTAGCGTTTCTTACAGTACTTTAAATCTATTCCGGCATAATGCTTAGTCTAGGTTCGTCCCATTTATTTGCGAGCTATTGACACGGTTTATTCATTTTATCGTTTGTCTGTGACTGTCTTAGGTCCTTACTTTTTCATATATTGATAGTTTGATAGGCACTAGCTAGGAAATCTATTTATTTCATGCTTTCTATGTGCTATAAATGCGGGATTCACTTTATTATAATAATTATAAGCATAATAATAATAATAATTCGACCTCGGCAGTAGGGTCCACGAAATTGGAGGAAGTCCGAGACGGGATGCCAAAACTGGGTGATAGGGATCGAATTGCTGATCGAACTATCAGGTCCACCAGTTCACTCCCTGCCTCGCGCTAAAGCGGACAGGTGAGGGGATCTGGCTCACACGTAAATATCAGGGGATCTATGACGGAGTCATAGAGGGTGGGGCAGCGGAGTCCTTTGCTTAACGTATTGGTACATGCATTATTGGCCTAGTGAACATTCTTCAGGGGGGGGGGCGGCGGCGGGCGTTGTGTGGGCGCGTGCAGCTGACCCCAACACAGGCCTAAACACTAGTGTTTCTGATCACGTGGATTCTGATTTCTCACGCGCGAGTGACTTCTAGTGGGGGGGGGCGGAGTAAGGCGGTAGTCAAGTCACCTCTGGCGCGATAGGCCAGGAAATTGTATCAATGTTGTCGTTCGTTTGCAATTATTGGGCCCTAGAGCTAAAACACGGACATAGCTTCACTTTAATTGTTACACTATTCGCTTCTCTTCTTTTCTCAAGCATTACATTTCTCATTGTTTAACAGTTCAATACAGTTTATCGGCTGGGAGAGAAGTGTGGGGGGGGGGGGGAACGAGTTACGGCCCTTACACGCGTCATGTCTCGCTGACCAGATGCCCAGGGCAGATTTAGTTTTACCTGGCGTCGGGGGGGGGGGGCTGGCAGTGGGGCGTCAATTACTTTGGCTACTGTAAAGATTAAATCGTTTTCCTTTCTCTATTCCCGTTTTATAAATTTGTAAAATCGGTAAAGAAGCAATTATTTAATTCGCTACCAATAATATCTCGGTACGTACATTTGACCAACTCACATATATGCCACTCACCGTTTTATTTATACACATTCATTTTCTTTCACGCTAGACCGCGGGGTCTTGAATCTTGACGTCAGAGTGGTCTGGCACATCAGATGACATCGGATGACATCAGTTGTGTAGCGCTTTTAGAACAGTCAATGGGCCCGTAGGCAGTCTTAAAATCTAACACATTTATTATCCAACGCGTTGTGTAAGGAACACAGTTCATCAAAAGTTAATATATACACATGGTGATCCGATAACAGTTCGTATACTCCAATCTAAAGGCAATAATGTCAGCTTTCGGGAAACGTACTGCTGATGACAGTTTAATCCAGTGCGAACGTGGCTGTAAGTATCCAAGAATTATAGCTGAATGGCCGAACATATGTAATGTTGAAGATTGCAGGCTGGATTGCGGCCCGGTGGGCGCGAATATTTTCAGTGTTTCTCAGGGCGGGTACTGGTTCACAGTATTTGGCGGACATAGTTATGCGATCTGGCAAATAATTTCGTTACGCATGAGCTAATCTCAAGCAGAAATGTCGATATGCCTATTGACTATCGGCATTCGGCAAGCATATATAGTGTACAGAGTTGTACAGGAGCTAATCCGAGCAGGAAACGACTTTGTTATTGGTGGCGCTCTGGCCGACATCTAACATAATAGAGCAAGTTATCCAAACACGAGTGGCGATTTTGTTATTGTGGCGTGAAGCCGACAAATAAACGTAATACAGCAAATAATCCGAACAGGCAAGGCGATATATTTCAATCGTATAGCATTGGCAGAACCAAGGGTTGACGTATAATTCTACGATGATAGATGAGTGTTTGCAGTGGAGTCAAATAACACAGTTCGCTCACCTGATGAAACCTTAAGCCCCCAGTCTTTCATCACGTGAAGAATATCATAGCACAGAGTTCAATGTTGAGCGTGAGTACTTATCCATGTACGTCAAGCAAAACTAATCCCGGACGAGCCCCCAGGTGTGGCGTGCTGGTCTAAGATTCTGTCACCGAGCCTGCAATTAGCCTAGGCTATCAGTGCAGACTTAGTGGATAACTCAGCAGGTACACAGGGTGATGGGGAGGGGTGATTTAGGCAGGCTTTCTAGGTGGTATGTGGTCCCGAAGTGCAGATGATTCCTAGGTGATTCTAAGACAAATTTATATCCAGGTTTCGTTTGGCTCGTTAATACGTAGGTTGAGTTAAACTGTTGACTAATTGACACTGTCACTGGACGTCACACAAACAGGTATTCTATCAATCGATAAGCAAGGCGTATTGTAACAACGAATATTTTATTCACGTGAAAGTCCGTATTCAATCATTGATGACATGAGCACATAATTCATACAATCCAAATACAAGTGATAAAGAGTGTACATTTAATCATAGGCTTAAACTACATGTAGCAGATAGTCCTAACAAGGACTCTACAACAGACTATAGCACCGCTAGGTGCTATTGGAGCTCGGGGCATCCAACCCTCGAGACTCCTTAAGCCAGACTGACCTAAAACTAACTTACATTTACATTACATGTTAAACAACAAGTTAGGTTGCAACTCCCCACGTGATTGTAATGAGGGGGGAGGGGCAAGGGTAAGATTGACCAGTAGATAGCGTATCCGATTGGTCAACATGTCTCTTCAATTCAACATTTGATTGATTGGCATGTGAAAATAAGTACCAAACGGTAGTGGGGAGGGGGTGCGGGGGGGGGGGAGAAGACGCGGCGGTAGGGAAACTTCGAAGGCCCTGTGTTGTTGGTCAGAGTTTTCTCTCTTGTCCGTCGGGGTCCTGCATCAAAGATTCCAAGTTCCCTATTCTCTGCCCAGGGGAAGAACCGTCATTGAGATGTGAGTTTCCTGTGATCTGGTCGAAGAGACTGTGGGGTGGGGGGGGGGATTAGCTTGGTTGCGTCAGGTATGACCCTGGCCTTGTTCCGAGGGCATGGGGCGGGGAGGGGGGAGGAACACACACGTGCTACAACATTTATAATGTACATGAATGGGAACTAATATCAATGACTAATCGTATAACAATAAGTAATATACTGATAAGCATGCAGAACGTATACATATATGTAAATAAAATTCAATGCAAGCTAAATACTTTAATCTTAAATATTATAGGAGATAGAAAGGAAAGACACATTCTTACTCCAATCAGACATTCAATAGTGGCACATAGTGTCAGTGGTTTGTACGTACATATGAGATGATTATAGTATCTTATAAGAGCGGATTACATCTAAGACCTTCCTTAGTTGAGTGTGACGTTAATCTTCTCCCCAAAACGCCACAAAACCATTTGGGACTTGTATTAAAGTACCCGGTATATCGAAAACCTACACTGTATACACTATCTAAATGAGAGGCAGTGAGAACGGCTGGTGCATGGAAGGTCCTGGGTTCGAATCCTGGTGAAAAGCTAGGGATTGTTTCCCGGATCTGGAGCTTGTCCCTTGAGCCTACCCAGCTCTTACAGGTACCTGGCATTAGTTAGGGAAAGGCAAAGGCGGCTGGGCATTGTGCTGGCCACACTATCTCCTGGTATGCCGTAGTCACAGAAGCTTGTTAACGCAATGGATCTGATTGGTCTGACGTTGATACCGGTACATACTAAATGATTATTCAACAAATTTTAATTTAAAAAAACAAAACAATAACAAACAAAAAAACATCTCCGCAATTTGTAGGAAATATCATTAGAATTACACACCAAACTGTAATGATTTTATGTCACTGATATATAAACATATATGTGCTGTCCAAAAAAAAATTTCCGCCAGTAGTCAGATTCATTTGCCTTTAAAACTTAGAAAATTGAAGGTAAAAAAAAAAAGTTAAAATATACATTTTAATATTTTGTGTATAGTTTCTCATTGAAATTTAAAAAAAATACTTATAATATTATAGATTCTATATGTATCTTATCTTATATATTACAGACGCTCCTTTTATAAAGAAGATTATTGGGTCCTATGCTCATCTGTGGTCCGAGTCTAGTCTTGCATTTTTATTAATGTTTTAAATGATGTTAAGTTACTGGATTTCCTGGTTTGTACAGGTAACCCATTCCATACCCGAATGCCACTCGGGAAGAAAGTGTACTTAATCGTATATGCATTTGTTCTCGCATACCGCATAAGGGACAAGAAAAGTGTGTTTATTTTTCTTATGTTTATCTCAGCATTGCAACAGGTTGTTATTTCTAAAATGGAGTTTAATCCCTTATGTATTATTACTATTTTACTCTTGTCCCTTCTGCCCTCTAGTGTTTAGTAATTTGACTATTGGTGTGTTACACTTGTCAGTTGTGAATATTCGCTAGTAATGAACCTTGCAGCTCTTTATGAATTTGCTGTATACACTTGTGGATTCCACAGCTAGTAAGGCCTACATTTCTACGTGTCCTAGATATCCGTGCTCCGGATTATGAATACGCCCATTCAATTATGAAACAACACCAGAGAGACAAAAAACAAACATCAGAATATGAAATGTCAGCATTACATAAACTCTCGTCATCACAAATCTATAAATTAAAAAAAAAAGTAAAAATGTGCCCACGTGCGTGGCCGAGAACTGTGTCACATTGCAGAACGGCTTTTAACGTAATGAGCCTCCACAGCCCATACATCTTCCACCAGAGCAGCGGTTCCCAAACTGTGGGTCAATCGACCATTTCACGGGGGTCGCCAAAGACCATCGGAAAACTTATATAATTATATACCGGTAAATAAAGTAGCGACGAAATTAATTTTATTTCTGGGGGTCGCCACGCATTAGAAGGTGTATTAAGGGTTGGCGGCCTATAAAAAAGGTTGGGAACCACTGCACCAGAGGCAAAGTGGGGAAAGAGTGAGAGGCGGTGGGGTGGTGGAAGGACAACCAAAGAAGCGATTCACCAGTGAAGCTGCCGTGAATGGAACAAAGGATTTAGCTTTTTTTTCTTCTCCTCCCTTTCTCCTTTTTACTTCCGCTCCGATCTGACTGATCTGACAACCAATCGATGGCTAATCATTACCTTTTAACTGGCAAGCTTTACCGCGTCCACCCCCCCCCCTTCCTCCTTTTCGCCTTCTTTCAGACATTTCTTCTGCCACCGAAAAAAAACTAAATTCACCAAAAAGTGGGCTTCTAGTCTTCTTCCGCTATAAGTTATCCGGCGAAACAGTGTGTGTGTGTATGTGTGTGTGTGTGTGTGTGTGTGTGTAAATGTCTCAAGTACAAATTCTGGCAATATACGTAGTTTGTTTTCCCCCTAATTCTGGAGACACTCCATTAGTCACGAACTGACTTCAGCTTTAACGTTTGGGTTCGACATATTATCTTATGTTACAGACGCTCCTTATAGTCTATACTCTATACATTATCGTATATTATTGCGTCCTACTCGAGAAGAAAGAGTACTTACATGCATTTGTTCTCGAAAAAGGGTTTTAAATTATATTAAGCATTAACATTTTTATTTTCCTGATTGGTTCATGCAATGATCTTCTTTATAGAAGGAGCGTCTGAAAGAACCCAGTCCATGTCCGGAAGCCACTCGGGAAAAAAGAGAACTCACATCTACGTTTCTTTTTGAATATTATGGAATATCAGTTTTGTTTAATCCCTACGTGTATTTGAGCATTGTATTAGATTGCTAATGCGTTGTATTTTAGAATTTAATACTTCAGGGATATGCAACCTACGGCGAGCGTGCCAGACTTGGCACGCAGAGCAATTTTTTAATGGCACGCGGAAGACCCTTAAGACGGCTTTTCAAGTCTTTTCAACAAGTATGGAGCAGGATGGCTTTTAGTCTGTTGGCACACTGAATAAATTAGAAATCCTACTTTGGCACACTAATATCAAAAAGGTTGCCATCTGTAATACGTCCTGTATTATTACTTCGCTCTTAGTCCGTCTTTCATATTTATCCATTTAAAGTGTAGAAAGTCGAAAAGGCGGCAAAAGGCTTCTGCGGACTGTTGTGATGTCATTGAAGGTTAGGGAATTTATTTTCTTTTTAAAAATGTATGTTACGTCATTGTATAGATCCACATCTAGATCTATTTACTTGCAAATTGCCTTCTTCATGCAGTGAACTGTTCCCCCCCCCCCCCCCCCCCCCCCCCCGTGGCCATACTGCATGGCTAAACATGCCGGAAGTAATAGTGCGGACTATTGGACAAACCAACTCCGTTCGTTTCAGCTGCTGGCTTGTTTTTTCTCTCTCTCCCCCCCCCTCCACTATAGCGTCACACATGAATGGTCGCATCACATGTAACGTTGACGTCATAGACGAACGCGCGACCTCTCTTTGCACCTAACTCCATTCGGTCCACGAATTCTGTTTTTTTTTTTTTTTTTTTTTTAATTGCAATATACAATACTGACCCAGTTGTTATATAGGTATAGTCAGTAGCGTAACCATGGGGAGGGAGGGGGCGGGCCCAGGCGCCAAATTCGCACAAAATCGAACACACTTTCTTAATCTCTACGTAAGTCTGCTTACTAATAAATGAAACTTACATTCTAAATAGTCGCCTATTGTGAACCCCTGCCACAGGTGCCTTGGGCGAGACTTAACCTAGTTATGTCACAGTGTAGATGAGTCCAGATGAGACCGTTATAATCTCTGTATAAACATTATGGATTTTGTCAGTTTTTTATATAATATTTGTGACTATTATAAGAAAAGAAATGAAAATGTGTTTTTAATTTCCATAAATAGTATTTTCGGCTTGAGTGTGTCTATTCCATGTTTTTACTTCTATTACTATAGTTGTATATATAATACAAGTAGCCTACATTTAGATCTAATAAAGTAACCGTCGGACAAAATTGATCCATGAGGCCGGTGAAGCGGCGTTCACCAGTTTCTGTGGCCACGGCATACTAGGGAATGTGTGGCCAGCACAATGCCCAGTCGCCTTTACTTTACCCCCAACTAATGTCATGTACCCATCAGAGCTAGGTAGACCCAGGGACACCCTCCAGACCCGAGAAAAAGTCCTTCACCAGAATTCGGACTCAGGACCTTCGGTACGTCAGTCGAACGCTCGGTAACCATGCACCCTAAACAAGACCATATAAAACCCGGATAGTTCATGTTACCAAACTTCACGCTTTGCCTTGCACAGTTACAACACTATTACAATATAGTTTGTTTCAATTCACACACAAATATGTAACGCCTACATTTTGATTTAAATCCAAATTAAATATTCATGAAGGGAACGTAACCAAAGATATAAGGGGTGGGTGGGGGGGGGGGACCCCCAGTAAAAAAGTAAGGGGCATAATTCTTACGTTACCATTTTTTCCCCTTTCCCATTTGTTTCGAGAGCATAAGGAGCCCGAGGAGGCTCAATGGTAAGACGTTCACGCTACATCGAGCGTGCAAGCGAGGGTCGGTAAACTGCACTAAAGCTTCGATCGCGAGAGTATGAGAGCAGTACACCATTAGGCCTACTGCGTTTACTTATAATATTATAAAGTATGTGTTTAATTAATGAAAATGACGGTCACGGGTTAATTGATTAGAGGTTACAATTTGTGTGGCATAAGATAAAATGATTAATCAGTGTTTATAATATAGAATTATGGGCAGCCTTAATTAATTTGTCTGACAACATTATATAATCTACCTAGACCTGGCGACTATATAAAACATGCTAAAAAACACACACAGACACACAATAAAAGATTGACGTATATAAAAAAAATATCAAGATTCAAGATTATATTGTCCCCCCCCCCCCTTTTTTTTTTCTCCCAAGTTATTATTTACAATTAGAATATGTCCAAAAAGCATTTCAAGGTTACAAGGCAGAAAACAGTTCAAGATTGCTTGCTGGCAAAAAAATAATGGTAAAAAAAATATTAATATTGTAAAAGAAAAAAAAAAGAAAGCAACTAATTTCATTAAAAGCTATTTTTATTTACGAGCGGGAAAAATAAACAAGAACTTGTTTTCCCGTGATTCTAAAACCCAATTAGTTTGATACGTTCGGTCTCAAAATGATGACATTTCAGTGCAGAGGTAGCTTAGAGAAAATTACAATTAATTGAACGTTTGGCATTGACAAGCACAATATAAAAACCCCTTCGTCTGTTGTTGCATTTTTCTTTAAGTAAGGTCCGGGGATCTTTCCAAGTGATTCAACATTTGTGAATTATCCCGGGGTAAGGGAAAGGTCGTCTCCAAACTAGGCTGGTACGCTCCATCACATCACTTCTGTGCACATGGGCCTTATAGCGACCGAAGTTTGTAAACCACCGATTAAGGGCGTCCGTCGCCTGTTGCTCGTTTGAGAATCATTGCACAGGCGAGAACCATCGAGAGGAAGAAATGAGCGCAACAATCCGTATGGTCAAAGCGCTGTGCCTGGATGTCCATTCCGATAGTCTGGTATTGGTGCCACCGGGCGAAAGTGCAGGTATTCGAGCAAATTTGCATCGTTGATAATACAAGGGGGAAATCCGCAGCGGGGAAAATGTTGTGCATGTGTCTACGGGAAGCCCTACTGAATGCAGAGTGCCCCATCGACAGCCTAGGTCAGGTTCTTGGTTCCCCTCCCCCACAACCTTGACCCACTTCGCCACGTTACTCTCTGACTAAAGAATCAGAAGGCTCGTCCGTTGCTTTGTTTTTTTTATCAGAGACATTTTAAAATCGGTAGCCAACAACAGCGGTAAATGAATAATTACTGAAAGTGGACGGTCTCAGCTTCAACAGATCGGTGGTTTCCAGTCCTACATAAAACATGAGGCCAAACCGCTCAAATAGGGAAATACTACACCAGGTGTCGGCAACCTACGCAAACGCGTGCCAAACTTGGCACGCAGAGCGATTTTCAATGGCACGCGGATGACCCACCCAAAAAAGGCTATTCAAGTCTCTTCTACAAGAACTGCAGAAAAGCAGAATGACTCTTAGGATGTTGGCACGCCGAATGAATTAGAAATCCCACTTTGGCACATTTTTATGAAGAGGTAGCTGACCCCTGAACTGCAAAAGGTCACAAACCTAGGCGATATATTCAATATGCATTTTTCTATGTGTGCGGTTTATTCTGCAGCATTCTTGAGAACGTTAGTAATGTGATTTGTCGCTAGGGTTTATATTAACATAAAAATTAGCTTGCAGTGTATACAATAAAACATCTATTGATTGTTTTAATTTATATAAAAAATAGTACAATACAAGAGGATGGCGGACCTACAACTGGGAAATCCGAGCGTAGCTACGAGTAGCCTTTGATTCGAGTGAGAGCTTTTATTTAAGTAGGTCAAGAAATAACGCGTCGGAGAGTAATTGTCTAATTACATACAGAATCCATTAGTAATATTATCCCCCCTTCCACCCTTCCACTGATGGGATAAAACTAGTGGAAGCATTTTTCGTGTCTTCACCGTGCGCCATTACGAGATAATGATTGGTCATTAACCATAAAGAGATCTATCATTAAGATGCAAGTTTCATCATGGCCGAATGGTGGCCCACCATCTGATATTGGGCGCGTACTTCTAGCACATTTCCTGACAAGCGAAAAATCATGTAAGGATATCCAGAGCTGGGACAGGTGGAAGCCATCGATTGAAACAAAAAAACAACAACACTATTTCTATTACCTTATTATATTTGTAAGGATAGGCGTATAAGAGAGTGTGTGTGTTTGTGTGTGTATGAACGTCTGTGCTTTTAATTCTAATGTCAAATACGGCTAATCACATATTTATTCTATCTTAATTCTGAAACAGTGCACCGAGTAGCACTTGCACACACACACACAAATCCAACCAATCGGCGTCTTTGCGACTTTGCTGTTGCCATAGTAACAAATGTGAAAGTAGTGTTGTTGCCAATCCTACCTAATCCCAGAGGCTTGCAATTGTATGAAGCTAACTATAAAAATCATTTTTCCGGACCAAAAAAAAACAACAACTACACCATATAACAATCAGATGTGAACAACAAGTGTATTAACAAAATATTCAAAATGGTGAGTAGGCTAATAAAAGTGCCCTAGATCTATATGGTAAGATATTATATTCAGAACGTAAATTCTATTACTGTAGAACTCTTCATGAACTTTTTAGCAAAATTAAACCAAAACATATAATAAACTATATTAAAGACATACAACTGTACAACATAATTTAAAGATATAAGAACAATAAAATGGATAGGCCTACAAGAGAAACATGACAACAACGTTGTCAAAAAGGCTTATATAACCTTCGATGTTGATAGGCCGGAAATTCAACAATTCAATTCAATTCAACACACTATCCAGTGGACACCTATGCTAGCAAGGCAATAAAGACAGTCTGTATAATGCTTTAAAGTATGTTTTTTTGTTACTAGTAAATATTCACGTTATAAGAAACAAGGTTCTCAAAAGTTTGGTAGAAATTTAAGAAAAAAAGTAGGTTGGACAAACAGCACACTGCTTGCGTTAAAAAAAAATATAACAGTCTCATTTGTCCCGTCCATGGGAAGAATGTGAAAATAGCCACGAATCAGAAACAATAGTTCGTGTATAAATACGCGCCACAAGAACACAGGCAAATGGTGAAAGGTTTAAAATTAAATATAGACAATTAAATATAGACCTTATTATGACGCTGTTGAGAATCTGACAAGCGAGATAGTATTTGTGTGTGTTTGTATGTTCGACGTTTTCTGGGTGGTTGCGAATGGGTTTTTGTAAGGATCATAGGCTGGTTGAAAACAAACGTAGGCAATAGAGCGTTCTCTATGGGCGGAGCTTACGTTTTTTAGTAACGTGGTGAAGTTGTTCTTCATCGTGTTAAATTCACATCTGAATATTGGCTATCCTACTCACACATTATGAGGTAAATAGTCGTATATCATCTTCCTAATCCAAGAAAAAGCCTGACATGGTATTTTTTCAACGATTTTCAACATTTTACGCCCATTTTATCATCTTTATATCCGACCGGTAAGTGTTGCAATTGAATTGATTTTATTGATATTATAATTAGGCCTAATAATCGTTCGGTACAACATTAATTATATGTATTCCCCTATTTTAAAAGTTAAATACTGCAGATTAATTGATTAATGTGATTAGGCTAGGGCCGGCGGTTAGACCTATTTACACTTTCACAAAACATAAGTAAAAACAAGCTCGGGCCTATAGGACACTTTATTGATACAGCGGCCATTGTGTACACCACTAAATAAAAATAAGCAAAAATCACGTGCTTTTTGTCACGTGATTGCAAACGCCCTATACATTCATTAATGTCAGCCCAAAAAGGATGTCGTCTGGCCATCACAATCGCAATAAAACTAAGCCCATCGGCGTTTTGTCCATTATATATTTAAATGTAAAAGATTATGTGGTTTATTTTATCTGTGCGACCGTCCGTGCATAGTGAAAGTATGAATTTATTAAAAGAAAGACATGATATGTTTACAGTGACCAGTATAACCTAGTTCTACTAATTTCATTCATACGCTGACAATAATACAGTGCCTAGAAATTTACACATACACAATCACAAACCAATAATCACATAATATAAACATAGGTTACAATCACACGCACACAATCACAAAATTAAACGCACACAATCATATGCACAATTAGACGCACACAATCATACGCACAATCACGCAATGAAGCGCACGCATCATACTCTCAATCACACAATTAAACGCACACAATCACACAATTAAACGTACAAAATCACACACTCACAATCATTCACACAATAACACCATTAAACGCACACGATCATACACACAATGACACAATGAAACGCCCACATGATACACAAAATCACACCATTAAACGCACACAATCACACAATTAAAAGCACACAATCATACACACAATGACACCATTAATCATTAAACGCACACGATCATACACACAATGACGCAATTAAACGCACACATGATACACACAATCACACCATTAAACGCACACAATGACACCATTAAAAGCACACAATCATACACACAATGACACATTAAACGCACATATGATACACATAATCACACCATGAAACGCACACAATAACACGATTTAACGCACACAATCATACACACAATCAGGGGCACACAATCACACCATTAAAAGAACACAATCATACGCACAATCAAACATACACAATCAGAGGCACGCAATCACCTATACAAAATCATACACACAATGACACAATGAAACGCACACATGATACACAAAATCACACCATTAAATGCACTCAATCACACAATTAAAAGCACACAATCATACACACAATGACACATTAAACGCACATATGATACACATAATCACACCATGAAACGCACACAATAACACGATTTAACGCACACAATCATACACACAATCAGGGGCACACAATCACACCATTAAAAGAACACAATCATACGCACAATCAAACATACACAATCAGAGGCACGCAATCACCTATACAAAATCATACACACAATGACACAATGAAACGCACACATGATACACAAAATCACACCATTAAATGCACTCAATCACACAATTAAAAGCACACAATCATACACACAATGACACCATTAATCATTAAACGCACACATCATACACACAATGACACAATTAAACGCACACATGATACACACAATCACACCATTAAACGCACACAATGACACCATTAAAAGCACACAATCATACACACAATGACACATTAAACGCACATATGATACACATAATCACACCATGAAACGCACACAATAACACGATTTAACGCACAAAATCATACACACAATCAGGGGCACACAATCACACCATTAAAAGAACACAATCATACGCACAATCAAACATACACAATCAGAGGCACGCAATCACCTATACAAAATCACACGCACGCAATCATTGGGACCAAAAAGTCACACACAACCCACAACCGCTGCGTGTTCGTGATTAATTTATCTAACCAACGTCATATAACAGACACCCAGTATTTTCTGATGGAGTTCGACTCGCCCCTACCCCTTCCAAGCCCTCCCCGCCCCTACCCCTACCCCTACCAAGCCCTCCCTACTCATACAGACCCAAAGTTTCTTGTGTGTGTGGCTTCTCAAGGTGGCATTATTATTCAGGGTGGTTGGGGGTGGGGGCGAGGGGGTGAGCGTAGGATACGGTATCTTGGATAGAATAAACACACTAGGTCTAATATCGCCTATACAGCTTATAACCACTAAACAGATGCGTAAGTAAGGGGGAGGGAGGGGTACATAAGTTCCTAAGCGCCAAAGTAAAGGGTCGCTAAAATGGGGCTAACAACGTTACCGTTACAAAAAATTAACGGGTAAGGGGTGCCAATTTTATCGGGCACAAAGACCCTCCAAGATACTCCCCAGCGGGCACACCAAGTCGTATCGACGGGGGGAAAACGCGGAAACCACTAAAAAAAAACGTGGAGATCACGTTTTTTCCGCATCGATTCGACGTGGTGTGCCCGCTGGGTCATAGCTCTGCCCGTGAATATTTCACGAATAACCACTTTCCACGGTAGGGCTGAATTTGAATTTGTTTACCCTTTCACTATCCACTAGTTCAGCGTTTCCCAAATACCGAATCGCGACCCAATACCGGGTCACGAAACAAACACTACCGGTTCGATAAAGACAACAGTGTTTTTTTTATAATCTAGTTCAGGTGTCGGCAACGTTTTGATAATAGTGTGCCAAAGTGGCATTTCTAATTCTTTCAGTGTGCCAAACAGCCTAAAAGTCATCATGTTCTAGCACTCACTTTCTGGTAGAAGATACTTGCATTGCTTTTTAAGGGGGGGGGTCTTTCGCGTGCCACTGAAAATAGCTCTGCGTGACCAAATCTGGTACGCGTGCCATATGTTTCCGACCCCTGATCTAGTTTATCGTTGTGCACTAGCCTTAGCCATATAATATATCGCACCAAAAAGGCATATTGAGATAATATTATACTATACGAATACACCAGACTTGACTATAAACTAATACTAATACTATCACAAATAATTCAGCACTGGCTACTGCTCCATCGGGGCATACTTTGCCAGGTCTAACTTTGACAGTGGAGCATAGCCTATCCTGCCTGCGGGAATGACTCCCGACTCGTCAGCTAATCGAAAGGATGTGTCGGGTTACCCACTTCCCTTTGATCTCTACAGAGACATAGGCATACTTAGATATTTTTCGTTGAAGTTGATTCAATTATTATATGTTTAACTGCACAGAATTTGCCTTGCTACCTTGTGTTTATGAAAACAGCAAATTTGTTTTACCTTTATCAATTTCATAATTTAACGGTGAGCTACTAAAAAGAAACAACACGAAACAACAACCCACTTTTTTTTTGGTTATTGACCAAATAGATAACAGAGTCAGTGCAACAGAAAGGGTCAATGTCCCGGATTCATTAGAGATTCATATCCTAATGAATCCGGGATGGTACTTTTTTTTTCTTTTTCTTTCTACGACAGTTAAGGGCTAGATTGGGAATCTGTCCCGGTTTTAATGGATTCTTGACAAGTGGATTGGTCATTGTGTCGTAGTCACGGAAACCTCGGGCTCAGGCCTGACCCTTCTTTGACCCTTAGATCGATAGTTAAAGGAGGTCGCTATAGATAACCATTCTTAACATGGCCTGTGACTTTAAGTGTAAATGTTGTTTTACATAGCCTAATCAAATAGAGTCTATATAACGCTCACTGTATGTTTAAGAAATGACTCTAATTCACTCAAGTTATAACATTTCGCTTCAATATCCCATTTTGTTACAATTATTAGGTTCGCTAATCTATTTTGTTTTAAAATTCAATTAAGATGGCCAAGAAGTCTACTTTAAATTTTAAATAGAAAAAAATTACTTTATATTTGCTTAGTAAAACTCGCAAGTTTGTTTGGTTTTATCCTTTTAAGGCGATTTCTATGTTATTTACTATGTCACTGTGTAATAAAAATCTAGGATTACTTTCTATATAGTCTATAAATTAAAAAAAATATTAATAGAGAACGAAATAAATAAAATAGACCCAAAGACTATGATATTATAGTATGGTCTTTGATAGATCTAAATATAGCCTACAGGGAGTTCCCGTTGGGCACAACAAGAAGTCTTTTGGAGTGCGCTCCTATGAATTTGCGGAACATCTTGCCTGAGACATCGAGGAATTCTGAGACATGGAGACACCATTTTAACAGGAGTTTAAACACCTTTTATTTTTCTTTAACTAGTGTTTTAGTTTCCTATCAATGCCTATCAATGTGTGTTTTGTTGTTACACAATCAGCTCAGCTTGTCCCCGCAAGTTATGTTTCCAAATGTAGATTTTTTTTTTACAGATCTTTGATAGCAGGCGTGCAGTGACTTCAGAGTTTCAATTCTTCAATGACTGCACACCGTGGTAGTCCAACGGTGCTTGCCACGACGTTCCGAAGGGATCCGGCTCAAATTTAGGCGGGAATTATTTTTTTTTATAAATGGGTTCACGACATCAATTCAGATACAGTATAGGCGACTGGGACTAACCAAGATGGGGGAAAAAACTGGAGACAGATGTAGAGTGACTAGAGACTTGCCCAGGATCGGGATGTTTGGCGAGCTTTTTCTTTGTGGTCTGTGCCCAGCAGGCAGGTAGAGGCGACTGTGGTGGGGGGAAGAGGGTGGGTGGATTGTGTTGGCCAAACAATTTTATTGTCTGTTGTGTTTATACAGAAACAGACAGGTCTACTTCATTAAATCTATAAACTTAAAGGATCTGAAGCGATGCACAAATTTTTTTTCTTTACTTTGCTAACGTTGAGTCGAAGGATATATTACATGCAGATTCATGCAAGAGTTGGAATGGAGGATCACAGAGACCGCAGATAAATAATATTTGTTTCTACGAGAAGGACAAAAGAAAGGAGGTAAGTAAAGTACCCGTCGGACATTAAAATTGATCAATCTATGAAGCAGCGTTCACCAGTCTCTGTGACCACGGCATACTAAGGGATTGTGTGGCTAGTAGCATGCCCTGCCTTCTTTACTTTACCCCAAACTAATGTCAGACTCAGACACACCCCCTTTCCCGGAGAAAAAATCTTATTCTTCACCAAGACTCGAACCCAGGACCTTCGGTACGCCAACCGAACGCGCTGTCGCTCGGCTATCGTGGCCCCGATAAAATAAAAGAGGCTGTGGGCGAGAAGGTTGGAAGATAGGCGACTGTCAATTTTAAAACTCGATTTCAACCTCGCGACCTTTCACCAAGTCGTCGAGTCACTCGGTGCAGAAATATCCGGCACTGCAACGACGACTGTCTATGACCTCCACCCACCTTCCCCACTCCCAATCTCATACAACTTTCTCGCTCCCCTCCTCATCTTTTTTTTTTCTTAAAAAAAAACCAAAAAAACAAGGAATGTCAGATCTGCGTGTAGATGTAAACTCACGGTTTGCTGAAGTAAGCTGGTAGTGACCGCGCGGCATTCGATTCAACGTGAATGCATTCTCCACGCATGGATGATTCTAACAACATCGTTAGACAGAGACGGTGGAGAACTACATACACACATACATGAGAGAAAATGGGCTTTTGGGGGGGGGGGGAGCAGAAGAGACGGTTATGTAAATGTACAGGCCTACAGTTGTATATAATTGTAATTTAATGGAAATGATCAAGCGAAACTGTTACCTGTCCATTATAAATCTTCCCTATAGAAGAAGCTTCTAATTTAACATGTAATATAAATGTTGTTTTTTTTATTTCACAATATAAATAAACGTTATACCTCATACTACATCTTATAAGTTAACTCTATTTTTCAAAATTTCATTTCAATTGCAACTAAAAATCAATTTAACCTAACAGAACAGATCTACATAGATGTTAGCATTTTGTGCACTTTTAAATGAATGTTACCTTCCATTACAACTATTTTATTATATAGCCTATCATTACAACTTTTAATTGATCATTTGATGTTACTGAAAATTACAAATCAGTGTTACTTGCCATCACAACACTGTTACCTTCCTATACAACAATTAAATCATGTTGTTGTTGCTTTTGGTGTTGGGGGGGGGGGGGGGTAAACAGTAGCGTACCCTTGGTAAAATTTTCAGGACTGTTTTGTTTTATTGGCAGAATAAAAGTGTAAATATAGTCAACAAGGAAGTGATTGGACTTGTATCGGTACTGCTACTACTACTAGCAATATATGTTTGTATGTCAACACCAATTTAAAGAGGTTCACCCCGAACAATGAAAAGAATTTACATCCTTAAAGAAACCTAAATATATTTTACCGCTATTTAGATCTACCCATATCTGAAATATCTACACTTGTTGAAGCATGATTTATACATATATTTATGATTTCTTGAGTTGGCTGGGTGGCATTTTCTGTCTATGGTGTTGTATTGCACACAGACACAAATATATAGGCCTATATATATATATATATATATATATTTAAACCTCAGTTTCTTTAGTAAGGCAATATGAGCAAGACTAGACTCGGACCACGGATGAGCGTAGAACGCAATAATCTTCTTTATAGAAGGAGCGTCTGTAATGTATAAGATAAGATAAGAGCACGCTCAAAAAAAATATTATATTATAATGTAGACTATATAGGCCTACCTGGATTGGGATGATGATGAATGATGATGATGTAAACAGTATGTAAAGGCAAGTCATAATAACATTCTAGCTTCAAAATCTTTTAAACAAAGATAATATAAATAGTGATCGAATCGTAACAATGTTATGGTAGGTTTTAAGTCACTAATTATATTCAAACTTAATTCCAATGAGAGAAAAAAAAAAAAAGAAAATTGTGTAACTATTTAAAGCTAACACAAAACATTTGTACACAATTGTACAATACTTTTTACAATAGCTTTTATAATGTTTATCCTTCATTAAAAATAGGCATTAAAAAATTGAAATAGATCAAGTTCTTCAGTTCTACAAAATTTTTTTTAGTATATAAGAATATTCACCAATTAAGGTCTCAATCTAACTGGTTAGGCGGAGCTGATGTTCAAATTGTACAAATCAATCAAACTAGAGAGATATATGCCATCCAGACTATTTAAGAAAAATACTTTCCATCTAGAATTTTTTTAGGTACTAAAAATTGAATACATTTATTTATATATATAATATTCTACACAATGCACTGGACACTAACTGTAAAACTAGAAGGTCAAGGATAAAGACTTTGGACATGAGCTGCTTAAAAAATTCTACATCGACAACATGTACTGGACACATTTTATTAACCAATCAGGCACTCTGACAACCTCCAGTTTCAACTGTAGCACAAACTGGAATGGTATTTTCATATCAGTCACAAGGACTTGTTCATACTGTCCGAGGACTTGTTCATACTGTCCTTCAGGACACAATAAAGAGGGAGAAAAGGAGGGAGACAAGGAAATAGATGGGAGCGAACAATTTCAAGGAGTGTAATAAAGTCAATATCTGGGTGAGAGTATAAAAAAAAAGCTTAGTCTGACCAATTTGATACATAGAGCCAGTAAAGCAGCGTTCATCAGTTTCTGTGGCCATCACAATGCCCAGCTGCCTTTACTTTACCCCAACTAAAGTCAGGTACCATCACAGCTGGTTAGATAACAAATCATATATATTATATAGCCTTCACAAAGATTAGAACACAGGACCTTTTTGGTACACCAGCCAAACAAACTCGGCCACCCTGCCCCATAAAAGAAAAGAGGTAGTGGGCGAGAAGGGCAAGGCATTTTGAGAGAATGGCAGAGAAATGTCTAATCTGATTAAAATTCACAGTCTATATATAGTCCTACGGCTTAAATTAGAACACAATCTGAATTGATGTAAAGTTTTCAGGTCTGGGTCCTTATATAATAGGCCTATAATATAGGTCATGGGTCATAATATTATGAGAAAGTTTAATTAATTTTCAAACATAATAAAATTCCTATCTATTATACTTTCTATAACTATAAGCTCTAGAACTTAAGCAGATTTTTTAAAATATAGTTATAATATTTAGGCTCAGTTACCTACTTTAGCTTTAAATTAGGTATTCATCAATTATATAATTTTAAACAATTTGTTACAAAATAATCCAATGAACAGTTTAACAGTTACTTTTAAGTTTGATTCGTTAAAAAAATGGGAAAAATTGATAAGTCTTTATTCACTTCATTCTATGGTTTATAGGCCTAAATTCGACCCATATATGCCCATCTTATACATTACAGACGCTCCTTCTATAAAGAAGATTATTGCGTCCAACGCTCATCCGTGGTCCATATGTCATATGTCCCATGCTGTCTAATGTAGTAATGAATGCCACTAATGAAGTCTAATGGCAATTTAAGTTATGACATTATAAAGCCTTTACTTTATAACCTTAAATAACTTAATGCTTGTAAATTTCATTATGGCTAGAGGCGCCTAGAGGACAATATCTTGAATATCAATATCAATAATAAAGACCAATGTTGATTTGAATGTCACAAAAATCTGAATACTGAATAGACTAATAATAATAATGTGAATGCATTGAATATCTGTCTCAATACTGAGTCAATATACCAAGACCAGTCACCAAGACCAAGTCGTCCAAGTCCAAGAGTCACCAAGTCACCAAGTGTCTCATTCCTAACGTAATCTAATTTTGGCTTTAACTTTAAACGAGTAAAGTTTCAATTTTAAATTAATTTGTAGAACCTTAATTATGATAGACTTACCTTGAATGTAAGACAATAAAGAATAAACTAGTTAATAATTCCGATACTCGCCAACAGCCTCGGGTAACACTAAACATGTGTGCAAGACTCACATTCACATCGCCACAGACATAAACAATGTTAAATTCCAAACAGGAACTTGTCACGCTTGACGTCACCTATGGCAACCACTGCCGCTGCCGAAAAAACTTGGAATGCATTGGTTAGAAGTTTTGATACGGAAAAAGCCGAACAAACGAAAACCTTGCATATTTTTAGAAGAACGTATAGCCTACTAATCAATTACATAGCGTAAATAATCTCTTGGATAACGGCTATCTCTGCAAAGCTATCGCGGAGTAGCCTCATCTAAAATTTAATAATTTAATAAGCTAGAGAGACTATAGAGTATAGATATAGAGACTAGTAGAGATACATAATCATGACCGTGAAAGTGAAGTAAGAGTAGGCTGCTTTGCAGCTAAAGCCAAAGTCAAGTAATATATATATATATATATATATGCCTAAAATAATAGTCTAGGCTTATAACTATACATAGTCCTGTCGCATAGGCTAATATTCAATAATATTTATTAATATTATTATAATTATAGGCATTTGCCTAGACTAGGCCTATAAGGCCCTATATTTATTAAGTCATAATTATAATTATAATACTGTCATAATAAATGATAATATGTCATACATGTCACATGTCAACTAGCCTACGAGGACAAGGCCGCGATTTATTTATGTCATTTATTTCATTTATGTATATACGGCCTTCTAGGTACCTAAAGCCCTTATGCCTTAGGTATAGTATATAGTAGGCCTACTTATATAGGCCTACTTATATAGAATCTAGATCTATGCCATTAATGTTGGCCATAATTCTTTTTTTCTATTTAACTTAATCGTTAATTCAAATACTTCGTTCAATTCTTAAACGCAAATACTTCTATGTTACTAACCCCTACATAAACTTTACGTTTGGATCTAAGATTACTAAAATTTTATCTTTAGATTTGACATCATTAGTAAAAGTATCAAAGATACAGTTTTTATTTAGTTTCTGTAATTAGTCATAACCGATCCTAGTTTTTGTAGCGCAATAGTCACATGATTTGTTTCAAAATGGCGGAGTTTTGTTGTGATTATTCAACATGTACATTAACTAATATTTTATCTCGCGCTCGTATAAAGGAATTATGAAAATTGAAATGAATTTCTCACCTTCACGAGAACATCATAAGTATGGGACTAAGAAGTTTGAAGACACACGGAAAGTTCCAGCAGATGATGTGCTGTCTTTAAATTCATGGTCGGACAAACTTAATTTATCAACATCGACGACATCGTCTTCATCCGACTCCAGTTTACGCCAGGGAATGTTGCTTTCTCAAAATGAAATTCATGAAAGGGAAAAGCCAATTAAAACAGAGAAACACGCTTATTCTCACGAACGTCCAGTTTTACATGGTGTGAGTAGAAACAATGCCTCAAAAGGTGAGGAAATTGATGATCTGTCAGGGGCACGGGCATCATTAACAGATTTTGAATTTGACTCAATTTCTACAATCTCGCATCCTGACTATTCATTTCTAACAAATTTAGACTTGGATTATGTAGATTCTTCACACAAGGGAAGTTTTCGTGTTAATTCTATGAAAGATAGTCATAACATTCCTAACATAAATTCTAGTGGACAGAACATTAATAAATTTAAAGGCCATTCGGGTAAAAATGAACATCATGAACATGGTAATAGTAATGGAAGGTCTGCACATCCAAAGTTATTACAGTACAAACATATTGAGCCTCAAGAAGATAAAGCTCAAATGAAATTGACGTTAAATAATTCCAATCAACCTGAAAAGAAATCTGAAACTAAACAACTAGACTGTCAGCAAAACCAAAGACCACGTTTCTTTGACTATACTAAGTCTCCAACTAAAAAAGCTTCTGTCTATGATAGTGATGCAGATTCTTTTTCATCTCTTCCCACGATCCTATCAGATTCTCAGTCAGAAATTTCTTATGTTGATCTTGCTTCACATGGAAATACTAGAATAGAGCGTGCTGCCATTCAAGGTAAAGCAGCTTCAATGGACAGACTTCATAGTTCACAGCCTATGCTATCAACAGGTGCAAAAAAAACAAACAAATTCTCCAATGATTTAGAGTCGAACAATAAAAATTCTTGGGAGCATAAACTTGAGCCAGAAAATTTGAAAATGAAGGTCAAGGCAGCCTGGAATAACTTTAAATATGGTAGGGCTTTAATTCTCTCTCAAAAAAGAATTATTACATTCCCTTAGACCAGGGGTGAGCAACATTTTTCATTGTTGGGCCGCAGAAGGAGTTTGAAACAAGATGGGCAACACATTCTAAAAATGTATATACGTAATTAATACAATATAAAAAAAATTCAGTTCTGTGAAGGCCATATATGGCTTGGTGGACTGTGCTGTGGCCCCTTGGGCCGCCTGTTGCCCGCCCCTGCCTTAGACTGTTTCCTGATTGATAGAAAAAGGGAGTTATATTAACTTTAATTATAGAAATTTAAAGGACCATGAGAGGTTTTTATTTAATTGACTGTCTTGAAATCTGTCCAATGTACTACCCTATTTGCTATGCCTACTATGACTATGTTGGTCCCTAGGGCTAGTGAAGCAGTGTTCACTAGTTTCCATGTTCAGTCACTTTTACTTTCCCCAACTAATGTCGGGTACCCATGCTGGCTGGGTAGATTCACTGAAATCCCCACTGACTGAGGATAAAGTCCTTGTAATTTTATCCATGTGTGCCATTTGAGCCCAAGACCTCTAAAAAGGAAATGTGACCAGCTGCCGATAGATCACTGTGTCCTGCGCCATTTTAAATTTTTTATCTATAATTTTATTTTAGCATTGATTTTTCAATTATTATTTGTTTAGTTCTATGTTTTACTGGTATAGCTCTATTCACTTGTTTATTAATTTAAATATCCAGCTATCTTAACACCATTGTGTGTGTGTGTATACTTGTATTTAAAGACATTAAATATAGAAAAAAACATTTACCAGAAGAATGTAAATACATGTTCTATTTAGTGTGTGTGTGTGCATGTGTGTTGGTTGTAAGGCTTTTTTTGTTCATCTGCTATGTTAAATTTGTAGCATAAAAGTGTTGAGTGCATTTTAAGGCTAAATGCATGTAGATGCCAGTTAAGCAGCTAAAAACCTGCAGAAATCAATATACTATTTGACATAAGCTTTAAAAAGGTGGTGCCTGCCATATGTCTGGTTCTTTGTGGCCTTAACCAGATCAGTGTTCTAGTTTATGAGTCTCAAACCAGTTTTGGACAAAAATGAACAAAACTTGGTAGACTTGGGAAAACCCATCAGACTTAGGAAAAACAAATTATAGTTTTCACCAGGATTTTAATCCAGGACTCTTCAATCTGGTAGTTAAAGAAAATAATGTTTACATAGACTACATATATCTTTTACATTTCTATTTCAGGATTCAATCCATCATTCAATTCAAACATGAAGCGTGATAGTCCATTATATCTGTTAGGAAAGTGCTATCACAGAAGAAAAGGTGATAAGTTTTACAGAACATTTCATATACAAAAGCGTTGATAAAAACAGTCATATAAAGAGGAAAATTAAAACATTGCTTCTAACTTGTCATGTATTTTATTGTGTAGATTCTACATCAAAAGATGCAGCAGCAAGTAACCCTGTGTCTAAAGACCCTTCACCAAATGACCCGTCCTCGGAGGATGAGTTTTTCAAGGATTTCTTCAGCCGCATCTGGCTGACCTACCGCATCAACTTTTACCCCATCCCGGGTACAACTTTGAATACCGATTGTGGGTGGGGCTGCATGCTGCGAAGTGGCCAAATGTTGATTGCTCAGTGTCTGGTCACGCACTATCTGTCTAGAGGTTAGTTTCTATTTTATAAGCAAAATTATATATCAACCACTATGCATCAGCGGTGTTGTTGGATGCAATCGGCTAAGTTCAAAATGTCTTGATATTCAAGCTCTTTCGTTTTGACTACTCACTTTTTTGCTCTTCCTGGAAACCTTGCTATTCTGGACTTTACTGACTTGTCCCCGACATCATTGATATGTTTCTTTTTAATTTGCATTGTGTTCTCAGAACTAGAATAGATGCCTAAACTTTTTTAAATAGTTAACTTTGATTCATGAATTGTAAGGCCTCCTTTTTTAATTGTATTAAAGGTGAATTAGACCAAATCATTATCACCTTCCAAAATTTGTCATTATTAAAAATAAATCAAATTTTTTTTCTTTCTGTTTTCAGATTGGAGGATACATAACAGTCAAACTGAGACGGAGAGGACTTTTTACAGGGAGATAATCAGATGGTTTTCCGAGCCGCTGGATGTACCATCAGACAAGAACCCTTTCTGTCTCCACCAGCTGGCCAACTTTGGCCGCATTCACAACAAAGACCCTGGTCAGTGGTATGGACCTTCATCTGTCGCTTATATTTTCAGGTGAACAGCTTGTGTGTTGTTTATGTATGTTGTTTTGTTTTGACATTTTTTACGGATAACCTAACTGCTTGATAAAAGCAGAAGTTAAGGAAATTTTATGGATCTTTGTCTTCTTGCAATTAGGAGTTGATGTTTTGTTGCTAGAAGTATGTAACAATGCTACAAAAACTCTATAAATTTTAGCTAGCAATATGCAACAATGCTACAAAAAAACATGCACAGCAATTCAAAACTCCCTTAGTGTAGCCAGACATACCTTTATGTTCAATATCTCTAGTTCTGTCTGCTGTACCTTTTTAACAAAGAACTTCTCTACTGCATGTTGATCTCTTTGATTTAAGACCGATTTCAAGCTATAAATCTTTTATCTACTACTAGCATATGTAAAAGAAGTGCATCAGTAATTATTTTTTCCTAGAATAGCAAAAAAAAAATTGTATTTTATTTCAAATGGTGAATTGGTGTATTTTAGAGAAAATAATACGTTTTTATTGTAATTTAAGAGTGCTACCTTGAAGCTTGGTAAGCCCTATCAGTGTCAGGCATTTTATGAGGTTCATGCTACAGTAGAACAAGTCCATCAAAAAGTACTTTGTGTCCCCAGGATTGGTGCTGATATCTTCTACAACAGCTCAATCAGCCTGGTACAAAAACATAATGTCAGTTTATTCTTTATATTTGACAGAGATGCATTCACACAAGCCTACAAGAGTGTACCAATACTTAGCCAACTTTGTGTCTACGTAGCCCAAGACTGTACAGGTATAAATAATTGTCCCCCAACCTTTAAAGTTTCATTGAATGCATATTATGTTTATGTCTAGGATCGTTGGTACGAACAATAATTGACACAAGCCACTTGTACATTTTACGAACAATAAAAAGTTGAATCATCAAAATACACTGCAGTACTTGAAAATAATACAACAATTTTATGCAGTCGCTGGTGCAATAACAATTAATGAATATATCGTAGTGGCACTTCTTCAAAACTAAATCATTTCTATGTGTAAAATTACCTCAGCCTGAATTTCAATTTATACTAATATTCAAAGAAAAACACTAATAAAATCTTCTAACATCCCATCCTCCCTAAAGTTTTAAACCCACAAATATAAAGTGATGTGAAAATCTAGAGAATGCTGTGACATTAGAGAAGAAGTCATGACAAGCAACACAAATGCTAATGCCCAAAACACACATGCTTGAAGAAATACACTTGTTTTACATATAAATATTTACAGAACATGATTTAAACAGCCATGATGTTCTCTGCCTTTGAGTTGTTTCCATCATGCTTGCTGATGTTAATGCAGATTGTTATCTCTCATATTTTTATTCTAACCTGTAATCAGTGTACATTGAAGATGTGCTGAGACTGTGTACAGCAAAGAACAGATCTGAAAGTGTTGCCAGCTCCTGTGAGTCCCCACTGGAGGGTGCTTCATCCACTGGAACAAAAGCAGAGGTAAAGCAAACTAGTTCTTAATTGGTGCAAAGCCCCTTTTCCCCTTGAACTGCACATAGATTTAGTTCATATCAATGTTTATACAAGAAATAAAGTATTGTATGTGAACATAGACTAGATAATTCTGCATAGTCTAGTGATATTTCATGACAAAATATTTTATTTTTAGGTTAGTGTTATTACACTATATATATAAAAGTATACATTCTTACATCAGGTTCATAGTTTTAGTGTCATTGTCCAAGATTTTGAAAGTTTTTGAATGTTGTTAAAATTAACAAAATAGATTTTTAAAAAATTGTTATAAATATTTTTTCCAAGTCAATAACTATGTAGTATAATTAAGGAGTCCTTAGGTCCCATCTTGTTTTTTTTTCTTAAATTATTCTATGGGTACTTAAAAACATTGACATATTTTATGTGTTTATTCGGACAATCAGACATGTAAAATATTTCACACATTCTGGTAGAAATTGGTTTGTGAATTTTTGTGAAATAATTTTATGAAAAGTTCGGGAATTTTACAATGACTTAAGAGTTAGAACCTTAGCTAGTGATATTAAGTTTCATGACCAATCTATTTTTTAAATAATATCCTACCTAGGCTAGTGATGTCTGGCTAAGATCAGCCATCATTCTCATCCCCATGAGGCTGGGAGGTGAAGTCATCAATGAAATCTATGCCCCGTGCATCAAGGGTCTGTTGTCTTACACCAACTGCATGGGAATCATTGGAGGCAAACCTAAACATTCCCTGTACTTCTTAGGCTATCAAGGTCAGTATCAGTAAACAAAAGTTTAGTTTCAAAAGTTTCTTAAAATTTTTTTTTACTTTCTTGATGACTTGAAAGAGATCTCTTGAGCCTTGGGGCCATTTAAAAATATTTATTTCCTCTCTTGGGCTGTCAGTGTAAAAATGTTCATTTGTACTTATGCAGCTAAACACTTTTCTTTGATGAGAAGTGTTTTTGAAGACAGATTGGGTAAAAGTGTGCAACAATAATAGCTTGTTATTTAAATCCTTTTCATTTTAATTCGCAATAAGTTCTTTGCATCTACGTTTCATACTTTTTTTTAAATTACACTTTTTATAGTGCGCATTGTACAATGCATATTGAACACTCCAGACTGACATATTTTTCCCCCATTTTAAAATGATTTATAGATTTATGAAATTCGCTTTTGTTTTGCTCTGTCCTTTTGGCTGGCAATGGGCAAAAACTGTGGAATGCAGAACAAAAATTCGTATAGAGGCTTTATTTTTAGGGGTTGTATAATTTATTCCTTAAATTACAATAAAAAAAATTTTCAATGAAAGCTTTTGGTCTATATCTTATGCTTTTTTTTAGGCTCTGGGGCCTGTAGAAATAGAATTGTACCACCTGCACATTCGTCTGGGTTACCGAAGGTCCAGGGTTCAAATCCTGTTGAAGACTAGGATATTTTCCAGGGTCTGGAGGGTGTCCCTGGGTCTACCCAGCTCTGATGGGTACCTGAACTTGGGGTAAAGTAAAGGCAGCTGGGCATTGTGCTGGCCCCACAATCACCTAGTATGCAGTGGCCACAGAAACTGGTGAACGCTGCTTCACCGGCCCTATAATCTAATTGTTCCAAAGGGTACTTTACGTTACCGCCATGTCCCATATGTGTGACCAGCCTTTCAACTGGCTGACTACCAGGACATTGACTTTCGCTTCCAGGCTGTTGTTGTTTTGTTGGGTCGGCTTCTATTCAAGTGGAGATGAGATAAATGCATACAGTTTGGTACAGACATATTGTTTAGAATGTATAACAGAAACCTTATTGCAGAAATAAACTTTACAAATACTTTGTGCTTACATGTGAGCACAGTGATTTTTTTTTTCCTCTAGATGTAATCTGGTTAGGCCAATGAGTTATTCACATTATTTCATTGATATGTTGCAGATGATAACCTTCTTTATCTCGACCCACATCGTTGCCAGGATGCCATTGACACTTCCAAACCGAATTTCAAGATTGAGGTTGGTTTTCTTCTAGTTCATTTTTTGTTCATAATTTTATCTTATCTTATATATTACAGTTACAGACATTCCATCTATTAAGAAGATAATTGCATCCTACGCACATCCATGGTTCGAGTCTTGTCTTGCAACTATTAGCATACATAACGATTTCCATGCTTTATGTTTTAAATTTTTTTTTTATTCTAGATCTGTTAGTATTATAATTATATCTATTTAGTCTAATCCCAAATGTTCTAGTTCCATTGAATCTACATCCAATCATTATAAGCTCACGAAATCTAAATTTATTTATCCTAAATTACTTAATTTTAAAATCCAATCCGTCTATGTATATATTTTTTCAGATCCAGTCATTTGATTCCTTTAAAACCATTAATAAAAATCCATTTATCCATTACTTGGTCCATTTATTCTGAAACTATTAATTCCTTATAAATTTATTAAAATACCATTAATTGTTTATACATTTATTCTAAATCCATTTATTAAAATACCATAAATTGCTTACACATTGATTCTAAATCCATTGATTCTTTCTTTAGTCTTACCACTGCTCTACACCACGTAAAATGCCCATTAGTAAAATGGACCCTAGCTGCACAGTAGGCTTTTACATTCACAATGCCCATGACTTCTACAAATTTGTCCATGAAATCAAAGAGGTGAGAGTTGTTTTGTAGATTTTTTAGAATAGTGTTACCAGATCATAGTTTTTGTATTATATTGATAATAGTGTTATTTTTAATTTGTTTGCATTGGATTTTTTCTGTTAAAAAAATTATTAAATACCTAAAAATGTTAATTTGTTTTGGGCACTGTCCATAAAGTACATCACGCTATTTTTGACCAGTTTTAACCCCCTCTCCCCCCTGTCACAAATCTTGGACCCCCCTCCCCTAAAGTACTTCACACTTTTGAACATTTTTTTAAAATGAACATCTATTTAAAATTTAATCTAAAACTTACTTCACTATTAAACAGTATTAAAATATAAAATGTTCACTTAAAAATTTTAATGACTTTAATAATAGAACCGTTAATTGTCACAGTTATTGATTGAAGCAGTAAAATCAATCTATATTAAATTTGGAAACAAAAATTGCAAAAATTAGACTAGACAATTATATAATACACAGTCTGGAACAGTTTGGGTTGGCACATTCTCCCGAGCCTGAGCTCTGTCTTATCCGCTGCATGTTTCTTCAACATTGTTTGTGAGGCAAAGTATAAGTGACATACTTTGCAAATTCGATCAAGTAAGCTGGTCTGCAAAGATGGACTGTGAAGATCATATGGTTGTACTTTGAAAACTCCTGTTGATCTCAGCATAATGTCATCAAATTTGAGAGTTTGTGCCACAATCAATGAAGAAAATTTATGAGAATCTGCATCTAAAGAATTTGAAGACTTTTCTTTTCAACTAAGTTGATGAAGTACACATCCATCAGCAAAATACTCGTTTCAAACTATTTTAAAATGTTATTGTCGTTTCGTGCCTCCATCGGTCGAAACCTTGTTTAAAACTATTTTAGGGTGTTATTGTCGTTTCGTTTTTGTGAGCGCGCTGAGCATGCTTGCATTAGCATGGAGTGAGGCGCGATATAAATGACCAATTAATATTATTATTATTATTATCTGCTCTTTCTGACGCTTTGAGTCATCAGTTGTTTGGTTGATTGGGATTGGAGGAGGAAAGAATCTCGAAGGAAAATATTTTTTAAAACTATTAAATTCTACTTTAAAAAAAATATTTAAAAAATATTACAAATAAAATTAAAAATAAATAAATGTGTGACGTCACACATGGCCTGACCCCCCCCCCCTCCCCCCTGTCACAAACTGTCACACTTTCTTACACCCCCTCCTCCCCCCCGGAGCGTGACGTACTTTATGGACGGCCCCTTGTTGAAATTCAATCATACAAATTTTTAACAAATCTTTTCAGTTCACTTCACCGGCCAAGCAGCGAGGCATTTACCCTCTGTTTACTTTTGCCGAAGGAAGTCACCAAGATTCCTCAAACCACTCATACACAGGAGCAGAGAAGGGAAGGGTGAAGGTCACCCATTACTACCTTGACGAGAATGGTCAAAGGCAGAGGACATTTTCCCGCGATTCAGAAGAATTTGTCATGCTTTGAAACTCGTAAAAAAAAACTTTTTTCAGTGTCATTCTATGTCAGCAGCAAATTTTTTCCCAGCCATTTGAAAAACAAGAAACTTTTTTTTGTGTTTATTAAAGGAATGGAGTTTGATGAAGATGCTTTTTCACTTATCATCATTTACTTTGAGCTCATAAATGACCACACAAGGCATCACTAAGCATTGTATATCTAACGACATTTTTTCTCTGCACGTCTGACCCACGGCTTTTCAGAAGAATTCTGCGCACGAATCATGGTGCAATTTGTATTTTTTGTTCTATAATCCATGTAAAGTAAGAATTATTTTTAAACAATACAAGCTCATATACAATAATTTTTTTTATTTATTTCATTAGGAAGTTTATAACACGGGGCACGGTAGCCGAGCGGCAGCGCGTTCGACTGGCGATCCGAGGGTCCTGGGTTCAAATCCTGGTGAAGCCGGGATTTTTTCCCAGGACTTGAGGGTGTCCCTGAGTCTACCCAGCTCTGATGGGTACCTGACGTTAGTTGGGGTAAAGTAAAGGCGGCTGGGCATTGTGCTGGCCCCACATCCCCTAGTATGCCGTGGCCACAGAAACTGGTGAACGCTGCTTCACCGGCCCTATGATCACTTTGGTCCGAAGGGTACTTTACTTACTTTACTAATTACACAAGAGATCAAATACCTTTGATATGAAGCAACAATCACACATCACTATAAATAGTTACCCGAGATTTTAATGTGATTGAAATTCACCAGGTTATCATGAGTTTTTATTTTCAATGGTAAAGTATGTGAAGTTTTCTGTTGTGTTTGGAATCACTGATTTGTCTTAGCACTAAAAGGCAATGAAACAATTACCTCTGTCGACATGAACCTATTGCAGAAGTGAAACTACTGGAAATATAAAAACAACTACTGAGAAACTCAGGACACAAAGATCTTCTATTCAAAGGCGTGTCTGTAACATGTACGATAACGCAACAGAATATTTAGATGTGTACTCCAATTAAGGTCACATAAGGCAACAATACCACTTGTTAAAATGTTTGGTGATAACCAATTATAAATGTACTGTATTGTAAATCGGGCTGGAAGAAATACAATGTTATTGAAAAAGCTCAAGATGGTATAAAGTTGGTAGTTGAAATGAATCATCTTTGGAATATTTTCTTGGAGTTAAATAGACTTCTTCAGAGCTTCTAGTGTGACATTCCAAGAATACCTGAAAACGCAATTATTGTATCTGTATATACAAAAGGGGATTTTACGGAAGCCACTTAGAGAGGCTGTAATGGGACTTTCAAATAGTTGACAGGAGCTAATTGCTATGTTGTCACTAATCATTTCTTCTCCTGCAACATTTTTAAAATAATCTTTTTCATGCAATCTACTTCCTACTATTCTACCTACGTTTATATTACTAGTACTAGCCAACATTATTTTGAAATAAACTTACTTTTAGTTATATCGCAATAAACAGCATGTCATAAGAGCTCACTAAAAATAAACTAATTCTTGAGAAAGTCTACTGTTGGCAAGACTTAAACTCATCAATGTATTTTACCTCATTTTATTTCAACTCCATGTTGTCACAGAAATTGAAGGTTATTCCCCCCTGAAGGTATAAAAAAATCATGGCACGGTCTTCATCCGTTTTTCGTCTCCCTGGGGCAGTTCAATGAATTCAGGTTGTGAAATAGTGCCTGCTTGTTCCCGATTGCTTCTTTGCATTAAATCTATGTAGGCCTACTAGTTTCTCAACATTTTTACTGTAATGTCATGTTATTGTATTTATCTTTTTTTTAATCAATCACCCTTTATCTCTGTAATGTAAGCTTCGTTGGAAGCTCAAAGACATGCTTTTTTTTAGAAATTCAAGCATATGCTTTACATATTAAAATAAGATACCAGTTCTTTCAAATTAATTATTTCACTGTCTGCACACTATATTAGTTCAATTTTGGGTCAATGGTTTCCCAAGATTTTAATACTGTGCCTGATTTGAATTGAAATAGTGTGCTGACGGGGTTTTAGAAATATTTTATTTAATATTTATACATTTTTCATTTATAAATCCTGATGATTTATGCTTCTTGAAAACAGAATTTATGTTTTGTAAATCACCATAGCCCAGTTGTTCTTTTCTTCTTTATTCATGTGCAGAATTTTTTTTATTAACATTCTTTAACTCTTTCTGTGCCAACTCACGATATATCGTTACTTAGACTCGTCGCTTCCGTGCCAACTCACGATAGATCGTTAGTCTCATTTTCAATAATTATTTCGGTTCCCAGTGAATCTAATCCAACTTTTTATTGTCTAAAGGGAAAGATGACTCTTCTAACATCCTTACTGCTTGGTTTACTTTCGGTTTTCAATAATAATGACAATTTTAATCGATTATACTTTTGTACCTAAAGCATAGCCACGCCTACTCGAAATGTTTCTAGGCCTTGGAACTTGTCAAATTTGCTATTAAAGTCAGATTTATTACTAATTATTCATTTCTATTGATCAGATAATAACTTTAAATCATTTAAATCTGGTTTTGAGGACTGTCGGTTTATTTACTAATTAAAGATTCCGACATTCGTGGTTAGGCCGAGGCCTATGTAAACTATATAGAAATATAAAGGATCGTCGTATGCCGGCTGATACTAATATTACAAAAATGCATATAACTCAGTAACTATAAGGGATATTTTCAAAATTTAAAATGCAATCTAATGAGGAATAGATATACTTTTGTGGTTTCAAGCCGGATAGGATATCTGCTACGCACACCGTATAAAAATCTGCTAAAATCGATTTTTTTTTTTGCTCCTTTTTTTTTAACAAAAAATTTGATCTCTAAAAAATACTAAAAAAGATAAAAAAGAGGTAACTATTATTATAATATTGTTTTAACTACTACTTATTATTATTCCCTATTTAATTTCCTTTAATTTGATGTGAAATACAGGTATGTTGCTAAGAAAATACCTTTAGAAATTTATGAATAAATAAGGGCACCCTAAAAAAATTCTAGCGGTAAAAAAATGGCCTGGCACAAACAAGGTAAACCTCCCGGCACCCCCTGGTACGGAAAGAGTTAATTTTAACAATAATTTAAAGCAGGGGTTCTCCACCTGGGGTACTTGAAGGACAATTGGGGGGTACACAAACGATAAACCAGTAATGGTGGGTGGAAAGGAAAGAAAAAATATTTTTTCAAGTTATTGAATAATGGTTGTTCTTTAACAAAAGTTAATGCCGGTAATAGTTTTATTTTGTGTTATTTTTAAAATCAAACGCCTATAAATGTTAATAAGTTTATTACATTCATTTAAATTTCTCCCTCAAATATTTTAAAATAAATTTTAGGGATCTGTATTGTGGTAAGTGTGTTAAAGGGATACGGGAGAAAAAAAGTTTGGAACCATTGACTTAAAGGCTTTTAATATGTGAATACTCTTCAATGTTTTTCAATATTCAAGCATGAATCCCTGAAAGATGTTACCTTGGGGAAATTTTCTTTCTTTGGGAACCACTTAGTTAAAATTTTAATTTGAATGCAATCTCTCATTGTTGCATTAATAAACATTTTTGTTATTAAATGACAATACTTTGCATCTATGACTGACCCATATATGAAACAGTTCATAGTTGCTTTCTGGTCACAGAAATTGGACCAATGAAATTTGATCAGTCTCTCTTTGTTTGTAAATATTGAATAAGAGATGAATGGTTGAGCAAGATGAGGTTTGTATATATACATTGAGACGAAAACAATTTTTTTGGTGTGTGAATGTAAATCATGAATTTGAAGAACAAAGAATGTGAATCAGTGTATTGGGGTGCCATGGTTTAATAAAACAGTATATCTTTAAAGGGGAGGTGAATAAAACAGTGTATGTATGTATACATTTTTTTTTCTTCAAAGTATTTAACCAGTAGCATTTCAATATGTTGGTTTTATGTGATATATTTGTATTAGACAAGAGGATGACTTGTAAACAATATTCCATCTATCTGCCCATGTGACAATGTGTCTGCTTGTTTCCTTCAATCTCATTACACTAGCATCAGGAGAAGTGTACTGGGTTCCGGCACAGAGTCGCTTCAGTCAGGAAAAGTTTTTGAAATATTTTTTTACGCGGAAGAGCAAGTGTGTTTGAGCTAATAGTTTATAAAACTCTGCCTCAACAGTGTAAAAAATAATCTTTTCTCTATCAGAGTACTAAAAATGGTTGACTATGAAACTTGCATTTTTAGTTGTTTTTTTTATAATTCAGAAACATACTTACTAAAACTAAAAATGTATATCTAGCCTGCTTTACAAAAATAGAATGATTTTTATTTTTAAAATAATTATTTCAAAGTAATAAAAAAAAAGCAAATATTTTATTGATTTGAATTTCAATGGTTTTTAATTTACCATTTGTCATTGGTTTACAATAAGAAAGTGATTTTGGTATAAAAAAAATGGCTCCGTAAAAGTCTTAAAATGGTCAGGAAATTAGTGTGGTTAAAATGTCTGGGAATCCTGGTCTTATAAAAATTATTATTTTCAATGCATCAATTTGTTTATGTACAATTTTTTTTATAATAATTCAAAAGAAGAAAAAAAATCTAAGATGTATGCTATTTTTCTCATCTGGAACTCTCTTATATATAATATCTTCTGTATATGGCATATTTTTGTATAGAAAGTTTATTTGTACTTGTAAACTGGTGATCATCACCCTTAGATGGGGAAGGTTTTTACTTCATCTGAAGTCTTTTGTTTTCAATTTTCTTCATTCACCCCAACAAATATGATCATTCAATAGCTTAAATTATATTCATTTTTTTTTTTCAAGTGTGCCTCCCTTCCTGTTAAGTTTCATTACTATATTTAGTCTGAGCTTATGCTTTAATTGCTATTTTGAAAAAAAACAAACATAAGGTTTCAAAGAAAAAAAGTAAAGTCACGTTAGTTTTATTATAATATGCCACAATTTCATGGAAGAAATCTAGAAATGATTCGTTTCAATATGCTCTCTGTGTACAATATTATTATCTCAAATTAAATTCAAATTAAGTGGTAATAATTGCTGCCTTTCTTTTACACATTGTTTCATCTTGTACAGAATTTTCACATTCAGTCACCTCCCCTTTCTTCCCTACTGCTTTGGGACTTTTTCTATATTATCTCTAACACATCTGTCTACGGAAAAGAAAAGGTCAATCTACCAGACTTGCTTTTGTTTTTGTTGCATGGATAGAAAAAAACAAAAGCTGTCAAATTGGGATGGAAAACTTCTTGAGTTTTTGGTTGTTGTTTTCTTATTAAAGCACATTAATCTGCACCTCCTTTTTGTTTTTCTCTGTGATAGCTAGGATAAAATATTTCAACGTGGGGTTTAGCATGGGATGGGGATGCATTTTTATCATTTGAGAATTGGTAAAAGCTCAGCAAGGCTTGGTGTGTTAAAGGGAGATCAATCTGGCTCACTTCTCTTACTGTAAATTGACATTTTTTTTATATCAACCACAATTCTGCACCATCTAGTACATTAGAAGTAAATTTTTATTGGAACACTCCTTGCATTGGGAGACCTTTTAAACAGTTTTGAATCTGTATCAGTCTGAGCTCAGATAAAGTAGCTTCCCCTGAAAATGAATTGAGCATCCAAGCATATGTCAATACATTGACAAAGCATATCTTGGGTTAAGAATTATTATAATTATTCAAGCAGTTATCTCCTTAAAAAAATTTAGCTTGTGCTATTTCAATACTAATTTCATTCTTAATTCTTATACTTATAATGCCATCTTAACTAATTTGTTTAAAATTCTGATAATGAAAATGGGTATCTAGTTATATTTATAGTTTCATTTTTTGTTTGTTGAGGATCACTTTTAAAATAAACAATGCAAATGTATGATTGATTGTAATTTATTGTACTAATTTATTTTTAAATCTTAGAAACAGCACTATCAGATAAATAATAGATATTGACATTTATTTGTATTCTCATCAATATTTCCGTGTCTAATAAGTCCAAAAACAAAAAGGTATTCATGTTTAGTTTTACAGCTTGCAAATAGCACCCATTAGTTATTTTGCCAATACAACAAACATGTTGAATTTTGAATCTAGTATAGTTATCTCTTTATTAAGCTGTTGATCTATTTTAGCTGATGTTAAAAAGTAAACTCTATGCATATGGTCGAACCTTTATGTATCGAGCCAAAGCAGGGTGCTTAAAATTGGGCATATGGCAAATGTAAATCAATTAGGTTAAAATGAAGTTGTTGTTTTCCAGACCTGCGACTGCACTTCAAAATATTTTAGCGTAAATTAATGGTTAATAATAAAAGTTGGTAGTCAATTTCTTAAGTTATGTTGTATTTGTCATATTTAAAACTAACCTATCCTTTTACTTATTGATTTGTTTTATTTTTCTATCAAAGAAAATCAGTGTGGGCTATTGTCCATCAAATGGGTTAGAATCAAGGTTTATTGAATTATGTGTAATAAAAACTTCATTGAATATTAATTTCATTACAAGCATTCATCTTTTGAGTTTCTTATTCTTTTGTATGTTTTTATATTTATGTTGTTTTGTTTAAATGTATTTTAAATAACTTGTGTTTTTTTTTAAAATCATAATTAAAAATTATAACATTTGATACATGGGGCACGGTGAACGAGCATCAGCCTGTTTGGCTGGTGTACCGAAAGTCCTGGGTTTGAATCCTTGTGAAGGTTAGGATTTGTTCCTGGGAGTATAGGGTGGGGTAAAGTAAAGGCAGCTTGGCATTGTTCTGGCCACACCATTCCCCATATGCCACCTATCCCCTAGTATCTTTTAAGTTTACAGACGTTCCTTCTAGATAGAAGATTATTATGTCCACTAGGCCCAAAACTCCTGCAGGGCGACAGGGACCCGTCGGTGGCAGGGCTAGAACCCGCGACCTGTCAGTTGGTTTTTGGTTGACAGTCCGGTGAACTAACCGCTGGACCAGAGTATGCCATGGCCACAGAAACTGGTGAACGCTGCTTCACCTGCTTTATGGATCAATTTGGTTCAACAGGATACTCTATTTTTTACTTTTTTTTTTATACATTAAGAAGTCTACATTTCCTATTACCTTCAATAGATTTCCAACTTAATCAGGAGACATACAATTTTGTAAACCAAAAAGCAATTAATATTTCTTGCATTTCAGGCTACTTTTAGTAAAGTCTAAAGTAGTTGGCATAATAAAGTTTTTAAAGAATTAACTGTAGTTGGGCTAACATTTCTAGCCTACTAATTTTTTACTAAAAGTAAAAGATTTAGTAAATGCCTAGATTATTAAATCCTAGACCTCTAGGTCTTCATCATCTCTATAGGTCTAACTAGTTTAACTTGATTAATAGTTGGATTTTTAACACATAAAAAATACTTTAGACCTATAGGCCTATATATCCATTTGCCTACCATTGTTTAATGTTAGGGCTTTGGTAATAAAGGGAGAAAACAAAAATACAAACCCTTTTGTGGGACGCAATTACTAGTGTTAGCACCCTTTTCGATGTCTACGCGTCAGATCACATGATCAAAGAGAGCGGAAGACATTTTGTCGGCTTGCTACAACAAGCCTATGAAAGTATTCCCTATCAACTTTGGCATTATACATTAGATTATGTGATGCAGTCTTATTCGTGCTAATAACATGGCTCTTAAAAAAGTAAAAGGGACTCTCGAACGAGTTCTTGATAAGAACTTACAGGATCTTGTTAGAGGCATTAGGAATCATAAGGAAAATGAGGTTATTATCATACTATTTGTGTATTACCTTTTATCGATAATAACTTAGGGTTGTAGTTTTCGTAGTCATCGGCGATCATTTGTAATAATCAGTATATATTTAAAATACGAAGGCCCACGTTATTGTTTTTAAAATAAAGAACATTAACATAAAATAATCATCCACTTCAATGATTCCCTATTCTCAGAACTTGGTAATAGTCTTAAAATATTTACTTTCTGAGTCTCATGAAAAGAGGGCGTGATAACAGTGACAGTTATTAACGTCTGTTAAACCATTTGCTAAGAAATCGTCTAATTTGGATGGATTCTAGGCCTAATGCTAAGTATGAGGTGTATTACTATGACATGCTTCTAAAACGGAATGGAGCAATGGCAATACTAAAATGAAAGGAATAGGCTACCACAAGAAATCCACATTTCTGTTAATAAAAATCCGGGCTTTTAAGTTCAAGCCTAGCCTAATTCTAATTCCTAATTTGAAAATAATTTGGGTCTAGAGTCTAGGCCTACTTAGACTGCTCTTAGACTTTAGAGACAATGATAATTAACTAATCTTACAAATGAATAATTATCTTCTTGTTCATATCCACTCATTTTATATTTGGTGGATTTTTAAATTGTGTAGAGTGTAGACCTAGCCTACTGACAAAAAAAGCCTATTACTATAATTAAATTTTAAGTTTTTTTATACTTCTGGTTATGGTCTCATGAACATATATAAAGGCCTATTCAAATACTTATTTTGCAAATAAAATTTTAACATGGACAATTAAATTGACAAGCTAAAGTAGACATATAAAAAAAGTGTTTGAGAAGGAAAGAATTTTAGTTAAATGAAATAAATTTGTAAATCATTTTATTGAAAAAGTTCATTTTAATTCAGTTGACCTGAACAGTGTTATTTCTGAAGCAATGAATTATTATGAGTGCACAATTAAATACAAGTAGTTAAGAGTGAATCTAAATCATTTTATATCAAAATGCTCATGGCTTATATTTAAAAAGGAAGTATAATTGCAAACTTTTTGAAAAGAGACACCTTAAAATGGTAGAACTGTTTCTGCTATGTAAGCAAATTTAGGCCTATCTGGCTGCAGAGTTTTGCATTGATGATTTTCAAAAAAATCCATTGATAATTTTATATATATATTCCAAGTTATTAACTATTGATGATGTTAATTCATTGTCCATTAATGATAAAACTGATTTTTAGGCTCTTATAACTTTTTTTTTATTATGATTTTAATTGTAGCATTATTGAAAACACTATTGTTTCCTTAATAAAATAGCTCATATATTTGTCATTATTCCGCTTCCAGAGTAAATACATTGCCGAATGCATTGATGAAATTAAGCAAGAGCTCAAGCAAGAAAACTTGGCCATCAAAGCAAATGCCGTGAACAAGCTGACCTATGTAAGAATATTTAGTATTAACTATAGTTTCTCATTGAGTAATACTTTCCAATAAGGCTTTGATTGATCCTCTCTGTCAGTTTTGAACATTTCAGTATTTTAACTTAATTATACTTTTGTATTGTTGAACAGATATTTATAAACAATGTAAAAAATGTCTATGACTTATAAATAAAAATTTGTTTATCTTCACCAAGTCTTTTCATTGGGTGCACAGTGGCCAGGTGGCGGTGTGTTTGGCTGGCGTACTGAAAGTCCTGGGTTCTGGTGCAGGCTAGGTTTTTTTCCTGGGTGTGGAGGGTGTTTCTGAGTATACCCAGCTTTGATAGGTACCTGACCTTAGTTGGGGTGAAGTAAAGGCGTCTGTGCATAGTGCTGGCCACACAATCACCTAGTATGTCGTGGCCACAGAAACTGGTGAACGCTGCTATGGATCAATTTGGTCCGACGGGATACATTTCATTCATTTCATTACAATCCAGAAATAATATATCTTTACATTTTTTTAATGAAAGAAATTAAGGTCATATAGTTTTATGAATTTTTTCATTGGTATTGATTTATAAAATAGTGTTCATTATTTGTTTGTTTTATAGCTTCAAATGTTGGGCTATGACATCAGCTGGGCTGCTTTCAATATCATTGAAGTCATGAGCTCTACAAAGTTCACTTTTAAAGTAAGACATATTTATATATTGTGTTTTTTTAAACATTAATTCTGGCTTTCATTCCTTTTGTTTTTCATGATGAAAGTTTCTACTAAAAAAGTGCTAGTCCATCCTATGTTTAAACAACGGAATATTTCTAATTTTAATTTAATGCCAACTTTTACTCCACAGAGAATAGGATATTTAGCAGCAGCACAGTCATTTCATGAAGGTACTGATGTCCTCATGCTGACAACAAACATGATAAGAAAGGTAAGTTTCTCTTTTGTTGCTGACATTGATGTAGGACATATATATATCTTATTTAAAAACATGTAGTATAACAAAAAGTAGATGTATAAAGCTTTTTAAAGATTTATTTCCTTTATCTCTAAATTTTTGTTCACCTTGTATAAGAGGCAGGTGCCAATCCCATCTGAAAGGCTTTTCGTTCCTGGAAAAAATATGGAAAAACTAAATTTGCATGAAATTTTTCTCCCCACACCTTCACAAAAATCCAGACTTTGCCCCTGATCAGCAGTATCTTCTTGGGGATGTATTGACAGCACTGACCTCTAGTTGGCAATAGTTTGATAAAATGAACACTAGTTATAAGCATATTGTGCTACAATGAACATCTTTCAGGGCTGGTTAACATTGGTTACAAAGCAGACATTTAAATCCAAAAATTTTTCTGACATCTATAGTCGGAAGTGGGGTGTGTCTATGTCAAAATGAAATGGCAGCCATCCTCGAGGAACAATGGCATAGTTTCTTGAGTAACTGCCTTTTGCCTTTCTCCTGACTTGCCTCTTTGCACTCTTTGCTGCCAGGTTGGCCTTTGCTATTTGTGTGCCCTCTCGCACAGCAGCACGTCATATGTTGCTGTCCTCGGCACTAGGTTAGACTTAAAAGCGAGTTGCCAATTAATCCATATAAAAAGCAGATCAATGACTTACCACAAGGCGTTAAATAGTAAAAATTTTTATAGCGTATTAAATATTTAATTGTTCATTATGAATATCTTTTTATAAGGTTATGGAATGGAGTCTGAGAAATCGAGCAAAACAGTTTATTAGCATGAAAAACCCCCCACAGCAAAGTAGTTAGTAGATTTACATTGCCCACCACTTACATAATAACCCATCTATCTAATACAATGGAGAGATTCCTGCAGTCGTATTTATTTTTACTTATATCACTTATGTTAGCAATCAGGCAGCAAAGAAACCAGTGTGTGCAATACCACTGAGTTCTTTCCATCTCTGACATTTTATATAAAAAGATAGATGTTTCAAGAAACCTTATTGGCCAAATAAGAGCATGCCAGATTTTTATCCGTATGGGTTTAAATTAATATGGCCAGATTTTTTAAATGATACTTTAATTCTATTACTTTGTTTTTTACCTGCATTGATGAGAAGAAATATTAAAGAAAGTAAACATGGTTTCATATTTTGGTTGACCCTGTCACATGCCAATTTTATGCTCATTTATTTTTTTATGTTTTGTTACTTTAAAAGGAATTGGTAAGTTGCCAGAGATTGTTTTTTTTTTTTTTGTTAGCATTTCTAACAATCAGGTTTCTTGGAGTTAGTTGTGAAGTTGGCTTAGAACTAATTCCCTGCATGCAGCGCATGCCACTTTTGATTTATGAACAGCGCGATTATTCAGACCAAAACATGAAAGTAAAAATAAATTGAAAAGCTAAATTTTACTTACACAATAAATGTTTTGTAATCTAAAATTTGATTTTTTTTACCCAGTCTTTTTTATATATATTTTTTTGTCCAAGTTTTGTTTAAAAAAATAACTGTTAACTCCTACAGGAAGTGAATAACTTTTGTGTCGCATGGAGTTTTAGCATTCTTTTGTGTTTGTTTTAATTACTGTCCCACAAAGGCTTTGGTGGTAGTAAAAAAAAACTGTAATTTAGGACAATTAAAAATTGTATGCAGAGGAAATGGAAGCTTCTAGAAATCTGGTGAAGTGGCTTAATTTTCTGTTGTAGCGGCTGCATCCATTTGATTTCATCTCGACTCTTTGAAATTCATACTTTTAGGCAAAATGTGGCTTATCTTGTTGGGTTTACTAAACCATTCACAGATGTGTTGGCCTCCTTAATCCGGAGTCTTCCAAAGTGACCTACTTAATCTGTATTCTATTGTAGTGACCCACTTAACCAGCAGTCACAAAGAAATTCTTGTCGGTTACAAGTGGGAAGAAAATTTGAAACTTAACTTGCAGATTTTTAAAATAATTTTTATATAACTGTTTAGGTGTCATGTATTTTTCACTTCAACAAATGTGGCCATGTAGAGTGATCATAATTGTTTGTTTTTTTACAACCATTAAAAATGCACTACCTTCCCTATATTTTTGTGTGTGTCTTTTTGAGCCTTAGAGTTATTTGATGACACTTATCTATTCCAGAGAAAAATAATCATAACAAGTTTGTTTAAACTGAAATAAATGCATGCTGGAGGCTGTATAATTAATGATCAGTGTAATGGAGGCTATTGTGCACTTACCTAAATAATGCGTGCGCACACACACACTGTTTAATTCTAGGCTGTGCCTCAGCTTGATAAAATTTGACCTACTTTTCTTTTGTGTGTGTGTGTGTGTGTGTGTCTTGAGTTGTTGGCCAATAAAAAAAAAAGAGAGGGAGAGAGAGAGATCTTTGTATCATTAAATGACTTATGTTAGGAAGCAGCATGACCTGGCTATGTGTTAGTCACCATATTTACAGCTTTTCCCTCCTGTTGTCAGGCCTGTTTCTTTACAGACAGATAGGAGCACTTTAATGAGATAACAAACAGAAATACTCAGACACTAGTTTAATAATGATATTCTTGGTATAATGAAGTGTTGATGCAGTTGATAAAAAAAATGTTACCAAGAAAAGAAAGAAAAAAAAGTTGTTTAATTGCCAAGACACCTAAGAAAAAACAATTAAGGATCAGGGCCCGTTATGTTGATTGAAAAAGGGAAAGTGAAAAATAAAGACAGTTTTATGTTGTGTATCACTTTTGTAGGTCGATTTAAAAGCAACAACAATATATTTTTTTACGGTTTCAGTTTCAACTCAGGCAAATTCTGGCTTGCTAATTTAATGCTTTATTTGTTGGATACAGGACATGAGCAGTCAAAACATGTACGACTCGGGTGTTGCGCTCAACGGTCTGTCCTGCTTTATCACGCCCGACCTGGCCAGGGACTTGGCCAATGACATCATGACCCTGGTAAGCCCACAGTGATAAATATGATGAAAGAATTAGGCCATCTACCTCCATCATGAACAGTATTTTTATGATGGTCATCAAAAGCCAGCAATGTTTTAACAAACCCCTTAACAAATGATTATGCTTGTCCTAAATTGCTTAGTGCCTTTCTTATAGTATCCCTGCTCATTGCAGTATTAGATATAGTTGGAAGCAATTTGTTGAACTTGGCTCCAAGGAAAAACTGTCATAGCTTGGTTTTATCCTGTAAAATGACTGAATAGCTATCTGACACAATGGACAGGCTGTGGGTATTTTTGCTTCATTTATACAATTAGAAGAATTATATATTAAGTAATGTAAATTATTCCCATCATAGGGCCTGTGAAATGCATAAGTTTATGGGACATGGTGGCTGAGTATCAGCACGTTCGGTGAAGGCTAGGGTTTGTTCCTGTGTAAGGAGGGTTTACCTGAGTCTACCCAGCTCTGATGGGTACCTGACATTAATTAGGGAAAAGTTAAGGCAACTGGGCACTGTGCTGTTCACACAATCTCTCAGTATGCTGTGGTCACAGAAATATGTGAGTTACTTAATATTAAGATTCACAGATGATTTCAAATTTCATTTGTCAAGAGTGTCAGCTGACAGGCAGTAATATATTTTTTTCTCACAATTTCAGATGACATCATCGAGGCCATACCTGCGTAAGAAAGCAGTGCTTATCATGTATAAGGTGTTTCTAAAGTTTCCTGAAGCATTGCGGCCTGCATTCCCAAGACTGAAAGAAAAGCTGGAAGATGCTGATCCAGGTAAAACATTATTTAAAATCTTGTACAGTCGGTTTTATCTTTAAATCAATATTGTCAGATTTGATCTACAGCATTGAGTAAAACACTTTCATTGCTCCATTGGCTACTTAAAACGCTTGCAGTTTTGAAAAAAAGAGGTGTCACCCTTTGTTAGAATCAAAATTTGAACTAGTGTCACTCTTGGTCATTGAATGGACATCTTACTATTCCTGTTGGGCAGGGGTATGACAGGGATGGTAAACATACAAAGTGCATAGAAATATTGCAGGCGGTGAAAAAGATAAATACATAAAAGCTAGATATATGTGAAACATGCAAGCAGAGACAGATTAAAAGATAGAAAATGATAGATATTTAACCCTTTACTGGGCAGACGTTTTTCCATTTTCTAGCTCTGCGCGGGCAAGATTTTTTAGGATTTTTCAACGCACGTATTTATTTGTTTGAGAAGCTATTTTATCCATTGTTACTTCTTCAAACAATTTCATTGAAAGTAGCTTAACTGAGACTGGTTAGCCACAGGCCAATTGGGGCCAGTTTGTTCCCTAAATTTTTCTATTTTTATTTAATTTGTTACATTTTTCACCCATGGGGAGGGGGGGGGGTCTCCCGATAGTCCCTCTCGTCTACTTCAAGATCAGACTCACAATTTTCTATATATCTTTTTTCACTGTCGGAAAAATCGAAAGTAGGCCACTATCGATGTCACTATCAAACTTAACTTCACCCGATTAAAAAAATCCCCTAACTTAAAGGCCCATTAAACGAAACCAGAAGAACGCCTAACTAAGACCTGAAGGCTCCATCACACCACTTTGCGAAAAAAAATGTTTAAAATATGAAAAAATAAACTTACAGTAATGAAAAATTTACTAGAGATACTTCAGACATTATATAAACCAGAAATAAACAAACGGAATGCTCCCGAGATCTCGGACTAAACAAGAAAGCAGCCTGAACTATATAAACTGTTACAGACGTTTTCTGGCGTTTTGCCCATATCGGTAGTGGACGTTTTCGGCCGCTGTGCCCGGTAAAGGGTTAAAGAGCTGCTGAGACTGATAAAATTAATTAAAGAATTTTTTTATAAGCAAATAGCTATAAAACATGAGCAGTTGGCGTTATTTATGATTACAAATTGTCTGTATATGTGTGTAGAAAAAAATTCATATCTTCTTACGTTGCTATTTCTGGTCATTTTCACAGGTGTTCAGTCAGCGGCTGTCAACGTCATCTGCGAACTGGCGCGGAAAAATCCACAGAATTATCTCTCCCTGGCACCCCTCTTCTTCAAGCTCATGACAACTTCGACTAACAATTGGGTTCTTATTAAAATCATCAAGTTGGTAAGTATTCAGCCCACAGTTTTCATTAAAAACAACAAGTTAAATTGCTTGGTGTTGCACGGTGTAACAATTAGGCTACATTTTCATTACAAAAAAAAAACAACTAAGGAGAATCGAACCGAAGCCAGGCGGGTACTCTAACCACTATACCATGGAGTATATGTGGAGGAATATACAATGACTTCGCAGGTTAATTTTTACCAATGGGCATTGAAATTGACACAAACATCCAACTTTACATATAGAGAGATATCTTATCCCAGTAAATTTAAGTTGTGGTTTTTAGTTCCAGAAACATTTTTGAAAAACAAGTCAGTTAGTTAGTCAGTCAGAATTTTACAAAAAGTTACTTTTACTTTGTCTAATTACTTTCTAATAATTAAATAATTATCATATAATTCTTGAGTAATAAAACAATATTTTTAAAGTCTGTTTTTTTAAACACTGTATTACCTTGTTACCAACAGTTCAGTGCATTGACTCCCCTGGAGCCCAGGCTAGGAAAGAAATTGATTGAGCCTTTAACCAACCTGATTCACAGGTAAACATGTGTACATAGTTATATCGCTTTCTGTCATTGTAATTTATATTAGAACCAAATTTTGTTATTTGTAAGGTAATGAAGAAGTTTACAATGTATGGTTGATTGTTTTTTTTCTGTTTTTTTTTGCCACCATTGTGCACTGTTTCCCAACCAATGTCAGAGATAATATTAGTAACAGGACAAGTTCCATCTTTTATTCCCTAAGTGACAACCAGGCTTGTTCATCTTGCAGTGGCTTGACCTGCTGTTTTGTTTCTTACCTGGCAAGCGATTGTTTCATAGGTTGGAACCAGACTTCCCATCAGGCATTGCTGAGCTTTTCAGTCTGGCCGTGGCATGTCCAGGTTCATAGGTTGACCTGTGAGACAGTAGCCTCACATGTCAACTACTGGTCCATATGGGCGATAAAAAAATAAAATATGAATAATGCATGCATGGCTTTTTTCTCTATTGCAGCACCTCCGCAATGTCCCTGTTGTATGAATGCATCAACACTGTGATAGCGGGTAAGTGGCAGAGTTGTCTGGATACTCAGTTTCCTGTTACTTGACAGGGTTTAAATAAATAAATTGATCTAATTTCAAGAAAAAAAATTAGGTTCACTAGAAAAAATAATGAAAAAATTTTGTCATAGGTTAACAAATCTCTTAGAAAATACTCATTAAATTTTAATTAGTCAATATTTGTATTAGTCTTGTTTATGATTCCTCATGATTTACTTTAAGACATTTAAAGACAAGGTTTCTTTTTAAAAATGTTAATCTAACAATTGTACTTCAACTACTTTACATTTGTTAATTTTTTTACTTTAAAGAGAAAAAAACTTCAATCAATGTTTTAAAATAATTGTGTTATGACTGTTTATTTATAGCTATTTTTGTGTGTTTTATTGGAACAAAACTGAATAATAATCGATCACCATCAGGTTTTAATTTACAGAAATCAAAATGATGTTCATTCTTGTTTAGTTTGTTAGCAATTTGTTGATTATGACATTTTCTGCATGTGGATGTTCTTAATTTCCCACATTTTTTCTTTCATTTTGAGGCATTACAATAATGACCTTCAGGTGTTAAAATCTGATTGGTTAATACTTTAGGGTGGCAGTTACTTTATCATGCCATTTTTTTTTTTAATTTAATTATTTATTTAATGAATTGATTATGTTTATTTATTTTTTTGTATATTATTTCATTAATTTTGTTATAATTTCAAATTTATTATTTTGTTTCTTTATGTATCATTTGAGAAAAAGAAATCCCAGATAAGTGAGGTTGATTTGTTTTTTTTTCTTTCCTCTTTCACTTACAGTTCTCGTTTCTATATCTTCAGGCATCCCAAATCATACAGCTTCCATACAGGTATCTCTAAACATTATTACCATGCTATCATCCTTTTTTTGGTTGGCCTCTTTTTTTTTTTTTTTAATGGTTTTTGGTTTTAACTCTTTTCTAACATTATTTCAGCACCCCCGAGAGCCTCATGTCATTGCTTTTGAGTATTTATCTGTGTGCCAGTTGTGCCAAGAGGGTTTAGAATTTTTGAAGAGTTTTTTAAAAATATGACCCACCCCCTACAGATGTTGCGAGAGTTGTACAAAATCTGCTTGTGAAAATTGGTGTAAACAATAAATAATGATGAATATAGCTTTGAGCTAGGGATGTTGAATGATAATCAGGAATGAAATGATCTGTTTTGAATTTGATTACCCATTTCTAAAATACATTTTTAGTTTCACCAGAAGGTAAATCTTTTCCCAAGTAATCCAACGACTTTATTGTTTCCGAAGAGACAAAGATTTAAATGTTATGATTTAGTATAAAAAACACCAAATTGGCTTTCCTGACCTGCAAGGTGTGTGTGTGGGGGGGTAACTACAGTATGCAATTTTAGTATGTAGGATACGAGGACAAAAAGTAATAATTGGTTAATTATTGGATTTTCACAAATTTCGTCGTGGTCATTTCGCAATCACCTTAAGTTATTTTTTCATGTTTTGATAAAACTAAAAAAAAATGAATAACTATTACTTCGTAATGTAACTTTGATACATTTTTTGGTTTAAGATATTGGGTATTTGCCTCATAATAGAAGACTGTGTAAACTATACATTTCAACTCAACTCAAAACCCACAAAAATGACTTAGGCAATTGTGAAATGACCGTGACGAAATGATGATCAATTTCAGTAACAAAAAAAATAATAACAAACCTACTTTGAACCTATATCATATATTGGGAGAGGTACTTAAGATACATTAGACTTGGAGTCAAAGCCCCCCCCCCCCCAAAAGTTGTTTCAAGGCTAGCTTTTAAGCTTCTCTTCAACATCTGTGTCATATTGATTGAAATGGAATAAACGAATGCTGTTTTTTTTATTCTTTTCTCTCCCCTTCTCTTGGATTTGGCATGTTACTTGAACAAATATATAGGTCTAATTCACTGTTTACTAGCCTTTACTAAAACAAATTGCGCCTTCTTTCATATATCTCTGATGAAATGCTTGTTAAAAATAATGTTAAAAAAAATGTTGTGTGGCATAATGAAAAAATCTTTATTTTGTAAAGAATTAATCCAACTCAATTAAATAGAAAACAAACAACATTTATTATAGATTGAGACTCAACAATATTTTATAAGGACCAGTTGATTTGAAATTTTGGTCAATTAAATAAGAAATAAAAAAAGTCAAAAATAAAATAACATCATCATTTGGTTTGCTAAACTAGCAAGAGAAATGTTTCTGTTCTTTTTAACTTATTGAACCCATTCCTAACACCAGATACTTTTACTGCCAACTCACTACTATCTTCATTTCTTTAACATCTGATTGCATTGTGGAGACATTATCTGAACGCATTATGGTTGCAGTTGGAGATAAACTAACTTTATAAGAAAATAATTTCTCAAGAGATTTGAAATCCATATATTATATCTGCATGATGTAAAAATGAAATACATTGTATTACAGAAATATAAAAACCCTGAAAGTCCCAACTTAAAGCATATGTGTAGTTTTGTTTATCCCTAATTGTTACAGCATTTTTATGGTGTCCTTAACAATCAAAGTTGTTTAATGATTGTACATCAGATCCAATGTTTTATAGTTTAATCTGTGCAAACCTTAAGTATTTTAACAAGCTACTTATTAACTTAAATTATAAGTATAAGAAATACAATGATGATCTTTGAGAATGAGACATTTAAAAAATTTACCTTGTTAACCTTAACCATGCATGAACTAATGATCTAACACATTCATGAATTTGTCATATCTTACAGCTACAAAAAAAGCCTAAATCCCTAAAGGTTCTAATACTATATGTTAAAATATATATACTGGCTTATACCTTATTCAATCGTTCAGTTTCACTTACTACCTGCGACTTAACACTGATTTTATACAATGCAAATTAATTTATGAGCAGCATAGATATACAGTTACAGTATATTGAATGCAATGTTATCATCTGTTCTGTTAATTATGAGTATTCTCTGTGGCCATTTTGTTTAGTTTATTTATTAACAAGCAACTAATCATCCAGTGAGTGTACAATTAATGTTAACTCATCCAGTGAGTGTACAATTAATGTTAACTCATCCAGTGAGTGTACAATTAATGTTAACTCATCCAGTGTGTGTACAATCAGTGTGTGTCCAATGAGGCTAAACTAAGTGTCATTGTCCCTACCCTAAACTCATAATGTTGGTATTTACTGTTGGCTCTATCAATGTATCCCTGACGGAATAGAATTTCAGTTTTCTCCCTGCGGAAGGGCCCAACCTTTTTTTTCTGTGTGGAAAGCTCTGCTTGTTGATATATTTTCAATGTGTGTGTGTGTGTGTGTTAATATTTTTCATTGTGTTTAAAACTGAAGGACGGCTAAGTTCTCTCTAGGGCATGGCTATTGTGTTCTAGGAAATGGCTAATGTTTTTTTTTTACTGTGTGACAATGTGCTTTCAGTTTATAGGATTGTATCAATTGTGTATGTGACTGGTTAAACAACTGTTGGTTCCTGTATAATGTCTCTGTTTCAATACATTCCCAGCTCTGCGTGCAGAAACTCCGTATTTTAATTGAGGATTCCGACCAAAACTGTAAGTATTCAATATAGTAGATAGCTTTATCTTTAGCCTTTAAAGATATGCTTATCTTTACTTAGCAAAGTTTACTATAAACATTTATCTTGTGTTTTTGATTGACTGTTTAACCTTGACCTTTTGGGCACGTCTGGCATAGCCACGGTCCTGGGTTCAAATCCTGGTGAAAGCTTGGATTTGTTCTCAGGTCCGGAGGGTGTCCCTGAGTCTTTTTCAGCTCTGATGGATACCTGACTTTAGTTGGGGTAAAGTATAGGCAGCTGGGCATTGTGCTGGCCACACAATCCACTACCATGCCATGGCCACAGAAACTGGTGGACGCTGTTTCACCAACCCTATGGATCAATTTGGTCTGACGGAATTGCTTGACTGTGTTTACCTGACTTTTGTTTAACATTGACTGCAGCCCTTTCTCAATTGGTCGGTTTTGTCCCGTCATCTCACAGTGAAGTACCTGGGCTTGCTGGCCATGTCCCGCATCCTGGCCACACACCCAAAGTCTGTTCAAGGCCACAAGGATCTCATCCTGCAGTGTCTCGATGACAGAGATGAATCCATCCGCCTGAGGGCTTTAGATTTACTCTACGGAATGGTGAGCCTTTTACAGTTTTCATCAACAAGTTTCTTTAGCTCCTTCTAAAGCTAAATGTATAGGCTGTATTTGCAGTGAACTGTTAATAAACATTTGAGTTAGTCAGTCTCATGGGATTCCACTTGTTCCTCAGGTGTCCAAGAAAAACTTGATGGAAATTGTGAAGAAGCTGATGGTCCATATGGACAAGGCTGAGGGCTCTCACTACAGGGATGAACTCTTGTCCAAGACTGTAGAGATTTGCAGTCAGTCCAATTACCAATATGTCACAAACTTTGAATGGTAAATGTTTACGATTTTAAAAGAATAATTATAGATAGGATAGACGTAATAATCTCAACCTCAAAAGTAAGTAGTGACGTATGACACAAAAAATATGACATGTTTGGGTAGATACATCGGTAAACATTTTTTATAGAAATAGAGATTGCTTTAGACCATATGAAAAGCAGAACGTATTAGCATAGGATCTAGACTGGTTGAAGGTATCTTCTTCTTCATTATACTGTGGAGACCCTGTTATACCCAAAGAAAAAGTCCACAATGTAAGGATAAGTTGATTGCGAATGATCTGGGATTAAATTGTGCATTGCTACTTATAATATTTGTAACATACACTAAGAGATTTAAGCCAACGACAAAGTTTCATTTGTTAGTCCAACCCTTCAGAAATGACTTGAAAGTTGGCACAGAAGGGGCAGTGATGGAGTCTAAGTCCAATGAGTTCCACAGTCTAATAGCTGATGGAAAAAAAAGAATATTTGTAAACGTCGGTGCGTGTGTGTGGAACATGCAGTTTGAGCATATAATTGATTATATTTTATTTGTTGAACTACAATGTTCTATTATGGATAAAAGGATTGAACATTGGACTTAGTGTAATCTGATTACTTCAACATTAATATAACATTATTGTATTATATTTGTTCCACCCTGAGATATTCAATTTTTAATACTAATCTGATTGTCATAGTAAATATTCACTGTATATGTCTGAATACCTGCATGATAGTGAACCAAAACTATGGATAAATTTCAGTTTAATGTCTAGTATTAAAAATCTGTAAAAGGGTAGATATAGATTGCATTTATGCAATATAGTGATAAATGCAAATCCTTTGAGGCTTACCAGCAGTAATGATTTGTGTGATTTGAATAGGTACGTAAGCATCTTGGTTGAACTGACAAGGATGGAAGGCACAAGGCACGGCAGACTAATAGCCAATCAAATGTTGGATGTGGCAATAAGGGTACAAGCCATTCGGCACTTCGCTGTATCACAGATGGTATTTATTGCATTTTATTGTACATTTATTTTAATTTGTATGTTTTTATGTGAAAATAGATTTTTGCTTTTCTAAACTTAATTTTTCATTCACTTTTGCCCTTCAATAATGAGGATTTTAAATATTTTTTTTAGGCCATCTTATTAGAAAATTCTCATGTGCTGGCCAATAATTCTCAGAGAAATGGAATTTGTGAAGTCCTACACGCTGCTGCATGGATCTGCGGAGAATTTTCAGAGTAAGTTTAATGGAGATATTTCTTCTTCTGTTTTATTCAGTCCTTGCAGTCAATACCAGACAAATATACAGGTTTCTCTAGCATTGTTATTCTGGTTTTTTTTTCTTTTTGTGGCTTTTTTTCCAACCCTGCAGTTTAAGAGAGTTTCCAATTTTGCACCCATCACCTGCAAGTGGTTCTCCGGGATAAGGATTTTTGTGGGCTGAGGTGGGGTTGGCCTATGGTCCATTCTCCACCATCCACAGTGTTCCTCAAATTCTTAGGATACTGTTTGTGCCTTTTTATATTTAGATTCTTGAAATGCTGTGTGGAATTGTCACATCCTGGATCCAGGCCCCCTTCACGACAGTACACTCCTCATCTCCATGCTACCGACACCAGAGCTCTCCTAACAGGAGGTGCGCAAAAACCTCTATCCTGGGTAGTGCAATCTGTATCTCTGTCAAACAGCACCACAAAGGGGGTACAAGTTTTACGTGCCCGGGTTATTCCCAATGCACAACCCACTATTAGTCGCCTTTCACGGCATGCAGATGGGACTAAGCAGTGGGGTTATTCTTTCACCTGGTCGTTTCCAGGACCCCGATACCCACAAAGGGGTTACTGGTGATACATTTTGAGAAGCCTTTTTCAGACTGAAATGACCATTTTATTGTGTGTCAAGAAATTTTCATTCAGATTATAGGCTTAAACCTTTGTTTATCTTTATTGCAGACATTTGAACAACCCTAAAGCTACCCTGGAAGCCATGCTTAAGCCAAAGATCACATCGCTGCCTGGTCACATTCAGTCCATCTTTGTCCAGAACATCCTGAAACTGTACGGCAAGATTCTGAAGGCGGCCGAGGCCAAGGAAGATGAGTCCTTGAAGAAAGAGGTTCACAGCCTGCTCCAAGAGAAGCTGCCTCTGTTTATTCAAAGTGGAGACCTGGAGGTTCAAGAAAGAGTAGGTTGAATATTGTGCTGGCTTGAGAAGTGGAAACAGCATTTTGGTCCATGGGGCTTTGTGAAGCATTGCTTACCAGTTTGTTTTAGTCAGGGCATACAAAGGGATTGTGTGGCCAACATAATACCAAGCTGCCTTTTCTTTCCCCAACCTTATGTCAGATGCCTATGTATACTTTTGCAATGGAAACTGGTGAGAGCTACTTCAGTAATCCCATGGTCTAAAAGTGATCCTTTATATTTTTTTTATTCGAAGTACCTTGAGTTTATGTTGCACCTATGTAGGGATGGATATTGTAGTGACTGTTGGATTTAAAAAACCACTTCAATTCATACAATAAACTTAAGTCCTTTGAGAAAACACAAGGAAAACTAATAAATACACAAACATAAGCCAGTTGAAAAGTCAATGGTCTAGACATCAAATATATCTTACACAATAGCCAGCGACAACAGTCCTATCAGCAATACACCTCCAAGCAGTCTCGGTAACAGTCCTCTTTTATACACAAGCTTAATTCACACAAATTGAATTGGCATCCACTCCCAACATTGGCCCTAACAGCATTAACATATGCCCTTCCCTACACTAAATCACGTCCGCTGTCAAACCTCTTCATCACAGATGTAATGTTCTACCTGTTAAACTATTCCTACATTGTTTACCTTAGGCCTGCAGCATCCTTCAGATAGTCAAGTACATCGTCAAACTGGAGGAGAAGGGAGCCGCTGTGGCGGATGAGGTGGAGAGCTTGTATGCCGGGGAGCTGAATCCAGTGGCACCCAAAGCTCAGAAGAAGGTCCCAGTCCCTGAAGGGTAAGTAAAGGCTGACTAGCTTCAAATAATAGACACTTGACACTTATGCACAGGAATTAAAATGCATTAATATAAGCACAGCTAACCAATCAGATCTGGACAATGGCTGATAGTTGAATTGCAGAAGGAAAAAAATATATAAGAAAGATGTTGATATTTAACTTGACCAAAACAAGTTGGATGTACCACTCTTCCAGTTTTTTAAACTGACTTTGTCTGTAGCTGCTGTCAGCATCAATGTACATGCAAGAAGACATTGAAAGTCATAACTGACTTTTTGTGCAATGTATTGGAATTGTAGGCGGCTGGTTAGCAAAGTCGACAGCAAGCTCGACTCCCAAGCGCAGATTCAGGGGTTCGACCCTTGGTGCAGACAGCTATAAATCCACTGCCGACTTGGAGAGGAGATGAGCGCCGCCAAGTCTACCAAGCCCAAGAGAGGACTAATGGACACTGGGTGTCCATTAGCTCCCCCCAACGACCGTCAAGGTTAAGGGACTAAGAAAGAAAAGAAAGATTGGAATTGTCAGTTACATAGACATTCTTGAAATTTATTTGTTTTGGACAGATGATTTATCTTAATAGGGGCACGGTGGCCGAGCGGCAGCGCGTTCGGCTGGTGTACGAAAGGTCCTGGGTTTTAATGCTGGTGACGGCTAGGATTTGTTCTCTTGTCTGGAGGGTGTCTCTGAGTCTATCCAGCTCTGATGGGTACCAAACTTTAGTTGGGGTAAAGTAAAGGCGGCTGAGCATTGTGCTTGGCACACAATTCCCTAGTATGCCGTGGCCACAGAAACTGGTGAATGCGGCTTCTCCGGCCCTATGGATCGATTTGATCTGATTGGATACTTTATCTTAATATTATTATCGTTCTTGCATCCAGTCTCTCCTCAGGCTTATAACTATAATGTTCAAATAACAGATTTCTTTAATTATACACATTAAGATAATATCAAAGTCACACACTAATTCATAGTCACTTAAAGCGTTGCTATAGCTTTATCAAGAGTGAAAAATGTCTTTTTGAAAAGAACTACATTAACTACTGGCTAGCTAATTGGTGTCTGCTCCCTCTGACCCACTCTATCTTCGCTAGCAAACCGTGGTTCCATTTTTCTCTATGCGCTACTATATCCGTGCACATCCTACCATAGTTGTGGGATATTTCAATGACATTTACCTCACCCATTGATTTCCCCAACCCTACAACCACACTATGTATTACACATTGAATCAAACATAAACTTCACTAACAATGCTATGTATCTTTTGACTTTGACAGACATGTAATAGATTGAAATGTTGTATCTTTGTATTGCAGCCTAGATTTAGACAAGTGGATCAATGAGCCAGTGGAGGACAGTTCAGATGAAGAAGTGGGCGGGACAGCATTCTTCTTAGCTACAGATGACCAACACAGGTCTGTTCATTGACTATATGCAAATTTGTCATGTGTTTTGTATGAACACGGTGGCCAAGAGGCAGTGCATTCAGCCGGCATATTGTAAGGGCCTGATTTCAAATCCTGGTGAAGGTTAGGATTTGTTTCCAGGTCTGGAGGATGCCACAGTGTATACCCAGCTCTGATGGGTACCTGAAATTAATTGGGGGCAAAGTAAGAGCATTGTGCTGGCCACACAATCCCCTAGTATGTATAACATGGCCACGGAAACTGATGTTTGCTGCTTCACCGGCCCTATATGGATCAATGTGGTCAGGCAGGATTACTTTTCCTGTAGGCTTTCTAATCATATTAGTTTAATCACAGGATTGTTTCCCTTGTTTTTCTTCTCTTTTATTGGTAAAACTAAAATAGGGAAGTTGTGTTACATTGTGTATTGCATTTAATCTCAGGTCCTCGTATCAGTATGGTGATGATGCCAGACCAGCATATGAGCCTACAGAAGAAGAGATTGAAAAGGTTGGTGTTTTGTTCTTCATATTGAGACCACGAGCTCAGTATAACTCTAGTCATTTGAAGCATTGACAGTCTTTTAACGTGGCATGGACCCAGAAGAAAACATTTTTTCTATTGCTTTCATTATCAGTCTTTTTTCTTTCTTCTATTAGCCAGTCTGCAGAGCAGTTTGATCTCTTGTAGTCAATGCCAGACAAACATATTTACATGTCTTTTTTTTACTTGTTTTGTATTGCTGTATAGTATATTGGTAATAGTAGGTTGAGGGGGGAGTAGTGTATTCCTCCTGAGGCAGGTTAGCCTAGAACATTCAAGTAGGATGTGGTCTACAGTTTCTTGTGGGTAGTGGCAGTGTCTGCAGTTGGGTTGGAGTGTTGGGTTTATTCTAAGTGTGAGTCGAGTGCTATATTTCCTTTTTTTAACTGGAATATGATGTTCTTTAGGGGGGGAGAGGAACTTTATTATCAGTCTTATTAAAATAAAATGTTTTGTTGCTGCTGAATGGACATTGTTCTCATGTAGTGCTGTTTCTTTTTATTTTTACAGAGGCGTGAAATAAGAAAAACTGAGGTAGAACATAACCCGCACTACCTGAAGGATGATGGCAAGACAAAGAAGAAGAACAGAGTCACAGATTCAGTGGACACAAAAAACATTCCTGTTGCAGAAATTGATCTTACTATACCTCTCCATGTTCCAGGTAATTTATTAGATGAAGAATTTTGTTTAACCTCTTGTCATTCATATAAAGCACAGGCATTAACATGCATTAATATAACCAGGTTCTCACACATTCTGGAAAGTCTGGAGTTTAAAAAAAAACAAATCAAGGCCTGGATAACCTTGAATATTGACATTTTAGTATGGAAAAAAAAGTCTGTCAGCCTGGAAATGTATCTAAATCTATATTTATATCTAAATTTATTATAAAAATCAAGGTCAGACAAAAAAAGCCAATCCCATTTTTATACGCCATAAACGCCCACTGACCAAGCCTTAGATTAATACCTCATTCACACAATATTTAGGTCACTTAGGGGGAGGAGGCGTGTGACCGTTTTCCAAATAACGTGTTCCAGCAGCCTGGAATTTGGGTCTTATAGCTTTGAAATAGTCTGGAAACAGCCTTGAATTTGTTTTTAGAAAAAATGTGTAAACCCTGATATAAGCACAGCTAACCAATCAGATCTGGACAATGGCTGATAGTTGAATTGCAGAAGGAAAAAAATATATAAGAAAGATGTTGATATTTAACTTGACCAAAACAAGTTGGATGTACCACTCTTCCAGTTTTTTAAATGGACATTATGAGGTCCGATTCCCATTATAAAATATATCTGGTCACTAATGTTTATTGGGGCAAGAAAATTGGCAGTCCTTAAGTAGCTTTGGATGATTTGTTTATTCTATTTCAAAGGCCTGTCATCTTCAGACAAGTACATGATTCTGCAGCAGCAGGCAGAGCAGACAAAGCGAGGGAAGAAAGAAAAATCCAAGAAGAAAAAGAAGAAGGGAGGGAAGAAGAGTAAAAATGTGGAAGAGTCTGAAGATGAGGATGTGCCGGCGGTCCACTCGGTCAGCACAGTTGTGGATGCACCAGAGGTCAGCCAACACGCACATGCTTGTTTGTTAACTGAATTCACTTTTTCAATGTTGGAAAATCTATATATGCATTTTAATATTAGTCAATCCCTATTTCACATAAGGCAAGCTAATTTGTCTGTTTCTTTTTTCTAACTATGGCTAATATAAGTATCAAATATCAAATGTAAAATATCATTGAATTTAAATAATTAAAAAAAATGTTCCATTTAATTTATTTGTTACTATATGGGGCACAACTGGCGTACTGAAAATCCTGTTGAAGGCTACAGTTTTTTTTCGGGGTATAGAGGGTGTCCCTGAGTCTGATGGGTACATGACATTAGTTGGGGCAAATTAAAGGCGGCTGGGCTTTGTGCTGTCCACACAATCCCCTAGTATGCTATGGCCACAGGAACTGGTGAACGCTGCTTACCGGCCCTGTGGATTTGGACTGACTTTCCTTTTTATTTTCCTATTTACAATTATAATAATATTTATAAAGTAATGAACTTACTATTGTAATATCCCTTTTTATCACTGATATTTGCAAAATGTTATCCTCAGTCCAAAAATTGGATCAGTAGTGTAAGATCTATTTGTATCTGAAAATTTGCTTCTCTTGTAATAAGATAAACAGAAAAATTTACCTTTTTTTTTTTTGCAAACTAAAATATTGTGTAATTGACAGTAGAATTTTACTTTATGAGAAGGCATTGACTCTTCAATGATCTTCAATGTCTATTGTTTGTGTACATCCAATAGGGTGTGGAAGTGTCAGATAATGACGATGACAGAAAAAATGCAGATGTATATAAAGCTTTGGATATAAATCTTGATGAGTGAGTTCTAATAATCTATGCCATGTGTTCATTTTTTAATCTTATATTAATTAAAGTAGATACTGTTTTTTACTATCATGTATCAGAAACTGGCACATATTTAGTTTATTTATTTGTAGTTTATGCTACTCTGTATTAGCTTTACAATGACAGTGTACAATGGAGGCTGTGTTAATTTAAACCATGATCTCTGCTAACTCCCACCAGGCCACTGCGAGCTGATGAAGTGCTTCCTGTGAGAACACATCACATTGTCCTGGACTCACCAAAGACTGAATCCCAGCCTGAAAAAGAAAAATTGAAGAAGAAACACAAAAAAGAAAGAGAGAAAAAGGATAAAGATAAAAAGCCCAAGGTATTGAAAGCAAATATTCTTCTGTTTCATTTTGCAATTTTTAACTTTTGGGGTCCAAAATTTGTACACACAAAAACTACACTATGGTACCAAGCTTTGGGACTACTTATCCCTGAGTTATTAACGCTGAGGTTCTATGTAGTGTGTTAATGCCCCAGAAGAGATAATGGAAATTTGGTGCCCTGATTCTTGTTGATTTGTTATATTTTATTTTCAAAATAGGCAAATAGGTTTGAAATCGTTTTAGCTTATTTTAGCTAAAAGGCTTAGCTGATAGCGGGACGGTCAGCCGACTGTCACATGGTTGATTGTTTTGTTGCAGACTTAATAGACTTCATCAATAACTTAAGCTTCATTAGTTTCACTATTGACACAACTAAATTGGCTTTCACTTTCTACTCCACTACTTAATCAAACATTACATTATCTAAATCAAAATATAAAAAACATATTCTGTACACCCTTGGTTGTATATTTGTTCAAAGTGTTGTTCCCCCTAGTCCTATCCATTTTTCAATGTGTTTTCAGTATAAAAAAAAAAAGCTTTAAATATAGAAGTTATTTTGCATGGTTTGTAATCCAGGGAATGTTTTTCAAAAGAAAAAAAATACCTTATAAATAGTGCCATTGGAGCTTTCGGATAAGAAACTAGGAACTATTTCAATTGTCATTTTGACTCTTTTTTGCAAAATCCAAACGTCTATTGAATAAATGGACGTTTGTGTTTATAATAATTATAAGTAAGGCTAAAAAAAAATCATAACTGTATGAATTAATGATGTCAATTTTAGTGGTAAATAATGTTCATGTTTTATGTGCTTATCTGTTTATATTACACACAACCAGAGCACAATACCAATAAATGATGATGCCTTATGTTTTCAGAAAGAGAAAAAGAAGCACAAAAAGTCTGAGACTAAAGACAATGGTCCATCATTGCTGATAACAGAATCCAGTTATGTCCCTGAGGTGGTGAAACGCATGGATGTGCCAGAACAGAATGCCAGGAATGAACTAAAAACTGTTGCAGAGGAAGCACCTACACAAGAGGTAAACATCTATTTCTCATTGCTTTGACATCCGTTAAACAACTATTTCTCATTGCTTTGACATCTGTTAAACATCTATTTCTCATTGCTTTGACATCTGTTAAACATCTATTTCTCATTGCTTTGACATCTGTTAAACATCTATTTCTCATTGCTTTGACATCTGTTAAACATCTATTTCTCATTGCTTTGACATCGGTCAAACATCTATTTCTCATTGCTTTGACATCTGTTAAACATCTATTTCTCATTGCTTTGACATCCGTTAAACATCTATTTCTCATTGCTTTGACATGTGTTAAACATCTATTTCTCATTGCTTTGACATCCATTAAACATCTATTTCTCATTGCTTTGACATCCATTAAACATCTATTTCTCATTGCTTTGACATCCATTAAACATCTATTTCTCATTGCTTTGACATCCATTAAACATCTATTTCTCATTGCTTTGACATCCATTAAACATCTATTTCTCATTGCTTTGACATCCATTAAACATCTATTTCTCATTGCTTTGACATCCATTAAACATCTATTTCTCATTGCTTTGACATCCATTAAACATCTATTTCTCATTGCTTTGACATCCGTTAAACATCTATTTCTCATTGCTTTGACATCCGTTAAACATCTATTTCTCATTGCTTTGGCATCCATTAAACATCTATTTCTCATTGCTTTGACATCCATTAAACATCTATTTCTCATTGCTTTGACATCCATTAAACATCTATTTCTCATTGCTTTGACATCCATTAAACATCTATTTCTCATTGCTTTGACATCCATTAAACATTTATTTCTCATTGCTTTGACATCCATTAAACATCTATTTCTCATTGCTTTGACATCCGTTAAACATCTATTTCTCATTGCTTTGACATCCGTTAAACATCTATTTCTCATTGCTTTGACATCCGTTAAACATCTATTTCTCATTGCTTTGACATTTGCTAAACATCTATTTCTCATTGCTTTGACATCTGTTAAACATCTATTTCTCATTGCTTTGACATCTGTTAAACATCTATTTCTCATTGCTTTGACATCCGTTAAACATCTATTTCTCATTGCTTTGACATTTGTTAAACATCTATTTCTCATTGCTTTGACATCTGTTAAACATCTATTTCTCATTGCTTTGACATCCATTAAACATCTATTTCTCATTGCTTTGACATCCATTAAACATCTATTTCTCATTGCTTTGACATCCATTAAACATCTATTTCTCATTGCTTTGACATCCATTAAACATCTATTTCTCATTGCTTTGACATCCATTAAACATCTATTTCTCATTGCTTTGACATCCATTAAACATCTATTTCTCATTGCTTTGACATCCGTTAAACATCTATTTCTCATCTCTTACACATCTATCTCCTTTGAATCATTACAATTCACATAACGCTAAGCCATTTATTTTGTACGCAATCTGTAGGCTAGGCTTTTTTTTTCAATTTTCAAAATGGTTTCATGCGGATTTAGGTTTCAGATTTATGAACTGGTGAGTTCTACTAAAGGACAAGGACATGCTGGTGTTTGGGACCTCACTTCTATACCCATGGGCCTCGTGGCTGTTGAAATGTGGAAATCCCTGATACACTTACATTAAGAGCACACCGGTGGGCTAACGCATGGGGGACGGCCGTTGTTGCGTATCTGATGATCATTGCCGAGAGGCTCCGAGACTGGGTGTGGAGGAAGCAATAAGTGCAACAGCCCGTCTTAACCCTGCACTGGTGCCTGAATGTCCTGACGGGATCTTGATGTGCCACCCCCCCTCTCTCCGATCCACCCCTTAACATTGTTACGCCCTGAACCCTCTGGTATTTTTTTAGACCCTTACTAATCGGTGTTTGGGGTCTCTGATGGTCTAGTATCATCTCCCAACTGTTAGAGAGAAAATAGGGAAGAGGGTGCTGAGCATTGTCCCAGCTGACCCAAACACGCTATTTCTTCAGTTGTATAAAACTTCATTGTCAGCATATATAATTATAATATAACCTCATGTTTGTAAAGCAGTAAATTGTTTGATCATAAAGGAAACGCTCTGTTAGATAAAATATATGCAGAGCTAGTGCTTTCTAACTAACTCTATTGAATGTTTGTTTCAATTATTGCCTTGTTATGTTCATCTAGAATGGTGATGACTTGAATTTCTGGCTATCAAATGATGCCAAAAGTAGTCCCTCGAAAGAATCGCCTGTACTCCTCAATGGTCCAACTGAAAAGGTGACGGCGGCCTCTCCGTCCAAACCCAAAATAGCCATAGAAAATGTCATTCTGACCTCAGATGAAGAAGAAGAAACACACACAGAAGAGGTAAGTCTTTTTATCTGACCAATCAAAATGATATTTACGCAAACATTATTTCTGATGCTACCCCATGAACCGGTACGGAAGTCGGTAAAACTGATTTTACAAAAAAGGCAAAATAATGTGAAAAATAGTTGCAGGTCATTTTTTAGATTATTATTGATTTGTAATGTTTAATTTCTTACTTATAACTGTGAAATTTTCAAGCTTAAAATTATTTTAAGAAATTACTGAAATGTATTTTTATGCAGCTTTTGTAAAAAATCAAGCCGAATTTCTTCTAAAGATAAGATTGTTTAAAAGTCAACTAAATATTATTTAAAACTTCAAACGCTTCTATAAATTTCATGGCGATTGATTATATTAATTCATCTTAGAAATATTTAATTATCTGTTTCAATGCTAAATTGTTAAAAATCGGTAGCTTTTTCTTTTTCATTTTTCTCCAAAACGACTTCTGTTACCTTTACTTATGTAATTTTGAATAACCTTTGAACTAATTAATCGATTTTAGACATTTTTTCACCTGTGAATAGATAAATGAAACAAAAAAAATTATTTTACCTACTTCATTACCATTCCGTGGGGTGGTGCATCAGATATTATATTTCATTTTGCACTTATCTTACAATGTACAGGCAGTGACACTCCAAGAGAAGATAATTGTAGTAGTAAAAGTTGTTTATAAAAACTGTGTTTGTTTGTTTGTTTTTTTTTTCCTGTTCAGAGGCCGAAGAAGAAAGAAAAGAAATCAAAAAAAGTTCGAGAGAAAAAGAAAAAGGAGAAAAAGAAGTTAAAAGATAGGAGGAGTGAATATGAAGAGGCAGAAGGAACAACAACACCATCCAAAGAAGCCATCAGCTTATCACAACTACCAACACCAAATGATGTCAAACTACCAGTAAGGGTCTTATGCAGAAATCTGAAAATTACATATACTAAATATATATTTTTTTTTTCAAATCCCTTTTTTTCAAATGATTGTGTCTTAAAGCCATTAACAGTGCTTTTTTATATATATAAACTAGACATAACTTTGAAACATATAAAAAAAAAAGCACAAAATATGTATAAAATGTTTCATTGCTTACATCTTTACATAAAAGTTTACCTTTTTATTGTTACATCTTTTGTCACCATTTTGGGTAAAGAAAACATTTAAAAATTTGAATCAGAAAAGAGCTGCATGACTCATTACTAATGAATATTCACAGCTAACAAGTGTAACACCAATAGTTAAATCACTAAACCTAGAAATATTAAAGACCAAAGGGCAAGGAGTAAAGTAGTAATAAATAAGGCATTAAACTCTAATTTAGAAATACAACCCAGCCTGTTGCTCAGATAAACATAAGGACAAAAACACTTTTCTTATCCCTTATGCGAGAACAAATGCATATAAGTGCTCTTTTTTCCCAAGTGGCATTCGGGCATGGAATGGCATGCCTGAACAGACCAGGAAAACCAGAAACGTAACATCAATTTTTTTTTTAAACAATAAAAATGCAAGACTGTACTATGACCACGGATGAGCGTAGGACGCAATAATCTTCTTTATAGAAAAAGAAGGAATGTCTATAATATATAAGATAATTGTTTCAATAGTGCTAGCAGAAACAATAAATGTATCTTCTTTTTCTTTCCTTTTCATTTCAGCCAATGTCTAGTTACCTCACTCTGGCAGAAAGTTCAGCCATAAAACTGGTAAAAAGAAATGTTTTTATTTCTTACATTTACTTTCATGGGTTCTCAAATTCTGTATTTCATGTTTTTATTTTTAAAAGATAATCCAATTAGTTAATTTCTATATTAAACTTGCTCTTTTTTCTCAGACGTATGAAACAAGAATCAACCATCAAAGAAGTGACCAGATCGTAGTTTCTGTCGTGTTCAGCAACTTGACCAAAGACACTATCAAAGATCTTGAATTCAGTGTGCTTGACACCCTCAACTGTCGGCTCATCAGAGGGGTACGATTATTTTATATAACAGCTTTTAATATCCAAATAGGGGAGATAAGATTTATTTTAAACAAAAAGTATTGAAATCTTTGAGTACCGGTATTGTATTAATTGGGGAGATAAGATTTATTTTAAACAAAAAGTATTGAAATCTTTGAGTATTATATTAATAGGGGAGATAAGATTTATTTTAAACAAAAAGTATTGAAATCTTTGAGTATTGTATTAATTGGGGAGATAAGATTTATTTTAAACAAAAAGTATTGAAATCTTTGAGTATTGTATTAATTGGGGAGATAAGATTTATTTTGAACAAAAGTATTGAAATCTTTGAGTATTGTATTAGTTGGGGAGATAAGATTTATGTTGAACAAAAGTATTGTAATCTTTGAGTATTGTATTAATTGGGGAGATAAGATTTATTGTAAACAAAAGTACTGAAATCTTTGAGTATTGTATTAATTGGGGAGATAAGATTTATTCTTAACAAAAGTATCTCTAATAGTTTTTTTAATATCGGTAGTTTTGTTAAGTCAAGTTATTCTATTATGTGCTTTAGTAATCTTCATTGCAGCAGTAATAATGGTATTTCCAGTAATTTTGTTAGGTCCAGTAGTAGGGTTATATAAGGGAATAATGCTGTTTTTAGTAGTTATATTATGTCCAGTAGTAATGGATATTTCTTGTGGTGTTTGTCAACACAAAATATGTCTTTCAAGCCTTTTTCCCTTTTTCCCTTTAAAATATTTTTATTTATTAATGGAGAATAGTTGTTGAAATTGTCTGCTTGATTGTTTGTCCGAACAGATTGGCCAAAAGTCTCAGGATGCTGTCAAAGTCCCCTTTGTCCTTCTACCCGAAACCCAGAACGAGGGACAGTTTGCCTTTTTAATAGACAAAATTATAATGCCACAAAAGCTGAGGGGGACACTGACATACATACTGAAGGTAAAAGGAAATGTTAACAGAGCTAGATATATAGGTCAGTGTTTCAAATGCCTTGTTAGGCAATAATTAGGAAATAAACTTATTGGTTGATTTGTTCTTGTGTTTCACAGTCTAGTGACGGCTCCACACAAGATAAAGTGGATTTCAAAATTAACCTTCCCTGCAGTACTTACCTAGTGACAACCTCTAGTTCCAGGTCAGTACTCATTCAGAAATACTTACACTTTCATAGTGCCTACATCTCTTTATAGCAGGGGTCGGGAACCCATGGCTTGCGAGCCAGATGTGGCTCTTTTGATGGCTGCATCTGGCTCGCAAACAAATGTTCGATTATTAAAAAAATGTTTTTTTTATACTTTTTGATCTTCATATTAATTGCATATCAATACTTCATTCTACAAATGAGCTAAAGTCTACTGCAGCTCAGCATCAGAAGAATTGAGAGACATAATTATTGTACTTTTAGTGTTGAAATTACACAAAATGCACACATTTACTTGAATTTTTAGTTTTAAACATAATGTATGGCTCTCACAGAATTACTTTTCAAAATATGTGGTGTACATGGCTCTCTCAGAAAAAAGGTTCCCCTGCTTTATAGCATCATTTTTCATGGGATTTCCAATTAAAGAACTGTGGTTTTTATGACCCTCAAACTGTAGTAAGTTATTTTCTGTCATAAAAAGTTATTAGGATTATCAATTTAGCCCAGGTTGGAATATCTCATTGAGACTTTTTTTGTTTCTAGTGACAGTTTTGCAGCTCTGCTCTCCAGTGGGGAAATCACAGAAAAAGCTTCTATCAAATTCACACCTACTGACAGCCAATTGTCTCATATGCTGGCCAAAACTTGTTTCTTCCTTCATTTCACTGGTAAATACACACATTTTGTTAGTGTTTTGTGAATAAATAATTGATATATTTTGTTTTCATAACTTACAATGACTTTTTTCGTGTGATTGGGTCACAGTAGTAAAGTGGCAGTGTGCTCGGCTGGCATACCGAAACATCAAATCCTAGTGAAAGCTAGGATTTATTCCTGGGTATGTGGGGGGGTGTTCTAGAATCAAAGTGCCAAACATTAGTTGGGACAATGTATAGTCGGCTGGGCACAATGCCCAGCCGACTATACATTGTCCTGGCCACACAATTTCCTAGTAAGCTATGACCAGCTTGTGCACTCTGCTTCACAGGCTCTGTGTATTAAATTGGTCTGACGAAGATACTTTATTTTATTTATCATGTGTGTTAGGTTTAATTTGTGTGTGTGTGGTGATAAAGTGAATATCATGACCTTATATTTTTGTGTTTAGTCGTAGAACAAGTAGAAAACAGTGCCTCGCTGTACAGCCGCTCAATTCAAGGACATCCACTTTGTCTACTAGTCAAATATGTAAGTATTGAGTTGTAGTTCTGTACATTCTCAGACGCTCCCTACTTGACAAACTTTTTTTTTGGAAACCCTTCACAGACACGAACAAACCCGCATTAAAGTGAAATTTGCTCATCGTCAAAAATAAAATAACAGACCTTACTAAACTAGCCTACATGAAGTTCTTGGCAACAAATGTAGAGTTGGCAACAAATGTAGAGTTGGCAACGTTGGGACAAACTGGCAATCGCAACTTATCTTATCTTATACAACTAACTGCAATACTGAGCAGTTTTTGCAGTGTGAACAGTATTTTCTATACATGTTTCTGTCAGTATCTACAGTGTAGCATACATTAATTTTTGTCTATATATTATAATGTACTTTATTTTTTTATTGTTTATTTGTTGGTATTTAATGGCTCTATATCTCAGGAACATTATTAGATGACATAAATAGCCTAGAGCGAACCTACAAATATTTTTTGAATAAATTCATGTTATGAATATGAATGGTTGTTTACAACTTAACTAGCGGTACTTTAGTTTGTAAGTTAAGGAGCATAAGGTAATATTCCTTTATTGATCCAAACAACTGGAAATTTGACTTTATTACAGGTGTTTGATCTTTGAGCGTCAATGAAAAATATTTTTTACAATTTAAAGAACTATTAGTACTCAGTACTCAAGCACAGAAATTTACTTATATTATAAAAATAGTAATGCTCATTATTGTAGGTATAACATAACTTACATTCCCATGTCATTGTGCTATTTTTGTGTGTATCCTACTCCAGTATTGTTGTTTAAACAAGTTTGTGCTAATCTCAAAGTCTTTCCTTTTGTCTGAACAGACTGATGGCAGCCTGAGTGTAGAGGGCAAGAGTTCGGACCAGACATTCCTGTCCAACATTCTAGACGATATGAAAACATTGTTGACTCAAGCCTGCTCCTCCTCCTAACGCCGACCCTCCTCACCCCCTCCTCCCAAAAATGGGCTGCTGCACATCTGTGATATTAGATAGAGGAGTGCATGCAAGCATCCGTTGCTAACAACTAATGTAACAGTTGACTTGTTGTTGTTTTTCTTGTTTATGTCGTTTGGTTTAAAAAAAAATACATTGATATGTTTGAGTCCCGCTGGACACGACAATGTGTTGGGGCTCACTCTTAAGGGGGGAAAAAAGCATTCCTGTTACAATAAGTTATTTTTTTCATTTGCGTTCTACTTGTTTCATGGGTTTAGTGGCCAGCAAATGACTGTAACTTGTAACTGTTGTGGGTACATCCAGTTTCATGGGCAGTTGTTAGCTGCTCTCATGTTTGGTGGTAGCCAACTCAGGCTGTTTTAAGCCAGAAATTTTATGGTGCAGTGGTCTGACAGCTTACTGAAGCTACATAGTTTTTTTTTGTGTTTTTTTTTTACCCCGTGAGACTTGCACAATTTCCTATGCAACAGTAAACAAGCACTCTGTACCCCAAGGAAATAAATAGTCATTAATTAATGTAAGTTTAGCCCCCACCCCTTTCCTGGCCCAATCAATACAAGCCTTCTTCAATTAAGTTCTTTCAAATTGTGCTAGGATTAAGTTGTATGCCCTGCTACTCCTTCCACCCTACAGCAATTCATTATAGTTAGTTATCTTCCATAATATTTGGTAATTAACAATCACATACACTTCATGTATTTGTACTTCATTTTCTCCTTATTCCCTTGCGTCTTAGCTCCATGAGTCTTGATGCTTAGTTGACCCACCATCTTTTCTTTGCATGCAGGAGGGGGTAAGGGGAGGGCTGACAACAGGCTCTTTTGTTCAGCACTAGTCCTACATTCAATTACTGATCAAATGTGTTTCTCAGACTTGAGAACACTTACCTTTTTCTCTCTTTAAGTCTTGTATTTTGTTATTGGCAATATTGTGAATAGTGGCTTTTCATACAGATCCTTATTATTTACTCTTTATGTCATATTTCTCCTCTTCATTTTACAATCTTGGGAAGTAGGAGCGGACAAAATGAAAACATTGGTCACATGAGATCAGGAATGAATGCCTTTTCAGACTTTGGGTGTTTCTGATCTAATCATTCATTACATTATTGTAACAGTTTTTCAAGCTTCATAGCATAGCGAGCAGCATTATTTCATTTAGTGTGTCTTGTTCTTACATTTTCTTGTTTTCAAAAGACTTTTAAATTTAAAGCTTCAGTACCTGGTATAGTGTATGATTTTTTTTAAACAATTATTTATTGTTTCTGTTGACTAAAATTAATGAGATTATGAAGTGTATATGTACCTTTGTTTTGTTTTCTTGACATTCAGTATTGCTTCCAATTATCTTTTATTCATACTGGTACATGATTTGCTGGCAGGGAGGGGGTAGTCTATCTTAGTTTGTCATAAGTGGGGTCAGGAAAAAGATGGTTCATAAGTTATTACATAATATTAATAATATTGTAATTAAGGCAAGATCCGCTGACCCCCCCCCTCCCACAAACCCTTGCCCAGCCCCCATTTATCCACCAAATCATCACACCTCACAAGGCATATTAAAACAAATTATTAGATTAGTGGCGTTAATGCAATTGTCATTTTCATTATAAAATTGTTGTTATATTAAAAAAAAACAAAACATTTCCAAAATATTTGAATTATGCTAAGTTAAATGTGCAGTCATCCATATAGATAAAACTGCATATAGGACACTAAGGAAGAAATTATATTGGTTTATTTTATTTTGATTGTAATTAAAAGAATCTATTTTAGGACGAAACACATTTCCAGTGATTTGTTTTCATGTTTTATTTCCCCCCTGTAGCATTATTGGCTTTATTATTTCATGTTAAGTTATGTGTTTGATTCAATGAAGCTGTATGTGTAATATATTCATAATTTATGTGCAGTGCAGGATCAATGACAAAATTCCTGTGCACTTGAGGGTTACAATAGTTGTAGTGTTAATTAGGTGTCCTAGCAACATATATCAAAACTTGTTTCTTTTTTTTTTTAACTCTTTAAATTCTACAGATGTGTTTTTAAGCATCCTGTTCATGAATTTTATTTCTTGCTGTTCATCTTGTTGCTGAGTTTACTTCAGATTATGTATATCCAGTACTGGGGTACTTGTGTCAAGCATCGATCACAATTTCATGTAAAGACTCCCAGATTACAATTGAAACTATTTTTTTTATATTTTTGAGTTCAATCATTTTGGGTCTTCCTGAGTTAGTCTGGTAAAAAAAAAAATGGTTCATTTTCATGCACTCATTCAACAAAATAGGCAAATCAGATTTTCTTCTTGTAAAACTTGTACTACTACTTCAAACTGCACATTTTGATTCTATTGTGATGTCGTGTTTGGTGCTTGTGTTGTTTAGTCCCATGCAATGTCAACTCTACAGTGGTTGTGAATCGGAGGGAAAAAAAATTACACAAAAAAAACTGTACCTACCCGTTCTTTATTGATAAATGTGTCTTTGTCACATTTTTGACATAGAATCATTTTCAAGTTTGTTTTGATTGAAATGAAAAGAAAAATTCTGCTAAGTGAAAACATGGCAATCAATACAGCCAGATAGAGACCTGTAATGCTCTCTTAAATAAAACCTCAGGTTCATGTCCTTTGCTGATTCAGCCTTTTTCTTCCCAAAATGATTGTTGGCTATTTTTGTCTGTGCAAATATTATTATTAATAATATATTCAAGGCTAGTGCTTTGCCCATTATTATTATTACCATGTAGAAAGTTTTGCAATACATTTTTTTTCAGCATTGAAAACAAAATTATCAGTTGTATTAGACAAATGTTTAAAAAAATTGAATTTATGTACCGGTAGATGGACATGGACACATGGAACAATTTGTTGGTTCATTTCAGTCTCCTTTAGTGCAATATACTTAAGGCACTTAGGCTTATCATATAAAGGTCAGTGCACTTGGACGTTCAATGAAACCAGAAATTTTTGTTAACCATAATTTTTTTTTTTTTTGCTTGTCAGAATTGCATTTGAAGTTTTATGTGCACTGTTTTTTATTTCATTGTAAATTGTGTTTGAAAAGTTTTGTTAATTAATCATGTTATTTTGAAATCAGACAAGCTGTATCTATAATGAATAAATATACATATATATAATTGAAGAAGTCTATTTACATATATTTGTCAATGTTGTAAAGAATCTGTCCAGTTGGAAGAGTTAGCTATGCTTGAAATCTACCAAAACCATTGAGTACATATGTACATTTTGAACTTTTAAAACAAAAAAAAATTGAATAAAAATGTACAAAATTCAAAAGCATGTGTTCTGTTATATCCTTTCACCCAATATTAAATTCATTCACAAGATATTTCTATTAAGACCTAAACTTAAGTCTAATTATTTCCATTATTGCTACTATTTGTATATTCACCAGTCAAATGAACCAACTGAATTCTGCCCTATATCTATAAGGTATAAAAGAAAAACAAACTGCTGGCATGGAAATATCTGGAGGCAATCTTTTAACTAATAGTATAGTGATGCAGCCAATGAACAACCTTTAAAAATAAATATTGCGTTTTGCTGCACAAATCTACCGTCATCAATAAATGATTTCAACTGCCAATTTGGAGAAAAATGATTGAAACATCTTGCAATTATGCCTGCAGCATCTTACAATGTCACACCTGCAACATCTTACAAGATTACCTGCAACATCTAACAAGAATACACCTGCAACATCTTACAAGATTACCTGCAACATCTAACAAGAAGACACCTCCAACTAAAAGGTTACAAAAATACATTGTCAATTTTGTACAAATTACCGTAACTGATTTTTGTTTCTTTACATTTGTATTATTAATCTACAATTTACGCAATACCAATATTTTCAAGGTACAATTTGGGGGCAATAAAAACAAAAGGCAAATCATTAAACAAATGCATATGTACATTTATTCAATTCATAAACATAGACGTAAATAGTACAGTAAGAATCAATTAGATAGTATTCTATTTACAGTCTCATTGTAGGCCACAAACTAAAGTTAACACATTTCAAATTTGGATGAAAAAATCTTTTCCCTATGATCTATTTTACTCGAAAGGAAGGGGGATAGTCATAACTACACATTTGATTCCTTCAAAGATTCTGAGATGCTCTGAGGGGCTTAATGAGTTTTTTGGCATCTTCAAACTGCAAAAATAGCATTATTGTTAGAACAAATATATATATATAATACCTATACAGGTATGTCAGGGGTAAAAATATATTTATTTAGATCATGGCACCATTCAAACCAAAATAACTCATCAAACAGCAACATTTTCAAGTTACTACTTATTGGATTAAACTGTGGGCTAAAACAATGTACCACAATGCCCAGCTGCTTTACTTTCCAACTAATATTGTGTGACTCAGAAACACCCACTAGACCCTGGCATAAATCCTGACACTTTCTAGATTTGAATTTTAGAATAATCCATTGGTAGAAGTATCCCATCTGACCAAATTGATTCTTAGTGCCTGTAAAGAGGCGTTCACATGTTTCTGTGGCCACAGCATACTCTGGGATTGTGTGGCCAGTACAATGCTCAGCCGTCTTTACTTTACCCGAACTAAAGTCAGGTATCCATCAGAGCTGGGTAGACTCAGGGACACCCTCCAGACCCAGGAACAAATCCTAGCCTTCACCAGGATTTGAACCCAGGATCTTTGATATGCCAGCTGAATGTGCTGCAGGTCGGTCACAGTGCCCCATACAATCTCTTACATTATTACTAATTAGTATTAAACCACACTGTTACATAAATTAAATTTTATTATGTACCCAGTATTCCTATGTCTTCCCAGGTTTGGTTTACTGTTGTTTTTTTTATGTGACACATTTATAAAACACCAGGTATCTGTCTGCATCAACTTCAACAGTTTCTACAGACAGCATTTTGAAAAAATCAAAAACAAGGCTAGGTTGGAGAAAAGAAAAAGGAATAAAAAATATACAGCACAGAGATAATAAATAATAGATGTTATTGAAAAAAATGTCTCGGATCAACTTCAAGCTGAGGAATTGATTTGACAAGCCATTAAAAAATGTGTTAGGTTTTAAGCTTGTACCATACAAATATTCTTTTCTAGTTATTAAAGTTGGCAATCTAACATACTTGTACTACATATTTTTGTACTGCACTTGTATGTTGCCTAAAGATGATAAATTTAAAATGTCTGAAACATGGGGTCCATGGCTAACACACAACATGACATATAAACCAGAGATTTTCAAAACTGGGTCATGGCTTCATTATTTACTTTCCAACAATGTGGGAGGGGTACAGTCAGTACAGTAGTCATTAGACTACTGATTTCAGGATCAAGAGTGAACTAATGAACTTGTTTTAAAAATTAAATCAGTGAGGCTCAATACATTCACACATAGCAATAAATACAAATTATATTAAAAATAATATTATTAATATGTAGTTGTTTTTTTTACATCTGTTGAATAAGAAACAAAACAGATGCTTAAGTGCACATAAAGAAAATTGAAACCTTTTACTTGACTTAATCCCAACTCATTAAAAAACTAGACATTTATTTGAATGTTGGGAAGCAGAAATGGATAAATGAAAAATCTGAGCACCAAAATTCAATCTTTGATCTATGACACAACCAGTACAATTGTTCCATTTCATATTTTCACTTTTTTAAATCAAAATTATTTTTTTTAAAAAGACCAAAAAAACAACAACATGAGAATGGCTTTATTGCCAGGAGTGACTTTATCTAAACTCATTTGCTATAAATTAAAAGCTGTAGTAACTGTATCTATATATAATGTCAATGTGCACAGAAGCTTCATTCAGCAAAATACTTGATAGCTGATTGAAAAAGACAGCTAATAAAAATTAATTTTTATAGTTATAGCATTATATACTAATACAATTATGGTTTTGACATTTTTTAAATGTATTTTATGGAGAGCTTTATACAATTACAATGTAAAGTAAAGATTATTTTGGGGAGACTATACACATTTTTTTATGAGCTTAATTGTAAAAAATCATGGTATATAGAAGTCATTAATATTATTAAAATATTCGTCAGGGTCATTTCACAATCGCCTAAGTCATTTTTTCATGTTTTGAGAAAACTATAAAAAAAATGAATGACATCTGTATTCACTCTGTTGTTTAACCTAGATACCTTTTATAAAAAAACGTTTTTCTGATTGGTTTAAGATATAGGCGATTTGCCGTGTAAGAAGACTGTGTAAACTATACATTTCTAGTCTTAACTCAAAACCCCCCAAAAATGACTCAGGCGATTGTGAAATGACTGTGACGAATTGTATAAAATGACTTCATCAAAGGGGAAAAATATTCCTATATATACAAACTAAAATTAATTATGGATAAGGTGTAGAGAAAGTTGGCCTTACAAAACTAACACACCTTAGACAAATAACTGACTCATTCAGATCAATAAATGAAGTTTTAAAAGTTTTCAGATTTATGACTAAATTTTATGGGAACACTCTTCTTGAAAATCTGATCAAATTGATCAATAAATGAAGTTTTAAAAGTTTTCAGATTTATGACAAAAATTTATGGGAATGGGAACACTCTTCTTTCAAATCTGATCAAATTAATGAGGATTCATTGAAGATTGTATTAATCATTATTTCACTTAAATGTGCAAGAAAAAAAAGTAAGCAATAATTAAACTATTAACTACTATTCAAAAATAAATTATTAGCAATCCTTTTATTTAAAAATACCGGTATAAATTAAAATCAAATTTAGTTTAAAAATAAAATGTTAAAAGGAATCCCCATTACTTCATATTAACCTCCACAATTAACATACTCTGCCCAAAAGGTTAAAAAGTTACACAAAATAAAATATTTTTAATGCAACAAGAAAGTGCATTTGTTGAAAAGATACAGTAAGTATCGCAGCTATTCTTCACACAACCTGAAAACTTTTTTTTTTCACTTAACTAGAGGTCTACTGCTGTCATCATCCATACACTTTGCAGATTTATATTTCTGTACCTCTTGCAAGTATCTGGCCCAAGCATCCAATTTCTCTTGACTGGCTTCGTCCTGTACAGAGAAATCTTCATGTGTAAATAAATGTGTCTCACCCAACAGTGACGAAGCACTGCTATTTTTGTTAAACAGCTGTCAATTTTAGACAGCACACACAAAAATATAATGCAAAGAGTCAATTTAGTAATTAGCACTATGATGTAAGCACACAATTTTCATAGCCAATGATCTATTCAAACTTACCTGCCAACCATGCAATTTAAAATGATCTTCTCTACCAAACTGATTTTTTAAAAAAAATGATTTTTTCTTTTTAAATTTCTTTATAATCCTTGAGGATAAAAATATTATGAATATGCAACCATTACCTCTGCAGGCTCTTGTGGTTTCTTGAGAACAATGCCAGTCTTAAGGGGTTTAGCAAGTCTGCGTTTACCCACCTGTAGAAACAAACTTGACAGTGTCAAACTCTAATTGAGTTTGCGTCAAACTCTTAACTTTCTTTAAACAGTGTCGGAATTCAAGCTATCTTATTTTTCATTAAGAGTTCACAATATTAGTAATAAATTTATTATTTACTTAGAATAGTGCATTGGAGGTGTTACAGTTAGTTTTAAAAAAAAGTTTGCACTTAGAAATAGGTGTAGGCCTAAAGCTATTTTGAATAAAATGTAATTTTATAACTAAAATTTCAATACTGAATATTAATTTTATCAAAGTGGAGTCATAAAGAATAAAAAATACTATTCTGGTTAAATTTGTATTAGCCTATATTTCGATTTAGATGTGTGACTTATAATTCTAATTCTAAAAGTAACAGGACATCCTGAGATGGTCAAATCATGTTGAAATTCTTGTGTAGTTTTTTTAAGCCAAAGTTAAAAATTATAATTAAGAATTAATTTTTCAATACTATTCAATTATAATTCTGTTATATATTATATATTTTGTATTATTAGTTTTATTTAGCCTGTTTGAGCTATCTATAAAAAAAATATGTTTAGCAATCTATTTTAAAGTATACTAAATTTCAACAATATTTATCTTACAGATACTGGGACTGGTATAGACTTATGGGTAGGCATTGGAACACCATCTACATCTTGGTCTGCATCAGAAGTTGGTCCTAACAGTGTTTCTTCTAGAGGTGTTGTTGTAAGTGGGGGTAATGAAAGATTTGGGCTGAACTGGATTGATGACGAGGCTAACACTAATGAATTCGGAGTCACTGAGGTGGTCTGCTCTGCCATTTTCTTTTTAAACATTTCTAAGAAGCTCCCATCATTCTTGAACTGATTTTGTGCCATCACTGGAGGCTGTTTGCTTCTGTTGAAATGAGCATCTCGTATAGAGGTCAATTTGGATCTCCAGTCATGCCCAGTAATTCTTTCATTGCCTGTGTACTGGGCATCTTCTCCTCTTGTTCTGTCATCCCTTCTGTAACCCCTTGATTCATATTCGCGTCTTCTCGATCTACTACCATATTTAGAAGAAGAGTCGTCACTGCCTTCGCCTTCACTGCTGTCACTGTCTTCTCTTTTACTTTTACTCCTGTTCCGCCTTCTTTCTGACGGTGACCTAGACCTCGAACGAGATCTTGTTCTTCTTCGACTACGCCTTTCTTCACTATAAGCTCTATCGCTATCACGACTTCTTCTTTTATGTCGATCGTCATTAGAGCGACGTCTGCTACGAGAATCATCCCGATGTCTATCACTTTCTTCCAAATCATCACTTTGCCAGTTGCGATCGTCAGCCATTTTGTTTGTAGTAATAAATAGTAAATGTGTTGCCAACTTTAAACGTTAAGTACATGCTAGATTTCTCCACAAAATAATAAAATTCTAGTCTAGTTTCTTTCAGACGGTGTGCTACGCTAAGGCCCGCTAAGCTATATTTATTACAATCTAAATTCCCCGTCGCTGTCCGGAGAAAAATAAAACAGGCCCGTATAAGCTGAAGAAAAAAAACAACAACAATGGCCAGAAAGCTTTATGCCTAGATTCTAGACTAGATCTAATAATCTTAACAAAAGATTTTTTTTTTACTGAAGACATTTAGAAAATCAATTTATAATTTATAGATATTGTAAAATAAGTAGGCCCTAAGTCCTTTTTTTCAGTGGGCTGAGTTGGCTTAGTCAACTAATTTGCGGCGCCCATCTCCTTCTTTATCTTATAAATTAATAAATTACAGACGCTCCTTCTATAAAGAAGTTTTTTTGCATTCGTGGGTCGAAGTCGAGCTTGTGAGTCCAGCTCACTATTCTATCGACTTTGCTATCCAGCCGCTATCTATTACTCTAGCTATTACTAAACAAAAACTGTTGTTGTTTTTTTGTGTGTAGAGCAGCGATTAAAAATAAAACAACAACGTAAATGCTAAAGGCCCGATTGCAAAATGCTAAATAATATTTTTAAAAAAAGAAGTAGGAATATGAATTTAATAGCAAAACGAATAATAATTAAGTATTAAGACGAATAGTGGAATCATCAGACTGGTCACAAAACAAAGGCTTTATCTCTGTTAACAGGCCGCGAATTGAAAATAAACGCAAATAAAACCCACCGAAAATACAAATGTATATTTCTATATAAACCTTTTTGTAATGTGCTAGCAGGCCTTGGACCTACACCTACTCTAAATTATACTACCACTATCAGTATCACTATCATAGATAAATATATTCATATGTCATTGAACTATATTTAGGTTCAATAACTATAAAATATATAGTTCAGTGTAACAATCACGAATTTTTGCACTGGTCCAGATACGAGGTTCAATTTAAAGTTAATGCATAGATCTATTCCGTTTATGGTAAACTGCTTCGCTTTGTACACTTATAGTAAGTTATAGTTTGATTTCCATTTGTATTATATTATTGATTCATTTTAGGTCAACTACCGGCTGAAGACTCAACATATTTCGTTAGCAGTATTTGCATATTCATATATTCGCAATAGTCAATAGTGCAATAGTGAATAGATATGATATAGTGATATAGGCCTAGATCTAGATCTATATATACTATATAATCTATATTACTATATCATTATTTATAATCATATGACTCCGACATTTAATAATAATATGAATATGATAATATAATAATATTTAATATATTTACATTTTCGTCTATTGTAATTGTCTGTAGTTAGTGTAGCCTAACTGTAGCCAGTGTAAGCTTAGGCCTATTCTGTAAGACTGTAACTGTTGTCAGCGCATAGAACTGTCATCAACGGATATGAGAGCTAAGCTATTCAAGCACCATTAGCCATTATTATTATTATTATTAATATATTAATACTACAAGTATAACTTATAAGCAGAGGCGTATTTAGGCATGTTTCACATGTTCCATTGGAACATGGGCCCCCACACATCCCAAAAAGTTTTTCTTTTTTTTTTCTTTTCGCAATTAGAATAAAATATAGGTTAAATAGGCTAGTTCTGTTGCAGAAATACACAGTGAAAATGAAAGGCAGTCTTCTAGATCTAGGTTGTAAACTTATGTGACTCGTGCCTGACTTGTACCGTGCGAAACATAGGCTACTTACTTTCTTTTTGCAATTTTACGTGCATGCTGGATACTGAATACTACTTCCTTGTCTTCTACTGTTTGTGATGAATTAATATCAATTATAATTATGGGTAGGCAAGCAAGTATTGAATAAGATCACTGCACAACTAAAGACATTGAATCAGGCTACTAAGTAACTCCATATCGCTTGGCTCAGCACCAGATGAGAGCCATATAGACATTAAGTCATTAGTGCTTCATTACATAGAAAAGTTCTCACCAGTTAAAGGGTATGTAACATTTAGGCCTGTGACCAAAAAGAGGTCACAAGGCTTCAAAAATGTTCCATGCACTACAAGAGTTCCCGCAGAACAAATGATTGATAGGCCTAGGCCTAGTCATATGATAACGCTTCTTAATTGAGGAGTAAATACAATGGACTTTGTGTCTTGGTTCTGAACAGCAACCCATTAGCAGTCTGGGTGCCATGCACCACACACTCCCTGAACTTAAATGGTAAAAAAGCAGTTGAAAGTTGTTCATCATCTGTGTCAGAAACAGTCAGAGACTGAACTGAACTAGCAAATACTACAACAAATACTGACACACTGTTGGCCTACATGGTTGTTCATGTAAATGTGTTCAAATGAGCAAATGAGGTGAATAGCTAATTTGCTCGCCCAATTGGCAGACAGAGTGGGTTACTGTTTATCATTCAGCATCAGCAACACTGTACACATACTAACACAGCAATGTTGGAAGGCAGGGACAAGGCCATGAGCGGCCCCCACATAAATTTAGGAACAGGGCCCCTACAATCATAAATACGGCCCTGCCTTTAAGTATTAAAGGTTATATTAGAATTAGGTAATCAATCAAGGAGATTGTTATAGATAGGTCTATAGTTATAGATAGGTCTATACTACTTTAACATATATACTCACAAGCTACATTGCCCGGCGTTGCCCGGGTGAAAAAAAAAGGACTGTCTGGGGTGCAGATAACAAATTTATAAACTACACTTACTGAATACTTTTAGGAAAGTAAATAAATATTGTAATAGGGTAAACAAAATAGTCAAATATTTTTATTTAACAAAATCTATATTGCCTATAGATTTACAATGTCTTTTGTTTTTAAAAGTTTGAAAAATTAATTGTCGAAAAAAAAAGTATAGTCTAACTGGAGAATCGAACCCTGGTCGCCCGTATAGCAGTCCACTACGTTTAACACTGAGCTATCGAAGACACATGTCCGATGTGAAAAATTATTATTGGTATTGGTATATTGGGCTAGGCCTAGATAGGTCAGTGACACACGTGTTTTCAAATTGACCAATGGGGATCCTCGCGGGGCTTAACACTGTCTTTTTATATATATAGATATATCCTTATTGCTATTATAAATATTAACCTGCTGCCTTAGACTTTAAGGTACTTTAGACTCTTACAATACTTACATAATAGCCTAATTAATGCCTTTATCTTTAACTTTAGGTAAAAAAACTGCCCAATGAATGAATTCTGTGGAAACACCTTGCTCCTTATTTCAATTGACATTAAAGTTTATTGGAAATCGTCTATCACTCCTGGATTCTTTGGTTGGATTTCCTGAAAGTATTGGTCAAGAAATATTTCAATGTGCTTCTAAACTAGAACAGTTTTCAGCACTAAAAAGTGACTCAGAATCTAGGAGAAATTTAAAGGTATTAAACAGTACTATCTCTTAATTAACTAAGTTTAGTTATTTAGGCCTATTAGTAGGCACTTTCACCACAATCATGCCCTAATTGCAGTGACTAAACCCATGGCCATGCCAGGTTATATCAACACCATTGTATTATCACACCTGCCAACATAGCTTTTCAGGTGGGAAGTATCACTTAAAAAAATAAATTATAATTGCATTTAAAAACATACAATTGCAACAAAATTTGACTGCAAGAAAAATTATATAGTTCTGGTTTTCTTTGTGTTTTTTTTTTTTAATGAGAGCTGCTGAAGTTTTCTTGCTAATTGTGGCACAATTATTGTGCATGTTTGATTGAAATTGCTTTGATTATATAGGACAGATAAAGGACTAAATAATTATTGTTTACTAAGCAGCTTTAAATGTGAAGATTACTCCCTTTGTAAAACATGAAATGTTGGCAGCTGCGCTTTATTAGCAGCATTTTTTTAAAAAAAAAGCCTGCTTATGAGCCTATTAATATATTCTTTTACATATATGTTTGTAAACTTGGCCTTTAAATTTAAATGCTGATAAAAAATATGGGTTTGAGCCTAGGCTAATCTATTGTCTGTTGAATAACAAATGAGGTAAGTAAAAGTCCACAATACTAAGTGACTAAGTGTAGATTTCAAAGCTAAAAATAAACTACAAATAACTTAAAATATATTTATCTTGTGCATCATTTTCTAAATGTTTTTGTAGTTGCTTATAAAACAATTTTATTTTCCTGATTGCCTGTATTAGTATTATTACACAAGACATGTTTTTTTAGTTCATTGTCATCTGGAGTATTAAAAATATTTATTATGCAACTAACTTAAGGTATCCTACCCAAAGACAACTCTGATAGTTCTAGCATATAATCAGACCAAATGAACTACTGAATCCTCAATCCCAGCAGTCCATGCAGCAATTCATTTCTGTATAATGCTTCATGTGGATGTTTCTCTCTTTAACTTTTCCTTGCAGCTTTTCTTTGAGGCATACAGCACTAATGGCATTCTCGATGCCCTTTCTCTTAACGGAGACTACATTTTCTTCAATGATATCATAGATGAATGCATGTGGCTTTTGGATGGGTTGGTGCAACTGGACCTTTCATTCTGTAGCCTTGGAGATAACCATGATGCTTTGCCATTGCTTGTTAGTGGAGCGAGGTGAGTGCTATTAATGAAGAGAAACTATGCAATAATCATGGGATATATGCCATAGTATATGACCTAAATATAACCATGGTTAAAGTTTGAAGTATACTAAGTAGGTTCTAAAATTGTAAATTGTTTCCCACGACTTTCTGGTAGTAAGTCATGTGACTTTTAAAACTACTCTGGGTAGGAAGTCCATGACCTCCTGGATTTTTTCCTTGAACCTACTGGTGTCCCTAAGTAAAGCAGTTGTGATCCACATATGTCATGGCTATAAAGACACTCCATGTCTATGGCCCTTGTGTGATGGAAACATTTAAACCAGATGGAATTATTACTAAGAACTAGTCCAGTTTGAACTTTGCACTTTTTTACTCTGATAAATATAGCGTAGTTCTGCTTGAAATTAAATTTAGTAATTTTGATGAATGTTGTTTTAAGAATTTACACTTTGCTAGTAATGTAAATATTATCTTATTCATAAAGCATTCTCCTCAATGTGCATAAATATTTCAGTTAGAAAATAATTAAAAAAATATACTTTTTCTAAAATATTTATTAGATTGCAAACATTGTCACTTCGCAACAATTCACTGACAAATGAAGGAATCAGAAAACTAACTGTTCACACCAGGATGCATAGGAAATCATCTTCCTTAATCTGTTTGGATCTATCAGGTAAACCAATTATTCATAATGAAAGTAAGAAAACTTTACAAGAGCTATCTGTGGGAATAATAATAATAATAATTATATTTGTTTAGCGCTGCCAACAAACATAATGTAAGCTAAAAATTGTTTGATTTGAAATCTTTTTTTTTTAGACAATACAGATTTATCAGACAAATGTGTTCATCATTTAACCTGTTTGGAGAAGCTACAATTTGTCAATATTTATAATACTGGTATCTCCTTAAAGGTAAGTCAGACTGACTTTCAACACAACGCTTTTAACACCTGTTTTTTTTTTCCAATAAGAAAAAAAATTGAAAGAAACTTTCACAATCTTGTTTTTTTCAGTAGATTGTGCGACCAGACTCTCAATATGATCCATAATAGGATATATTGGAAGCTGGTCAATGGGCAGGATTGTTAACTATATACCGGGGCTATGTTGGACGAGATGTCAGGCCCTCTAACTGTTTTTCTATAGAAATTGGGATCAAATCCTGTTTAAAGCCAGGGTTTTTTTCTTCTCAATCTAGAGGGTGTCCTAGCTCTGATAGGTACCTGACATTGGTTGAGGAAAAGTAAAAGGCGGTCTGGCATTGTGCCATGACGGCTCAGTTACTTGTGAACAATGCTTCTCTTGCCCCAACATACTAAAATTGGCTAGTACTCAAGCTCAAATAGGTTTGATATGTTTTCAGATACTTAAAGTGTTCAATTGTTGTGGTTTTTTACACTCCTCATCTAATTAAGAATCCTAGAAGATCAAGAACTTGGCTTAATCTTAGCTGTCCGGATTAGGAGAAAAAAAGCGCTAATCACACCTCTACTTCTACAGCTGTCTTGATTTTGGGCGGCTCCCCTCAGTTGGATCCATGTGAGGCCAGCAGCCTCTGCGTGGTTGACAGCTGGCCTTCTCCAAGTCTGCCTTAAATTGTCCACTTTTTTTCAAGTACTTATAAGAGGTTAATGTTTTATAACTAATTTATTTATTTGATTAATTTGAACAAAAAAAATCTCTATTTCTTCAGGGTAAGCAAGGATGTTGGTCAGTACTTGAAACAAGGCATCCCTGTAGTTGTGTCCAGTCAAAATTCAATTGCATCACATCAGGGTGGGCTTGTGATGTCATCAACAGCTGGAAGTCACTGTACAAAGTAAAGGAGAACAAACACAAGGATGCTGCAAAGTTAAATTGTTCTAGTTCAGCAAATTTTAACTTTTGTACGTTTCTTTTTCATATCTGAATGGTAACCAAAAACAACTTAAAAATAATATATGTAATAAAATTTTTCTGTAAAAAACAATTGCAGAAAATATTATTTTAGTGCATTTTTAATAATTAATCATTTAAACCAAACTCAAATGAACAAATGTACATTTTTATCATTTGTCTACCTTGACCAGGCAACCCATTTGAATGCCACTTTAAATTGTTCTTACATATGCTGACCACTTCACTTTTTACTATTAAAAAAAGGCCTTTTCCACTGTCCCGCTTCCCTCTACATTTGTTCTACCAAAACAAAAAAAAGAAAGTTTAAAAAGTGTAGTTTATAATAATTATGCAAAAAAAAAAAGCATTTGATTTTTTTCTCTCAGCCTATTCTGGTTTATCCCCTTTTGTGTTGGAAAATCCTTTTTTTAATCAAGAATATTTCTCTTTTGAGTCCTTAGGGCTCGGCATATCTGCATATGGAATAAGAAAGTTATTTTGCCCCAATGTCTTTATTACTATTTTATTGTTATTAGAATCTTGACAAATATTTACATGAAAGTTATATTTTAAGTCTTAAAATAATATAAATGTCTTATACCTATGTCCAAAATTAACAGTTGGTCAACTCTTAATTTTTCCAAGTTTAGGCTAAACATCTTTTATATTCTATTCTAAATTCACACTAGTCTATTCTCTATCTTTGTATTCTGTAGTCTATTGCCTGTTGTTTTATTGTATGGGTGCCACAAACTAACTGACTAATAAGTCTGTATTGTCTAGGATTTAAGATTTTAAAATCATCCTTTTTTTAGCATTTGCACATATAGTTTTTGTTTTTGCTTATATTTGTTAGTTTCATTTTTTTGTAGAATTGGTTTAACTAATGTCAATGATGTCATGCAAATGTCATCCTCTTAAAGTAAAAGCTACTGGTACTGTGGGGCACGGTGGCCATACGTTCGGCTGGCATACCGAAGGGCCCAGGTTCGAATCCTGGTGCAGGCTAGGATTTTACTTACTTACTGGTACCTATAAAATTGACCATAAAACAATTTTAACATTTTTTGTCCTCCAGATTCCAAAAAGAAAGGTGAAGTGACAAAACCAGCATCTTCCATCTGGTTGTCATCAGACGTCAGGAAGTTTCATGTCATCGTCCGCAGTGTATTCACCTGTCCACACAGAAAAGCCAGGCTTGACTCGTTGCCAGACAAAACCTCCCCCCTAAAGCAAAGTGTAAGCACAGCCGCAGGCGACCAGGAGGATCTCTCCCTGCTTCAACAGTATCTACACTCCCCGCCCAAGAAGAAACAAAGACAAAGTTTTTCTCTCAAGCTCTTGGACTCATACAGTTCCTGAAACTTCAGATTCAGATGAAATCCTCACCTGCAATATTCAGAACTTGTAGTATTTTTTTAGCAAAGGTTGCTGGGATACCTTGCCTGAACTAAATAGCTCACTGACAATAGCTTACTTATTGTAATGGATTTATTTATCTAATTACCTCTGGACCAGCAGTAATCTTTATACAAGTTAAAAATAAAACAGAAATTAAATTCTATGAAATTACTTTTGTTCTTAAATTATACAACACAATTGTTTACTATACTAATAATACTATGGAGTTGTTCAGAAATTCAATGGCAAGAGAGGTAATCCATTCAAATATATGCATATAATTTCTATTCTAATTCTATTGTAAAGAATATGTTTAATACATCATACCTAAATCATTTCTGATTGCATAAAATGTGTGTGTAATGGGTTGGATAGTTCCTATATGTCAAGCTGTCTTCCATATACTTTTTTAAATACAACACTGTTAAAATTAAAAAACATCAATTTTATTCTGTACTGGTAAATATTTCATTCAAGACTAATTTAAGACTGCTAACTGGTACCAACTTTGACTAACAAGTGGAGTGTTAATTATCGCATACTCACTGTTAATGTTAAGGATTCCTGATAACTAATCTTGTGGTCTTTGTATATTTCTGAAAGAGCAGAACAGGCTGTCGAGGTTGAAATAAATTGTCAAACACCAGCAAAAGCGAAAAAAAATCAAGTAAATTTTTTTGCTGGAAGTGTTAACCGAAAGTTCATCAACATGATAAACCCTGACCAACATGATAAACCCTGACCAACATGATAAACCCTGACCAACATGATAAACCCTGACCTATTAAAAAGTTCAGGCCACATAAAGACTTGTCAATGTACAGTAAATAGTTATTTAAAAAAAGTGTCTAACGTGGCTGCCAAATCTGACATTTTGTAATCCAGATCTTTAATAGTGTTCGTATTTTCTGAAAGGCTGCTCTTTTGACAGATCTAAAATGGTACCGGTATTGTAACTTTGTGGTTGTTCTTTTCGTTCTGATTCTCAGCATGACCGATTTTATGTCCCCAAAAGACAACAACAACCGAATGAGACTCTTAGCTATTAAGTCCAGGACATAACATTAAAGGCGGTCAATGGGGGGGGGGGGGGGCACACTGGCCGTTGCATTCCACAATGCCGATGGAGCACGCTGCAGACAGTAGGTTTCACGTACGTGATCATTAACCAGGCGGCTGTACTTGTGTGCCTGCATTGTCCCCTGGTAACACACATTAAATACCGATTTTAAATGTCTCTTTTAGCAAAAACGTGACGTGCTTAAGTCCAGGGCGTAATATTTAAAGGGTAGACTAAGGGATGGGGGCACACCAAGATACTGTCCGAGACCAGATATGTCCGCCCAGCGGCACGCCGATAGAGCGTGTCGCGTAACAAAGGGTACGGTCTCGGCAGTCACATGTACTACTCAGCTTCTGTCCCACCTACAGATTTCCCCCCGGATCATTATCGTGGTGTCTTGCTCGTATTTCAACAAATTCCAGACTAGAGCCCTGGCCATCCGGTCACGGGGCTTCGTGAAACGGGCTGTTGTGCACATTTCTTTCCGGTGCAATGAAATCTTAGACGTTCAACAGGGGGCTGACCCCCCAAGCTTCCTCTCACCTGCCTTGGCGAGACGGGATTGTTGTGTACAGTCCTTCCTCCCCGCCGAGTCTCAGTGGCATCTCGCCTGTTCAATGATTCTCAATGGCGGCAATCGCATTCAGTGTCATTCACTCAGTAACTTATTCTGCCTTCTACATGTTTTAGAACTGAGAGAGATAACAAAAGAACAGGTTCTCCAATGGATCCCTGGTCATGTACAAAATGAAGGGAATGACACCGTTGACAGCTAAAACTGAAGGCAGACAAAATGAAACAGACCCACCCCTACACCCCGAAGAATTTAAGGCAATACTCCAAAGGAATGAACCCGAAAGATGGTTTGAGCTGCAACAATACAACCAAAGATTGATGGTTACTTCAAACTCTCCCGCCAATTTCAACACATAATCTTGCGGAACATGTCCTTCAGACCTGCCCCCCCCCCCCCCCCCCATGTACCACTCTACCCAGTCAGCCATATGGCCACAGGAAGCTAGCTACCTTTAATGACAAACTGTATGGTGGCCTAGAGCAACTGACAGCCACGGCGTAGTTCATTACAACTATCGGACGTGTGAATCCTCGAGATCCAAATCATAACTTTTGAAAAAGAAGAAGATTGACTTTTGTGCTTTCGGAGGGTGGAAGCGTAAAAGGGGAGGGCTTGTCTACGACCATTCTTTCTTATTCAGTTTCTATTCAAAGCAACCCCCCCCCACACACACACACCTTTTTTTTCTCTCCTAGATACGTTCAGTGCAAAAGTGCTTTCATGCGAACGCCCTTCGAATAATTCTCTGCGTTAAATGCATTAAAGTGCTACATAATATTATATATCTTACCACACGCATGTTAGAATTTATTATGCTAAGTGTATGTAAGATGTCAAATCTATTTTAGCGCCTCCCACGTGGTATCGTTTGTTTTGGAGAAAAAAAAAAAAGAACACATACACATATAAAGAGAAAGCATTAACATTATCCCTTGACATTATGGTTACCGGGTGAAGACATTAAAGTTCCATTGAATTTAATTGACAACGATAGAGTCCATTTGAGAGTGCAAGTGAGTACAATATAAGCTGATATTATGGGAAAGACTGGAAGGTGATATCGTGTTGTTAAATAGCAACTATATATTCAGAAAAGAGATGCAAGGTTCATTACTAGTGAATATTCACAACTGACAAGAGTAACACCATTAGGCCTAGTTAAATCACTAAAACTAGAAACACTAGAGGACAGAAGAGCATAAAGAGTAAACTAGTAACAACAGGCCTACGTACCATATGGCATTAAATTTTAATTTAGAGATACAACACAAAAACAATCTGTTATAATGCTCAGATAAGCACACGGACTTTTCCCTTATGCGAGAATAAATGCTTATAAGTAGCCTAGCTTTATTCCCTAGTGGCATCCGTGCATGGAATGGGTTGCCTAAACAAACCAGTAACTTACAATAATTTAAAACACTAATAGAAATTGAAGCTGGCGTTTTTACTGTCCCTATAGCGTTGTGCTTTTTAGTGTGATGGGCTGCTAGCCTTACGGCCAACCCTTTACCTGTCGTGGGGACCGTCAGGATACCCCCCCCCCAAATAATACCAGTCGGAGTTATAGTTATTGTCACAATATATTGTTAAATGGTAAATAGGTAGCACACCATATTGAATAGTACATGTACATTAAAAAATAGTAAATATATATTAGCATACTATATTATTAATTACTAAATATATATTAACACACAGGCTATTGTATTATTAGGGCTGACAGATAGAGCCTTATACTAGAGGTTACGGTAAAACCACGACACTTTTATGGTACCATAACTGGATCTTCGCTCCGGAACGCAGCGAACGTCCTCGTTTTGTGTACTTAAGTCGGTCATATGGTATAGGCCTAGGCGTTGAGGACGCCCTCAACTGAAGCCACTAAATCATAAAGTAAAAGTAGAAGATATTTAACGAATCCAATATATTAGACACATGGTATTTGGGCTGCTAAAAAAATGGCTTCACTTGACGACATTCTACCTGGCATATAATCTAAAGAGACATTGACGAACCCAAGTCGTGACGCGCTCACACATAGCACTTCCGGCAAGTGTGGTTGTTTTATATGATTCATTTTATGAGACTACTACTTAGACTCCAGATGCCCTTTCCTCAATTACAATGTCCGCATACCCGAAATTTTTACCACCAATAATTTATATCATCCAAAAAAAAAAATTCTTTTTTTTTTCAAAATACACCTATTTTATTTTATAAAACTGTGAATAAAAAAAAGTCTATCTTGTTTCTCTCTATCGAAACTCGTATTTGAAAAATATTGCCAAGTAGAAATATTTCCCAACATGCATTTTTGGGAAATTTATACAAGGAAAATGTATGAAGACCACACGGACAGCAGACTTTTGTAGTTTAATAAGAGTTAGGCTATTCCACTTTTGACAAAGGACTACCAATGCCTCTCTTTTCTATTGTAAACTTGTTTTTTTTTTTCAAATTTTCCTACGATTACTGCCGTTGTTGTTTTTTTTTATTTAAAAAGAAGTTCAGTATATACTTTGTATGACTTGAGTCTATATATAGGCCCTACAACAAAATAAATTCAAGTGACATAAAATAGATTATACTGTTGAATCCTGGTACGAAGCAAGCCACATCATTCACATCATTAAAGGTGTGCCGCTTAACAAAGGATAAGGTCTCAGCAGTTCATGCATACCAGTTCTGTTCTCCACCTTCGGAATTCCTCTGAATCATTATCGCGGTGGCTCGCTCGTATACCTGCACCGTCGCCCGGTAGCACAAATTCCAGACTATAGCCTGACTATAGGTCTGAATATCCAGGCACCAGGACGTGTTTGAGACGGACTGTTGCGCTCATTGCTTCTTTCCCACTGAGTCACGGAGGCTCTTGACAGAGCAATGTTTCTCGGACACGTAACAGGAGCTGTCCCCCATGCATTAGCCCACCGGTGAACTCTTAAATGGAGGTCTTATCTTATAAGTTTACAGACGTTCCTTCTAGATAGAAGATTATTACGTCCACTAGGCCCAAAACTCCTGCAGGGCGACAGGGATCCGTCGGTGGCAAAGATAGAACCCGCGACCTGTCAGTTGGTTTTTTGGTTGACAGTCTGGTGATCTAACCGCTGGACCAGCCGGCTTCACTAGGTTTTGGTGGTTTCCACACTTCGCCGCTTTGAGGCCTATGGGTACAGAAGTGCAGCGTTCACCAGTTTTCTGTGGCCACTGCATACTAGAGACACCCTCCAGATCATTGAACAAATCCTAGATTTCTCCATAATTCGAACACATGACGAAAGCGTTGCCGCTCGTCCTCAGTGCCTCGTTTTATTTAGATGTAAATGCGTTTCAAAAAAAATTCCAATCCATGTTTCAGAATATTTGTACTCTACAGGATGACATACGTATAAAGTAATTAATTACATATGAATTCTTTTGCCGGTGCTTTTTCAATGTAGATCAATATTAGAGTCATTATCCATTATCTCCCCTAGGTGTATACAATCTTGTTTTCAAAATATTCAATGCAGAGAATGCTCGATTTTCTATTGAACTGATCTGGCTTTTCCAATGGGTACCAGACAGTGTTGGGAGATCTGTTCTTGATTCATTCCACGCCCAGTCTGAAGTTCACCAGCTTCAAGCATCACAGACAATATAAGGAAGAATGTCTCTTGTCTTGCTAGATGCATTTGCATTGTTGTAGATGTTTTGAACATCCAGAAAGAACCGGCAAAGTAAATTATTATTCTTTAAAACTGCAACAACGACACGGTTTATCCTATGGGCCCGGCACATACCAGACCGCAGTGCCATAACAAGGGGGAGTTCAGAGGGGAGCATATGCCTGGGGGCGACACTTCAAGGGGGCGGCAAATTTGGTCTAAATGTCTAAATATAACACTAATTAAAGCAGTTATAATATGCAAGGGGGCGTCGCTGAAATTTTTGCCCTGGGGCGCCACATAGGCTTGTGAAGGCTCTACCAGACCGAGGGGTTCTTTTCTTCAAAAAGAGTTTGAAGGCCATTGAAATGCACATATTTGTTTTATGCACCATGAAAACCTTGACCCCGAATCATTTGGAATGAAAATTTCGCTTCAAAAAGAAGTTTCATAAAGGTGTCATACAGGGTTTGAGAAGCTGTTTCCTTAGCTTGCATCATGTCCAAGAAGCATTCGTGACGTGTTTCTTTGACATCAACCTATCGAATAATTAAAGCCAACCTCATTTTCTTCGCTGCGAGCTTTACCAATTAAAATGATGAAAGAAGTTTTAACCCTAATTAGCTGTACAATCTTTGTTGAACCAAAGCGGCTATAATTATATAATATTTAATCTATAACAGGTTAACATGTTATTCATTACTAGATTGGACTTGAAGGATTAAAAATAAAAATTCTTTCTGAATTTCCGGCAGCCATTTTGTATACTGTAATTTCATAGGGGAAAAGTTTTAATAACACTAACATTTTGTAGAAATCTAAATTTTGCAAGTTCAGCGTTTAAATACTATTTCAATTTAACACGATCGTTTGTGTAGTTTTGATGTCTATATGATGATTTTCAACGCCTTTCAATTTATGATTGTTGCCAATGGACAAGTCTTAACGTGTATGCATGCATAAAAGGTCACGTGCAAAAACATTTCCGTTCTTATTCGATCATTTTATTCGAAACAATGTCTGTGTGCTACTTTACTGGTTGTACTCAAATTTGTTGGGGATTAAAATTTATTTCATTTCCAATAGATGTTTACAAATCAAAACAATGTATTGTGAAAGTCAGAAGGGAATAATCACCTTTTTAAAATATCAAACTTATTGCTTAATGCAAAATAATTTTTGTTATTCGTTTTCATGAATTTACGCATTTTGTTTTTCAATAACCAAGAAAACGCAACTCTTGACTCATTTATTTTGTAAACAAATACAAATTTAACGTCACGCGACTAACACTTGAGTATTAATGATCGCCTGTTCACTTTTGATATTAAAAACGGATTCCTCATAACTAATATTGTATCCTTTGTATAATTCTAAAAGACTAGAACTGGCCGTCGAGGTTGAAATCAATTGTCAAACACCAGCAAAAGCATGCTTTTTTTGTTATTAGTTTAAAAATAGAACAGGAAGTTCACGAACATTCGGGTTCAAAAGTTCACGCCTCATTAAGCCTTGTCCATAGAACGGCAAAGAATTGATGCAACTAAATGAATGCAATGTTTTATAATTAGATTGTAGTATTAGAATGAATTAAGTTAGAATTGAAAGCATTAAGTATTATTGCCAGTTTGCTTTTTGCCATTCTTTCCTCGATGGGTTCTATGTTTTGGAATTGAAGAATTAGTGTTATAATTGTCAGTTGATCTAGTAAATATTCACTTGTCATGGACTTTGCATCTCTTTTCTGAGCGTGTTTACGACTAACATCGTGACAGAAAACTCAACTCGCCTTGGCCTCAACGTCCACAAAGGGAAGACCAAGTTCCTTAAGGTCAACGAAGAAAACACATCGCCTATCACTCTCAATGGTGAAGCGCTTGAAGAAATAGAAGAATGTACCTATCTAGACAGCATCGTCAATAAGAAGGGTGGAACCGAAGCCGATGTGAGGGCAAGGCTAGGGCAGCTTTCCTCCAACTAAAGAATATCTGGAGCTCAAGAGTTATATCCCTGAAAACAAAGATCAAGATCTTCAACTCAAATATAAAGTCAGTCTTACTCTATAGTGCTGAAACGTGGAGGACCACAGCTACTAACACCAAGAAGATCCAGACTTTCATAAACTCATGTCTCAGGAGAATTTTACATATAGGCCTACGCTGGCCGGACATGATCAGTAACGATGAGCTCTGGAGTCGCACAGGTCAACAGGCAGCCGACCTGGAGATCATGTCAAAAAGATCGAGATGGTTGGGGCACACATTCCGAAAACTAGCTTCCAACATCACCAGACAGTCCCTATCGTGGAACCCCCAAGGAAAGAGGAAGAGGGGCCGACCCCAAAACAGCTGGCGCCGTGACCTGGATGCCGACGTCAAGAGATCAGTTCATTCTTGGGGACAGTTGGAAAGACTCGCTCAGGACCGGGATGGCTGGAGAGCCCTTGTTGGTGGCCTAAGCCCCGAGAGGGGTAGAAGGTGTAAGTAAGTTAGTTTATTTTTTGCATTACGTTTAATTGAGTTGACAGAATATGTCTATTTTAGTGAAGGCGTTAAAAATGTGATAAATATTTTTTTAGTTATATGTTTTTGTTATATTAGTAAAACAATATAAAAAAAATAGCCTATAAAACTTATAATTATTTTTTATGAATACATCAAAAATATTTGTTGTTGTTTTTTTATAATTTTTTTTTTTAAATTTATTTTTAGCCCTATCCTTAAGTGAAGTCGGCTTGTGAGAGTTGTGACGTGCACAATTTTAGCCCATTGCGCGTTTTTTTACATTAAAAAATGGTACAGTAAAATGAGTATCACACAGACTACCACTTCATTCAACTCACAATTAATAAGTATTCTAGCTTTATAGTGTATGACTTTTCACCAGAACTTACTTCAACTCACAATTAATAAGTATTCTAGCTTTATAGTGTATGACTTTTCACCAGAACTTACTTCAACTCACAATTAATAAGTATTCTAGCTTTATAGTGTATGACTTTTCACCAGAACTTACGAGACTAGTATATTCTATGATGTGACGTCAGGTACTAACGAAAAAATTGTTAACCTCTCCCCGCCCACCATCGAGTTTATTGTTAAGATTTCTTTATTTCTGTACGCGTGACGTCAAAACTATAAAGGATAAAACCACTTTACGGTAAATTAATAAATATCTCACTCAGAAGTGTGATGTTTTTTTTTACAAAAATTATATGACAAAATTAAAAAAAAATAGTTAAAATGATATAATTGGTTATTCATAATGGAAATATAAAATTTGGAAAATGTAGTCTTTTTTTTTTTTTTTACATTTCGCCAAACTCCGCCACTGCCGAAATGTGGGCAGCTCTTCAGGGCAAAAAAGGCAAGAAAGTGCATTCACATATCTAGTACAATCCCGGTATCGTCTGTTGTTGGTCTCCTCTTACGTAATGAGATTAACAGCAAGGATTAGCACATGTAGTTAATATGTCCGGATATTAAGGTTATTTAAAAAAACAACTTTTAATAGAGTTTTATATTAACTTCGCAAAAGTCTATTTCTGTATGGTTGACGAACGGCCAGACCTGCATCGATCTGAAACTTGGCACATAGACGTGAAACACATTCTCTTCCATTTTCAGCCACATACCTTCACCCTGACCTCCCCCTCCCCATAAAAAAACAAACAAAAAACAACAACTTCCTTTTCTTCTGTCATATGACGCACATTGTTAAATCCCTATTGAGCGCACACGAGTGCACATTACAAATTATCATTTTAAATGTTTCTTTATATCTATTAACTGCTATTTTGTTAAATTTCGTTTTATTTTCTTTTATTTTGTGTGTGGCTAAGAGCGATATTTTGTTAAGCTACTGCGTAACTCAAATGCATGAAAAGGTTTTATAAGAAAATATTGTTTTTAGTTTCTCATTAAGTTTTTGTTTCGATCATTAAAACAATCTTATCATGTTCGTAAGTTTTCCCTGTGTAATGACGCTTGTATGTATGAAAGTGAGTGTATGTAAAAAAAAAAAGCACTATTTTCACTTTGTAAATGATATCTATAGTTAAATGCATTATTTTCACTTTGTAAATGAGATTTATAGTGTTACAAATCCGGGTCTCCTGTTGTCTGTCAAGGATCTTGTTCACGATAATATAATAAACTCAAGCCACTCGTAGAATGTTCAAAGAAGAATTTACTGCCTGAACTTTTGTACAATTAATTATAACATTCAACTTCACTGTGTTAATAATAAGTAGCTTCCTTGTAGCTAAAGCAGAATCAACAACAACCCTGATTGCACAGAAGCGTGATTTCTATAGAATTTGTTGCAGAAAGAAATAAAATGGATTTTCTCGAATACAAAAGAAAAGGCGACTAGAAAGTGGTAGAGACTACGAGAAATACTATTGGTGTTATTACGTCATAATAAATACCTATGCAATTACTCTCTACACCAAAAGGTTCTCAACGGGGTTGTGGGCGGTGAGAAGCTTTGGGGGGGGGGGCGCTAACGTTCTCGGGGCGATTTGGAGGAGGTGAAGGGCAAGTGGGCGGTACAAACGTACCTGATATAATTTGAACACTTCAGCTATTTGAATCAATTAGTTTTTGAATGAAATGTGAAGTCGACGCTGCTAAATATCCAATCTACTCATATTAATGATATTTTGATCTCAGTTTTACTGAGATGTTCTTTAATGCCTTTAGAACTTGCATGTTAACAAAAAACTATCATTAAGCGGAATAGATATGCGGTAATCATACGAACTAGGTAGCTAATGTAATGTTTGAAAATATACTTAGGCCTATATATTCTTTAGTCATATAATATTCATATAATGTTCAAAATATTTTTACCGTTTGATCAGTTATTAATTGTAAGTCATTTATTTTTTATAAAAGAAAAAAAAACATTAGAAATATTAGCTCAAATGAAACGGGTTAATTATCTCCCTTTAATTAAAAAAATGCATTTTATAACACGACCAACATCTGGAAATCCTGTACATATAGTACCAGAACGAAAATAAAACTATATAACAGCTGTGTGCTTCCTGTCCTTCTATATGGTGCAGAATGTTGGCGCATGACACAACAGGACCTTGTCAAGCTTTCCACTTTCCACACGAAAAACCTCAGGAAGATTTTGAAAATATTTTGGCCAAAGAAAATAACCAACGAAGAATTAATGTCCCAATCCAACCACGAAGACATGGGCACAATCATAATGAAAAGACGTTGGCGATGGATTGGCCATGTATTGAGAAGAGAGGAAGGGAACATCTGCAAGACAGCACTACACTGGACTCCAGAAGGGAAAAGAAAGAGAGGTCGGCCAAAAGTAACCTGGCGCAGAACAGTGGAGCAGGAATTAAAAGAATTTGGTCACTCCTGGGGTACGATTAGAATTGTCGCACGTGACAGAGAAAGATGGAGGGACTTTGTTGCTGCCCTATGCGCCCACGGCGTTACGGGCAGTAAGTAAGTAAGTAAGTAATTAAAAAAAATGTTTCCACAATTTGATTCAATAGTGATGCCAAACCAGGTCTGTTTTGTAATATAATATATTGTAATATAAAAAAAATATTTAAAAATATTACTGACTAATTAACAGCTTTAAAATGCGATAAAATGTGTTCACAAGTGTAAATTTAACCAAAAGCTGAAAGTAGAACGATTACCTTGCATTTGAGAATAGCATATGACTTTCCTAAGCAGCTTTCTTCCAGATTTTTTCCGCAAATGGGCACATTTGGATGCCCATTTTTTAAAGTTTAAAATTCAACTTGCTCCATTTTAAAAGTGCTAATATTCCTCCACTTAAAAAATTATCTACATCTAAAAAGGTTGTAGCAATATCAAACCAATTAGGCTTGATGTGGTAGAAAAAAAATGAGCCCATCAATTTGAAAGTCTTGCCTTTGCTTAGAAAACTCCGCTTTGAGTGCTATGATGTACTTCTGACAAAGCCCAACTATCTATCTTAATATATTCTTTAACATATGGATGTACATATGGTTGAATGTTTTGAAATTGATTTCATGGCAAAATATTTCCAGTTTCAATGCAAATCCATATAAGCGGTCCTTGTAAATGCAAGGTCAACTCACTGAAATGTGTCAGAAACATCGGCTTCAATGGTCAGTTTTCTTCATTCAAAACCGGAAAATGTTTATGCTGTTTTTATCAATAAAAAACCCTTTTCGGAGGTCTCTGGCGTGCCATTTAAAATCGCTCTGCGCGCCACGTTTGGCACGCGTGCCTTTGGTTGCCGAGATTTTCTAAAGACATTACACTTATCTTTATAACTGAATGAGTCCAAGCTACCAGACAATCAAGCTTTACTTTTAGTTTACGTTGATTTGAGTAAAAAAAAATAATTGCCCAATTCGAAAAAAAAAAAAAAAAATAAATAAATATAAAAATCTATTAGACTATTTGTACTAGAAGACTTTTTGTGTGAAAGAAATTCCTCCAGTGGCGATTGTATGATGTATCGTGGATTGATGTTGTAGTTTATAAAAGTAGTCTGTTCCAAATGTAGGCCTATTGGCTGTCTTTTGTGTGACAACATTTAGTTACTACAAAGTCTTGTTGATTGTCTGTAGCGCTCACTACAATATTACAACAGTTCACAAATAAGTAGCGCTCACTACAATATTACAACAGTTCACAAATAAGTAATGCATTCAATGATTTTTTAGACAGCTTTGCATTGTTCCCTTAAATTAATTTATTATTATTAATATTTGTATTAGGCCAACTATTATTGTCTCGATATAAATATTGTTCATTGTTCATTGACGAGGACTACAAGCGATGGCTACTGCACACAATTATGCGTTGGTTAGCATAAGATGACCGTTTAATTGTATGAGAGTTGGATCGGTGCTCGATTTTTTGAAAAAGCAACTGCGATTCTTTGGGAGAAAATGAATCGGTTTCTCTAGGTATGTGAGTTTCGGCAACAATTTTATATTACATTTTTATCAACCTCTTTTGTGGAATTCATTTGATTGTAAATAAATTAAAACAAGACAAGCTGCAAATAGTGAAGCGTAGAGACCTAAGGCTTTTGCAACCAAAATTGAAACAAATAGAGACAAACTGTTAGCAACACACCGGGCAAACGATTCACATTAATATTGATTTTTGTTAAGCCTCGCGTTTATGTGAAACAAAAATCTATTAATTTGTACAATATGTTTCCTTTTCAGTTTCCTTAATGACAATAAATAAGTACACAATTCTAGTCGGCCTAAAAAAAAAGTGCCGAAACCATATCGACACTTTAACGTTCATAGGGGCAGGGAGAGTGGGCGCTAAAAAAAGTTGGGGGGGGGCGGTGAGCGGGGAAAAGTTGTAAAAGGGGGTGGTGAGCCGAAAAAGGTTGAGAACCTATTTTCTACACCAACATTAAATATAAATAAACAACGCTACATGAACTAGCGAAACTATTTTAAATACAATATAGAAACTATTATTACATGCTATACACTGTTACGTCTCGCTGTCTAGGGTGGGCAGTTTATCACAATGACTTTTGGGTACCCTTGAAGAATCCTTAACTCTCGCCCAAACTTTCATCCAAGCAATTCAGAAACGACGTCGTGAATAATTTTTAACAACTTTTCATTCAACATAACACTTAACATCGAAGCTCAACACAAGTCAATAATAATAACAACACGATTTAAATTTAAAAAACACAAGAAACAGCCTAATTAGTCTGTCAATACACTCTACTCTAACTACTCAACACAAGTCAATAATAATAACACGATTTAAGTTTAAAAAACACAAGAAACAGCCTAACTAGTCTGTCAATACACTCTACTCTAACTGCACACCTCTTTGGTCCGGTAACTCACCCCGAGCTCGCTCATGCCAAACGGACGAGGGTCACCCAGGGTCATCAATTAGAATGTGACCACCAGCTACAAAGGAAGGCAACCACAACCAAAAAAACAAGGGAGTTAATTTATTCTAACCTCATCCTCATCCATCACAACACACATGACAACAACAACAATTGTTATCCACAAAAAGTATAACTACAAAATGAAAATGTTGCTTTACAAACTTTTTAAGCCCTTTTACGTAAACAAGTTATTTTAGGGAAAACAAAAATAGAAGTTTAAACAATTATTGTGTATATTATGTTAATTTATGTTACGCATTAGCCATCTGAAATTTCGCCTTTTGCCACCCTCTTAGTAGCCTATGCAAAACAACAACAAAAGCGAAGATCATTTAAAGGCACATCAATACGTTATGTTAGCAGTCTCATTGTTATGCCTATACCACTGATCTATAAAAAGAATGGACAGCACCTCTATATTAAATGTGTATGCTCAACCATGTGAGGGGGTGGTGTTAACACGGCACCACTGGGCGTAGAACCTCCTCGATGCAGGTTACCGGCCAGGGCGTAAGAGTTCACAGACAAATTTAAACGACCACGTGTTCACGACCAAGGCGGACCACCTAGTTGGAGGTACCCGGCTGTGGCCAGGCATGGAGAGGGATGGGCGACGCGATGCTAAATCTGCCCTAGATAATACGCCACATGAACACAGATCCACAACACATACCGGCTCGACCGTCGCCCGGGTTACCAAGGGCCGCGCCTACCGTCTCTGACCGGGGCGGAGAAAAAACATTACCATAGGTACTTGGAGCGTAAGATCACTGAGACAAACTGGTAAACTGGAGGAACTCACACACGAAATGAATAACTACAAATGTGTCATCTTGGGTCTATGCAAAATGAGATGGAAAAGCTTTGGAGAAACATCAACCGAAGAGGGCCACATGCTATATTTTAGCGGACGGGAGGACACACATGAACAAGGAGTGGGATTACTTGTCCACAAAAATAATATAAGCAGCATAATGAGCTGCCGACCAGTCTCGAGCCGGCTTATCACTATCCGTCTGAAAGCAACCCAATTCAACATAACCATCATACAGACTTATGTGCCAACATCAGACTATGATGACGAAGAACTGGAGGATTTCTACTCTCAACTCCAGGTGATCATAGACCAAAAGCCCAGGAAGGACGTTCTCGTTGTTCAGGGTGACTGGAATGCCAAAGTAGGAAAATATGCTTATGCAAACTGGAAAGGCACATGTGGACAACACTGCAATGTGGAATCAAATGAGCGAGGACTAAGGCTCTTGGAGTTTGCCAGCTTTAACGACCTCATGCTGGCCAACACACTCGGCCCACACAAGTCCTCAAGAATAACCACATGGCACAGCCCAAACACCACAACCAAATCGACTACATCATGATAAAAACACGCTTCCGGTCAAGTATAAATGTTGCCAAGACTCGCAGCTTCGCTGGAGCTGACATTGGAAGCGATCATGAGCTAGTTATGATGACCTTTAGGCTACACCTAAAAAGAATACGGAAAAAGGGGTACACAAGGATCAAATTTGACCTCGAAAAGCTGAAGGATCCTAAAGTAGCAGAAGCCTTCCAGGCAACGATAGGAGGGAAATTTGCAGTCATCAATATCTTAAATTCTGATTTTATGGACATGGACATATTGACCGACACTTTCAATACAGTGGTGACCGACACAGCTCAACAGATTCTTGGCAAACATAGACCGGCCAAGAAACCATGGATAACACCAGACATCCTGGAGCTGTGTGACGAGCGTCGCCGACTAAAGAAAACAAAGACAAAAGACCAGGAAGAAGCCAATAAATACAGAACAACAAACCAGACAATTAGGAAAGGTATGAAAAGGGCAAAGAAAAACTGGATTGAGGAACAGTGCAACGACATTGAAAACTGTTTATGGAAGAACAATAACAAAAAAGCATACCAATTAGTAAAAGAACTAACCACCACTAAGCACAGGCGCACCACCACCATACAGGATAAGGAAGGTAGAAACCTGACCGAGGAACCAGATATCTTTAAAAGATGGACTGAGTACTTCTCGGAACTGTATAATGACAATATCACTATAGATCCAGATATACTAAACGTCCCTCCAGCCACAGACAATGACAATTACCCTAGCCTCCGTACAGAAGTGGAAGCAGCAGTCCAAGTACTTCAAAAAGGAAAAGCTGCAGGAGTGGATAACATCCCTGTTGAGTCGGTGAAAGCAGTACGGAGAAGCCATGGTAAATGTCTTATTGAACATTTGCAATTAAATATGGATAACTGGAGACAGGCCTAAACCAGAGCTCGGCAACCTTTTACCGACAGTGTGCCAAACTAGGATTTCAAAATCATTCTGCGTGCCAACAGCTTAAAAGTCAACCTGTTCTATTATACTTGTTAAAAATTATTTTATAAGATAATTAATTTAACTCCGTAGCAAGACCGATGCCAACAGCAAATTAGATTATTTATAGAGAAAATAGTAAAAGCGTTTTATATTTAATAAACAAATTACCGTGTTTGTGATTATCATCCTTTTTATTTTTATTTATAACAATACAATATTTTATTAGTCAACTTAACTTTCACATTTGTGATAATCATTGTCTAAATAATATTTTGGTACTCCAGATAAAGATCTAAAACTTAGTAATATTAATTATATTGTGAATTATTGTGATCTCAGTTTACTAAGATGTCCTTTTTTTTGTTTTCAAAAGTCTTTATTCAAGAAATACATGTACAATTTCAGTTTTAATTTTACATAGAGAAAAAGGATAGAAGACATTAATTTCAATGTACAAAACTAAAGGATAGAAGACATTCTATACTACTATAATGTTATGTACAAAGGACCATTCATCCCATTCAGTCAGTTTATTTCTTTACTTGTTCCATTCATCCTTTTCATTCGCTACATTTATTTTACATCGTTATTCTGTACATTCATCCTTCCATTATGATCTGTTGCAGCAGTTTTCTCATTCGCTCTCATTTATACGGCATAAGATGTCCTTTTTTTTTCACATTTTCGGTTTTTAAATATTGATACAATTACAACTGTAAACATGTTTTGTTTATTTAGACACATTCTTGTACAACAATTAGATATCATGCATATTTTGCAAGTATTGCTGTTTGAAAACAAAATTAGCTTCTTTATAATGTGAAAAAAGTCTTCGACGACCATGTAGTGTCTTAAACAATAGAAAGACAATAGTCTTTCGTCAATCCAATCATGATATTTTGTTAAACAAGATGTCCTTTTAATTAATGTATTTATGACCACAATGTTGATAACAATGCTACCGTTGAGCGGAATTGATACGTTGTAATCAAACAAACTGGGTACTTAATGTAATGTTTGAAAATATACATATGAATTCTTTAGTCATAAAATATTTATACAATTTTCAAATACTTTTTAAAAGTTTGTTTATTTTAAAGTTATACATATTAAGCCATTTATTCTTTTATAAAAGAAATAAAAAGGAACGTACTAAAATTATTAGCGCAAAACAAAAATGATAAAATTATCTCCCTTTAATAAAAAAAGAACCGTTTCCAAATTTGATTCAATAGTGATGCCAAACAAGATTTGTTTTGTAATATATTAATATTACTGACTTATTTTTATTTCTTTATAAGTGTAAGTTGAACTAAAAGTTGAAAGTTGAACAGCGAATGCTTATCACTTGAGAATAGCAGATGACTTTCGCACTTTCTTAAGCTAAGCAGCTTTTCAGATTTTTGTCCGCAGGGCACATTTGGATGCAAATTTTTTTTTAAAGTTTTTGAAAGTCTTGCATTTGGTTAGAAAATTCCACTTTGAATACTTCGATGTACTTCTGAAAAAGCCATAACTATCTATCTAAATATATGGCTTAATATAGGGATGTTCATGTAGTTAAATGTTTTGAAATTGATTTCATGGCTAGATAAATGTCCAGTGGTCGTTGTAAATGCAAGTTCAAATCACTAAAATGTGTCACTATGTCATTCAGAAACATCGGCTTTTAACAGTCAGTTTTCCACATTCAGAACCAGAAAATGTTGTTTTTTTATCGATTAAAAAAAATAATCTTGGAGGTCTATCGCGTGCCATTGAAAATAGCTCTGCGTGCCTAAACCATGGACCCAGTCGCTCATCATCACCCTCCCCAAGAAAGGCCACCTTCAGCAATGCCAGAACTACCGCACCATCAGCCTAATAAGCCACCCAAGCAAGGTCATGCTCAAAATAATTTTAAGCCGACTCAGAACTTATGCTGAAAGAACCATTGCGGAAGAGCAGGCAGGCTTCAGGCAGGGACGTAGTACCACAGAGCAGATCTTTAACCTGCGAATACTCTGTGAGAGGCACGCGCAACATCAACAACACTTGTACCATATATTTGTTGATTTTAAAAAAGCAGTCGACAGGGTCTGGCATGCAGCCCATTGGCCAACCATGAAACATTACAACATTAATGACAATCTGACAATGCTGATACGTAGCCTCTATGACAGGGCCACCAGTGCAGTCTTCTTCAGCAACAACATTGGAGATTGGTTTAGGACTACCGTTGGAGTACGACAAGGATGCTTGCTTTCGCCAACACTGTTCAACATCTTCCTGGAGAGAATCATGTCAGATGCACTAGAGGATCATGAAGGGACAATCAGCATAAATGGCAGAAGGATCACTTACCTTCGATTCGCAGATGATATAGATGGACTCGCCGGGAGTGAGGAAGAATTAGCCAATCTAGTGGAGCGACTGGACAAAACTTCCGCATCCTATGACATGCAAATCAATGCCGAAAAAACTAAATTAATGACTAGTAACACTAGCGGCATCACCACGCAGATCAAGATTGGTGGGCATAGTTTGGAAACAGTTAGCAGCTTCAAGTACCTAGGAGCTATTGTATCCAAAGAGGGCTCCAAACCAGAAGTAATGTCCAGGATTGCCCAGACAACAGCATCACTAAAGAGTCTCAAGACAATATGGAAAGACAAGAACTTAGCCCTCAGCACCAAAATCCGGCTGATGCGCTCATTTGTCTTCTCCATTTTCTTATATGCTTGCGAGTCATGGACACTAACAGCTGAACTGGAAAATAAGATAAACGCCATGGAAATGAGATGCTTCAGGACCCTGCTCGGTATCTGTTACAAAGATCATATCTCCAACGAACAGATAAGAAAAAAGAATACAACAAGAAATTGGAAAGTTTGAAGACCTGCTGGCCACAGCCAAGAAAAGAGAACTGGAATGGTATGGCCACGTCACCAGAACCAACGGGCTTGCAAAGACCATCCTGCAGGGTACCACCAGAGGAGGCAGAAAGAGAGGAAGACAAAAGAAACGTTGGGAAGATAATATCAGGGAATGGACAGGTACAAAACTGTGCGAGGCAATGAGAACGGCTGAGAGACATGAGGAATGGAGGAGGCTGGTTTACATGTCATCTGTGGCGCCCCAACGGTCTAACAGACTACGGGATATGTAGGATGTAAGAGTAGGTATGCGCAAATTGAAGCCGAAATATGAATAGTGGGAAAAGGGAATTCACTTATCTACATAAGCGAGTTACAGGAATAAACCACTTATGATTTTAGAACAAATCCATGCGATAAAAAAGAAGTCTAAGTCACTTGAAATGTATTTAGAGGTCAGTGTTTAGGAAATATAATTTCATAGATAAGCGAAAGTCATGTGAAAGCCTATTTATTTTGTCTTCAAGAATGTTACTTCCGTGCCTAATCCATTCTTTTTTATAGACCAGTGGCCTATACCTTAAAAAAATAAAGGCCTGTTAAAGTATTCAATAATTTATTTTTCATATTAATTTATGGTAACTCAATGCGCCACTAAATTATTGTAACTATAATGATGACATTAATAATAATAATAATGATGACATTACAACAAACATGCTGTAAGCTCAGAGCGCATAACTTTGACTTTTCAACATGATGCGTCATTATTTTAAGTAATCGTTGTCTGTGTCAGAGCCCCCCCCCCCCCTCTCCAATTACCCCTTCCCCCCCCCCCCCCACTTATTTCTTGTCAGTAATTATACATTTTGTTGGGCACAGCAAAGTTTAAAACTTAGAATTATTGATAATGAGATAAAATATTCGTTTTTAAGTTGTTTAGGGTCAAAGTGTTTAGAATTAGACCACTAGTGCCCTCTACCAAATTCTGTTTCCCGAACCACCTTTTGCCAGACCCCTTTTGGCGTCGCGCCATTTCCCACCTTCCTAACGATCCTGCTCCGCCAACGTCAAAGATTACAATACTGAATATCAAACGTCTTAAAAACCATTAAAATCGGTATATCTTATTTATTTAGGTCTAATGACTTTGTTTATCAATTACGATTCAGCACTAGATCTATCAGTTTGACAGCGACCCAGATACAGGAAACGGGTGGGCAAAAGATGATGGGGGGGGGGGGGGGGAATGTTTTCATAAAATATTTGAGAACCCTTGCTCTAGTTTGAAGCCTCACCGTGACTCCGAATCCTGAGAATAGTCTCGCGGCTATTAACACTGGCACGGCAACCTTCTTTATACCATGTTACCGCCATGTTAAAGTCGTCCGCACTACCGCGTTCTTAGGATTCCATGAAAAACACAAAACACAGAAAGAAAAGGAACACAAAAAAAATGGATTCCCCCACCCCATCTCCGCCACGTTTTCTTAACGTACCGCATTGTTTTTGGGGGACCCCCCTCCCCGTCCACCCAATTTGAAATTTATGACAGGCTCTGTCCTTTTTTTTTTATGTCCTGTCTAGATGTGATATGTGTTGAAATGGGCCTCCAACCTGACAGAAGGTAATGGACGGCCTGCGTAGCCAGGCGTCTGTTTGTACAGACGACAAGAGAGGGCAACTTCTGGAGCGTGTTTCTACGACTGATGTATCATGAAAACAATCCTTATATCATTTTTTTTTTTACCTTTAAATATTTTCTTCTTTTAATTAAATTATCATTTTTCTTGTTGCACAAAAGTTAAGACGGGTAAGAGGCTTGAAAAACAAGATTTTAAAAACGTTTTAATTAATTAAAAGTTTAGGCTAAGGAAATCCAAAGACTATATTTAGATGGACCGCTGGCTTTTATATTTCTGCTATTTGATGACTCGAATGACTTTTTTTGTCGGAATTCCCGATTCCATTTTGTACTGTACACTTCCGTTTTATTAGCTATGATTTTCTCAATGAAAAATAAAAATTGAAATCGAAAGTTGTATACAGCCTTAAACATTTAGGCAGACGTAGGAGCGTAGAAGTCATTTAAGACAGCGTTATTGAATGCGCACGAAAAAAGAACATAAATCTAATGGGCCGTATTGCTGCTGAGAGTTAACACCCTTGCCCCTTATACAATTCAATCTTTTATGACTGACTTGTAAATTACAAGTCAGTCATAAAAGATTGACTTGTAAAAGGGGCAAGGGTGTTAACTCTCAGCACCAATACGGCCCATACTATACACAACCGAGCGGCAGCGCGTTTAACTGTCGTATCGAAGGGTCCGGATTGGAATCCTGGTAAAAGCTAGCATTTTGTTCTGCGGCCTAAAGGGTGTTCCCGAGTCTACCCAGCTCTGATGGGTACCTGATTTAGTTGGGGTAAAGTAAAAGGCGGCTGGGCATTGTGCTGGCCACACATCCCCTAATATGCCGTGGCCACATAAACTGGTGAACGCTGTTCAATTTGAGCTACCTTACTTTTTTAGGGGTCATTGGGGCGCCATCCTCCTCTAATCCATCCCTCTTCTGCGTCACTCCCATGACATCGCACAGTCTCAATTCAAGCCATACTTATAAAATTAGCTTCTACTGGTTTTTAATCTTATCTTTTAGGCCTACATTACAGACGCTTCTTCTATACCAAAAGACTATTTCGTCCTACGCGCATCCATGGTCTGAGTCAAGTCCTGCATTTCTATTAGTGTTAAGTAACTGGTTTTCCTGGTTTGTTCAGGCAACCCATTCCATGCCTGAATTCCACTCGGGAAGAAAGAATACGTAAATATGCATTTTTTTCTGGCATTAGAGATAAGGAAAGTGTTGCAACAGATTGTTATTGGGATGTATTTCTAAATTAGAGTTTAATGCCTTATGTATTATTGCTAATTTACTCTTTGCCCTTCTGTCCTCTAGTGTTTCTAGGTTTAGTGGTTTGACTATTGGTGTTGCGCTTGTCAGTGGTGAATATTCGCTAGTAATGAACCTTTTCTGAATTTGTTCTAATTTTTTTATGTTTTCTTTAGTTGATGGATCCCATACACATGCTGCGGCCATACTTTTAGACTAATAAGTTTACAGATGTTCCTTCTAGATAGAAGATTATTACGTCCTAGGCCCAAAAACTCCTGAAGGGCGGCAGGGATTAGTCGGCGACAGGACCGTTTTTTGTTGACAGTTCAGTGTACTAACCACAGGACCAGGAAAAGTGGAACGCAGACGAGAAAGAAATGGAGCGTATTTTCTTCAGTATGGCAAATAGTTTAGCAATCAGTCTCTCAGCATCGGAAGCTGAGAAGGTGGAGGGGTGGGGGGTCCTTATTTTTTAAGACCCAAGAAAACGTGGCAGAAGTTCTAGATTTAAGTTCTCACTTTCTCAAGAACGATATAGTTACATTTTGTAGAAAGTGGACAGGCTGCAAAAAAAAAAAAAAAAGAGCCTCTCACTGGTAGACGCCCATGAGAGCTAGGTAGATTAATTTACGTTTCAAAGGAATGCCATGATCCATAATCCATTAGTCTTAGCGTTTTAGCTCAAGTTAAAGAAAAGGAAAGAAAGAAAAAAACATATTTCTAAAAAGCTCATTATTATGTTAAGGGTTGAAACCTGTCCCCGGCTTGCACTACGAAGGGAAGTAAATCCAGCTCAAGGGCCATAAATCGTCTAATTACACTTGCAGTAGAGCCGGTACTAATGGTGGACTTACTTACTGAAAGCGTTTCCTTGTACCTAAATATAGAAACTGTGCCTCTGTTAGCTTGTGTGTGTGTGTGCGTAGTGTGTGTGTGAGTCAGAGTGTGTGATAGTGCTTACTTTTCCGGTAGATCTATAAGAGGATTCTTGATCTAGTAATTTAAATATATATTCTTTTTTTTTTAACTGACTAACACAAATTAAAAAAAAAACCTCTTGAATTATCCCGTAATATCGGGTCTGGAGTGTGTCCCTGAGTCTACCCAGCTCTGATGGCGCCTGACATAAGTTGGGATAAAGAAAAGGCGGCTGGTCAATGTGCTGGCCAAACATCCCCTCGTATTACTGGTGAACGCTGCTTTACCAGTTCTATGATCAATTCTTCCGAATTCCGATAGGTGTGCTTTTAGGTAATTAGGTAATTGTAAGTAAGTTATCATTTAAGACATTTATGTTATTGTAGAAATTGCTGTGTTCCTGGTTGTTCTGCATGTAAGAAGAGATCTTGTGGATAAAATCATTTCCAAAACATGTTGCCGAAAGAAAGCGATTGATTTTGATTGTCAGACGTGAAGAATCATTTATTTTGATTGTGAGATATGTTTAGAATTCATTTAACAGAAAGTAAACCGGAAATACCGGTACTTGTATGCGTCGACACCTGACCTATATAGTTTAGTTGTAAAGTAAGAAATATTAATTAAACTTAACGACACTAACACGTCGACTATTAATTATTGCATACTCACTTTTGATGTTAAAAACGGATTTCTCATAACTAATCTTGTAGCATTTGTATATTTCTAAAAGCTGTAGCCTACTTGGAAAAAAGCCAAAAACATTATTCAAAGTTTGTTGATGGAAATAAAGCGGAAGTTCATGTATGCTTTGAACCCAAAAGGTCAGGCAACAAAAACAAACGGAAGAACAAAACACAAAAACAAAAGCGAAATTATTATATCTACAATAATAGGTTCTTACGTTCATTATGTCCGCTATCAACACTTAATGAATGCACATCTCCCCCCCCCCCTTTTTTTTTCATTATCCTCTGCTATAATTGGAGAAAAAAAATTCAAACACTGATTTGGAAAGGGGGAGGGAGGGGGGAGGCGGGAAGAAAATAGAAATAATGGTTTGTCATCTGTACCGACTCTATGTGCATATTTTCAGCTTCATGAGATGACAGGAAACGGGTCTATTTGTGAAGCCGGCTGGCCGTGTGGTTAGTTCACCAGACTGTCAACCAAAAACCACCTGACACGTCGCGGGTTCGATCCCCGCCACCGGCAGATCCCTGTCGCCCTACAGGAGCTTTGGGACTAGATGACGTTAGTACTGGGTTGTTATCACGAGCGCTTAACCGGCAGCAGTGAAACCTCTCACAGATTAATAATCTTCTAGAGCGCACTGAGCATGTTAAAATAGCATGGATAGAAGCGCTATATAAATCACCATTATTATTATTATTATATTATTAATATTATTATTATTAGACTTCCGAATATATATTGTGTTTTGCAATATTACTATAAAGGATTTTAAAAACAGCGCCGCCCCCCCCCCTATGGTATTGTACTTGAAAGTATGCACTAATTAAAGATGAAATGACTCACTATAAATTGTTTCTTCTTTTAATTATTCTAATTGTTTAGTCGGACTTACCCTATTTTTTTCCGGGGTTCGCGGTGCTTTTTTTTTCGTAGCCTAATTGGACAGCCCGTAATAGTCGCCGTTGGTGGGGGTATATGACGCTAGATGGCGCAACCTAAATGTAAATGCAACCTAGATGTGTCTGTCTGGTACTTACTTCCGCTTGGTGTGTTTATATTTATATACTCGTGTCACATACTCGTGTCATCGCAATCGTGTTATTGATAGTCACTACTGGAAATTACAAACTTACAATGCAATAAAAGTATCCCGTCGGACCGAGTTCATCCATGAGTTCACCAGTTACTTAGGGATTGTGTGGCCATCAAAATGCTCAGCCGCCTTTACTTTACCCTAAACTTAAGTCGTGCGCCCATCAGAGCTGGGTGGACACATGACATCCCCCAGACCCGAGAACGAATCCTAGCCTTTACCGGTATTCGAACCCAGAACCTTGGTACCCCAGCTGAACGCGCTGCCGCTCGACCAACGAGCCCCATAAGGTGCTATGTAGTCCTATTCTGATAATTTTACAATGCAATGGAGACTTATAATTTGTAAAAATAAAAATGAAAAAATTATATTTTACTAAATAAAAAATAAAACATTGATGGAGCCTACTTAAAGAGCAGCATTTTGCTGAATGTACGAAAAAAGGCAAGTTGCTGACGTTGAATTTCTCAACAGCACTAACAGCGGAAATGCCAGTTTTTCACGGATCACAGGCCACCATTAACCGACGAAACTTTCAACTACACACGTTAAAAAGTAAGCTTATCGTTATTTTTTCAAGACTTCTGTTTAAAAAAAAATAAAACTGCACTGACACAGCAGACGGCTAGTAAAAAAATAAAATAAATAATGATGTGGCATAATTTCAATAACATTTCCGTGGAAAGCCGTATTACAAGTTAAATTATAACAGTTTAAAACAGCCTAAAATGGCCATAAACAAATGATTATAAGATCAAATGCATAGGCCAAGAAATGTTAATATTTTTTTTACTTGTATAATATTGCGAATGCTAGCACCATTTACACATCAGTCAATTTTATAACAGACAATCAGAAATATAAAATAAAATCCAACGTTGACTTGGAGAGGAGATGGGCGCCACCAAGTCTGCCAAGCCCACTGAAAGGACTAATGGATATGCAGTGTCCAATAGCTCCCCCCCCCCCAACGAAGGTGAAGGTTAAGGGGAAACAATATTATAATAACAGTCTTTGGAATTATTTCGATGTTTCCCCCTAGCAAACCCCCCAACCCCTTTCCTTTACTAATAATAAAAAGATAGAAAGAAAGAAAAAATATTTTCTAATATTTCACTTCTGGAAAGAAAAGTGAAAAGGGGGGGGGGGGAGAGATTGGAAGAAGTATCGGGAGGGTTACATGCTCCACGTGGCTACTTCATGAAGCACTGCATAAATTATGTTAACAAAAAACACTTTCTGTCCAATGAGATTTGCTTATCGTATTTGACCAATTATTGCATTTCTCTTTGGGTAAATCACTGATCTAATATATAAAAAAAAGAATGCATGGAGCCTCCTAAAGAAATTTGTTTTTGCAAAGTAATATGAGTGAAATCTACTTAGTCACCAATTGACTTCTCCTTCCACTATCTATACAAGCTAGTAATATAATTCTAAATTAGAACAAACTTAAACGATGAAAAAGAAAAAAATTTGATAATTCGAAAATATAGCTCAACCTAGAAACTCCTACTAGAATCTATAAAAGTCTCAAATTTAAATCTTGTTTACATCGTGGACGGACTACTACGGACTAGTATCACAGTTAAATATCAAGATTTATGGAAACAAATTCCTTATATACTGGGTGTGAAAAGGACACGGTAAAGAACATTTTTATGTCACTATGTCTTCATCGTGGCTTCTATTTACATAATTTTAAAATTAGATTTCCTAAACACTGACCTGTAAATAATTTCAAGTAACTTTATATCGTATATATTTGTTCGAATTATAGGTGGTTTATTACTATATATATACTATATAGGTGGTTTATTACTATATATATATTACTATATAGGTGGTTTATTACTATATATATCTATACTATATAGGTGGTTTATTACTATATATATACTATATAGGTGGTTTATTACTATATATATATTACTATATAGGTGGTTTATTACTATATATATCTATACTATATAGGTGGTTTATTACTATATATTACTATATATATATATACTATATAAGTGGTTTATTACTATATTGTTACGTCCACAATCCCCTTGTGGCCAGAGCTGTGTAGATCTTGCTGATAATTCTCGTTAGTCCTAGGGGAGACTTTAATTATTAGTATTTATGTTTCAGTATTACACGAACTCTTCTTATAGTCCTGGGCACAAATTCAGTATTTGTATTCCAACATTTCCTTTCTTGTATATTATGGTAGTAGATAAATCTTATAGTAATGTATTCAACACAATAGGATAGTAATTTGACAAGGAAGCTTCAGTGTAACTGTTGTTGATAGTTTATTTCAGGTGGTATGTTCAATATATACAATATATCTATTATGTACAGTTAGAATAAAATAGTGCAAACACAAACGTTCTTAAAGGAACATATTTTGAAACTCTCTGTCTTTCAGACAAAACAAATCATTAAATACTATCCGAGTGGTGCAAGGGATAGACCCATTACCAGTAGGGGTGAAAATCATGGTATCATTACAAAACTCATAACAAAAACGATAGGAACTTCCCCTATTAAATAATGAGTCGTTCCCAGACTCTGAGAATTTGAGATCAACACAGAATCCCAGCATTACCTAGAACCTTTCGTTTTCCTACTAAACGTCCTAATATTGTGTGTAGTAAGAAAAGAGAGAGAGAGGAGAATAAACATTGCGTGTTCCAATTCTTGGAAAAACAATATACATGACACGCCCCCACCCAATGAAAGAAATAATGTACCATAATTACCCAAGTAATACTCAACATGGTACATTTTTCGTACTTAACACTATCGTTTTAACAACCATCAACCAATGGAAGATTATAAGACAATTTAAGCAAACATGGCTCACTGGCACAACTAAATTATAAAAAGTGTCACTACCCAATGGTAATTGTGATTATAACGTGATGGACAAATATTTCCCCGTTAATATTAATATTAACTAATGTCTCAACAAGTACAAATAATTTAAAAAATATTCTAGTCATTCTTATTTTAACTATGTACAGTTGTGTGGATTTCCACCAAAAATTTGCAAAAAGTCTTAATTTTTTTAAACAAATATAACATTGCTCAAGCTCTGTCAATTTTCAACAGTTTACTTCTAATATACAAACCAAAATATAAGTAATACGTAACTCGAATCAAACTATAGGTTACTTCCCCTTTAAATTACAGTGTCAACTTGACATTAACATGGTTCATACCTAAGATGATGATACTTCCCCTTTTCTCAAATATAAGGAGAAAATACGCTCTAGTTACGATTACTACAGTAATCTCAATATTAAAATGTAATCCACTATTATGCGTTTTTGGCAAATTTGAAAGTTTAATATAAAAGTTTGTTCAGGGTTGAATGAGTGTACACCTTTAGGTACCTTTGTTTCCCTCCATTCCCGGATATATGGAATATATAACAACCTATATACAACATAGTGAATATCCACTAGTTTTTCCCATTCTATTACCATGATATAGCAATTTAGCAATAGATTTCCAATATTATCTATTAATTTATACCAATTGATATTACATCTCTTTCTAAGATAAAAATTGTACATATTATTATTTAGTTCCATTCATTAACTAAAATAAAAACAAGATAATAAATCAACTAGCTCAAAGTTTTCTCACGTAATTGCATGTGATGACAATTACTTTCATCCATCCATATCAAGTAAATACGTGCATATATATTTATTGCATCATGCATCAAAATTTAAATGGAATTTCTTTTCCATAATCAAATGAATTTAAAATATATCAGAACATCAATATAATACATGATTATAAAAATTATTAATACTTTCAAAAGACTTGACTTCTATATGATACAAGTATTCTATAGGTATTCCATAATCAAAATTCAAACGAATGATAGGTTATCATGACACATTCTTAATGAATAAGTGAGATAATCTGAAAAAGAAGTATAGGGTTATTCAGTCAATCATGTAGCACCCGAGATAGAGTATCAGCTATGACCTTGTCTCTATCTTGTCGATAATACCGGGAATGGGATACCAGTCGGTCTTTGTCAAATTACTTAATTTCCCAAAATCTCTATAAAACTGCAGTGTGTGGTCGGCTTTTGGTACCATCACACAGGGTGTAGACCATTTGCTATCACATTTTTCTCCTATGTCATCTTTTAACATATACTTTACATCTAATTTAATATGCTCAGGTCTGATGGGGTCAAATGGATGCTGTTTAATAGACCTGGCACTATTGGTTAACACTACATCGTGCTCTATGACATGTGTCCTACTGGGAACATTTGTAAACATTGACTTATTTTCATGTACCAGCTCAATAATCTTCTCCTTATCTTCTACCGGAGGATGTTCTAGCCTTAATAATAATAATAATAATAACGGTGCTTATATAGCGCATATCCCGTTGGTGACAGTTCTATGCGCAGACGACAGTTACAGAATACAGACAGACAACGAAATATTTAGTAATACGCTAATTCTGCTGACGAAATAGGTGAGTCTTCAGCCGGCTCCTGAAGGTGTCATAGCTAGGGCTCTGGCGAAGCTGTAGTGGGAGGTGATTCCAAGCGGACGGTCCTGCGTAGGAAAATGAACGTTCGCCAGCGGACACTAGCCTCACACGAGGGATCCGCAGAGTAAGCGCGTCAGATGCCGAACGAAGTGGACGGGACTGGGTGTAGAGCTCCATACAAGAGCGAAGATAATCCGGGGCGCAGTTATTCAGGCACCTATAACAGAGGGAAGCCTTGTATCTAAACTCTTAAGGGCATCTGTATTATTAAGTTTACTTTCTGCAAACTTATATTCTATCCTAGATAAATCCGTCGGGACTCTAGCTAATGAAATCATGGGGACCTCCCGTGGTTTACTCTTTTCCCTGGAAACATAGGGCTTAAGTAAATTAATATGGCATACCCTCTGTTTTTGTCTCCGGTCAGGAGTCTTTATCAAATAATTGACCTCGCCAAGCTTTGACTCTATCTCATAGGGTCCACTAAACTTTGCACTTAAAGGCTGATTTTGCAAAGGTAGAAACACAAGAACTTTGTCACCTGGTGCAAAAGTTCTAGCTGTAGCTTTACGGTCATAGTTCTGTCTCATACGCTCCTGCATCTGTGGAAAATGAATCTTCACATGGTTAAAAGCATGATAAAGCCTATTTTTAAATTTATCTACATATGACAAAAGTCCAATCGGTTCACTGTCCGTTAGCCAAGTTTCATGTAGAAGTTTCAACGGACCTCTGACTGAGTGTCCATACACAAGTTCGAATGGGCTAAACCCCAGGGATTCCTGAGTGGCCTCCCTTGCAGCGAACAGTACATAAGGCACACCCTTATCCCAGCCTTTCTCGTTTTCATAACAGTACTTTTTAAGCATCGATTTTAATGTCTGATGAAACCTTTCCAGAGCTCCCTGGCTCTCAGGATGATAGGCACTTGATAGCCTATGGCTTATCCCTAATTGTTCCATGACTTGTTTGAAAATGTTCGAAGTAAAGTTAGTCCCCTGGTCGGACTGTACTGTCTTCGGTAGGCCATAACGTGTGAAGAAATTTGTCAGGGCGTCTACCACCTTCACTGTTGTTATGTTCCGCAACGGAATGGCTTCCGGGAAGCGAGTGGATGAACACATGACTGTAAGCAGGTATTGAAAACCGGCTTTTGTTTTCGGCAACGGGCCCACGCAATCAATGAGTATATGACTGAATGGTTCGTCGAACGCTGGTATCGGCTGGAGTGGAGCGACAGGAATTCGTTGGTTAGGACGTCCTACCATTTGGCATACGTGGCAAGTCTTGCAGTATTGTTCGACATCTCTTCTCAGTCCTGGCCAGTAGAAGTGGGGGAGGATACGGTGGTGCGTTTTTCGGACTCCCATGTGACCAGCGAAAGGAAGATCATGCGCCATACGCAGTATATCTTGACGATAGCACTTAGGTATTACAATCTGGTGAATACTGTCCCACCCGTTTGTACCTGAGTTGAGCGGTTTCGACTTTCTCATCAACACTTCATCTTTCATGTAAAAACATTCCGCCATTGCATCTGCAGTCTTTTCATCAACAGCTTTCATTCTGAGTTGCATTATTACTTCGTCATTCAATTGTTCTTTCACCAATTTCTGCTTTGGTGACAAAATGTTATCGTTCTCTGTTGCATCACCAGTTGTTAGTTCAGCAAAGAACGTAGCACTTAAATCGATGTCAGGTGTTTCTGTTATCACTGTTTCATTCGCATGTGTGTCTTCAGAACAGACAAACACATCTTTCGTTGCACTACACGGCGTAGCAGGAGTCTTTACCGACTTCTTTTTCTGCATTGCTCTTGTCAGTGCACATGTTGGGCGTTCATTGGCAGGACGTAGGTTTTTGTCCTCCGCCATCTTTGTCTCCAACACTTTAACCATGGGCTCGACAGTGACTCTGCCGCCCATAATGTCATTTCCTAATATCATGGAAACGCCTTTGACGGGTAGTGCGCGCCACACTCCCACTACGATGTTACCTGTAAAAATATCCGACTCGAGTTTTATTCTGTGCAGTGGAGCTTCCACAGCCTCCATACTAGCACCTCTCAGCACAACAGACTCACCGGTACTGGTGGCATCTGTTAACGGCACACTGCCCTCCAGGATCACGCTGACAGCAGAACCCGTGTCACGTAATATCTGTATTTTCTTCTTGCTGAGTACATCGACTTCTGTCGACACTGTCCCCTCGTAGACAAAGGGTCGAAAATCGGATAGGTCGTCCTCTTCCGGGACTTCAGGAACCATCTGTTCCTCACGGCCTTCTGAAAGCATAATAGATTGAGTACAGCTATTCTCTTTTACCTTAGATAGACTGTTCTCAAAAACCATCGACTCCACAACTATGGGCGATGCCGGCCGCATTTCTTTTGAGTTTCTTGACCCTGTGTTGCACACTTCTTCTGTCTGCTTGCTGTCTTTCTGCACTCTGGCACAGTGTAGAATAGCACCTTGCTTCTTGGTAAGGATCCAACAATCTTTCTTCATGTGGCCCTCTTTCTTGCAATTGAAACATACCACCTTTGCTTTATTTACATCTGTCTGCTTCCTGAAATGAACTAAGTTACTATTATTATTTACACCACTGTTCTTATTATTGTTTTCACTTGTCTCTTTTGGTTTACTAGCCTCCTTGGGCTCTGGTTTGTGCACTTTGGGTTTGTCAGCATAATATGGCTTTATGCTGGCGTGAATTATGGCATAGTTATCTGCCAATCTAGCAGCTTCATGCACATCTTCAACCCCTCGGTCTGAGATGTGGGTTTTAATATCCACTCGAATACAATCATTGAATTCCTCAAACAATATTAGGTTCTTGAGTTTATCAAACTCACTTACATTCTGTGACCTTAGCCACTGTTCTAACATTTTCTCCTTTTGTCTCAAAAAGTCTACATGAGTTTGATCATATGCCTTCTTTCTGTCTCTAAATAGCTTTCTATATTTTTCTGGTGTCAGGGAATAACTTTTTAGCACCCTATCTTTGATTACTTCATAGTCATTTATTTCCTCGGGTGTTAAACTCAACACTACGTCCAATGCTTTTCCTTTGTTGAGAGTTGACCTTAACAATAAAGCCATCTTATCATCAGGGAACTGATAATCTACAGCTATCCTCTCAAAAAGCAAAAAGAAATCTTGAACATCTTCTTCTCTGAATATAAGCAAGTGTTGCTTCATTGCGCTAATATCCATACCATTGCTGTCCCTACGATGGTCAGGTCTGTTCATGCGTGCCATCTCTATCCTTTCTCTGCTTTCAATCCTAATTCTTTCATTTTCTTCATAGCTAATTGGAATTTTAGGTTTTCACTCAACCCTTCATCTTCATCATTGTTTGATGATCTAGATGACATATTTCTTACCTCGTCTCCGTGGGCAATTACCTCGCCCCCACTGGGAGCTACATAACCTTCATTGATATCGTTCTGTCCCACTTCAACTACACTACCAGTGTTCATGGCATTCTGCCCGTTCAAACATGTCATAATTTCTTTGGTCAAACGATTACGATTAGGTCTTGCCTGTCCTGCCTCAATCCCAAAGGACTCAGCTAATTCTTTTAGTTCAGCAAATGACATGTCATTAAGTTCCTCACTTGATATATTCGAAGCCATAGTATAGCGTTCGAAATATTTGTTATAGTAGAGTAGTATATATTGTTTAATAAAATATAAAGTTCCAACTTACGATTTGTCCAGAAATTTGCACAATATAATATTAAACACTTCGTGGAATCTTCACACTTCCCAAGGAATAAAAACGCAAACCAGTTCTCTCCTCTTTTTAAATAGTTTCACAGTCCTAGAAAACGAAACACAAATATGCCGCTCTCAGTACTACTAATGTCACAAAATATTTATAGGTCAGGAAAAAATATAACTCAAATTTTCCAGACGAGATCAACAAATTTTTTCCAATCCTAGATCAAGAAAAGTAGAACTCAAATCTACCGAACGAGACCACCAAATCTTGTCAATCCTAGGTCAGGAAAAGTAGAACTCAAATATACCGGGCGAGACCACCAAATTTTGTTACGTCCACAATCCCCTTGTGGCCAGAGCTGTGTAGATCTTGCTGATAATTCTCGTTAGTCCTAGGGGAGACTTTAATTATTAGTATTTATGTTTCAGTATTACACGAACTCTTCTTATAGTCCTGGGCACAAATTCAGTATTTGTATTCCAACATTTCCTTTCTTGTATATTATGGTAGTAGATAAATCTTATAGTAATGTATTCAACACAATAGGATAGTAATTTGACAAGGAAGCTTCAGTGTAACTGTTGTTGATAGTTTATTTCAGGTGGTATGTTCAATATATACAATATATCTATTATGTACAGTTAGAATAAAATAGTGCAAACACAAACGTTCTTAAAGGAACATATTTTGAAACTCTCTGTCTTTCAGACAAAACAAATCATTAAATACTATCCGAGTGGTGCAAGGGATAGACCCATTACCAGTAGGGGTGAAAATCATGGTATCATTACAAAACTCATAACAAAAACGATAGGAACTTCCCCTATTAAATAATGAGTCGTTCCCAGACTCTGAGAATTTGAGATCAACACAGAATCCCAGCATTACCTAGAACCTTTCGTTTTCCTACTAAACGTCCTAATATTGTGTGTAGTAAGAAAAGAGAGAGAGAGGAGAATAAACATTGCGTGTTCCAATTCTTGGAAAAACAATATACATGACAATATATATATATACTATATAAGTGGTTTATTACTATATATATATATACTATATAAGTGGTTTATTACTATATATATATACTATATAGGTGGTTTGTTACTATATATATTACTATATATATATATACTATATAAGTGGTTTATTACTATATATATATACTATATAGGTGGTTTGTTACTATATATATTACTATATATATATATACTATATAAGTGGTTTATTACTATATATATATACTATATAGGTGGTTTGTTACTATATATATTACTCTATATATATATTACTATATAGGTGGTTTATTACTATATATATTACTATATCTATATATAAATACTATATAGGTTGTTTATTACTATATATATATATATATACTATATAGGTGGTTTATTACTATATATATATATACTATATAGGTGGTTTATTACTATATATATCTATACTATATAGGTGGTTAATTACTATATATTACTATATATATATATACTATATAGGTGGTTTATTACTATATATTACTATATATATATATACTATATAAGTGGTTTATTACTATATATATATATATATACTATATAAGTGGTTTATTACTATATATATATACTATATAGGTGGTTTGTTACTATATATATTACTATATATATATATATTATATAAGTGGTTTATTACTATATATATATACTATATAGGTGGTTTGTTACTATATATATTACTATATATATATATTACTATATAGGTGGTTTATTACTATATATATATACTATATAGGTTGTTTATTACTATATATATATATTCTATATAGGTGGTTTATTACTATATATATATACTATATAGGTTGTTTATTACTATATATATATATTCTATATAGGTGGTTTATTACTATATATATATACTATATAGGTGGTTTATTACTATATATATATACTATATAGGTGGTTTATTACTATATATATACTATATAGGTGGTTTATTACTATATATATTACTATATATATATTTATTATATACTATATAGGTGGTTTATTACTATATATATATACTATATAGGTGGTTTATTACTATATATATATATACTATATAGGTGGTTTATTACTATATATATTACTATATATATATTTATTATATACTATATAGGTGGTTTATTACTATATATATATACTATATAGGTGGTTTATTACTATATATATATACTATATAGGTGGTTTATTACTATATATATATACTATATAGGTGGTTTATTACTATATATATACTATATAGGTGGTTTATTACTATATATATTACTATATATATATTTATTATATACTATATAGGTGGTTTATTACTATATATATATACTATATAGGTGGTTATTACTATATATATATATACTATATAGGTGGTTTATTACTATATATATTACTATATATATATTTATTATATACTATATAGGTGGTTTATTACTATATATATATACTATATAGGTGGTTTATTACTATATATATATACTATATAGGTGGTTTATTACTATATATATATACTATATAGGTGGTTTATTACTATATATTACTATATATATATATATACTATATAGGTGGTTGATTACTATAACTCGCTTTGTGGAAAATTGAATAGTGTAGATAGTGTAGTCAATTCTAGCTTCAATTTGCAGATCAATTTGTATAGATCAGTGGGCTTAACAGTATTTTAAGTATTCAAACAATCAACATTAAATTCGAAACTTTCAAAAATGTTCTGACAGTATAGAGATCATCTCAAACTTAGTTTCCGATGGTTGTTTCCAGATCTAAAAGCATCAGAATCTGTTAATTACACTGACATTCCCCAAGACACTACGAGATATTACGTAGGAAATATCCAATAAGGATGTGTTACCGACTTTAAAATTACTTTGTCCTTGAAGTAAATCTCTTTTTATTTAAAAAAAAACTGTAACAATATTAATTAAAAAAATTTATTGCATTTCCTTGTCATTAATATAAAAGAAGCAATTAAATAAGATTTAAAACATTATCCTGTTTTTAACTTCTTGGCAATGACTCAGTTTAAGGTATACATATTATTCACTCTGCAAATAAACTGATATATATATAATATCATTGTTCAAGGCAATAGCTCTAAAACTCTAAATAATAAAATGTCGTAAATCAAAATGCAGATTTGCCGATTTGACGCATTTATTCGCTCTCTCATCATCATCAATCCCTTGACCGTTGTGGTCGTTGTGGGGAGCGAATGGACACATCAGCAGTCAACTTTCGCCACTTTTGCTTATCTTGAGCGGTAGTCAATAGTTGAGTCAACTGCAGACCTGTCCAATATTTTATGTTGTCGAACCAGCATCTCCGCTGACGGCCTCTCCAACCTCCCTCTTCTACAGTGCGTTGGAGGATTATTTTTGGCAAGTTATTATGCGCAACACATGACCGAACCATATCAGTTTGCGCCGTTTGTTTGTTTGTTGTCATAAAGAAAAAAATATTTGCACACTGTACTCTGAAACTCTCTACTTCAATAAATTAGTAATTATTCTGCTAAAATATATATAATAGTTCTGATTCCTACACAGAACTTGAAGATCTAGCCAATACTGGGCCATAATTGAACAGACGATCTCTTTCTTTTGGCGCACCGAATCCCAATAATATTTGGATATAGGCCTACTATTTGTCGAATCCGTGTACGAACCAAATCGAAGCTGCAATTCCGGAGTTTTCGCTGTCATACTTATGCAAAGCTTATTCTCTTGATAATATTTCCACTACTCTTAAGCGCAATGCGCTTACTTACAACAATAACAGTTGTTAGAACTTTGACAAAAATGGTAACGTCTGGATTCTGTATTAAGTGCTATAATATTTTTTGAAATTTGAAATTTCCATTTTGTTTGTCATATTTTAGAACGTATATATTATTTGCCTGGGCACGGAGGTCGAGTGGCAGCGCGTTCGATTGTTTTACCGATAGGCTCAGGTTAGAACCCTGGTGAAAACTAGGATTTTGTCCAGGGTCTGGAGGTTGTTCCTGAGTCTACTCAGCTCTGATGGGTACATGACCTTAGTTGGGCTAAAGTAAAGGCGGCTGTGCATTGTGCTGGCCACACCATTACCTGACCTAGTATGTCGTGACTACAGAAACAGGTGAACGCTGCTTCAAATGATCAATTCGGTCCGAAAGGTACTTAACGTACTTTGTCAAAACAAAATTTCCAGAAAACGAGATATTTGCGGATTCCCGGTTAGGCAACATCGGACGAAACGAAAGTTCAATCAGTTTGATTGGTTACGAAATTCAAAGAATAATTTCGTTCACTGAAATTGTGCACGAAGTCTACAACAGTTACTGTTTTCTCGGTCACTAGTCTCTTGTCCCGGACTCCCTTTCCGTTCTTTGCTGACGCTAAAATATATTTATTTTATTTTTATTATTTTTTCTTTAAAGCCGTCTAAATTTCTGACACAAAAAAATGTGGCAGTAGGCGTATGGTTAGTACCTACAGTAAAACAGCCTGGAATTTTGAAAGGTCAGTATCGACCACACGAGTTATTTTTTTACTTCATACATAAATTTGTTTGAAATTCAACGTAAAGCAGGCGAATTAAGTTCTTTTAGTGGTTTTTTTTTAAAGATGTAGAATGACAGCCGAGCTCGTTGTTCAAATGCAGAGATGCTCAAGGGAATGTCACTCGAGGAACGCGCTGTTCTGCCACAGCAAGCACTGTTGTCCCTCATTAGAATCTTACTATTATTAGGTCGCATCCATTGTCTTGCGAGACAGATAGGAGCCATATTAGAATGACAGCAAAGATAACAAGAAATAGATCGCTACATCTACAAGGAAATAAACAAGTGTTTACCGTTGACAACCCGGAAGTGCAAAGTGCAAACAGAGTGTATCTTTAGATTTAAGTAAAGGTAAAAAAGTAAAGAAGAGCAAAAGGAATTTTTTTTAAAGTTTGAAGATAATCATTCAAAGAGGAAGAAATATTTTTAAATCATGCTTGATGTGCACAAAACAATTCCTTAAGATTAAATGCTTTGCAAACACTAAGTAGTCATAGGATTATTGGTTGTTTTCTCGATTCCTATACTTTGCGCATATGGATAAGTTAGTAGTGTCAATGGTGTAATCATTTCTAGCCTCAATTTGCGCATACAAATTTAATATGAAGGTCCTATCCATTCTTTTTATTGATCAGTGCTCGGTAGGCACAACTTTCATTTATTTCCCATCTATACGTATATAAGAACAAAATGAGCACAATAAGAGCTTAAATGGCGGAGAGAGGGGACGGAAAAGCGAAAAATGGTTTAAAAATCGGATTTCTAGAGCCGAAAATCGGCTTGAAAAGAAAGACAAATTCGATATTAACATGCATTCAGTTTTAAGTGGAGGCACATAGTCGATTTTCTGGTGTTGCATTTCCATTGTTGGTATTGCTTTATATAAAAAACAACAACTTTGCGCTAAAAAAATCGTATGTCTAATAGGCTCTTCTGTACCTAAGGGCCTCAAAGCGGCGAAGTGCGAAAACCACCAGTCGGTGGGCTGACGCATGGAGGACAGCCCCTGCTGTGCGTTCCAGATCTCATTGTACTGCCGAGGGGCCCCGAGGCTCAGTGGGGGAAGACGCTATGAGCGCAGCGTTCCCGCCTAAACCCCGCCCTTGTGCCTGGATGCCCACACGTATAGTACGGGATTTGCGCTATCGGGCGACAGTGCAGGTATGCGGAGTGCCGTGGGGTGGCTGGCGCCCGGACAGAACCTTGGTGTGCCCTCCCCTCTTGGTTCACCCCTGAATATCGTTACGCCCTGGACGTAATAGCTGGAAGACTCGTCCTTTTTTTTAAGGCAATTATAGTATGTTTAGAAGGAGAGATTATAACATGAAAGATAAGAAGACTGCAGACGAATACATTTATAATAGGCCTATCGACCTGTTACTTAATGTAATTGCCTTTTTTTTCCTAGAAACGAAACAAAATTTGGGGAAAACATTATTGCCTGTATGCCACAAGGTGAGCGGCAAAACAAGGATGTCCCCTAAGGCGATGTATTATATTGATACGCCGCTTCCTGTCTTCCTTGTCTGATCAACATGTCAAGTAGTTCATTAATCAAAATGTGAACTCATTTCTACTCAGATCTAGAATCTAGCTAGATCATTCAGTTTCCTTGTTGGCCTCATGTTATTGTTTTTATAGTCATCTTGGGGCGTTGTTCTATATTCGTCAAAATGTTCAAATACCGGAAATGTCTTCAAGAAAATATAAAGGTTAAGCCTTGGAATCGTCAATCAAAGACAGGAAAAAGAAACGAAACAACGGCATATTTTACTTCCGTAAAAAAAAACTGTAGGCGAGGATTAGTAAATTAAAACGTCTTTCACGTTCACCTCTACAATTTACGTAGTATCTGTAGTAAAATTTGATCATTTGTCGAAAATGAAAAAATAATGTACAGATGGGCAATAATAAAAAGTAAGTAAAGTAAGTAATCCAGTCTGAACAAATTGATCCATAGGGCCTGTGGAGCAGGGTTCACCAGTTTCTGTGGCCACGACTTACGAGGGGATTGTGTGGTCAGTACAAGTCGCCTTTACTTTACCCCAACTTAAGTCACGTGCCCATCAGAGCTGGATAGACTCGGAGACACCTTCCAGACCCGGAGGAAAATCATAGCCTTCACCAGGATTCGAATCCAGGACTTTCGGTACGCCAGCCGAACGCGCTGCCGCTCGGCCACCGTGCCATTATCAATAATAAAAAGCAAGCATTGAATTAGTTATGCCATTTTGCACTAGATCTCTTCTTACCCCAATGCTACAAATGTTCGTCAGGGGTCAGCAACATTTGATAAAAAGTGTGCCAAAGGCAGGATTTCTAATTCATTCTGCATGCCAAAAGCAAAAAAAAAAAAGAGCATCGCTCTCTAGAACTCAATTTCTTGTAGAAGGGAACTTGAATCGCCTTTGTTGTTAGGGACTTCCGCGTTCCTTTGAAAATTGCCCTGCGTGTCCAGTCCGGCGCGCCTTCCGTTGGTTGCCGACCCCTGCACTAACTTACCAGTTGTTTTTTTCAAGAATTAGAATTGTGAGCCAGACTTTGACTGACGATAGTGATTCGGGTAGTTTTAGTACTGCTTTATGATTATTGCCTGAACATTCTGAAAGAGTCTGAAGCTGTCCTATTATGAACAAATTATAAATTTACTCTTCAAAGAAAATAAATTGAAAATCAAATGCGGCGTTTTATTGATGGATTGATGGACCTAACTGACGGTCTCAAGTTCAAAAACCAGGTCTTAAAGAAAATGTCAGGATCTTTCTTGGGTCTAGCTTTATGGGTCACTGATATCAGTTTGGAAACGTAAACGTGGCTTGGCATTGAGCTGTTACATCAACATGAGGCAGTGTCTTTTTGTCATGTTCAGGTGATTCTGTACTCGTTCGTCGTTTAGAATTTAAGAAAACGGGGGAGGGGCAAAGTTGGAAAGGTTGAGGTCAAGGGTCACGAAGGGAGACAATCTTCATTCGTTTCCGCATTGTCCTGTGTGTGGGTCCTTGGTAGTTGACAAGATTTGCATAAAAATTATATCCAGGAAGAATGAACTCGAAACAAAACAACAATAATAAACGTAAAAAGATTGTTTCGTTTTCTTGTTGCTTTTTTTTTGTTGTTGTTGTAATTATATATTTTAATATTAACGAATTCCTTTCCCTATTCGGTTATTGTTGTTGACAAAAGTTAGCTATTTGTTTATACCTCGCATTATGAAGAATTTAATCATGGAAATCTTATGGCCGAGTTCAAGGTCAGCTTTTTTTCATCACACCCCCCCTCTCTTTCCAAATACAATACCCAAAAGGAAAAGGGTTAGTTGCAGACAATATTTAGAAAAGAGAAATAAATGAAATTATTTGATGTTAGAAATAGTTTTTTCTTTCATTTGTTTATATTTTTTATTTATTTTATTGATAAAACAACAAAACGCCTTTTTGATAACACTCAAGTATTTCCAGAAAGATTCCACATTTATTAGAAATGTAGTTGGATAAAGAAACTCATTAAGTTAGGCTAGCCAGTACGGCGATTTTCAATGGCACGAGAGAGACCTAAAAGAGGTGTTTTATTGATTAAAAAAAAATTAAAAAATTCTGGTATTGAATGAGGAAATCTGACTGTTGAAGCTGATGTTTCTGAATGACATAGCGACACATTTCAATGAGTTGAACTTGCATTTACAATTACCACTGGAATAGATTTGCATTGAAACTGGACATATCTTGCTGTGAAATCAATTTCAAAACATTTATCTTCATGTACATCCCTATATTAACATATATTAAGATAGATAGTTGGACTTTTTCAGAAGTACATCGAAGCACTCAAAGCGGAGTTTTCTAACCAAAGGCAAGACTTTCAAATTGATGGGCTCATTTTTTCATACCATTTCAAGCCTAACTTCTTAGATGTGGATATATTTTTACGGGGAGGAATATTGGCGATATTAAAATTCAGAAAGTTGAATTTTAATAATTTAGAAAATGAACATCCAAGTATCCCCATTTGCGGAAAAAAATGATCGAACTCTAAAAGAATTTGAAAATGATATAAATATTATATGACTAAAGAATTTATATGTATATTTTCAAACATTACATTAACTACCCAGTTTGTATGATTACTACTTATCAATTCCACTTAACGATAGTCAATTAGACCATTGTAATTGTAAAATACATCAAAGTCAAACCATAGACTATAATATACATGGACCGCTTGCTTTAGTATTTCTGCTATATGATGACTTGAAACACTGTTGTTCGGAATTCCCGATTCTAAATAACGTAATTGCTATACAGGAAAAAAAGTTATTGATATACAACTTCCGTTTTATTTAATCACTATGATTTTCTCAATGAAAAATTAAAATCGAAAGTTGTACAGAGCGGAAACATTAATAGGTCAGTGTTGTGTGCGCACGGAAAAAGAATATAAGCTCTAAAAATAGAGCAAGCGGTCCAACTTATTATAGTCAATGATAATAGGATTAATAGGCCTACAAGTATTCATTTAAAGTCGAAAAAAATGCGATTTAATAAAACGGAACTTGTCTAACAATTACTTCATTTAGAATCGGGAATTGCAAAATAAAAAGAAGATAATAGCATAAAAAACTAAAGCAAGCGGTCCATGTATATTTTATTCTATGGTCAAACTTAGATAAAATATAATTACCATTTACTGGTGTTAGATCCTCATCTTGACTAACAAATGATAATGTGTATATAATAATGACCATAAATGTGACAGTTTAATAATACAATATTGTATTTGATATAAATGCAAATAAAAATGATGATAATCACAAACACATTAATTTTGTATTAAATATTAAACGGCCAGCTGTAACGATTTAGGCCTACTCTATTCATAATCTCCTTCGCCTTGGTCTTGCGCTATAGTTAAATTAATTGTCCTATAAAAATAATTTTTAAAAGTTTAATAGAGTAAGTTGACTTTTGGGCTGTTGGCACTCGGAATGATTTAGAAATCCTAGTTTGCCATACTGTTAGCAAAAGGTTGCCTACCCCTGCTCTAGTGTTTCAATGTTTAGCAATTTATATATTGGTGTGACTCTTGTCAGTTATGTCAGTTTATGCATAGGTCAGTGTTTATAATAGAAACTTTCAATCAAAAAGCTTTTATACAATTAGGCCTATAGGTTTGTCAGGCTTTTTTTAACCAAAAATTAAAACAAACGAAATGATAGAGAAAATAAACGATTTATTCCTTATATACTGCTTCTTAAAATGTTTTCGGCTTTATATTTTGAAACAAAACCCGAATTCTAAAAAAAAGACATTGAAAAAACAACTCAAAATGCTGTAGATGAAGCGTGTTCATTGAAATAATTTTAGTTTTCATTGCCATTCAATTTGGACAGAACATATAATTAAAAGAAACATTGATTTTAACATACCCCCCCCCCCTCTCACTCTCCCCCCCCCCTTTCCATTTTTTCCGGACACGAAGAACTTCAGAAGGTCAACAAAAAATTATTAATTGTGTTTTTGTAAGGTTAAAGGGAGGTAAGGGCACGTGACCTTTCAACAGCGAACGTCTTACAAGGGAAATAACTCGGTGGCAAATGACGTCATGCGTTGACTTTCACCTCGCGTAATTTTTTTTTATTTTTGGGGGAGAGGGGTGTTTTTAAGTCTGCCATAAATCTTTCTCCCCACCCCCCACCCCCTAACGTTGTTAACCACACTTCTCTTTCTAACCTTTATACATATATATATATATATATATATATATATATATATATATTTGGTGCGTGCCTCTCTCTTTCTTTTCTATTTTCATTTCTACTAAAGAACGCAATGTTTAAAATAAGAAAGCAAAGACTTGTTTAAAAGAATGAAACAGTAATTGTTGTATTTGCGACATCTTGTTTTAATCTCCGGTGCTGATGTGGTGGATTTAGGTAGAAACTAGATGATTAATTAGGAATTAAATTTGAGGCCTAGTACCTAGTTAAATGTTTTTTTGGGGGGAGGGGCATGTTTATATTTTAAACATTTCAAGGAAGTAAAAATGGAGGGGGGGGCGGAGGGGGGGCAAACTGTTTTTTTTATATTATTTTGTAAAACACACACACACAGAAGTGTGACAGAAGGCTATGGGGTGCTAGTGTAGAGATGTGAGTGTCACCTTCAAGACCCGAACAAAAGGGGGAGGTGTGGTGGAGAGGGGGGAGTGATCAAGGCCTTTCAATGTCGAAAAACAGTACGTAAATCCCCAGGTCTTCGGAAGGATTCTCCGACCACTGTATGTTCCTGATTGTCTTAAAAAACACTTTCCTTATCCCTTATGCAAGAACAAATGCGTCATCCGGGAATGTAATGGGTTGCCTGAACAAACCAGAAAAACCAGTAACATCATTTGAAACACTAATAGAAATGCAGGATGAGCTTAAGACGCAATCATCTTCGTTGGTAATGTATAAAATAAGTTACATTCACATTCTGTAAATGAAAAGAAGTATATTTGACTTTAGAATTACTTACTATCGTAGATAAAAGACCGCTTGGCCTACAAACAGGGAAGGATTTATCTTTCTTGAAGAAAACTAAATGGGGGGGGGGGGGGGGGGGGCTCGGGCTCTGGCAGTATCTCTTCGCCATTCGTAAGTGAAGATAAGATAGATCTAACCTTTCGACATGCCCAGGAAAAAATGAAGACAAATAATGAATTTAGGTTTTATTTCTAAAATTGTAGTCAAAGGTTCTTCATGTATTATCTGTCATTTAGGGCTTTTTTCCTTACATCTATTTGCATTTGGTAAGCTACATCCTCAACTAGAGAACAGACTTCTCCCCCTCTGTTTCTCTCATTCAGTGAACGCTTGGTTATATTGTTTGTATCTTGGAGAGATAATCAAAAAGCCTGTCTCATCAGATGGTCTACGGTCCTCATCACAGTCATTAATCAGTGTTACTATTGTCATTGGTCATAAAAAAAGAAGTCGTCGTTTGGAGTGCGCTGGTTTGAATCTACGGCGACAACACTATGGAGCAGCTTGCCTCAGACAATGAGAGATTCTGAGACAAGATAGTACTGTCAGAAGAGTCAAAAGACCTTTCTGTACTGTCAGAAGAGTTAAAAGACCTTTCTGTACTGTCAGAAGAGTTAAAAGACCTTTCTAGTTAGATAGTGTTTTTTTGTGCCTTTCCCCCCACCCCAACATCTGCAACTGAATTGTAGAAATAGAGCGCACCGTGTATGCTAAATACAATAAAAGGGAGAGCTGTGCTATATACATAATTAAAAAAATTAGCTATCTATTAATAGCTCATAATATAGCAACGTTAACATTTTAAAAAGCATAATCTAAAAAAATATAATAACATTCTTTTTATTCATTTTAAAGTATAGGCCTACAGTCTAATAATTAAAATGTTATTTCGAGCTAGCATTAAACGCTTTAAGTGGTCACATTTTCAAACAATAAAAAGTGTCAAATTTGAAAAGCTGAAAGCTATTAACTTAAACATAATTATTTCTATTAATCTACTTACTACTGTACTAGCTTTAACTGTAATTAAGTATTGATTTAAGTTAGAGCAGATCATTTCACAATTAATGCATTAATTTTAAATGGCCTTCAGGTGTGACGTTTGTGGGTATTTCCCCTTTAGCGTTTCGGTCTTCTGCATGTTTTTTGGCTGACGCCATTATTCGTGACACACCTTCTTTTTTGATTTTTCTGTTTTCAAGTGTACTTTTGCAGTTTTATCGTCTTGTTAATTTTATCTTTGAGGGAGGGTGGGGGGCTTCTTGCTTCACATTAACACATGTCATTATTTGTCCTTCAGAGGGCATACATACATACCTTTTAATTATTGTATACTTTTCTTTTACTGAGTCGACCCTTAGTCTGACTTTTTTTTTATCAGTCTTCAATCTTCTCGAGGTCTTGGGCCCAGTAGGCCAGACATCTTGACTTTTTCTATTTGGCACACAATATTTCTGCAGGATTGAGGACAAATGTTAATGACCCTGTTGACCGAGCAATTTGTTTGCCTATTTACTCAATTACCCTGTTGACCGAGCAATTTGTTTGCCTATTTACTCAATTATTTTCTAGTAAAAGTATTTACAGAAACACTGTAACAAAGATTTGTAAGAAAAAAAATTATATAATACCCTACAGCATTTATTTTAACCTTCTACCGTATCCTTAGTAATTTACCTAATATTTTACATTCGCTCTTTCTATACAGAAGATTATTGCGTCCTACACTATTGTGGGTTGAGTCTTTCTAGCATTTTAATTGGTGTTTTAAATTATGTTACGTTATTGGTTTCACGATTTGTTCAGCGAACCCATTCCGTTTCTGGATGCAATTCGGGAAGAAAATAACGTAAATTTTTTTTTTTTTTTTTTTAACCTTCTGTCTCTCTGATCATTTTGATAGATTATTGTTCTGTTGTAGATCTAGTTCTAAGATAGAATTTAATAATTAATGTAATATTAATACTTGACACTTTGCCATTCTTTTCTCTATAGTTTCTAGGTTTAGTGCTTTTGCTATTGGTATTACTCTTGTCAGTTGTGAATATTCACTAGTAAAGAACCTTGCAACTATTTTCTGGATTTGTTTAAGTTTTTTTTTAGCCTACGGTTTGTTTGGTTTTTCAATTACTTCTTCAGCATGCGAGTATTATATGCTAATTTGTCATTTATTAATACTTCTAAGAACTTTGCATTTTTAGTTTGCTTTAAATGTTTTTTTTAAATATAATCTTAACAGTTGGCATTTTTTTCTGGGTGGAAAGACATACTCCAATTAGATTTCCATTTTTAGAATACATCTAGGTCTTTTTGTAAGATTTCACTAACTTTTCTGTATTTATTGTTCTATAAATTATGCAATCAACTACAAATAAAATTACTTTAGTTCTTGTACCGGTATTGATACCATTGGGTAAGTCCTTAATATTAATAAGAAAAAGAAAGAGCCATGTAAAAGTTCCTTGTGTTTGTAAACTCTGTTTACAGTTATTGGTGCTGATTTAGAGCCATTAATTATTACAGTTTATTCTCTACCGTGTATCCACTGATGTAAGGTACAGAAGATGCCAAAAAATGTTTTTTAGTAAACTAGAAGGATGAACTTTATCGAATGCTTTTCAAAAATCTAGTAATACAGCATCAATGCGGTTGTTTTTATCTAATCCCTTAGACATGTCATCTATTAAACCTATTAATTGAGTTTCACTTATGTTTTTCCTGAATCAGTCTTGGTGTGGGCACATTGTCTTATGTTTGTCCAGTTGATTTTCTATAATCTAGTATTATATTTTTATTAATTTATAGCATTTTGCATGCAATGATGCAATGATGGAAAGGACACAGTTTTATAATTTCCAGGGTCAGATTTCTTTCCTTTGTTTGAAAAAGGGGGCTACATTGGCTAATTTCCAAACTTTGTGCACTTTGCCCTGGTTCAGAGAGGCCTGAAAAAAATATTTCGGTGACAGTTAATTAATTAGTTCTTTAAGCAGTGTAGCTGGTATTTCATCTGGACCAGAAGCTTAGTTTGTTTTTAAGTTTTACAAATTTACCTTCCTTAAGCATTTTTACACCCATACTGTTTACTTTTATATTAAGTTGGTAAAACTATCATTTTTTATTTTATGTGTTTTTCGTAAAGTTTTTGGGCTACTACATCATGTGATGCAATCGCAAAACGTTTTTGTTAGACATATAAAAAGTAAAGTGTTCCCGTCGGTTCAAGTGGTCCATTGGGCCGGTGGAGCAGCTTTCCCAGTTTCTGTGACCGCGGCATACCAGGGGGATTGTGTGGCCAGCACAATGCCCAGCCGGCGTTTACTTTGCCCCCAAATGCAGATTTGCCGATTTGACGCATTTATTCGCTCTCTCAGCATCATCAATCCCTTGACCGTTGTGGTCGTTGTGGGGAGCGAATGGACACATCAGCAGTCAACTTTCTCCACTTTTGCTTATCTTGAGCGGTAGTCAATAGTTGAGTCAACTGCAGACCTGTCCAATATTTTATGTTGTCGAACCAGCATCTCCGCTGACGGCCTCTCTGACCTCCCTCTTCTACAGTGCGTTGGAGGATTATTTTTGGCAAGTTATTGTGCGCAACACACTGAGCTCTAATATATGGAGTTCAGGACAGGGTGCACCTATCTATATTAACAAGTCCGCATTTTCTCCCATTTTTTCTTCTCTATTTTAATTGCTTGAGCACTCCATGTATATATAGCTCAGTGGCGCAACACATGACCGAACCATATTAGTTTGCGCCGTTTGATTGTTGTCATAAAGAAAAAAATATTTGCACACAGTACTCAGAAACTCTCTACTTCAATAAATTAGTAATTATTCTGCTAAAATATATATAATAGTTCTGATTCCTACACAGAACTTGAAGATCTAGCCGAGTAGCCAATACGTTGGGCCATAATTGAACAGACGATCTCTTTCTTTTGGCGCACCGAATCCCAATAATATTTGGATATAGGCCTACTATTTGTCGAATCCGGTACGAACCAAATCGAAGTTGCAATTCCGGAGTTTTCGCTGTCATACTTATGCAAAGCGTATTCTCTTGATAATATTTCCACTACTCTTACGCGCAATGCACTTACATACAACAATAACAGTTGTTAGAACTTTGACAAAAATGGTAACGTCCGGATTCTGTATTAAGTGCTATAATATTTTTTTAAATTTGACATTGCAATTTTGTTTTATATATTTTAGAACGTATATATTTGCCTGGGCACGGTTGTCGAGTGGCAGCGCGTTCGATTGTCGTACCGATAGGCTCAGGTTCGAATCCTAATGAAAACTAGGATTTTGTCCAGGGTCTGGAGGTTGTTCCTGAGTCTACTCAGCTCTGACGGGTACATGACCTTAGTTGGGGTAAAGTAAAGGCGGCTGTGCATTGTGCTGGCCACACCATTACCTGACCTAGCATGCCGTGACTACAGAAACAGGTGAACGCTGCTTCAAATGATCAATTCGGTCCAAAAGGTACTTTACGTACTTTGCCAAAACAAAAACTTCCAGAAAACGAGATATTTGGGGATTCCCGGTTAGGCAACATCGGACGAAACGAAAGTTCAATCAGTTTGATTGGTTACGAAATTCAAAGAATAATTTCGTTCACTGAAATTGTGCACGAAGTCTACAACAGTTACTGTTTTCTCGGTCACTAGTCTCTTGTCCCGCACTCCCTTTCCGGTCTTTGCTGACGTTAAAATATATTTATTTTATTTTTATTATATTTTCTTTAAAGCCGTCTAAATTTCTGACACAAAAAAATTTGGCAGTAGGCGTATGGTTAGTACCTACAGTAGAACAACAACCTGGAATTTTGAAAGGTCAGTATCGACCACACGAGTTATTTTTTTACTTCATACATAAATTTGTTTGAAATTCAACGTAAAGCAGGCGAATTAAGTTCTTTTTGTGTTGTTTTTTTTTAAGATGTAGAATGGCAGCCGAGCTCGTTGTTCAAATGCAGAGATGCTCAATGGAATGTCACTCGAGGAGCGCGCTGTTCTGCCACAGCAAGCACTGTTGTCCCTCATTAGAATCTTAAGGTCGCATCCATTGTCTTGAGAGACAGATAGGAGCCATATTAGAATGACAGCAATGATAACAAGAAATAGATCGCTACATCTACAAGGAAATAAACAAGTGTTTACCGTTGACAACCCGGAAGTGCAAAGTGCAAACAGAGTGTATCTTTAGATTTAAGTAAAGGTAAAAAAGTAAAGAAGAGCAAAAGGAATTTTTTTTAAAGTTTGAAGATAATCATTCAAAGAGGAAGAAATATTTTTAAACCATGCTTGATGTGCACAAAACAATTCCTTAAGATTAAATGCTTTGCAAACACTAAGTAGTCATAGGTTTATCGGTTGTTTTCTCGATTCCTATACTTTGCGCATATGGATAAGTTAGTAGTGTCAATGGTGTAATCATTTCTAGCCTCAATTTGCGCATACAAATTTAACCCTTACAGCCCCGGGCGCGTATATAGCGGAACTGAAGGCAGCATAGATAGAAGTAGGTCGGTACAGGAAGGGTTAATATGAAGGTCCTATCCATTCTTTTTATTGATCAGTGCTCGGTAGGCACAACTTTCATTTACTTCCCATCTATACGTATATAAGAATTAAATGAGCACAAAAAGAGCATAAATGGCAGAGAGAGGGGACGGTAAAGTGAAGAATGGTTTAAAAATCGGATTTCTAGAGCCAAAAATCGGCTTGAAAAAAAAGACAAATTCGATATTAACATGCATTCAGTTTTAAGTGGAGGCATATAGTCGATTTTCTGGTGTTGCATTTCCATTGTTGGTATTGCTTTATATAATGATCTCATTGTACTGCCGAGGGGCCCCGAGGCTCAGTGGGGGGAGACGCTATGAGCGCAGCGTTCCCGCCTAAACCCCGCCCTTGTGCCTGGATGCCCACACGTATAGTACGGGATTTGCGCTATCGGGCGACAGTGCAGGTATGCGGAGTGCCGTGGGGTGGCTGGCGCCCGGACAGAACCTTGGTGTGCCCTCCCCTCTTGGTTCACCCCTGAATATCGTTACGCCCTGGACGTAATAGCTGGAAGACTCGTCCTTTTTTTTAAGGCAATTATAGTATGTTTAGAAGGAGAGATTATAACATGAAAGATAAGAAGACTGCAGACGAATACATTTATAATAGGCCTATTGACCTGTTACTTAATGTAATTGCCTTTTTTTTCCTAGAAACGAAACAAAATTTGGGGAAAACATTATTGCCTGTATGCCACAAGGTGAGCGGCAAAAAAAGGATGTCCCCTAAGGCGATGTATTATATTGATACGCCGCTTCCTGTCTTCCTTGTCTGATCAACATGTCAAGTAGTTCATTAATCAAAATGTGAACTCATTTCTACTCAGATCTAGAATCTAGCTAGATCATTCAGTTTCCTTGTTGGCCTCATGTTATTGTTTTTATAGTCATCTTGGGGCGTTGTTCTATATTCGTCAAAATGTTCAAATACCGGAAATGTCTTCAAGAAAATATAAAGGTTAAGCCTTGGAATCGTCAATCAAAGACAGGAAAAAGAAACGAAACAACGGCATATTTTACTTCCGTAAAAAAAAACTGTAGGCGAGGATTAGTAAATTAAAACGTCTTTCACGTTCACCTCTACAATTTACGTAGTATCTGTAGTAAAATTTGATCATTTGTCGAAAAATGAAAAAATAATTTACAGATGGGCAATAATAAAAAGTAAGTAAAGTAAGTAATCCAGTCTGAACAAATTGATCCATAGGGCCTGTGGAGCAGGGTTCACCAGTTTCTGTGGCCACGACTTACGAGGGGATTGTGTGGTCAGTACAAGTCGCCTTTACTTTACCCCAACTTAAGTCACGTGCCCATCAGAGCTGGATAGACTCGGAGACACCTTCCAGACCCGGAGGAAAATCATAGCCTTCACCAGGATTCGAATCCAGGACTTTCGGTACGCCAGCCGAACGCGCTGCCGCTCGGCCACCGTGCCATTATCAATAATAAAAAGCAAGCATTGAATTAGTTATGCCATTTTGCACTAGATCTCTTCTCACCCCAATGCTACAAATGTTCGTCAGGGGTCAGCAACATTTGATAAAAAGTGTGCCAAAGGCAGGATTTCTAATTCATTCTGCATGCCAAAAGCAAAAAAAAAAAAGAGCATCGCTCTCTAGAACTCAATTTCTTGTAGAAGGGAACTTGAATCGCCTTTGTTGTTAGGGACTTCCGCGTTCCTTTGAAAATTGCCCTGCGTGTCCAGTCCGGCGCGCCTTCCGTTGGTTGCCGACCCCTGCACTAACTTACCAGTTGTTTTTTTCAAGAATTAGAATTGTGAGCCAGACTTTGACTGACGATAGTGATTCGGGTAGTTTTAGTACTGCTTTATGATTATTGCCTGAACATTCTGAAAGAGTCTGAAGCTGTCCTATTATGAACAAATTATAAATTTACTCTTCAAAGAAAATAAATTGAAAATCAAATGCGGCGTTTTATTGATGGATTGATGGACCTAACTGACGGTCTCAAGTTCAAAAACCAGGTCTTAAAGAAAATGTCAGGATCTTTCTTGGGTCTAGCTTTATGGGTCACTGATATCAGTTTGGAAACGTAAACGTGGCTTGGCATTGAGCTGTTACATCAACATGAGGCAGAGTCTTTTTGTCATGTTCAGGTGATTCTGTACTCGTTCGTCGTTTAGAATTTTAAAAAAACGGGGGAGGGGCAAAGTTGGAAAGGTTGAGGTCAAGGGTCACGAAGGGAGACAATCTTCATTCGTTTCCGCATTGTCCTGTGTGTGGGTCCTTGGTAGTTGACAAGATTTGCATAAAAATTATATCCAGGAAGAATGAACTCGAAACAAAACAACAATAATAAACGTAAAAAGATTGTTTCGTTTTCTTGTTGCTTTTTTTTTTTTTTTTGTTGTTGTAATTATATATTTTAATATTAACGAATTCCTTTCCCTATTCGGTTATTGTTGTTGACAAAAGTTAGCTATTTGTTTATACCTCGCATTATGAAGAATTTAATCATGGAAATCTTATGGCCGAGTTCAAGGTCAGCTTTTTTTTCATCACCCCCCCCCCCTCTCTTTCCAAATACAATACCCAAAAGGAAAAGGGTTAGTTGCAGACAATATTTAGAAAAGAGAAATAAATGAAATTATTTGATGGTAGAAATAGTTTTTTCTTTCATTTGTTTATATTTTTTATTTATTTTATTGATAAAACAACGAAATGTTTTTTGATAACACTCAAGTATTTCCAGAAAGATTACACATTTATTAGAAATGTAGTTGGATAAAGAAACTCATTAAGTTAGGCTAGCCAGTACGGCGATTTTCAATGGCACGAGAGAGACCTAAAAGAAGTGTTTTATTGATTAAAAAAAAATAAAAAAATTCCGGTATTGAATGAGGAAATCTGACTGTTGAAGCTGATGTTTCTGAATGACATAGCGACACATTTCAATGAGTTGAACTTGCATTTACAATGACCACTGGAATAGATTCGCATTGAAACTGGACATATCTTGCTGTGAAATCAATTTCAAAACATTTATCTTCATGTACATCCCTATATTAACATATATTAAGATAGATAGTTGGACTTTTTCAGAAGTACATCGAAGCACTCAAAGCGGAGTTTTCTTACCAAAGGCAAGACTTTCAAATTGATGGACTCATTTTTTCATACCATTTCAAGCCTAACTTCTTAGATGTGGATATATTTTTACGGGGAGGAATATTGGCGATATTAAAATTCAGAAAGTTTAATTTTAATAATTTAGAAAATGAACATCCAAGTATGCCCATTTGTTAAAACACAACAAATCATTTTAAAAAAGCTCGAGCCTATATGAAACTTTATTAATACAGTGGCCATTGTTACTTGTACACCATTACACAAAGTAAACACAAATCACGTGCCTTTTGTCACGTGATTGCAAACGCCCTATAGGCCTACAATTATTCATTTAAAGTCGAAAAAAATGCGATTTAATAAAACGGAACTTGTCTAACAATTACTTCATTTAGAATCGGGAATTGAAAAAAAAAAGAAGATAATAGCATAAAAAACTAAAGCAAGCGATCCATGTATATTATAATCTATGGTCAAACTTAGATAAAATATAATTACCATTTGCAGGTGTTAGATCCTCATCTTGACTAACAAATGATAATGTGTATATAATAATGACCATAAATGTGACAGTTTAATAATACAATATTGTATTTGATATAAATGCAAATAAAAATGATGATAATCACAAACACATTAATTTTGTATTAAATATTAAACGGCCCGCTGTAACGATTTAGGCCTACTCTATTAATAATCTCTTTTGCCTTGGTCTTGCTACATAGTTAAATTAATTGTCCTATAAAAATAATTTTTAAAAGTTTAATAGAGTAAGTTGACTTTTGGGCTGTTGGCACTCGGAATGATTTAGAAATCCTAGTTTGCCACACTGTTAGCAAAAGGTTGCCTACCCCTGCTCTAGTGTTTCAATGTTTAGTAATTTATCTATTGGTGTTACTCTTGTCAGTTATGTCAATTTATGCATAGGTCAGTGTTTGTAATAGAAACTTTCAATCAAAAAGCTTTTTTACAATTAGGCCTATAGGTTTGTCAGGCTTTTTTTAACCAAAAAGTAAAACAAACGAAATGATAGAGAAGATAAACGACATATTCCTTATATAAAGCTTCTTAAAATGTTTTCGGCTTTATATTTTGAAACCAAACCCGAATTCTAAAAAAAAAAGACATTGAAAAAACAACTCAAAATGCTGTAGATGAAGCGTGTTCATTGAAATAATTTTATTTGTCATTGCCATTCAATTTGGACAGAACATATGATTAAAAGAAACATTGATTTTAACATAACCCCCCTCACTCTCCCCCCCCCCTTTTCCATTTTTTTCCGGACACGAAGAACTTCAGAAGGTCAACAAAAAAATTATTAAATGTGTTTTTGTAAGGTTAAAGGGAGGTAAGGGCACGTGACCTTTCAACAGCGAACGTCTTACAAGGGAAATAACTCGGTGGCAAATGACGTCATGCGTTGACTTTCACCTCGCGTAATTTTTTTTTATTTTCGGGGGAGGGGGGTGTTTTTAAGTCTGCCATAAATCTTTCTCCCCACCCTCCCTAGCGTTGTTAACCACACTTCTCTTTCTAACCTTTATACATATATATATATATATATATATATATATATATATTTGGTGCGTGCCTCTCTCTTTCTTTTCTATTTTCATTTCTACTCAAGAACGCAAATGTTTAAAATAAGAAAGCAAAGACTTGTTTAAAAGAATGAAACAGTAATTGTTGTATTTGTGACATCTTGTTTCAATCTCCGGTGCTCATGTAGTGGATTTAGGTAGAAACTAGATGATTAATTAGGAATTAAATTTGAGGCCTAGTACCTAGCTAAATGTTGTTGTTTTTTTTTGGGGGAGGGGCATGTTTATATTTTAAACATTTCAGGGAAGTAAAAATGGGGGGGGGGGCGGAGGAGGGGCAAACTGTTTTTTTTATTATTTTGTAAAACACACTCACACACAGAAGGCTATGGGGTGCTAGTGTAGAGATGTGAGTGTCACCTTCAAGACCCGAACAAATGGGGGAGGTGTGTTGGTGGGGGGGGGGGGGGGAGTGATCAAGGCCTTCAATGTCGAAAAACAGTACGTAAACCCCTAGGTCTTCGGAAGGATTCTCCGACCACTGTATGTTCCTGATTGTCTTAAAAAAACACTTTCCTTATCCCTTATGCAAGAACAAATGCGTCATCCGGGAATGTAATGGGTTGCCTGAACAAACCAGGGAAACCAGTGACATCATTTGAAACACTAATAGAAATGCAGGACTAGTGACTAGACTCAAACCGCGGATGAGCTTAGGACGCAATCATCTTCTTTATAGAAGGAGCGTTGGTAATGTATAAAATAAGTTACATTCACATTCTGTAAATGAAAAGAAGTATATTTGACTTTAGAATTACTTACTATCGTAGATAAAAGACCGATTGGCCTACAAACAGGGAAGGATTTATCTTTCTTGAAGAAAACAAAATGGGGGGGGGGGGCTCGGGCTCTGGCAGTCTCTCTTCGCCATTCGTAAGTGAAGATAAGATAGATCTAACTTTTCGACATGCCCAGGAAAAAATGAAGACAAATAATGAATTTAGGTTTTATTTCTAAAATTGTAGTCAAAGGTTCTTCATGTATTATCTGTCATTTAGGGCTTTTTTCCTTACATCTATTTGCATTTGGTAAGCTACATCCTCAACTAGAGAACAGACTTCTCCCCCTCTGTTTCTCTCATTCAGTGAACGCTTGGTTATATTGTTTGTGGGGTCTGACTCAAATCCAGATTCAGATACTCCAGAAAGTCCAGAACGCAAAGCATGCAAAGGCATCACCGGAGAGGTCTGAGCACATCTCCAAAGTTCTTGATTTCCATGGGCCGATGCTGATTTCGCGAACGTACGGCTGCATCGGAGGCACTGCATTTTTCTATCTTGGAGAGATAATCAAAAAGCCTGTCTCATCAGATGGTCTACGGTCCTCATCACAGTCATTAATCAGTGTTACCATTGTCATTGGTCATAAAAAAAGAAGTCGTCGTTTGGAGTGCGCTGGTTTGAATCTACGGCGACAACACTATGGAGCAGCTTGCCTCAGACAATGAGAGATTCTGAGACAAGATAGTACTGTCAGAAGAGTCAAAAGACCTTTCTGTACTGTCAGAAGAGTTAAAAGACCTTTCTAGTTAGATAGTGTTTTTTTGTGCCTTTCCCCCCACCCCAACATCTGCAACTGAATTGTAGAAATAGGGCGCACCGTGTATGCTAAATACAATAAAAGGGAGAGCTGTGCTATATACATAATTAAAAAAATTAGCTATCTATTAATAGCTCATAATATAGCAACGTTAACATTTTTAAAAGCATAATCTAAAAAAATATAATAACATTCTTTTTATTCTTTTTAAAGTATAGGCCTACAGTCTAATAATTAAAATGTTATTTCGAGCTAGCATTAAACGCTTTTAGTGGTCACATTTTCAAACAATAAAAAGTGTCAAATTTGAAAAGCTGAAAGCTATTAACTTAAACATAATTATTTCTATTAATCTACTTACTACTGTACTAGCTTTAACTGTAATTAAGTATTGATTTAAGTTAGAGCAGATCATTTCACAATTAATGCATTAATTTTAAATGGCCTTCAGGTGTGACGTTTGTGGGTATTTCCCCTTTAGCGTTTCGGTCTTCTGCATGTTTTTTGGCTGACGCCATTATTCGTGACACACCTTCTTTTTTGATTTTTCTGTTTTCAAGTGTACTTTTGCAGTTTTATCGTCTTGTTAATTTTATCTTTGAGGGAGGGTGGGGGGCTTCTTGCTTCACATTAACACATGTCATTATTTGTCCTTCAGAGGGCATACATACATACCTTTTAATTATTGTATACTTTTCTTTTACTGAGTCGACCCTTAGTCTGACTTTTTTTTTATCAGTCTTCAATCTTCTCGAGGTCTTGGGCCCAGTAGGCCAGACATCTTGACTTTTTCTATTTGGCACACAATATTTCTGCAGGATTGAGGACAAATGTTAATGACCCTGTTGACCGAGCAATTTGTTTGCCTATTTACTCAATTATTTTCTAGTAAAAGTTTTTACAGAAACACAGTAACAAAGATTTATAAAAAAAAAATTATATAATACCCTACAGCATTATTTTAACCTTCTACAGTATCCTTAGTAATTTACCTAATATTTTACATTCGCTCTTTCTATACAGAAGATTATTGCGTCCTACACTATTGTGGGTTGAGTCTTTCTAGCATTTTCATTGGTGTTTTAAATTATGTTACGTTATTGGTTTCACGATTTGTTCAGCGAACCCATTCCGTTTCTGGATGCAATTCGGGAAGAAAAGAACGTATATTGTTTTTTGTTTTTTTAACCTTCTGTCTCTCTGAGCATTTTGATAGATTATTGTTCTGTTGTAGATCTAGTTCTAAGATAGAATTTAATAATTAATGTAATATTAATACTTGACACTTTGCCATTCTTTTCTCTATAGTTTCTAGGTTTAGTGCTTTTGCTATTGGTATTACTCTTGTCAGTTGTGAATATTCACTAGTAAAGAACCTTGCAACTATTTTCTGGATTTGTTTTAGTTTTTTTTTAGCCTACAGTTTGTTTGGTTTTTCAATTACTACTTCAGCTTACGAATATATGATAATTTGTCATTTATTATTACTTCTAAGAACTTTGCATTTTTAGTTTGCTTTAAATGTTGTTGTTTTTTATAATCTTAACAGTTGGCATTTTTTTTTCTGGGTGGAAAGACATACTCCAATTAGATTTCCATTTTTATAATACATCTAGGTCTTTTTGTAAGATTTCACTAACTTTTCTGTATTTATAGTTCTATAAATTATGCAATCAACTACAAATAAAATTACTTTAGTTCTTGTACCGGTATTGATACCATTGGGTAAGTCCTTAATATTAATAAGAAAAAGAAAGAGCCATGTAAAAGTTCCTTGTGTTTGTAAACTCTGTTTACAGTTATTGGTGCTGATTTAGAGCCATTAATTATTACAGTTTATTCTCTACCGTGTATCCACTGATGTAAGGCACAGAAGATGCCAAAAAAATGTTTTTGAGTAAACTAGAATGATGAACATTATCGAATGCTTTTCAAAAATCTAGTAATACAGCATCAATGCGGTTGTTATTATCTAATCCCTTAGACATGTCACCTATTAAACCTATTAATTGAGTTTCACTTATGTTTTTCCTGAATCAGTCTTGGTGTGGGCACATTGTCTTATGTTTGTCCAGTTGATTTTCTATAATCTAGTATTATATTTTTATTAATTTATAGCATTTTGCATGCAATGATGGAAAGGACACAGTTTTATAATTTCCAGGGTCAGATTTCTTTCCTTTGTTTGAAAAAGGGGGCTACATTGGCTAATTTCCAAACTTTGTGCACTTTGCCCTGGTTCAGAGAGGCCTGAAAAAAATATTTCGGTGACAGTTAATTAATTAGTTCTTTAAGCAGTGTAGCTGGTATTTCATCTGGACCAGAAGCTTAGTTTGTTTTTAAGTTTTACAAATTTACCTTCCTTAAGCATTTTTACACCCATACTGTTTACTTTTATATTAAGTTGGTAAAACTATCATTTTTTATTTTATGTGTTTTTCGTAAAGTTTTTGGGCTACTACATCATGTGATGCAATCGCAAAACGTTTTTGTTAGACATATAAAAAGTAAAGTGTTCCCGTCGGTTCAAGTGGTCCATTGGGCCGGTGGAGCAGCTTTCCCAGTTTCTGTGACCGCGGCATACCAGGGGGATTGTGTGGCCAGCACAATGCCCAGCCGGCGTTTACTTTGCCCCCAACTTGAGTCAGGTACCCATCAGAGCTGGGTAGACTCAGGGACACCCTCAAGACCTAGGAGCGAATCCTACCCTTTCACCAGGATTCGAACCCAGGGCCTTCAGTAAGCCAGACGAACGCGTTGCCGCTTGGCCATCTTGCCCCTCTAAACTTCTAAAGCCGAGTGAATTTTGATCCAGTTCTTGTATGAAATTAGTTCAGATTATGATGATTTGTGTTGCTTGGTTTTAAATGCGCTCTGAGCTTACAATATCTTTCTTCGTTGCACTCTACAAATAAATTTACTTTGTATTATTATTTTTCTTTAAAGCCTCTTTCTTCTACATTTATATGTAAGTATCATCATCATCAACGAACCCTTGACCGTTGTGGTCGTTGGGTTGAGCAAATGGATACCTCAGCAGTTATCTTTGTCCATTTTCGCCTATCTGGAGCGTTCAGTCCTTCGCAGCTTTGTCCAATCTTTTATATTGTCGAGCCAGCATTTCCGCTGTCGGCCTCTCCGCCGTCCACCTTCTACAGTCCCTTGTTTTTTGGCAGGTTATTATGCGGCAACACATGATCGAACCATGTCAACTTGCGCCGCTTCAATGTTGCCATAGTGGTTTCTTGAGGGCCCGCAATTGAGGATATTCTGTCCCAGACATGCTCATTAGTCCTGTGTTCTAGGTAGGAGATTTAAAGGATTTTTCTCATGCATTTATTTTCGAATGCCTGCAACTATCAGTGGCTGATAGCTGTGACCAAGACTCTCACTCGAACAGAACAAGGGTTTTCACAAGAGCTCTGTAAAGCCCGTGCTTTGTTGGGAGACTAATGCTTATATATATATTTATATGTACATGTTAATCATCCAGAAGTATTGTACAGCAGGCACACTCGACTTCTTATCATACGTTTGGCAAATCTTTATGTTTAATCGTTATATATTCATAATATTTTAGTAGGCATACCTTAACCATTAGTAGGAAATAGTCATGCTTAATAGGCACATCTGTCCACGACTAACTTATATAAACCTAGCTCGTTATTCTTTTTCTTCCGCTGTTGCAATTACTTCCGTCAGATCTGGGATTATCTGTCATTCCCCCCCCCCCCCCCCCCCCCACAATCTCAGGTAAAATTGACAGCTGGAATTTGAAGCTAAAAATACAGTTTTATTATTTTTCTATCTTAACCCATTCAACCCCAACTCTCACGTACGTGCTAAAAGTGTTTTTGTGTTGTTGTTTTGTGACTGGCTAGATTTTAAGTACATCAGAAAAATAACTTTTAAGTAGGTTTGGACCTGTATCCCTCGTTTGGGCTACTTTATCTTCTTATCTTATACATTACAGACGCTCCTTCAATAAAGTAGATTATTGCGTCCTATGCTCATCTGTGGTCCGAGTCTAGTCTTGCATCTTTATTAATGTTTTAAATAATGGTAAGTTACTGTTTTCCTGGTTTGTTCAGGCACCCATTCCATGCCCGAATGCCACTCGGGAAGAACGAGTACTTGTATGCATTTGTTCTCGCATAAGAGATAAGGAAAGTGTTATTGTATTTAAGTTTGAACCTTGTTCAGTTTGGATCGGACATAGTAATCAGCTAGTAGTAATCCCTTCGGACCAAATTCATCCATCGTCCGTTGAAGCAGCGTTCACCAGTTTCTGTGGCCACGACATACTAGGGAATTGTGTGGTCAGGTCACCGCCCATGAATTGCATAGGCAGTTGTATAGTAACGTAAGGCACACAGACACTAGTCTTGACCATCTCGTACGGTCAGCGTTTTTTTTTCTCTTCCTTTTCTATCAGCAACTATAAACACAGCGGTGCGTGGCAATCTATCAACAATACCTACTATACTATGCCTGTGTGTACCGAGTGGCCGTCTTGGTCTGTTCATTATGCAACTGTTCATTCAAACAAAATGAAAATATTGAGACCCTGCACGATTTTTTGGTTGTGTTTTTTTTTCTGCTGATGTGACAGATTACGGTCGGCCATTAATGTATCGCGGAAGTCTGAAGCGGAAACAGATATGCTCCTTCTCTCTATCTCTTTCTCTGTCTCTCACTGAATTAAACGTATAAAAATGATAAGACAGATAGATAAATAGCTGGATGGTGGATTGATGGATGGAGATATATATTGATAGATTGAAAGATTGAAAGATTGATAGATGTATAGATTGATAGATGTATAGATTGATAGATTGATAGATTGATAGATTGATAGATTGATAGATTGATAGATTGATAGATTGATAGATTGATAGATTGATAGATTGATAGATTGATAGATTGATAGATTGATAGATTGATAGATTGATAGATTGATAGATTGATAGATAGATTGATAGATTGATAGATTGATAGATTGATTGATTGATTGATTGATTGGTAGATTGATAGATTGATAGATTGATTGGTAGATTGATAGATTGATAGAAATATATATTGATGGATTATGGTGAGTGAATGCATGGATAGATAGATAGAATAGTTCAAAATAATCTATAAAAAAGCGAATTCTAGTCGTTTGCTATAGCATGCATAAACCCTGACCTTTGTAAAGAGAAAAAAGACAATTTAAAAAAATAGCACGCCCCCTTTTAACCTAACCTTATAGTAGAAATTTGTTGCATTATAGATATTGAATCTCAATCTATAGTTTGCATAATAATACTCTGACATATCTCCCCGTCACACAAAATCAATAATTAACAGTTTCGATTTCTAAAATTTTCCACACAAAAAATACTTTAACTTTATGTGCATTCTGAAATGGGGGTAAAAGTGTTGTGTTGGGGGGCGAGGGGGGGTATAAATAACACAGACACATTTTAAAGACCAAATACCAATAATTAAAACACATCTGTCCATCTAAGTGTGTCCGTGTTTAGAGTCTGGTGTTTGGTGTGTGCACCTGTCGTAATATGTATGTGTATTACGCGAAGTGTGTATGTGTTGTTTATGTTGTGATTTATGTGCACTTGTAGAGAGTTTGTGTGTAGCGTGAGTGTGGTGAATATAATGTCTGTGTCACCTTGGGTTATATGCTTTGTTTTCATTGCAACTTTTAATACTACCAGATTCTTCTTCATTGTACTGTGGAGACCCCATTAGACACGAGGAATAAGTTCACAAAGTTGTGTACAAGTATATCAATTGTGTATACTATTTAGGTAAAAAGCTTTCTATTTTTGACCTTCTCGTGAATTCACTCACGTGTGTGAATGGACATGCGCAGAGGATATTTGATAAATGAAGACATTTAACAACTTTTTTAGGGAGGGGCAACAACCCTTCATTATTAACTGTCTTATAGAACTCTGCCTAAACTATCACGTAGAATGAGTTAAGTTCCCATCTTGCCGTTTTCCTATAGAGTTTTTTTTTAACTTGTTGTGATACTGGTTATCATTATCTTTTGATTGGTCATACGAACGTATCAAATTTTTTTTTATCTACTTCTTATAGCGTTACAATCAGAGATCATTGGCAATTCTATTGTTACTAGAGTAGCCACGTCAGAAGAATTTCATAAACAGGCCAAAAGTTTTCGTAAGTTTTCGTGGCCATGGCATACAAAGAGATTGTGCGGCCATCATAATTCCCAGCCGCCTTTACTAAATACACCACAGCTGTGGAGGTTCAATGACACCCCCACCCCAGTCCCGGGAACAAATGATTAACAAATCCTTGCCTTCACCAGGATTCGAAGCCAGGACCCTCAGTATTGCCTGTCGAGCGGTATATTATGTCCGAGTGTAATTTCATAACCTAAAAATACTTTTATTTAGACGTGGTTTTTAAAATATAGACGTGAAAGTTAGTGGCAGGACACGACCCTTGAGAACAAAGCCCTAGTGATAGAAAACGTTATTTATCTGAAACTAATTAGCTCTTCTTTAGCTTAACCCTTTCCTCATTCATTTTCATACGCTGTACTTCAAGGGTTAAAATAGCTTTATATAAATTAATTTTACAAAAACGTTTTTGAAAGATGTCCGTCCCATCGTCCTCCACACACTAACCGGAAGTTGCATAATTTGTTTTGTGTGTGGGTGAATGTCTGTTTCGGTAAATCCACTGAGGTTAACATTTTAACATTAAAATAAAGCCACAAAGTCAGGCCCACAGTTCAAGTTGGTTGCCTCGGTGAAATTCAAAATGTCTTCCAATCCAGTCGGACCTGCAATAATTCCCCACTGCTGTCTGTTTAGTTTTGACGGGAGCAGAGCCACATTTTTCCAAATTTTACTTCCATTGTTGATCCAAATACAATCCAGCTGACAAGACTGTCAACCGAAAGGTACTATTAAATTTAGATCGCGCCACAGCTCTGACCAAGTAGTCGTGTCTACGTGTATGGATACTTTGGATTAATATATGTTGGATTCAAGTTTGGATTTAAAGACATTCAGAACAAAATATTGAGCACGGCAACAGCAAATAGCATCAAATCAAGGATATTGAAACGAAATATTACTATTGAAAATAGTTTCTTGTTTAATATTCCTTTTTAAAACAAAAATTGCAAATTTGTTTATAAACGAGAAAAAGATAAATTTCTGAATTCAATGGAAAGCTTCTCATTATTATTCAAAATTATTCATGATGTGAAGTAAGTAGCATATCTTAACTAAACTAGTAAATATGTAAATTGTTTTTTTTGCTGTGCTGTACATAGGCTAATTGGTGTAATTGCATTTAGGTTACTTATCAGCTGTTGTTTTTTTTGTTTTTGTAAACCAAAGTTGCGATTTAGCTTTGTGTTTTCATTTCAACTTGAGTAGGTTGGTGGTGGGACTGTTGTCAGCAGTATTACATGAAAATAAAACAGTTACTTCAAGCGTGCCTTACATACCAATGCAACTGCCACTACACAATTTTTCCAAGAGGGCACTGAGCATGCTAAATTTAATAGCATGGATACAAGCGCTATATAAACTGCCATTATTATTATATAGTTCAATAGTAGGTCTGGAGCAAATTTTATGCAGGGAATCACGAAGACATTATGTTGTTGTAGTTTTGTAATGTCTCCTAAAATAAAAAGAAGATACTACTAAAAGACTTCTATCAGTTAGTTATCTTATCTTATACATTGGAGACGCTCCTTCTATAAAGAAGATGATTGCGTCCTACGCTCATACGCTGTTTGAGTCTAGTCCCCCATTTCTATTAGTAATTTAAATGATGTTAAGTTACTGGTTTTCCTGGTTTGTTCAGGCAACCCATTGACATGCCCGGATGCCATTCGGGAAGAAATAGTACATATAATATGCATTTGTTCTCGCATAAGGGACAAGGAAAGTGTTTCTGTCCTTATGTCTATCTAATCAGGATCTGTAACAGGTTTTTATTGTATTGTATTTCTCAATTAGAATTCATTGCCTTACTTAAATACATCTAGGCCGGAACCTATCAACTAAAGAAATCATAAAAAAAAAGTGTAGGATTGACTACAAGTATACTCAATTGTAGGCCCTATTACTTTGTAGGAAATAATATTATAAGGCAGAGTAGTAATAATACATAAAGTATTGACCTTTAACTTGAAAAATTCAACACTGTGATTTAAATAAAATACACATAATGAAATAGACATAAAAAACGTATTTGTATTGCCTATGTAAGTATTCATTCATGGAAGTTCTCTTTCTCTCAGGGTGGCATTCACGTGTGTAATGGGTTGCCTAAACCAGTCAGGACAAAAATAATAAAAACTAGACCTCATTTAAAACTATCATCAATACGCAAGAATATACTTTTAGAAAAGTTTTTGTGTAGCTAGAAAAGAATCATCTGTCTAGAGAATACATGTTTATAAAAAATAAGATACAATTATAGTAACAAGATAAGCATTAATGTACAAGTGATTGTGTAGGCCTACGCGTTGGCAGCGCGTTCGGCTGGCGTACCGAATGTCCTGGATTCGCGTCTTTGAGTCCACCCAGCTCTGATGGGTACCTGAGTTTAGTTGGGGGTAAAGTAAAGACGGCTGGGCATTGTGCTGGCTACACAATCTCCTAGTATGCCATGGCCACAGAAACTAGTTAACGCTGCCTCAAATTGGATATTTCTAAATATTCAATTTACATTCTGCTTCATAACCTTTCAGCCTTCACCTTTCCACTTTTTTTTAAATATTTCTTATTATAGTCGCATTAATTGAGATCAATATTTTTTTTACACTATTGAAGTAATCAAATTATTAATTTCAAATACATATGTTAAATAAAATAATTAATTTATACTAAACTAGTATATTAAGATGTTCTAATTGTGTATATAGGCAAGTGAAGATGTTGAAAGCGGTATTCATGTTTTGAAAGTCAAAAGAAAACCCATCTTTGTAGCTTATCTATCTATAGATTTAAAAAAAGATCGTGTTTGTGTCCCCACGGATCCCCATTGATCAATTTGAAAACACGTGAGTTTGTGTCACTGACCTATTTAGGCCTAGGCCCATGTAGGGCCTATACTATCTAATATTTTTTCACATCGGACATGTGTCTTCGCTAGTTCAGTGGTTAACGTAGCGACTGCTATGCGATCGACCCTGGTTCGATTCTTCAGTCAGATATACCTTTTTTTTTTCACTATTTTTTTTTCAAACTTTTCAAAACTAAAGACATTGTAAATCTACGGGCAATTTAGATTTTTGTTAAATAAAATACTTGCCTATTTTTTTTACCCGGTTAGCCTACAGTATATTTATTTTAAATTACTTTCCTAAATGTCTTCTTTCAATTAATTGTAGTTTACACAATTTTTATCTGCACCTTATACAGTTCTTTTTTTTTTTTCACCAACGCAACGCCGGGCAACGTAGCTTGTATAATATAAATCAGTGGGAAAACCCCTCCACGTAGCCTACATAATTATTTGTGATCAGTGTAAAAAGCTCAAATAGAATGCGCCAACTATCTTAACAAATGCATCTTAAATTAATCAGGGAAAAAAACGCATTTACTGTCGCGCTTTTAGATTGAAAAAGTTGTTTAAAATATCCAATGACTATGGATATGATTGAGAGACACCTTGTCTTGTTTGACGTTTCTAATACTTCCGGGACATTTTCAAAATGTGTCATTCTGTGTTCCGGGTCCTATTCCAAATCACAAATATACTAACTGCATTATAATATTGTAAGTTAGTCATCGAGCTTGGAACGTTACAGAATTTGTGCGTGTATATCTTTATTTATTTTTTCAGTTTATTTTATTCAAGGAAGTAAACACCGTGGAAAAGTTACAAAGTGAACTACAAAAGCATTCTAAGAGCATCCATTGATTGTGATACAGGTGATTATAAATAATTTCCTTTCATACTATTGGCAATTTACTGCCCGCTCGACTTCGATGTTCACCATATGTGGAAGTGCTGCAGTCAGTCAACACAGGCTCAATTCTCCTGGCATGGCCGCTCCTTTCCGCGAGTCTGAGGTGATCATCTCCCTCTGCCTGTGGCTGCTGGTCCGGCCCAGCCTGCAGGCGGCCATCAGCGAGGTGCTGACCGTCGACTGCCCTTACAACTGTCACAACCACGGGGAGTGTGTCGTGGCCACGTCCACACCGGCGGTCACGTGCGATTGTCACGTGGGATGGGGAGGCGACACCTGTGAGCTGCAGTGTCAAAGGTATTTGTTCTGTTTATTCGCCTCTATAAAATATAATTATCAAGAGAAATGAAACCAGATGTTCCAAAAACAATAATCGTTTCGACATCAGTTTAAAATTTTTTGTAGAATTTCAATTTTTTTCCGTCTTGCTCTTATCTAGAATTTTTTTTTCGAATCTCTAAACTTAAAGAACATCGAGTTTCTGACTTTGTTTATTCCTTTCTGTTGTTGTTCATTACATCGTTTGTCTCTCTCGCTCTCCTTTATCTCTATGTAACATCTTCTAGCCATTTTCGCTCTCTATTTTTCACCTTATCTCTTTTCTCTATCTTTCTCTCTTTCTCTGTCTATATGCTATCTTTGTAAAAAGAACTACCGGCATATTACATTCATCCAAGGTATACATTTTCTGAAGCCATATCCCCCATCCCCGAAGAAATCAAGGAAAAGTGGGTTTCTCCGACCGGTCCGTCCTGTTTTCAACTTACCCTGTTCACCAAATGGCACATTAGGTGTCTAAAAATATCTTTTAAAACAAAACAAACACAACAAATACTATACATTAAATAATAATAACAATAACAATAATAACTTTAAAAAACCAGCATCAACTTTTTTTTTTAAAGTATTATAGTAACCATGCATTTCTCGCCCGTATTTATCCCGAGGCATATTATTTCCTTCATTAATTCGTCCGCTTCTTGTCCCGAGTTTTTATTTTAAACTAGCTAAAATACCCGGCATTGCCGGGTGCACATAGAAGACAAAAAATGGCACATACTTTTTTTTAACATACTATATATAGATAACATATAAATGTTGTCAGTCACAATTTACTTTAAGTTAAATATCTTGGTCTTAATATAAACAATTTTTTTTTACATAAATTTACAAAAATGTAAAAAAAAAAATAGAAAAATTTAAAATGTTAACCCTTGTCATCCGTGTGCCAGTCGAGCACTATGACGTAGACCTATTCCGGTAGCACCTGTACATCTATACATTTTTATCTTTTATTTTGTGTCTGTACTATGTAACTGTTGACAGAGCATAGAACTGTTATCAAAGTGATACGCGCTATACAAGTATTATTATTATTATTATTACTTAGCTAGGAAGAAGACACGTAGGAAGCGAAATCGCAAAAGGTAACACGTAAGACAATTAAGGTAACTGTCTTTAAATTAACTAATGGTTTCAACCTTTACGTACAAAGTACTTTCTATAACATAGAACAGAGCTTGGCAACCTACGAACGCTTGCCAGACTTGGCACGCAGAATGATTTATTCAATGACAGGTGGAAAACTCCTAAAAAAAAGCTATTCAAGTATGTCCTATTAGAAATTTAGTACTAAAACAGGGTGACTTTAGGCTTTCTGTTAGACTTTTTCACGTTGAATGTTAGAAATCCCTCTTTGTCACACTTTTATCAAAAGGTTTCCGACCCCTGATGTAGAAAATGAAAAAGTCAGCCATTTTGAAAAGTTACGTCATTGCACTTTACTGCTTCTGTTGTCTATAGTGTATTATTAGGCAGAATGCAGTCAATACGCGGAAGTAGAGCTAATACCTATTTTCTGTTCTAGGTAATGGATGGACCATAATAGAATTGAAGAAAGTACTTTAGTTCATTGTTAATCTTCAAAACGTCCGTGTTTTTTGTTTTTGTTTTGTTTTTTTAAGAATCATCTAGCAAGAAATTGTAGATGACGAAAGAAATTGAAAAAAAAACACACTTTTTTCCACACATATTTATACATACACAGCCAGACTTCCACACATACATCTAACACACACAGAAACAAACACACTTATAAAATGGTAACATTTCTTTTTAAGAAGTGGGGTGGGGGGGGGGAGCCCCGATTTTTCTGTTTTAAATTAAAAATAATCTTTACTTTTAGAGAAGGACGATTTGTATTGGCTACGAGCCGACCAATGGGAACATATTTTTTTTGTTTCCATCTTCATATAATGTTATAATACGCAGACGTCTAGGCTGAAACATCTGTCATGTTCTTTGGGGGACCAGGGGCGGGTTCATTTTGCCATGAAAAGCCCAAATAAGATTATTATTTGTTATTGCGGACTATTATTATGTTATTATAGCAAGCCACAAAATCAATTGATAGAATCCTTGAGTAGGCAAACATGCTTGCTTATTTCGGCCAGTATAAATGTGTATTAAGATAACCTAATTATTAATGAACACATAGGACGCGATTCGACATTCTCTGCTTAAATTCCAATGCTGTTTTGGTCGGTGCGCCCACCCAACCATCTCACTAGGGGGGGGGGGGGGACCCACCGTGTGCCCACGCCACTGACTGACAATCACGTCGCCGCTATTCCGCCATTCAATAATCTCACTTCCGGGTGAAACAAGTAGACATATTAACCACGCCCCCACCCACAATCCCTAAAATCCCCCTTCCGCTTTCCCCCCTTATTTTTTTTTACACGTTCTTCTTCACAATTAGTGCAAGTATTGTCTCCCTTTAGGCTGTGACAAGTTTAAACGCGTTTGGTTGGAGATTAATGTCCGAATCTAGCGGTAATCTCTCGCGCCGAAATAAATTAACGTCCTCTGTCATGTCGACATTCTCGAGTTGGCATTAGTATCTTTTTTTATTTGACCAGGATAGTATTATTAGTCATTTTAATTTTAAAACAATAATCTTGTCATTATATTTTGACTAGGATATTATTATTGTTATTCTATTTGACCAGGATAGTATTATTGTCATTTTATTTTATAAAAATAGTATTGTCATTCATTATATTTGACCAGGATAGTATTATTGTCATTTTATTTGACGACGATAGTATTATTGACATTTAATTTGACCAGGATAGTTTTATTGTCTTTTTATTTTAACCAGTATAGTATCATTGGCATTTTATCTGACAACGATAGTATTATTGACATTTAATTTGATCAGAATAGTATTATGATCGTGTAATTTTGCCAGGATAGTATAATCTTCTTTATAGAAGTGGCGTCTGTAATTTATAAGATAAGATAATACCTAGATTAATACGTCTATTAACTCTAAAAAAAAGTATTTTATAGCCTTATAGATCATTGACCTTTAAACTCATTTGCTACGTTAAGGCTGTTTACTAGTTTGTGATTCGTTATGGTGTCATTCAGCAGCAGTCTATCCGTCGTCCTCTATCGTGTTCTACCATATTCGACCATGACGTGTATAAATGCATGAACAAGCGTGAAGATTCTCTGTCAAGACTGGCTTAGCATTGCATATCAATTCGTTCAGCAGAAGTAAGAGAACGATATTCGAACACAGTACAAATTACATTAAATTAACAGAGCTACACGCTTGAAACCTAGTAATGTGTGTTAAAAATTATAATACCTGGTAGCAATTGTGCAATTCTTGGATTTTCAGCATGTTATACTCGACAAAAGGGGCTTGCATTTTTTATTTATTTACACCGGAAGAGTAGAGTGCAAATCGAAGGCCGGGCACGCGCAAACTAACTATTCAGTTCACAATCATGTTATGGAAGCTTTTTTGGCACAAGATATAAAACCAGAAAAGTTGTTTCAGTTACTAGTGACGGGGCACCTTGCATGGTGGGGGACGCATCTGGTTTCACACAGTTAAAGAATCAAAACACCCAGTCGTTCAGTTTCACGGTATTATACACCATATAAGCTCTTTCTATCAGGGATAGCAGCAAGAAATTAGATGCTAACCTCAAAGATGTCACAAAATGGTCAATTACATCATGGCTTGTGACCTTAATTGTCTACAGTTTCACTCACTTCTTGATGATGGCAAGGCGCAGTAGGCTTACAATACTTTACTCATGTACAATAATGTCAGGTGGCTGAGCAGAGGACGAGTATTGGAGAAATTTGTGGCATACTTGAATGAAATTAGGCTGTTTATGAATAAAAAATTGCAGGATTATCCACAGCTCACTGATTTGGTATGGCTTACCAACCTCAGTAGTTGTTTGTTTACAGATTTTACAGCACCTTTCAAGAAACTGAATAAAACAAACAGCAAGGTTCAGGGAAAAACAGCAGAAATAATGTTTTTTTGAATCAGAACATTTGAAAGAAATCTTCAGGTTTTTGAACGAGACCTACAAAGTAGGCAGCTGAACTATTTTCCAAATGTAAAAATGCATTTACAAAATTCTATATAAATTTTACCGACAATCCTACAAGCAATCAGGAAATCTAAAAGAAATTTTCTAGCATTGTAACAGCTGCACAGGAGAATTTCAGTAATAGTTTCGTACAGTTGTTGCGTAAGATGGAGACAAATATCTGTTTTCTTACTTCCCCAGATAAAACCAAATTTGAAGAAGTTGATCTTTCCTGCTTATTGTGGTTAGATTTAGGAAAATCTGGAAATGGAGCTATTGGATTTCAAGAAAGCTCTATCTGGAAATGTGCATTCTATTATCTGCGTGAAACACTTGAGAGTGTGAAAGGATGGCAAAGGACAGCACAGTTGGTAGCTCTGATGATGAAATCCTAAAAGTGTGGAATTCTCTGCCAAATAATTTCAAGTCGATGAAAGCACTTGGGATTGCACTTCTTACTTTGGGTCATATTATGCTTGTGAGTTGTGAGCAGCTGTTTTAAACTTTAAATTATAGCAAATCTGATACCAGAAACAGACTGACAGATGACCTGAGTGTTGCATGTGTCGCTCTTAAAATTACGGAACATGAGCCAAAGTCTTAACAAATTATCAGCATGCACACAACAACAAAAATCACATTAACAATGTTAACTCATGCCAAATGCATACAGTTAACTGTTACAACTTGAATACATTTAATTTTTTTTTTTCCAAAGTCATCCTCAGTATTTTGTTTTTATTGCTGTGTTGGCACGTTCAAAGGAATAAGTTTGTCTTGTATTGCATTTTGGGCACGCGGCTTCAAAAAAGGTTCGCCAGCACTGGACTAGATCTATAAGATTATATTGTCACTTGTGCCGAAAAAAAAATTTAAATATCTATGGCGACAATAATTTTATTCTCATTTCATAATTTCGTATTTGGGTCGAAAATGGTTCTAAATATTGTCTCTTGTTGTTGTTATTTCTGTTGCTTTTTACAAAATTCATATCTAATACATTACTGACGCTCCTTCTATAAAGAAGATTATTGCGCCCTACGCTCATCTGTGGTCCAAGTCTAGTCTTGCAATTTTTATTTGTGTTTTAAATGATGTTAAGTTACTGGTTTTCCTGGTATGTTCAGGCAACCCATTCCATGCCCGAATGCCACTCGGGAAGAAAGAGTACTTATATGCATTTGTTCTCGCATAAGGGATAAGTATATCTGAGCATTGTAACAGGTTCTTTTTTTTTTATTAACTTCTCTTTTGTGTGTGGCAAAATCTTCGGAAGGCTAATTGACCCCGTCATAATCCCATCGAGCTGGAACTTGGCACATTCGCTCGTTGCCGATAAAAACACATTCTATCAAATGTTCGGCTAGAACCCATTCCAGCTCTCCAACCAACCCGCCAACCCCTACCAACCTCATAAACATCAGTTCTTGTTTCCTCCTATATTTTTTTAGGAAAAAAAAATAAAAAAGTAAATTGCATAAGTTTAAAAAAAAAAATAATAAAACCAAACTACTTAAAATAGGCATTAAACGAAAAAAAAAAAACGAGAATGTGTTTTGAGGATAGTTTGAATTTTTTATTTTTAAACTATTTTGGTTAGTCTAGTAGTCTAGTATTTTACATAATATTTTTTTTTATTGTTATATTTTTTAGTTTTATATTTTACGTATGTACTTTTAAAAAGAACAACATTGTTATAGTTGCTATGCTGTAAACACTGGATTTTTTTTCATGTTGATTACTTAAAACAAAAACAAAACAAAAATAACTCAATTCACCTTTATCCAAAATAACAATAACGTAACCCAATTTTGTTTTTTGTACTTTTGTATTTTGATGTGTTATTGTGTTTTTCGCCCGACTGTTCCGCCATATTTAATATTCATGTTATATTCTTTAAAAATTCGTATCTTATCTTATGGTATCTTATATTACTTTTAGGCAATCTATTACATTTTTAACTCTATGACAGAATTCGAGAACGCGTTGTTTTTATTTTTTATTTTTTTTATCAAATCCGCAGAAATGAACAGTACTCTATAATGCTCTCCCTTGGCTGATCAATCCTGCTGACGGCCACAATTTATTTTTCCGGACATCTTGATATCCTTGTTTTTTTATTTACTTCTTGCTTTTTTTTTTTTTTTTTTTTTGCCTCACCATTCATACTGGGGTATTTTTCGGTAATTTGTATGTTACAGACTTTCCTTCTTTGTAGAAATGTTGTGTGGCTCCTCCTTGTTTCTTAAATTTTTCCGCTGTTTAGAACTTTCGATTTTAATTTTTCATTGAGAAAATCAAAGCGATTGAATAAAACGGAAGTGCAAAGTAATATACGAATCGGGAATTCCGAAAAGCAGTCTTTCTAGTCATAATATAGCAGAAATACTAAAGCAAGCGGTCCATGTGTATTATAGTCCATGGTTTTAAATATTAAAAGATGATTATCGTAACAAATTAACTTTTTTTTTTCGCATGAGCTCTGAAAATAGATCGTTTTGGGGAAAAGATGAAAAATAAAGTCACTTGATACGTTGAATAAAAAAACAGCTAGCTCTATTGACAAGTCTCTACGATTATACATGCATGGTGACCTAAAAGGTCGATGCATTCCAACATCCAAACACTTCCGATCCTATTCGTCAATTTACTAACAAAACATCCCTATGTGAGGCGTTCCTGGTTGTTCTGTGACCGAGCGGCAGCGCGTTTGGCTGGCGTTCCGAAGTTTCTGGGTTTGAATCCTGATGCCGGCTAGGATTTGTTACCGGGACTGGAGGGTGTACCATGGGGTAATCATATTAATTAACTTACTTAAATCGCTTTAAATGCATATACTGGATTCAGTTCGTATATAATATATGATACACTTTTTTATACATTACACCGCTCTTTCTAGCTTGTCTGCTTATGTGGTAGTGGAGGGCTAAAGTCTGGTGGTTAACCTGGCTGCATTCTGACCCTTCCCCCCCCCCACCCTAATATTAAAGGTCCCAAATTAAAACAACCAAAACCTTAAATTTTTTTCTGAATGGTTCTTACGAAGAATTAGCCAGTGGTCCACACAGAATCAGCCAGTTGCCCACAAAGAAAAAGCCAGTGTCCCACAAAGATTCAATAAGTGTCTTACCAATAATCAGCCAGTAGCCCACAAAGAATAAGCCAGTGGCCCACACATAATCAGCCAGTGGCCCACGAAGAATCATCCAGTGGCCCACAAAGATTCAATAAGTGTTCCACCAATAATCAGCCAGTTGCCCACAAAGATTAAGCCAGTGGCCCACACATAATCAGCCAGTGGCCCACAAAGAATCAGCCAGTGGCCCACAAAGAGTCAATAAGTGCCCATCAATAATCCGCTCGTTGCCCACAAAGAATAGCCCTTTATGCTAGATTTTTATTAAGGTTTTGTTGATGTGTCTGCAAGCTGAAAGTTAACAACTATTTAAATTTTCATTGATTTCAGGCATTGTGTCAACGGGGCGTGCGTTTTCGCGGGCACCCAGCAACTCTGCCTCTGCGCCCTCGGATTCAAAGGCGAGGTGTGCGATCAGCCCGGGTTCGATGTCAGCGCGTTGATCAACCTGGCAAATATAATCACCGCTCATACTCCAGCATTGGGAATAATTGTCCAGGTACTTGCCACATCTCACATTATTTAAAAAAAAAAAAAAAAAACACTCACACATCAAACGAAAAAAAAAGACACAATGTTCATACAATTTTGTAAGTAACACGTAAGTAAAAGGTAAAGTATCCAGTCGGACTAAATTGATCCATGGGGTCCGGTAAAACAGCATTCACCAGGTTTCTGTGGCCAGGGCATACTATGGGATTGAGAAGCCAGCACAATGCCCAGCTCCCTTTACTTTACCCCAACTAAAGTCAGGTACCCATTTGAGATGGGTAGACTCGGGGACACTCTCCGGACCATGAGAACAAATCCTAGCCTTAACCCAGGATTCGAACCCAGGCCTTTCGGTACGCCAGCCGAACGTTCGGCCACCATCCCCCTACGACACAAATACATGACAATGTTCTATTTCTTTCTTCAGGATCCTAGAATTGAGGTGCAAGCCAATATAAAGAGAGGTTCCAGCATATGCATCGATAATTTCGTTTGCTTGAACGATGGACGATGCGTAAATGGCCAGGTTGGCGGTTACAGGTAACTGTTCTTTTTTTTTGTTTACAGATGTCAGTGTAATACTTTAGACTATGTTTCTTCTTACAGATGACAATGTAAAATGTAATTGTAATAGACCAACGTAACAATATATTACTTTTGACAGATGTCAATATAATACTTCCCAATATTTTACTTCTTACAGATGTCAATATAATACGTCACACTATTTTACTTCTTACAGTAATAAAACACATCACAATATTATTATTTTTTTTTTACAGAATTTAATATATAATACATCACTATATTTTACTGTTTACAAATGTCAATAATTTTTTTTCCTTTTAGGTGTCAGTGTAATACTAGTCGGCATACGGGAAATTTTTGCCAGTATACGTGCCCCAAGCCATGTCTAAACGGCGGAACCTGCCTGCGACTGCGCAAGTCTGGAAACGAGGCAGAGGTCAACGACGTGCTGTCCCTTCCGGAAAATCAAGCCATCTACCGCTGCGCCTGCCCCGATGGCTTCAGTGGGGAGTTCTGCAACAGGCAGCTAAGAACAATAACCCTGACCAATATCTCAACACCCACTTGACACACAAAAAGAATTATTTTAGACTAGGGAGTTGTTTAAATGTCAAAACTCGAACAATTTGTTTTAATTTTGTTTCGTTTAGCGTTTAGATATGAAACGGTGCAAGTTTTGCATTCCGCCATAGATGACACGTTCTGGTTTTTCCTCCAATCATAGCACTTCGATTCACTTTGATCTGCTATTGACAAGTCTTGAAGTGTAAAACATTTCCGGTCCCATTCGTTCATTTGCTTCAAAACATTATGTATGTGTGCTACGTTACTGGTTGCACGAAAAGATGTAGTGGATTAAATTTATTTCATTTCCAAAACAAGTTCTGCAAAACTATGAGTATACACATTTTTAATTCTATTTTTGCTGGTCAAAAATATTTTTAAGCCTTGCTGACACTGGAGTTAACTTGCTAGATTTGTTTTAAAAGATTTTTATAACTTTTAAGCTCTTCTGGCAAGAGAAATGATATTATTTATTAAATATCTATATAATATATGTATTTATATATGTAATAAGCGGCATGTACCATGTATTATGTCTAACATTATTGCGAAACTGTATGCCGAATTGTCTACATCCTTGTATTTTTTAAAAAAGCTTGTTTAAAATGATAAGGGACTTAAATTGGTGTGGTTGTCTTTTATGGAAGACCCCTTAGTTTTCGGTACAATATATATATATATATATATATATATATATATATATATATATATATATATATATATATATATATATATGGGAGAGGTAGGTAATTCATACCCCCTAAGGAAAAAAGTAAAATAATAAAAATTAGCTCCAAAAAAGAACGTCTTCAATTGGATTTTGATATCCCATACAACCTAGAGCATTCATTAATACCACAGATAAAATCTTTTCGTGATAGAAGAGTCTTATGTTATGCATTGGTCTTCTTTCTGAAAACGAAAATTCAAGAATGCATTGTAGGATAGTGAAGAAATTGTGTGCAGCTAGTAAGTTAAAGTTCTACAAAATTATAAGCAGGTTAAAACATAAAGGTAAAAAAATATAGTTTTTTATGAGATGATTTATATAAACCTCGCGACACCTATTGCGGCTAAAAGTACCGGTACGTTTTGCCCTCTAAGCATAGAATAGCGAGATACGAATTAGCCGACTCAGACTTAACATTGTTTATTGCTTCTGTGTTTTTTATCGGCATTATAAAAAAGATCGAAATGTACTATTAATTAATGAATTATTAACGAAGCAGAGTGGTTAGTCAGCACACTAAACAAATATAAATAAGCTATGTTTAACCAGACCTACATAGTATGAATAGAGGCACTGGTAAAAAAAAACCTCAAGTAGTGTAAAAATAAGTATAAATCGTGATTACCGTTTTATTTTCTTGCCCATGTCCACCATTGTTCTATGGCAGTCAAAACTAATGTGCTGGCATGCGTCAACGGGCTTAAATTTTATATTCTAATTACATTCAGTCAAAATATGTAAAACGGCATAGGTACCAATTACCCAGCGGTACGAATTACCCACCTTTCCCCTATATAGCCTATACATATAATAAACGTAACTTTAACCGACTTAATATAAAAGTAAAACGGTAGGGATCTCAAAAATGTTTAACGAATGTAAATATTTAAAATAATGTGTTTTCAAGCTCTTTTTAAAAGTGATGATAGAACCTGTTCGCCTGAGTTGGATGGGATATAGGTCTTTACTTTAGGGCAAGATATTGGGATGGCTTTCAGGTCAAACGGTGCTCAGGGAGAAACAGGGGCACCTTCAGGAACGAGGACTTGGCAGAACGAAGTGTTCTTTGTGGAACATATGGCTTGATTTGTTTCTTGATATATATTAATATACATATATATATATATATATATATTAACGAATGTGTGCACATTATATCACTTGGAATCGAAATTATCTCTATATCTAGTATGTTTGTATGTTGCATTGCACTTGTTATAAACAGTATTGTGTGACAATAGAAAAAAGACCTTCGTCAATTTCTGCTGACACACTGTTCTGTGGATCTCTCTACATTACCTCCTAATGTTATTACATAACTTTATTGTAACTGTAATATATTATGTATTATTGTGGCTTTTTTTTAAATTTGATTTGTATGGCATTGCCTGGCAAGCCGATGTTGTTGTTGTTTTTATTCGGAAAAAAAGAGGAAGTGATCAATTAAACCTTTGTAGTTCTTGGCCTATTTGTTGAGTTTATTTATTCTTTTTTTTTTATTTTCTACTTTTTTTTTTGGTTTTCAAAGCCACATGGAAGTTTGGCCCAGGAAAAGTAAGACTGTAGCTAAAGCTAAGAATATATGACCCCGAGAAAGACTCAAAGGCCATAATATATGGCTCCTTAAAAAACAAATAAAAAGGGCTATGTAGCTCTGGGGAACCTCACAATTATTATTAAGCTATTCGGCTCTGGGGGAACCAAAAAGTAAGGTTATATGGCTCTGGGGGAAGCTGAAAGTAAGGTTACATGGCTCTGTTGAAAACCAAAAGTAAGGTTATATGGCTCTGGGAAAACCAAAAGTAAGGTTATATGGCTCTGGGGAAAACCAAAAGTAAGGTTATATGGCTCTGGGGAAAACCAAAAGTAAGGTTATATGGCTCTGGGGAAAACCAAAAGTAAGGTTATATGGCTCTGGGAAAACCAAAAGTAAGGTTATATGGCTCTGGGGAAAACCAAAAGTAAGGTTATATGGCTCTGGGGAAAACCAAAAGTAAGGTTATATGGCTCTGGGGAAAACCAAAAGTACGTTTATATGGCTCTGTGGAAAACCAAAAGTAAGGTTATATGGCTCTGGGGGAAGCTGAAAGTAAGGTTATATGGCTCTGGGGAAAACCAAAAGTAAGGTTATATGGCTCTGGGAAAACCAAAAGTAAGGTTATATGGCTCTGGGGAAAACCAAAAGTAAGGTTATATGGCTCTGGGGAAAACCAAAAGTAAGGTTATATGGCTCTGGGGAAAACCAAAAGTACGTTTATATGGCTCTGGGGAAAACCAAAAGTAAGGTTATATGGCTCTAAGGAAAACCAAAAGTAAGGTTATATGGCTCTGTTGAAAACCAAAAGTAAGGTTATATGGCTCTGTGGAAAACCAAAAGTAAGGTTATATGGCTGTGGGGAAAACCAAAAGTAAAATTATATGGCTCTGGGGAAAGCCAAAAGTACGTTTATATGGCTCTGGGGAAAACCAAAAGTAAGGTTATATGGCTCTAAGGAAAACCAAAAGTAAGGTTATATGGCTCTGTTGAAAACCAAAAGTAAGGTTATATGGCTCTGTGGAAAACCAAAAGTAAGGTTATATGGCTGTGGGGAAAACCAAAAGTAAAATTATATGGCTCTGGGGAAAGCCAAAAGTACGTTTGTATGGCTCTGGGGAAAACCAAAAGTAAGGTTATATGGCTCTGTGGAAAACCAAAAGTAAGGCCATATGGCTCTGGGGAAAACCAAAAGTAAGGTTATATGGCTCTGGGGAAAACCAAAAGTAAAATTATATGGCTCTGGGGAAAACCAAAAGTAAAATTATCTGGCTTTGGGGAAAACCAAAAGTAAAATTATATGGCTTTGGGGAAAACCAAAAGTAAAATTATATGGCTTTGGGGAAAACCAAAAGTAATGCTATATGGCTAGAGAGAAAAACAAAATTAAGACATTATGGCTCCCGTGGCGTAAGGTATCCCGTCGGACCAAATTGATCCATGGAGCCGGTGAAGCAGCGTTCGTCAGTTTCTCCGCGGGAGGGGTAATTAAAATTATTAAATTAAATTCAAGAAAATAAAATCTATAAATACTCTGCAGATAAGCTTACGATTAAAAATATTTTTAAAGGGCAGTGATAAAGATAAAACCAAGCAACTTTTTAAATTGGTAATAGTCTCCCTTATATTATAAAAATGAATTAACCTATGTTTTTAATTTACTATTTAGGCCTACCATGCAATCTTTTTTAATTTTTTTATATTAATTATTATATTTAAATGCAAATTTGGTATTTAGAGCCCAAATGTAATCACAAATTGAAGCACATTTTAGAAGTTATTATTTTATCTGAATAAATAGACTGCTTGTGTGGAAGAACAGTATGAACATGTCAAGTAAAGTACCCATCGGACCAAGTTGATCCATAGGTCCAGTGAAGCAGCATTCACCAGTTTTTGTGGCCACAGCATACAAGGTGATTGTGTGGCCAGCACTATGCTCAGCCGTCTTTACATTACCCCAACTGGGTAGACTCAGGGACACCCTCCAGAGCCGGGAACAAATCCTAGCCTGCACCAGGATTCGAACCCAGGACCTGCCGAACGCGCTGCCCCACCATGTATGAACATGTGGATGATTGAAAAAGTAATTGGACATCATGTTTTATGCAGGACCTTCCGCTTGGAATGACCTCCCACTACAGCTTCGCCAGAGCCCTAGCTATGACACCTTCAGGAGCCGGCTGAAGACTCACCTATTTCATCAGCAGAATTAGCGTATTACTACGTATTTCGTTGTCTGTCTGTATTCTGTAACTGTCGTCTGCGCATAGAACTGTCGCCAACGGGATATGCGCTATATAAGCACCGTTATTATTATTATTATTATTATTATGTTTTAGAGACACTGTTTAGATTTACTGCAGATATAAAAATCTAAAATTTCAAACGGTAATTAATTTCATTTATTTCTTTTTCCCGCCTTTTTCTTTTTAATTTACTTTTCTATCACATGTCTCTGCTGTTGTGTTATTGTTGCTATTATTGTTGTTTTTCCCTTAACATTCCACGTAATGTTTTGATATTCTTAGAATACCAAATTTTCTGCTTTTGGTTAAGACTGAATGAAGATTAATGAATTCTATAAGCTTATCTGCCACCCACGAATTTTTTATTAAAGTTGAATGAAGACTGAATGGAGATAAACATATTAATTATATAAAAAGATCTATATTTAAAAAAAATTCCAAACAATAATATTAGTCTAATGCTCAGCATTTGGTTAATAATTAATATGAAAAAACAAGCAGGAAGGGTTGAGTGAAGGGATGTAAGCTTATAATAAATTGATAACATCTTTAATAAAGTTTTTCGATGATTTGTAAAGGAAATTTCATGAGAATAAAAATTTGTTGGTATTTTTATGATAAAAAAAAGCAATAGTGTACTTAATGATTTTATTTTTAAAAAAATCTAATATATAACTTCTATAATAATATAGGGCCTAATAAGAATTTGACCGCATTAAAGACGAAAATCGTTGTTATCATCTGTATGGGACCCATCAACTAAAGAAAACATTAAAAAATTAGAACAAATTCAGCAAAGAGCTGCAAGGTTCATTGCTAGCGAATATTTACAACTGACAAGAGTAACATCAATGATTAAATCCCTAACCCTAGAAACACTAGAGGACAGAAGAGCAAAGACTAAAGTAATAATTATACATAAAGCATTAAAATATAATTTAGATATACAACCCAATAACAACCTGTTGCACTGCTCAGATAAACATAAGGACAGAAACACTTCTCTTATCCCTTATGCGAGAACAAATGCATATCAAAAATCTTTCTTCTCGACTGGCATTCGGGCATGGCATCCACAGCATTCTATGCTATATTTATTCTGTGATGGAATCGGTTGCCTGAACAAACCAGGAAACCCAGTAACTTAACATCATTTAAAACATTAATAAAAATGCAAAAATAGACTCAGACCACGGATAAACGTAGGACGCAGTAATCTTTTTTATAGAAGGAGCGTCTGTAATATATTTAATTATATAAGCTGGCTCCACTGCCACTAGTAGGACTCGGCTACGGCCGTACAGGACTAGATACTAGAATATTGGAATCAAACCGAACTCATACTCTTCTGGCGACCTAACGAAACCCGAGCTTCAACGTCACTAAGTACAAGCCAAACCGAAGGAGCCGTTCGTAACACCAGACGTGCTAAACGCATTCATCATACCGTACGTCTTTTATGGACGACCCCAAATATTTTTATCAATACTTTGTACTACATTTTTTTCATTACAGTGCTTTCCCTTGATATTGTGCAGCACAAAGTTATCACTAAACGTGCAACTTATGTTGGCATTACATGAAATAACATAGTTATACTTGTTGGAACTATTTTTACAAATAAATACTCAAATTATACAGTTGATTGTTCAACATCTGTTAAAATGCCAAAGGAAAGAGTTCAGAAAAAGTCAAGAGTACATCAAAATGCTGCACAAGTACAGCAGAGACAAGGTGATTTTACTTTTTTTATACTTTTTTACATAAACATAAATTTTCATTAAAAAAAAGGAATATTATTATTAAAAGTCACAGTCTCACAATTAATTTTAGGCCAGGCTTGGCCTAATTATTTCATCATTCAGAATTGAGAGAGGTTGATGATTTAAATCAAAAGAAAAAATATCATGATTTGAATATTTTAATTAGAATTTAATAATATCCTCATTTAAGATTCGAAGTGGCTATTCGGACCCGGTAGACTTAGTGATAAATCTTAGTATCGGTTAGTTTATATAGGTTAGGGATGGATTTGTAGTATTTTTGGTAATAGTTAGTATCGGTTAGGTTATAAAGGATAGGGATAGATTTGGTGTTTTCTGTGCTACTTCTTATAATATATATGGTAAAACAAACATTTTTTGTGTTTGTTTCCCTCTTTTTTTATGTTTTCTATGAGTTTTAAGGAATTCTGACTGAAGCCGGGTCCGAATAGCCATTTCATGCTAAAGGGACCCGGGTCCGAATAGCGGCAGCCTTTAAGATTATGGTGTCAGGGCAACTCAGGGGGAGTGACGTCAGATTCCTAAAAAATTCATTTCATAGGAAAACTTACATTTTAATTCTTTCTTAGTTTTTAAAAATTAATAGTGAAAAATATACAAATATACCCTGTGGTTAATTATACCCTTTAGCAATAGCTCCAAACAAAAAATTTTCAATTGGAATTCTTTTAGAACACTACTTTAGGCCTCATATTATCAAACTAAAACGATAAGAAAGCTTTTTGTATAGCCTAGATTTAGATCTTTTATTTGACAATTGTAATATATCGAAATGTAATAGAAACAGTTCACAGTTGTACTAAGACTTTATTATGTAAATGAAAGATTAACACACTAGAATATAGGAACAAAGACACAACGAACATACACTAGGAATCTGGGTCAACAATAAAGGGGCGCAGCACTCTCACAGTTCACACAAGGGAAACAACACAACAAATAGACATAATGATTACAACATTCCTCCCCCTTTAATTTCTAGGTGGTCCAAGATCCAAATCGTTCTGGAACACGCCTAATACGACCTGATGTTCGAGCTACTGAAGGTACAGGTGACATCTGATTTTCCTGTGATGGTATCGGTATGTCTGAAACCCGAGGTACCGGTACCAGGGCTGCATGAGAGGCCGACTGATTTACTGGCGAAGCTTCCGTTGCTGGAATGTTCACTATTCCCTCCGGTACTGCTGTCTGAAACTCAGGCTCTGCATTGCCTCCTGAAAATGACCTGGTTGTGGGTTTATTTGGAATCTCTTCTGTAAGATCCGGTAGACCCGGAATGCCCGTATACCTTTTTCGAATATGGTCCACATGCCTTTTAACAGTACTTCCGTCTGTCAATTTGATGACATAAGAGAGCGGACCGGTCGCTGACTCTACGGTCCCTGGTAACCACTCAATTCTAGAACCACCACTATGAGTAAACACTTTGTCACCTGGTGTGAAAGTGCGTGTCTTACACCCCTTGTCATGCGACTGGGCCTGCAGCGCTTGTTTTGTCTCTATGCGACTTCTCAAATCAGCTTGGAGCATTGAAATGGGTGTACGCAGGCACCGGTTCATCAGCAACTGTGATGGAGTCTCTTGGGTTGTGCTTTGGGGCGTTGTTCTGTATTTGAACAAGAATTTGTTTACCCGCATTTCCCATGGGATAGTATCTCCCATTTTCCTGATGCTAGACTTGAAGATTTGAACTGCCCTTTCTGCAAGTCCATTGGTGGACGGGTGTCGTGGAGCCGAGCGAATGTGTTTAATTCCATGTCTTGTGCAGAATCTTTGGAAATCATCACTAGTGAATGACGTACCATTGTCCGATACTAGAGTGACAGGAAGACCATGAGTTGCAAATATTCCACTGAGTGCAATAATAGTTGCCTGGGTTGATGTATTAGGAACATTTATCACTTCTAGCCATTTCGAATGGGCATCAATTACAATCAGAAAGAGTTTACCCATGAAAGGACCGGCATGATCAATATGAACCCTAGACCAGGGAGAACTTGGCCATTCCCAAGGGTGAAGCTCTGCCACCGCTGGTGCATTTTGGTTTTTGTCACAAGACGAACACTCTCTCACTGCTGTCTCAATATCCTGGTCCATTCCTGGCCACCAGACATAACTTCTGCCTGTAGCCTTCATCCTTGATATACCTATGTGAGTATCATGTAGCAGACACAAAACTGCCTCGCGACACTTGCTAGGAACAATAATCCTGTTTCCCCACAGGAGACAGCCATCCATGATTGATAGTTCCTTCTTTCTAACGTAGAATGCATTATAACACTTATCAACTTTGCCTGGCCAACCCCACCGGACCCATTGAAACACTTTTGACAGAATACAGTCCCGTTGCGTCTCGGTCCGTATCTCCTGAGAACTCACTAACGGAGCAGCTGAGTCGACCATGTTGACAACCAAAACCATCTCTTGGGGCATTGTTACAGATTGAGGTAGGTCCGGGAGTGGAAGTCGACTCAAAGCATCCGCATTAGCATTATCAACTCCTCGCTTGTATTCAATGCTGTAATTATAGGCAGAAAGTGTCAATGCCCATCTTTGTATCCGTGCCGACGCCATTGCTGGAATTGTGCAGTCATGGCCAAACAAGTAGGTCAAGGGCTTGTGGTCTGTCACGAGGATGAATCTATCAGCTCCTGTTCGGCCATAAAGATATTGATGGAATTTAGTGACCCCAAATACCAAAGCCAGGGCTTCCCTATAAATTTGTGAATAGTTCATTTCAGCTGGATTCAAGCTACGGGATGCAAATGCTATGGGTCGGTCTGTGTTATCGGTATACCTATGACTTAGCGCCGCACCGATTCCTTTAGGCGAGGCGTCACATTGTACCAGAAGTGGCAAAAGTGGGTTGTAATGAACCAATAAATCAGAAGTACTGATCATGTCCTTTGCATAGTGAAAAACTGTTTCCTCTCGTCTCCCCCATTTCCAAGAAACGTCCTTTTTCGTAAGCTCGTACAATGGTGCAAGCTCAGCAGAAAGATTCCTGAGGAACCTAGAGTAGTAGTTTATGAGGCCAAGAAAACTTCGAAGTTCAGTTTTGTTTGTAGGTGTTGGTGCTTCCTTTACAGCCTTCACCTTTGCTGGAATAGGATGAAGACCCTCCGCGTCTATGCGGTGACCCAGATACTCAACTGAAGGTTGCATGAACATACACTTGTTTTTATTTGCCTGCAGCCCTGCTTGCATGAGGCGCTCGAGCACAAGTTCAACATTTTTTAAATGCTCGCAGTTATCTCTTCCTGTCACAAGAATGTCATCTAGATAAACGCAGACACCTTTTAGTCCTTTCAGTACAGTACAGATTATTCTTTGAAAACAGCCCACTGCTGCGTTAACACCGAATGGGAGACGTTTCACTTTAAACAGGCCCATGTGAGTGTTTACAGTCAGATACTTGTGGTACTCCTCATCAATGGGTATTTGTGAATAGGCTTGATGCAAATCAATTTTTGTAAATGTTTGTCCACCCCTTAACTCTGCAAACATGTCTTCAATTCTAGGCAGGGGGTAAGGGTCAACCTTACAGGCTTGATTTATTGTTACCTTGTAATCACCACAAAGCCGTATTGTGCCATCGGTTTTCAAAACAGACACCACTGGAGCTGCCCAATCGCTGTAATCAACCGCCTCCCATATGCCAAGTTCTACATTCTTATCGATTGCTTCCTGCACTTTGTTCTTGATAGCATAAGGTACTGGTCTGGCCTTAAAAAACCGAGGTTGTGCTTCTGGATCAATGAAAAATTTGACTGGTGGACCATTATATTTGCAGAGGCTTCCTTCAAAAATAGCTGAATATTTCAATAGTAAGTCATCAATATTCACGGTTTGGATGTTATTGATGCTGTTCCAGTCAAGGCGAATAGCTGCTAGCCAATTTCGGCCAAGAAGTGAAGGCCCACTACCAGCAACCACGACTAGAGGTAGGACTGCATGTTGTCCTTTATATGCCACGCTAACGTTTGCATACCCATGCACAACGATGGGCTCTCCTGTATAGGTAGTTATAACGCTGTGAAACGTCGACAGCTTAACATCGTTGAAGAACTCTCTGTGTGTATGTTGTGAAATAATTGTAAGAGAGGCCCCTGTATCCACCTGCATCCTTATGTCCCTAGACTCTACCTGTAACACCACATCTATTGAAGGAATTTTCTTCTGTAGTGAATCAACACTAAATAATGAGAAACACTGATCAGAAGAGTGCTCTTCCTGATGTACAATGTTCGTTGGATTTGATCGTGACTTGTTGGGGAAACTTTTGAACTGAGGCACCTCAGCCTGTGGTGGCTTGACATTAGTTGTTCTACAGGCTCTTTGGATATGACCCTTCCTATTGCAGCCATGGCAGATGGCATCTTTGAACCGGCAATCTTGCCTGAGATGAGACCCCCCACAGCCGAAACATGTTAAAGGAACCTTGGGTTTGACTTGAACTTGTACTTTGTTGACTTCCTGTAGGCCTACATTAGTCGAGGTAGACCAGGCCGTGGCCGCCTCAAGTATGTCCTTTGCATTATACTCGGCAGCTTCCAATGCCAAAGCCGTCTCCAATGCTGTGTCGAATGTTATTGTGTCCGGCAGAGACAATAATTTCCTTTGCATGGCCTCGTTGTTTATACCAACAATGAAAATGTCCCTAAGTTGCTCGCTTAGGTCAGAAAACCTACAATCTGTTGCAGCCTGCCTTAAACGTATAACAAAATTTGCAATAGTTTCCCCCTCTTTTCTTTTAATTGTATAATATTTGAACCTTGAAACAATGCGGCTTGGTGCCGGGTTAACATGGTGCTTGACCAGTGTCACAAGCTCAGCAAAGGTTTTAGTAGCTGGCTTCGCAGGGGCAGTAAGTGTGGATATTAGATGGTAGGCATCTGGCCCAACAGTAGCTAAAAATACTTGCCGCCGCTTGTCATCATTTTCTATGCCATTCGCAGCGAAGAAATTTTCTAGTATTTCAGTATACTCGTCCCAATTTGAACCAAGTTTAAACTCATTAATATGCCCGATTAAAGGCATTTGGAATATAAAAAGTTTATCCTCGTCGCCAAATGTAATATATCGAAATGTAATAGAAACAGTTCACAGTTGTACTAAGACTTTATTATGTAAATGAAAGATTAACACACTAGAATATAGGAACAAAGACACAACGAACATACACTAGGAATCTGGGTCAACAATAAAGGGGCGCAGCACTCTCACAGTTCACACAAGGGAAACAACACAACAAATAGACATAATGATTACAACAACAATTGAAGAGAGTAGGGCTGAGTAGGCCTATAAAATATCTAGGCCTAGGCCTACTTAAAAAGTCAGATTAGTGACAGATTTGACTTGGCTGTGAGACAAGTAAAATTTGGTTACAATCAGCAACTCTTAAGGGTCCATTGGTAGCAGCACATTTTTTTGTAAAACGGATTTTCTACTGAAATGACCAATCAATGCTGTCATCTTCTAAAGATAGAACAATAGAACCTTGACACTACTTGACAGTGTTCTCCTTAATAACAAAAATGATTTTTGGGGCAAATTTCATGTCATTTTAAAAAATCTTGATTTTTTCAAATATGATTTGAATACTTACTAACAGTATTTTAAACTAAGACATAGACATGTAATGTAACACATTATCATCATTAAATAATAAAATTAGATAAGACCAAAGAGAGTATTTATCAATTATACTAAATCAATTAATGGCCTAATGATTTCTTTCTCAATATAGGGTATTCAGATAACAAAAATGTGTACTTTTATATTTATAGGTATATCCTTCAGAACAGAAATTGGTCAGCATATCTTGAAAAATCCTATGATAGTTACAAATATGGTTGAAAAGGTAATTATCGTTGATATAATACTAGTTGTTATACTAACTTATACGTTGTCTGTCTGGTTGAATGTATATATCACCACTACCACAAACTGTATAGCTGTCAGCAGAACGAACAAAAGCAAATTGAGCTTACATTCTGTTTGTTGGCAGCGCTATACAAATAGATTTATTATAGGCTTGCTTATGAATTTTGTGTAAGAACAAATTTAATATTAATATGGTTTTAATCCTTATGATTATACTATTTTCATGTTCTTTTTTTATGGCGTCAATGTTTGTGTCAATGGTCTCGGTGTTGAATGTTTAAAAGATTTACAAATATAACATAAAATAATATGAAAACTGTAAATACCGAAGTTGAATGCAGGCGTTGGTATTAATAACTCAGTTTAGTGCTCTGCTAATATTATTTCAACTTCCTGTCACTTACTACTTACTACTGAACTTATTCATCTGCTTTCTATTAATTAGTATTAGAAAGTAAAGAAAAAAAAGCTTTCTACTTTCTAGTCTAGTAATTTTCCTCACCTAGTTTAATTTCATAGTTTCATATCATTATTGTCACGATTCAGGCTTCACTTAGACCTTCAGATGTTGTACTTGAAGTTGGTCCAGGTACAGGAAACATGACTGTCAAACTTTTGGAAAAGGCTAAAAAAGTAAGACAAATAAAATATAAGCAAAGCTAGAATAAAGCAGGGCTTTAATGATATTGTTCTAATCAAATGCCATTTCTTAAAAGTACCAAGTACCTTTTTAGTGCATTCTGTAATTTTACTTAACATGTAGTTGTTTCTCATTGGTTGCTGGGCTGATTTTTTTGCTTTCCACCATTTAAAGCAGAATAGATAACATGTCATCTTTTCTAAAGGTAATTGCTTGTGAAGTTGATCCCAGGATGGTTGCAGAGTTACACAAGAGAGTTCAGGGGACGTAAGTCATCTTTTTTTTGCATCTTCATTTCTTTTCCCGTTTGTCCTTTTCTTTTTTGGATTGTGATCCCAAAAGTTTTAATTGCCTCAAGTATTTTCAACTATTTGCCGAGCTGATTGGTTTAGTTGTTGTGGGGAATCGTGTAAAGAGCTAGATGTGTAAGTCTTTGGAAAAGTTTTTTTAGAAGAGGAAGTTGTTTGAATGTCATTAAGTCGGTTTGTTAACTGTATTGTATTGAATTGGTTAGGGGTATTAAAACTGTTGCACTGATTGTGTAGTCAATGATATAATGAAGGCTTACAAGCACATGAAGAAATTCTTATTCAGAGTTATTTCCAAATCATTATTATTTTCTATATAAATGATGTTTTTGCTATACAAGTTTATTTTCTATGTGGCCACCAACATTTGTTCATTTAGTTCACAACACAATGAAATATTTTAAACCATTATGTAAACAGCATCGTTAAAATGCTCTTTGAAATATGAACTCCTCTGTTTCTTCTTTTTTTTTAAAAATAATCTAGGCCAGAAGCTTCCAAATTGCAAGTCATGGTTGGGGATGTCTTAAAGACTGAGTTACCTTTCTTTGATGTTTGTGTTGCCAACTTACCATATCAGGTATGTCATTGAAACAAAAGTTGACAACATATTTAGTTCACAAAATTACCAAATTTGCCTTCTCTTTAGGCTTATTTTTATTTTAAATTGTTTTAGTTTACATAAACCTATTGTTACAAATATGGATCTCCTGTTGTCTGTCTAGGATCTTGTTCACTATAAAATAATAAACTCAAGCCACTCGATGGATGTTTACAGAAGAATTCAATGCTTGAACTTGTGGGCAAATAACATTCAACTTCACTGATTAATAATTTAATAAGTCACTTTCTTGTAGTTAAGCCAAAATCAACAACAACCCTAACTGCAATAATGCATGCGTTGCAGAAAGTACTAGATTTTTCTGTAGCTTTCCAAACGCAAAAGAAAAGCCCTACTAGAAAGTGGTCGAGACTATGAGAAAAATATTGGTATTATTGTGTCAAATAACTATCTACATAATACTATCTACACCAAAATCAAATGTAAATAAAATAACTCTACATGAACTAGCGAGACAATCTCAAATACAATATAAAAACTATTATCACATGCTTATACACACATGACACTATGTATTTAAATGGAATATTCAAATTATGTTTTCAGATTTCATCTCCATTTGTTTTCAAGTTGCTTCTTCACAGACCATTTTTCAGGTAAAATTTAAAGTTTGATGCTGTAAGCTAACTATTAAAGTTAGGTATAACGGGCGCAATTTAGATACCAATGTGACCTTTGATCAGATTCAATTAGCTTAATGGACACACCTCTGTGTTGTTGATAATAGAGGTCAAATTTATTGCCTAGAATGAGTAAATATTTCTCCTTGTTTCCTTCAGGTGTGCAATCCTCATGTTTCAGAGAGAATTTGCTCAGAGGCTGGTGGCACAACCTGGTGACAAGCTGTACTGTCGCCTTTCTGTCAATACACAGCTTCTGGCCAGAGTTGATCACTTGATAAAAGTAATGCTAGTCTTATTGAACACATAATCATTGCAATAAATGTAGCACTAATTGTTATAATAGAATTATCAATAATAAAAATAGATGTACATTTGTTATTTGTAAAATATAATCATTACATTGGGACACTATTAATGGTCAGGAATTTATTAATATTTTTTTATTAAGTTTTTCAGTGTAAAATAGAAACTGGTAATGTTTTAGATTACTAATAGTAATAGGTTGGGTTCTCTTTGATATGACAAATAGGTTGGAAAAAATAACTTCCGCCCTCCACCAAAAGTTGAGTCGAGTGTTGTAAGGATTGAGCCAAGAAATCCACCACCTCCTATAAATTTTAAAGTAAGTGCATGTCATTAGACATTACTGTGCTTTATTGGCCTTAGACATTACTGTGCTTTATTGTCATTAGACATTACTGTGCTTTATTGGCCTTAGACATTACTGTGCTTTATTGTCATTAGACATTACTGTGCTTTATTGTCCTTAGACATTACTGTGCTTTATTGTCATTAGACATTACTGTGCTTTATTGTCATTAGACATTACTGTGCTTTATCGTCATTAGACATTACTGTGCTTTATCGTCATTAGACATTACTGTGCTTTATTGTCATTAGACATTACTGTGCTTTATTGTCATTAGACATTACTGTGCTTTATTGTCATTAGACATTACTGTGCTTTATTGTCATTAGACATTACTGTGCTTTATTGTCATTAGACATTACTGTGCTTTATTGTCATTAGACATTACTGTGCTTTATTGTCATTAGACATTACTGTGCTTTATTGTCATTAGACATTACTGTGCTTTGTCATTAGACATTACTGTGCTTTATTGTCATTAGACATTACTGTGCTTTATTGTCATTAGACATTACTGTGCTTTATTGTCATTAGACATTACTGTGCTTTATTGTCATTAGACATTACTGTGCTTTATTGTCATTAGACATTACTGTGCTTTATTGTCATTAGACATTACTGTGCTTTATTGTCATTAGACATTACTGTGCTTTATTGTCCTTAGACATTACTGTGCTTTATTGTCATTAGACATTACTGTGCTTTAGATTTAGAGAATGTCCAGACATTACTTTGCTTTAGAGACTTCCATAGACATTACTTGTGTTTTAGAGACTGTGCAATGGCTTAAATGTGCTGTAAAGAATGTCAGTCATTTCTGTTGATCTATGTTATGTCTTAAATCTTTATAATACAAATAGTGAGTATTTTCTGAAATCTTGTTTCTATATTATATAATAATGTTTTGTTTCTCCTTAGGAATGGGATGGCTTGCTAAGAATTTGCTTCTCGAGAAAAAACAAAACAATAGGGGCCTCATTTAGGTTTGTTATATATTCATTTCACTATATAAGATAAGAATGGGCATTTCTTATAGCGCTTCTATCCATGCTATTAAATTAGCATGCTCAGAGAGCTCTTGGTGTGATTTACAGTGGTATTAGCCAAAGAGAAAGGTCTTTAAGTTTAAGTTCTTTTAAAAATATTCTCTTGTCCCAGATTCTCTGTCTGAGTGTCTGAGATAAACTGTTCCATAGAGAAGGTGCTACTGACTCAAATGAGCAGGTACTTCTTTCTGTGTTCATCCAAACTAGGAGTTTTGAGGAGTGACTGTGTTGAAGAGCGCAGTTCCCTAGGTGGCTCATGCCTGGATATAAGCTCTCGAAGATAAGAAGGAGCAATGCCCTTTATGCATCCGTATGTAATGGACATGATTTTGTGCTCTATTCGCTTTATCACCGGGAGCCAGTGGAGATCCCTTAGTGATCTTGTCTCCTCACCCCCAAAACAATGCGCGCCGCAGTATTCTGCACCCTCTCTAATCTTGGAAGTCCCAACCTTAATTGTAGTAATAGAGATTTTCTGAAGCCTGACATCAGAACCAGAGATAATTGTCTGTCTTGTCATCATTTAACATGGGCTTTTAATTAGTTGGTGTTTAACAGTGTTGTTTGTTTAGGCTTATTATTCCCATTATATTTTTCTGCAACTAGGTTTACCAAAGTCTTGGCTGTTCTGGAAAAGAATTACAGAGTATCCTGCTCGTTTAAAAACATTGTAAGTTCTCGTTGAGTTCTTGGTGTTTCTTTAAATCGCCTCCCAGTTGTACATTTTACTGATCACTAAAAGATAACTGTGTTTGTATCTTCTATCAGACAGTTCCAGACAACTTGGATGTGAAGGAAATGGTCGTTGACATGCTTCAGAAAAATGGCTTTGAGGAGAAAAGAGCCAGATCAATGTCTATAGATGACTTCATTGAGTAAGTTTACAGTCCTTAAATGACTATACTCTCAATACTACTAGTGGTTGTTATTTATAACAATAAAGATTAAAAATATACTTTTTTTACAATCACCAGTCTATTTAATATGAAATAGACATGTATACAACAATAATTTTTTATTTTATTGTTATACTTTAATATTAAGTTGGTAAATAATACATTTATTGGCTTTGTCTTGTGTATTTATTCTTAATTTTTTAGATTATCAACTAGTTCTATATCCCTTTTTAGCCTTGAGAATGATGTCTGTGTTCTTGCGTTTTTTGTTGCTCAATGTTAAATGTGCTCTAAGTAGTCTAAGCTTACATTATGTTTGTTGGCAGCACTATATAATATAAATAAATGTATTATAATAGCGAGTGGATATTTAAAGGTACTTTATTTTACTAGACTAAGTAATTTTTTAAAATTTTGATGAAGTTAAGTGTTCTCTACTTTTCAGGTTGCTCAATTTATTCAACCAAGCTGGTTTCCATTTCACGTAAAGTTACATGCTGGAAATACATCCGGGGCACTGTTTAACCTTTCAAGTGTACACATTATGTACTAGTGTAAAGTTTGGGTTATTATAAAATATTCTATAAAAAAAGTAAAGTTGACAACCCTAGCACTGTACAGCTAATTACCAGTAACCATACTAGTTAGGGTTTTGGGGTTTATTTATACACAACTGACTGTTTCACAACAAAACTTGACGCTGAATGTAAATAAAACAAATGAAAACATTACACTTGTGTCACTTATAGGTTTTCTGTTTTTGTTTTCAACATAATAAACAATATAAACATTTCATACACAAGAAAAAAATGTGATTTTGTAATTAGGACTTTCTTTTTTTCCTCATCTTAAAAAAAAAAAATTTAACTGACTGTTGTAGATTCAGCTAAAGAAATGTCCTGACTTCAATAAAAAAAAAAATTGTTTTATACACATTAAAAATAAAATCAGCACATAGTATTCTTTAGACTATAATACCACAGCCATTAAAAGTCTTCACATTGGGAAACTTAATAAAAACATAAAGACAAGTATATGTACGAAACACTAACAAGGAAAAGGGAAAGATGATATCTCTAGAGGAAATGTGTTCAAGTTCAAGGTTTTTTTTCTTCAACAACAAAACAATATTGGGAATTGCACAGACAGGTGAATGGAGATAAAAACAAATGGGGGTGGGCAGGTAGGAAGAGGGGAGAAAGAGTTACTGCTGTACATGATTCAAACAAAATGATAGTATTGTTGAACTCTACAGGAGTCTACAGAACAATTAAAAATGTGTTTTAAAAATGTTTTCAAATGATATAAAAACTTCAGGGGATGAATAACAAAAAATGTCATAACACTGACCCTTGATTACCAGAACATCAATGAAAACATCACAAAAGGTTGTCAAGCTCTACATATGCACATTGGTTCTAGTTGGCTCATCTCTCTAAGTTTTGATTCTATTTGAGTATTTAGTTGATAAATACACACACATTCCCCCACACTTCACGCAATACATTTTTTTTTTACAGTGCACACACAACCTGGTACTGTATACAATATATAAATAGTTCCTGAATCAGGAAATAGATTTAACAAATGCCCTACATACTTTTGGTTTTAGGTCACAGAATGGTGCAAAACAATCATCACAGAGCAACATGCGGTAAAATAAAACCGTTTTTCAGTAACAAATAATACAAGATTTTGGGCAGTTCCTTGTACAAATGGGCAGGGACTAAAAAGGATACAATATACAGCATCAAATAGTTTCTCCTTATAAATTGCATGTACCCAATACATATTAATATAATTGTTGACCACTAAAGGTGAGATATATGTAATATTTTGAAATATTAGTTCTTTAACTAGATGTGTGTATTATTTGAAATAGTTTTTTAACATGTTCATAAAAAAAGGGAATATTAATGAGTAGTAGTAGCAAAATCTTAATTTTTTGGTCAATTAGATCCTTAGGGCCTGTGAAGCAGCGTTCACAAGTTTCTGTGGACGACACATACAAGAGAACAGGTGGCCGGCACAATGCCTATTTACATAACTTATTCCCAACTACTACGAGGTACCCATCAGAGCTGGGTAGACTGTGGAACACCCTCAAGACCCGAGAACAAATCTTAGTCAGGAATCCAACTCCAGATTCTGTATGACAACCTTGCTTGTGGAAAACTAAATTCTACATGCCAGTTGCCTAAGAAAAAGAACTTGTCAAAATTTCTGCTCATTTCTATAAATATAACGACTATGGCTAAAAAGACATTGGCATCAAAACTGGAACACATGTTTCTGCTGTTTATTATTGTCTGTAAAATCCAACCACTTGCTATTGAGTCAATATGCCACACAAATAAATACTAAGATTAAAAACATACATGGAACATAAATGGAGGTAAATATGTGGAGTTTGTAACAGGCTTTTAAAAAACATTATATTGACTCAAGTTGTTGATAACATTGCAATATAACAAAACAAAGACAACTGTTGAAAGTCTTCAATGAGTAAATAAAAGATTAAGTCTTAGAAGAGTGACTCCTCACTTGGCAAGAGAGTTATGTTAAAAATTATAAAACACAGTAAGAAAATAGTTTTTAAGACATTTGTGCCAAGTGAAAGTATAAATTTGTGGTGACAATGGGGGGGGGGGGGGGGAATTACTATAATAAATATAAAGCAATTCTGGAATAATAATTTTGTTTAAAACCATGACTTCGTTAAATACACATATCACAAGATTGACATGAAAAACTTCTTCAGTCTACAATGTTGAACACCAACTCCATCACAATGCCTTCCTCAGACGCCTGGTGAACTATCGGGACTAGGAAAGTATCCAGGTTATTGATCATGGCTGGCGGCAGTGGACGCCCTTTGGATCCCATTTCGTAGCCAACCTTGAAAGATATAAATTAAACTTCAGGTATTTATTCTATTTCTAGTTATTCATTAAATTCCTGAACAATTAGAACACAAATTATGTCTAAATTATAGAGTCATCTTATGTCGTATTTAACTCTTTCACTGATAATATTTAACTATTTTACTGATAATATTTAACTCTTTCACTGATAATATTTAACTCTTTTACTGATAATATTTAACTCTTTTACTGATAATATTTAACTCTTTTACTGATAATATTTAAGATAAGATAAGATAAGATAAGATTGCTTTATTGATCCAAATGAATGGAAAATTGACTTGATTACATAAATTCCGTCTTTCAGCATACCTAAAACAATATTAAAGAACCATTTGTACTTAAACACAATAGACATTCACGCACACTATCATACCATTTATCATACAAGAAAAAAGTAGGCCTATTATTTAGGAGTCAGCTATTGAGCCATCGTATTTCCTGGCTGAAAGATGATTCTTTTGAAAGAGTCTCACTGACAGTGGAACAAAAGAGTTCTTAAATCTCTCTGTTCTTGCCCTTATAGAAAGAAGCCGACCACTTCGACTAGATATTATGTAACTATCATGAAGCGGGTGTGCATGATCTTGGAGGATTTTATCAATCATAGACAGGCACCTTGAACTGAAAATATCCGCAAGAGATGGTAATTCTGTCTGTGTAGTACGAGAGGCTTTGTTTATTAGGCGGTCTATCCGATGTTTGTTCAATGTGGTGGTATTACCATACCAGCAGGTGATTGCAAAGGTTATGATCCTACCAACAGTCGCCGAGTAAAATAGATTCATAATGGTTTTCTCTATGTGAAATATTTTTAGTTTATTAAGACAGAAAAGTCGTTGGTGCATTTTCTTACAAAGGATTTGGCAGTGGTCAGACCAAGTCAGTTTGTCAGTAATTGTGACGCCAAGATATTTATATTGATATTTATATTTAACTCTTTCACTGATAATATTTAACTCTTTTACTGATAATATTTAACTCTTCCACTGATATTTGGCTTTTCTGAGACACAAATAAAAAAACATTTATTAAAAATAAAGTTTACTTACAGAGTCGCGGGTCAAATTGATCCTGAGGCCTAACTTTACTTGACCTTCCTTCTTGAGTTCATCTAAATGCTTGACCAAAGCCGTGCAGCAGGCCTGGGCAATGTCCTCGGTCAGTCTGCTCAGGTCCAGGGGGTCAAAGTGGCTCGAGGTGGAGTCCTGGTGCTGCAGGAAGTACACCCGTGTCCACCGAATGGCCAGGGTCTCCCCAAGGAAGTCAGACTGAGACTTGACACTGACGCTCTCAACCCCTTCCAATGACATGTTGTCAATGTAACTTTTAACCCTGAGAACACACACACACAAAAAACATTGATAAAATATTATGCTAAGAAAAAAGTCATCAGGGGTCTCCACATTAATAGCTCCTTGCATGCCAAGGTCTTAAATCAGACACAATGAGACAAGTGGGATGTACATTCAGGGTCCTTATTCCTTAAATCATTCCAATCTTCACAAACTTAAAAAAAAAACTCAAACCAATTTATACGATATGTGTAAGAGCGAATCACCAACGTCATCGGCCCTCACAAGGATCTACTCAGCGCCATTAAATGAAAAAAAACTCAAATGGTACGGGCATGTGGCAAGATCCCAAGGCCTGGTGATAACCACCCAGCAGGGCACAGTGCAGGGTGAAAGAAAGAGAGGGGGGCCGAAGAGACGATGAGAGGATGACATCAAGGAGTGGACCAGCTGGTCTCTTGCGGATTCCCAGTAGGCGTAGGACCGAGACGAATGGCATACAATTGTACAACTGTAAAAAAATGGTACCCCAATGACTCTCACTCAGGTTATGGGATAGGTGAAGGTGTAAGAAAATATGTTTGGTAGTGTATACTAGAGCAAAAAAACAAAAAAGTTTGAGGATGTTCCATATACTTTTTTTTAAACATATGCGCAACAAATTTTTCTTAAAGATTTAAATTGATTGTTTTTTACACTGCTTTGTCCATTTTATAAATGGTCAACATTTGCCTTAGAACACAAAAGTGTAAATCATTCGGTTAAGTTTACGAGTCAATCATTTAGTTTATGATTCAATAGTTTAATTTACCCAATATTGAAGTTTTTATCGTTGTCCACCCATCGCAGCTCCACCATCTCATCTGCAGACGTGGAGTCCACTGGCCCACACTGAATCGTGTAGTTGGTCATCTCTTTCAAGGACTCTTTAATGCTGACAATGGCCTCTGGAAGCACTTGTACCATCAGGCCATCTTCCACAATGCTGGATTTAGCCCGCAGGCCGGTGCTGGTTTTCAGAGCTCCATTGAACACAACAAAACTAGCACCGGTTACTGGAATGTATAAAAATAGAGTTGCACACCATGTATATACCTGATATTTATAGAGCAACTCCATTACAGCTGAATATTACTATATATTTTATATACCTTAATATTTTTTTCACAACATGTCTTCCTTAATATACCATTACATTGAACCACAAACAAATAGCTCTCAAGTTTTGAGATATAAAATTTAATCTCTATAAAGACAATAGAATGGGACACGGTGGCCGAGAGGATGGACCTGGGTTTGAATCCTGGTGAAGGCTAGGGTTAGTTCCCACGTCTGGCAACACAATCTCCTAGTATGCTGTGGTCACAGAAACTTGTGAACCACAGGTCCTATTAAGGAAACTATAAACAAAAAAGTTTTTGTGGTTCTTTTTTTGTTTATATAAAAACTCAGCCAGCCCTCATAGATTGGCTTTTAAATTTGATGTAGCCAGTCTGAAAAACGAGTGATTTTTTATAGAAATTCTAATGACATTTTTAAATAAGGTTTTTGAACCAACCTAGCCGTGGCTTGTTTTGTATGTTGATAGCCTGAGTCTGATAGCTTCCATCCTCGTTCTGTATGCACACCAAATGGGAGTCGGCATCGGGACTGAACGATGAGCCCAGGGCCATCACATGCTCATTGCTGTTTCTCACAACCTTCATGACCTTTTAGAAACGCACAAAACAGATTTCGATTGAATTCTAGACTCTATGAGATTTTCAATACAATTAGACAACATGATAAAATTGTGAGATAGGGGAAACTTTGAATGGAAGGGTTTTTACTGTCAAACAATTTTTTTTCTTCGATTTACAAGCATTGAGGATGAGTTGATTTGTGCATGTATGACAAACATTAAAGAAGAGAGGTTAAATTGTTTGGCACTGGGCACAGATGGAAGATGTGTCCTCTCACGTATGCCCAAACCAGATGAAAATGACCCAATATATGCAGAACAGAGACAAGATCAAGTGAACTTCTTTTGCCTGCGCACAGGACAAATACACCGAAACTCACACCTGGTGAATGAAACAGTTGCCAATCACCTTATTGACTGTCCCGGACTGCAGGACATATGAATGTCTACCTCCCCAGAACACCAAATCTCTCTAACACTGTATTCAAACTACAATCAGCTACAAAAAGTATGCAATTTCTTCACCATAGCCTCAGGCCGAAGGGCAAGTGCCCAGATGGCTGCTGGATCGGAATAATGATGATTTGTGCATGTATGTATAGATTCAGGTTTTAAAAAAAACAACTTAATATCAATGTTCAAATTAGGAAACTATACATTCATATGTGCTTTAAAAAATAAAATAAAACAAAGTTATGAACACAGATTCTAAATTTAAAACAAACAAAATTTACATCATTGTATCTATTTCTCGGGAAACTGATGACTGTTTTCTTGTTCTCCATATGTATGGTGACCCCTCGGATCTGGTTCAACATGTACTGGTAGTTGCGGAAGTCAGCCAACAGGTTGATGATAGTGTGACCTATTTCGAAAAACACCGGTTTCCTATTTCTCACACCCACCAGTGGGCACGGGTAATCTAGACAGGAAATAATTGTATAGACAAATCTTTTATACAAGAAACTCTCAAGAATAATAGTAACTGGGAAAATGTTAATCTAATGAGTTATAAAAGTAACAAAAGGTCCTAATGGCCTTCAGAAGATAATTTATACATTTGTTGGAAATGAAACAATTCTTTGTAAATTTTGGTAGGAAGAATAACTAGTTATAGAAAAAAGTTAACTTCTACACAAACAAAACAAAGACAGCATAACAGTGATGTATCAAATATAGTTCAAGCAGGATTCTTACTCCCAATGCTCAAACTTTTCCAAAATTTAACAAAATATTTACACAATTATACTGGCAAGTGTCAAATTTTTTCATGTTTCCTCCCAGTTTATACAGGTAGTGAAAAAAAAGGGGGCGTGGATGTTTTTAGAAATAAAACATGATGTTACTTGTGATCTCCTTAGCTTTGCAAAGCTCTTAATTAAAAAACAACAACATCAAAACAAATATTTTTATGCTGCTTTGTCCATTTTTACTAACTTTCCCAAACCTTGGAAAGATTTCTCAAACCTTCCTAAGCAGGGATAATCAAAGCCAGTATTCACAAACTTTCCCAAACCTTGGAAAGATTTCTCAAAACTTCATAAGCAGGGATAAACAAAGCCATTTTTCTCAAACCTTCCAAGCCAGTTTTCCCAAACTTTCACGAACCTTAGAAAGATTTCTCAAACCTTCCTAAGCAGGGATAATCAAAGCCAGTTTTCCCAAGCTTTCTCAACCCGCATGAACCCTGTGAAGTAAAGCAAGTGGTAACAAGGCTTACTTTAAGGTGGACTGCAAAGGCTACTCACATCTATATTCTGCGCCAAGCCGAAGCATCAACCTGATAGGGAACACCTTGGCCCAGGGCACCTCCCACTTCTGCAGCAGGATCCCAAACAGGTACGGCGGTTCGGGCAGTGGGAGCTTGCTCAAGCACTGGAAGGTGGGCCTCAGGTACAGGAAGCCAGCGTGATCTCGACTCCCCAAGAAATTCGAATGACATATAGAGTGACCCATGTCTTGAATTGTGCAGCCTAATGGAGAAAATGTTCTTTTCAACAGAGAATTTTATAAACTAACTTTTCAATGAATGTTTCATTCTAATCTACTAATTCTTATTTACAATCTATAACGATATAATACAAAAAGAAATATCTATGAAATAGCTTAATGCATGGCAGTATATAAAGGTGGTCCTAATTTTGTTTCAATTTTGAAAAACATGATGTGAGGTTAAGGTCCATAACTGCATAGTTATTCACAATTTGACATTTAAAATTATTGTTTTATAATTTGTTCATTTAAGTAAAATTCACAAACATATCCAGACCTTGGTTAATTTTCCCTAATTTTGCCAACTCTTTTGAACCCCTTAACTTTCTATTTAACATTTTTTGGTAACTTTGTCTTTAGTAGTTTTTTTGTCTTTAAATGACTATCTGGACATTTTTCCCCGCAAACTTTTTCTTCAGCATCTCCAAATAAAATAAAAAATGTAACACATAACACACACACATGCTACAGCAATAGACGGATCCCTCACCTTTCAGAGCCTCTTCATAAACATTCTGAAAGTGAAGAAACATATCCCTCGGTGGAGACGCTGGACCTGACACTTCCTCCTCTGCCAGCTCCAACAGAACGATAAGTTCACTCTGACCTGCGGTGCACATCCCTCGTGTCACAAACAGCCAACAGACTCTGTTCACACAGCAGTCCACTGAAAAAAAAACACAAAAAAAAAACAAGATAACAAATACATAAATTTAAAAATCAAGGGTCCATATGCAGACCTGCCAAGTTGTGAACTTCTAAATTAGTAGTGAGCCACCTCAAAATTAGTATTTTCAACACCAAATTAGTATTTCTTAGACCCCCAAATTAATAGTCAATTAGTAATAATATTTGTAAGCATACAACTATAACTTTAATAGACTACATACTACATACACTATTTACAGACTCATTTGTTTTTTACACTTAGGAAAATTACTTAGTCAAGACTGACTTTAGTCTATCAAGTAGCTCCTGAGGCCTGAGGTGTATAGTTTTGATCAAGTGCACCAGTTGACTTGCTTTTTATAACAAGCATGGACTCTAATAAATGACTATTTAAAAAAGGAGTCTGACATAACATCTTTTTAATTTTTTTCTCAATGATCGATGATAAAATGTTAGTAGGCCTAATGCTAGTTTCCTCTTTGCTAATGGTTCAGCCATAGCCTCATAAAGAAAATTGGAGCCTATGTTTTTTCATGTGTAAAATTTGTAAAGCATAAAAACAATAATATAGTATAAAGTCAAAGTCAAGGGCTATAGGCTACTTGGTATCTATACAATTTGATTCTAGTAGAAAACCTTTTGGAAATTGGCAAAAGTTCTTAAATTAAATAGGCCCCATGTAATATAATATAGAGCTGCAGGATATATTATAATATTTATATAATGAAGCTAGTAGGCCTACAATTACAATACAACTTTAATAAAAGCATACTAATATAATTTAATATAATAATATAGAATAGGCTCATAGGGGCCTACTATTTTAATTCAATTATAAATTAAATGAGTTACTAGAACTTTAGAATTAAGACTCAATTTCAATGAATTTTTAATTAGAGACAAATGCTAGCAAAGAATTTGAAAGAAACCCTTAGCTGGGCTTGGGCACTTGGCTTATCCGCCTAGCCTTAGTCATAGTATAGTCCATTGCATTAGTAGGCATTAGCATTAGTCATTAGCCTAGGCTTCACGTCGACATCACAGCTTCATTAGTGGCATTAGCCCTACTCTCTTGCCTTGGCCTTAGGAGCAACTCCACCACTTAAAAAACCATGAAAGTGATAAATAATAGGGCAAAATGAAAAATCTATGAAATATATTTGTCATGAAATCATTTAGCGAAACATAATGCTATTAAATTTATTCATTTGTTGATAGAAATGATAAAGTATCCCAGATTAATCCCAGTTTTAAAGCATGTGAACTTTTTTTTTTATATAGATCAGTGAGGGACACAAATATTTATTAAATGCAACTTCCGGCCGGAAATCGTAATTTTAACTTTGAGAGCGTCGGCATGTGTCCCATTCGCATTTTTATATAAAATTTTTTTAGAAAATAAAAAAAAAATCAGAATCAAAGTTTTTTGCTTTTTAGCGAAAATTGGAGAAAATTCGTTTTTTTTTTCCCATTTCGTAATTTTGTAGTCAGTCCTTGTTTTTTATATAAATTATGCAAAATTTGCAGTACTTGGCAGGCCTGCATATGGCTCATGAATATACTAATTATCGGTCATCAAAGTTAAAAAGTAATCAATGTTAAAATGTAAAAGGAGTGTCTCTTTTCAGATCTGTAGGTTGTCTCTAAGGCGAATATAGCAGCATTTAATTTCTGTTGCTATGAGGACAGTGCAGCCAATACAATCCCTAAACCTCCTTTACTTTTCCTCTAATACAACCAAGTAGCCATCAAAATCAGACCAGAGAAAAATGTTGAGACCTTTTTTTTTACCCGACTTTAAACTTGAGACCTTCAGATTGGCAAACTAGGAAACTGCCACTAGAATCAACACTTATAAAGCTCATAACATAAATCAGTTCATTCAACCTAAAAATAATTACCAAATACATTTTTAAAAAAAACAATTGGAATAAAAAAATGTATACCAGTATATCATTCAAATGTTAACTTACAATTCACAATCTTCACACCAACAGATAAATTTTTATTGACGGCATAGTAAATGAATGGAGCTCCTTCAGCTGAAATATATTATACAAGATTTAAACGGGTGAACATGAGACTTAACTATATAAAGGTCAATGCTAAACTAAACAATTTAGGGCAACATAAGACTAAACCCGATATTAGGTCAACATGACACTAAATTATATTAGGTCAACATGAAAATAAATATTAGGTCAACATGACACTAAACTATTTTAAGTCAACATGACAATGAACCATATTAGGTCAACATGACACTAAATTTTAATTCAACATGACAATGAACTATATTAGGTCAACATGACACTAAATTTTAATTCAACATGACAATGAACTAGACTATATTGGGTCAACATGACACTAAACTTTAAATCAACATGACAATGAACTATGTTAGGTCAACATGACACTAAACTATTTTAAGTCAACATGACAATGAACCATATTAGGTCAACATGACACTAAATTTTAATTCAACATGACAATGAACTATATTGGGTCAACATGACACTAAACTTTAAATCAACATGACAATGAACTATATTAGGTCAACATGACACTAAACTATTTTAAGTCAACATGACAATGAACTATATTAGGTCAACATGACACTAAACTTTAAGTCAACATGACTCTAAACTATTTTAAAGTCAACATGACAAAACTACTATAGCTGACTTGTTTATGAATGGCCTGTTGTACAACCTACCTTTGAAATCGTCACTATAGTCGATTTGATTGATGGAATCATCTTTCTCAACATAGCCTTAAAAAGAGTGGAAAAAATAATTGCATGTTTGATTTTCTGCTATGAGGAAATAATTCTAAGATCAAAATACAAAGAAGAGAAAACACAGAGTACAGAAAGTAAGGTTTCAATCAACTCCCTGATCATCATATTTTTATTTACTGTACTTATTTCACTTGCACGGTAGCCGAGCAGCAGCGCGTTCAGCTGTCGTACCAAAGGTCCTGGGTTCAAATCCTGGTGAAGGCTAGTATTTGTTTTCAGGTCTGGAGGGTGTCCTTAAGTCTACCCAGCTCTGATGGGTAACTGACTTCAGTTGGGATAAAGTAAAGGCGGCCACAATCCCCTAGTATGCCATGGACACAGAAACTGGTGAACGCTGCTTCACAGACCCCATGGATCAGTTTGGTCTGACAGGATACTTTACTTTTTTTTACTTCACATGGAGGTGGGCAACTTAGATTAAATGTATTTGATCAAAAGTGCCAAAGGAAGAGAATAGGCATTAGTTACATCCAATCAGAAATTAAAATCAAGAAGTCCTTAAAAGAATAATGGCAACCCTGATTAAATGAATGAGAAGGACAGGTTGTGCCAGAAAAACAAGACACTCCAGAGGTGGATTTAAGTTGGAAACCAAAAGATTGGGAGACGGAGACAAGGACGCCCTCTGTGATCACCTGGAGAGCAACCTGCAAAAGTGACTTGCAGCCCAACAGTGTTAATTGGGATGATCATGAGAGGGTCTTGAAGAGCACATGTCAAAGGTTATAAAGAATACTAACATATTAACTATATAGTATAAAGAAAGAGGCACACAAAGAAAAATGTTATCTTGTTTATTTCAACTTTTTTAGTTAGCATTAGCCGTCCATATAGTTTGCCCTTTGCCACCCTCATTTTAACAATAAAATATTTGACACACGTAATGCATTTTTTCACCACTTTAAAAATAAAAAAATGTTATGATCCATTTGAGAAAGAGAGAAAAAAAATTGAGCAACTGTAGACTTACCAGTGTCACCGTCTACCATATACAGGGGAGGCAACCCAGCCTCGGGAACCAAGCAGGGGCTGCGATACAAACTGTCATCTTTGATTTTCCGCGCTGGTGGTGATCCTGACAAACACAAAACAATATTTTTTTTGTGGGGGAAATAATACGTCATAAAATAGGACCCCATGGGGCACGGTAGCCAATCGGCAGCTTTTTCGACTGGCGATCTAACGGTCCTGGGTTTGAATCCTGGTGGAGGCATGAATTTTTTCCCAGGACGTGAGGTTGTCCCTGAGTCTACCCAGCTCTGATTAGTTGGGGTAAAGTAAAGACTCCTGGGCATTGTGCTTGCCAAACATCCCCCAGTAAGCCATGGCCACAAAAACTGGAGAACGCTGCTTCACCAGCCCTATGATCATTTTGGTACTTTACTTTTTTACTTAAAATAGGACCCCAAGCATAAACAATTTTTGTTAAATATTGACGTCATCTCTTGAGCAGCTAACTGATTGCATTGTATTATTTTATTGATTTATTGCATTATTATTTATACGTGTTATGTGTTGATTTTATCTACAAATAACAGATTATACCTTGATGCTGAGATGTTCCGACTCTCCTGGCGCCTCTGGCAGACCGCCTCGGCCGAGTCTGCTCTGGACCGTCCAGTTCGGTCAAGTCCCCGCCCGGCCTAATGCCATCTGAGAACATCACCTGCTTAGGCTCCCCAGAACGCTTGTGGCTGCCTGAATGCCAGAAACAAAAAGTGTTTTAAATTTCAAAGCTTGAGATTTATGTATTTATGTTCCGTAACTGGATAACTCAAGCTTCATATATCATATTATACTATATATTATAGGGTTCATCTTTGGCACACTAAACCAAATAGGATGTTTTCCCTTATTGAATCAATGAGACGTTTTACATAAATAAATAAATGTCTTAAAATGCTAAAAGGTTTAGTCCATGTGTTTAGTTATAGAAATTTAGGCGTCCCAATTCCCATCAATACTTTTCAAAAGAGAAATGTATACAACATTTTAAACATAGAAAGAATAAGCTAATAATTTATCATGCTCTTTTCTAAGTCTACAAAGTTCCTGACTTTTTTCTACAAAAAAATCTTCACTGACTACAAATTTTGAAATTGTAAAAATGTTTTAACCAGTGTCCTGTTTAACCAAATAGTGTTGTGTTTAACCAATAGTGTCCTGTTGAACCAAACAGTGTTGTGTTTAACCAGCGGTGTCCTGTTGAACCAAACAGTGTTGTGTTTAACCAACAGTGTCCTGTTGAACCAAACAGTGTTGTGTTTAACCAACAGTGTCCTATTGAACCAAACAGTGTTGTGTTTAACCAGCAGTGTCCTGTTGAACCAAACAGTGTTGTGTTTAACCAACAGTGTCCTGTTGAACTAACAGTGTTGTGTTTAACCAACAGTGTTGTGATAATTAAACTTTATTGTTTTCAACCAACAGCTAAAGGCCATGCTCAATAATACAGTCAGAGCTTTATGCCATGTTGTCGTCAAATCTATTTTTTAGTCCATGCAAATGAAAATGAGAAGCTGCTACAAATGATGAGATGTAATAATTGTTAGAATTTTAGTAGCCAGTAGTCCATAAAGAGAAGGAGGTCAACAAAAAAATGTCCTACCATTATATATACCATGAATTAAATTATTTTAAATCATTAATTGCACTTAATTTAAGACTTATCTAACTCTGAAAAATCTATTGCCTCACAATTTTAAGGAATAGCCAAATTATGTTTAAAAAGTTGGGAGATTCTTGACTGACCTGAAGATTTCAGTACACCAGTAGGCACCATGACAACTGGGGGACTAGCGTGGCTGCTAGCCTGCTGATTGGGTGGCACTTTCGAACAGTACTCATTAGGGTTGTTGGGGTTGGGACTGCGAGGGTTGACGCCTGGGGCTGCAGAGGGAAGCAGGGCAGAGCATTACAGATAAGCCACTGTTCATGAAGCACAAGTAAATTACTAAGCATAAATGAGGTCCGAGTTTTATAATTCATAATAATTTAATATCTCTTTATACTTTTAAATAATATATGGGAAAAAAAGCAAATTAACTGACTTTTTTTTACTTATGAGTTTTTCCCTTTCAAATTAGTATTAATGTTAATGTAATGATTGCAAATAACATGTTATGTCATAGTTTATTATATTATGGAATTCTCTGGGGTTTTTCAACTCTTTTCAACAGAAGCCTTAGTTGGCAATCTTTAAGGCTAGGTTGGGAGGAGGCGAGGAGAGGTAATCATAACACTAAACATCTGGTCTTTAAAAAATGTTACTTTGATGTTCCCCCTACCACTCCCCTACTCCACCATGGTCATAATTTCATCTAACTTAAGACTGAATGTCTAATGCCCAGCCAAGGCAAGGACTGTACCATTCAAAAATACACTGTGAGGTGCTAACCATTGTTGTGACAGTGCAAGGACTATTCTACCATCATGCTCACAAAATAAGCTAGCATGCACCCAAGACACACTACTGCCCCCATGAATTCCCAGGTTTAGAAATGAGAAAAACCATTGTGAAATGTTCCAAGGGTTAATACTGAGTAACATTAAACTAGTAGCTTATACAGACACACATTAATTCACTTTTCACATCATATTTTTGTAATCCATATATTTATTAATATATCTTTTCTGAAGAGCAGGGGTTCCAAACTTGTGATGCTTGTACCCCAAGCAGGGTTAAGTAAAAAGAACACAGAAATGGTGTGATAGCAAGGAAAAAAAAGGAGTGAGAATGAAAACAGAAAGCATAATCTAGAATAACATAAGAGAAAAAAAAAAAGAATTGGTATCTTATCAAGTCAAAGAATGCCGGAGCAAAGAAAATACAATGAAAAACAAACACTGTTCTTATCCAGTTCAGTAAAACGTAAATGTTGAAACAGATCCAACTAGAACAAAATCATCCAGAAGAAAGAAGAAGAAATACATTTAATAATAGAAGAAAGACACACACAAAACAAAATCCTTTGTGTTAGTGGATGGTCCAGTGAAAAGAATAAACTGTAATATGATCTTTGCTTTTTATTTTTTAGTGCAAAGAAAATTTAGTTTGGACAAAGCCTCTTTTCTAATCCTACTAAACAGCATTATGTGAATGGACTAAACTGTAAGTTGAACAAATAAGAAAAATAAATATTGTATAGGCTAAGAGGGCCTGGTGGCCCTTGGCAGGTATACTAAACGTCCTAGGTTCGAATCCTGGTGAAGGCTAGGATTTACTCCCGGGTCTACCAGCATCGAATCGGCTTAAGTCACACCCCTGAGTGCCCCTGTGGAACTGGACTCCAGAATGCAGAGCACATCCTGCAATTGTGCCCACTCCACAGAGAGGCCCGTAACCAGGCCTGGCCTCAGGGAGCCACCATGGAGGAAAAGCTCTGGGGCCCAAAGCCATTCCTACAGACAACAGCCCGGTTTGCCAGAGAAACAGGACTGCCAGTCTGACACAGCAAAAGAAAGCTAAATGGAACGCAGAAGAAGACTCCCGGGTCTGGAGGGTGTCTTTGAGTCCACCCAGCTCTGATGGGGTACCTGGCTTTAGTTGAGATAAAGTAAAGGCATCTAGGTATTGTACTGGCCACAGAAACTGGTGAACACTGCTTCACCGCCCCATGGATCAATTTTGTCTGGCAGGATTATTTTACTTTGTATTGACTAGAAGCAATTTGAGCCCATCAAATTCTTAAGTAGAATACTAAAAGAACTTCAAAATGAAACCAAGTTCTGTGGTAATGAGACATGTAAGTTAAACTATCAATAACAGGAGAGTTGATGAATATTTTAATGTACATCAATCAGGGGATGGCAAATAGTTTCAGTTAGTAGCTTTAATAATAAAGCTAACACACTGGAGAGACACACTATAAACCTCTTTCATTTCTAACCAACCTGTGGTCAACTGCAGGTGACACTCCACACAAACACGGGCCTCTTTGTTCTCCATATATGGAAGCAATGCCCTTTGACTGCAGCATGTAGAACACAAAACCTGCATGATAAAACAGGAAAATCAATTGGGGAAAAATCTAAATGGTGGAGACATAAAGTCGTTTTATTAGGGAAATAGGTTTAACAATAATGGGAAAAGACATTCTGTATTTAAAATAGAAATATAGGTTCTACATTATAATCAGGTGAGAATTGTTTATGGGAAAACAGATAATATGGATCAATTTGGTTCGTCGGTATACTTTACTTTACTACTTAACAACAGATAATATGGATCAATTTGGTTCGTCGGTATACTTTACTTTACTACTTAACAACAGATAATATGGATCAATTTGGTTCGTCGGTATACTTTACTTTACTACTTAACAACAGATAATATGGATCAATTTGGTTCGTCGGTATACTTTACTTTACTACTTAACAACAGATAATATGGATCAATTTGGTTCGTCGGTATACTTTACTTTACTACTTAACAACAGATAATATGGATCAATTTGGTTCGTCGGTATACTTTACTTTACTACTTAACAACAGATAATATGGATCAATTTGGTTCGTCGGTATACTTTACTTTACTACTTAACAACAGATAATATAGATTTAAATAGATATTGTTAGTGTTAAGGGAATGGGGAGAGGTGTAGCAGATTAGACTCTTTTCTTAAAGCATGTTGATGCAACTGCCAATGTAGCAATGCTGCCATATTAAAGGCAATTAAAATCTCCATTATTTGTACACGATTCTAAAGGACATATCTGTGTCTGAGCATGAATCTGATGTTAGCTAGACATCGCAGAAAAGTGGCCAGGTATCGAGCTTTACACACTACTATCAGGAGCGTTTGTATATAGCCTTTCAAAGGTACCCGGTCAATTCACCTTTCCGCAAGCCCTGCAGTGGTGCCTCCTCTTCCACATGGTAAACTTGGCTCTGCACAGCATGCACTCGGGGGCATCAGAGTCTGGGATCCAGAACGGGGCCTGCTGCCCCAGGTTACTGCTGAGTGTCTGTGAGTCGGTTGCAACGTAAACTGTCCCTTCCTGTTCCGGCTGTGTGCCAAATGAGCCGACCTCTTCACTGTCAGGCAGAGCTATATGTTCTTTGTGGTCCACTGAACTTGGCGATGGCTCGTCTGAGAATGTATTTTAAACAAATGATTCATTTCAATGTGATTTCTATTATGTAAAGTCTTAGAATATATTTTATTTACACATTCAAATTAACGTTGACAAGAAATCTTTTTTATTTAAAAATCTATCTGCTGTCACAGATTAGTTCTATGAACCATTCTTTGTGTTTTTCTTTTACTTATGACTTAAATAAATGTGGGACAAGACCATTGGTCTGTGGGAGATCTCAAGGTCTATTCAACTTTCAACATTTTATAAAGATTTTATTTTCAATTCAATATATGGTCCAACGGAAACAGTTTGTCCCAGTAGTATCACAACGCTGAGGAAATGGAATTAGATGAGGATGAATATTATCTTTAAAAACCTCCAGAAATAAATACATGAAAACTTTAACCCATAGATGTTTAAGGCAGAGCTATATGTTCTATATGGTCCACTGAACTTGGCAATGGCTCGTCTGAGAATGTATTTTAAACAAATGATTCATTTCAATGTGATTTCTATTATGTAAAGTCTTAGAATATATTTTATTTACACATTCAAATTAACGTTGACAAGAAATCTTTTTTATTTAAAAATCTATCTGCTGTCACAGATTAGTTCTATGAACCCTTCTTTGTGTTTTTCTTTTATTTATGACTTAAATAAATGTGGGACAAGACCATTGGTCTGTGGGAGATCTCAAGGTCTATTCAACTTTCAACATTTTATAAAGATTTTATTTTCAATTCAATATATGGTCCAACGGAAACAGTTTGTCCCAGTAGTATCACAACGCTGAGGAAATGGAATTAGATGAGGATGAATATTATCTTTAAAAACCTCCAGAAATAAATACATGAAAACTTTAACCCATAGATGTTTAAGGGACAGTACCAGGTGACCGATCATTCGATCGGTAATAAAGAGCAGGCGCTTGTACCTTAACATATTGTGTATGTAAAACAACAGTGCATAAATTTAAAAAATACGTCTTTACCAGACCAATAAATTATATTTGTCTTTTTCTACTATGAATAACATGGGCTTTAAATCGAACAGTCGAAGCAGATTTTTATTTGTGCAGACTAATATCTAGATTTTGCCCATAACCCCCCCCCCCCCCCCCCAAAAAAAAAAAAAAAAAATAAATAAATAAATAAAACAGCTTAATCTCATTTCAAACCCTAAAACAATCATGTCGGCTAGAGTTGTCAGTTTTAATTCCAACAGAAATATATGTTATTTATGTCATTATGTTATGTATTTAAAGGACTGAAAATGAAACGTTTAAATTTAAAATATCATGAATTACGTTTTATTACGATTTTTAGTTCTTCTACCCTTTCCCCTACTTTAACAACTAACTGTCAAACTTTCTAGTGACCCTTCTTATAAAATTATGTCAAATTTTTTAACTCCCTTCTTAACCGCCATTCAAGCTAATAATGAGTTACGACCGGCACGTTAATTTGATATAAATTAAAAGGTATACGAATAATTGTAATACATTTTTTACTAGTTTACCAGATTTCATATTGACTTCGTAACATAGTCTAATTGTAAGTTCTTACTTGGGCACATATATAAATCTAAAGTATAGTTTGTAAATCACTTGTAAAAAATATCTGATACAAAAAAGTATTTATTTATTATTTTCAATGTTTTCAATGTATTATTCAAAACATTGTTTGACGAAAAAGTAAAAATATATATAGTTTGGTGTAAACCTTTTTTAATATCCTCCATGTGTGTTACTATTTAAATAAACTATCGCGACAAAATATAATATCGATTAATTAAAACAATGGTATAATAAACATTTTAAAAAATTGTTTAAATTTTGAGCATTACACTAGTTAAATACTAAATAATTAAAGTTGAAATTATGTTATTCATTGAAAAGACTGCAAATGAAAAGATTATAATATAGGCTACTTTAGATTATTTGTTTAATTCCCCCCCCTTAATACAACTAACTGTATACTATTACACTTCTGACTATTGTTATACTGCTTCAGTGTACACTATATACGGTGTAGTGTATACTGCTTCAGTGTAGGCCTACACTATAAAATATACGGTGTAGTGTATACTGCTTCATTGTACATTATATACGGTGTAGTGCATACTCCTACAGTGTATACTATATACGGTGTAGCCGGCTGGCCGTGTGGTTAGCTCACCGGACTGTCAACCAAAATAACACCTGACACGTCGCGGGTTCTAACCCCGCCACCGGCAGATCCCTGTCGCCCTACAGGAGTTTTGGGACTAGATAAAGTTAAGTTTGAGTTGTTAACACGAGCGCTTAACCGGCAGCAGTGAAACCTCTCACAGATTAATAGTCTTCTAGAGCGCACTGAGCATGCTAAAATAGCATGGATAGAAGCGCTATATAAATTACCATTACCATTAGTGTATACTCCTACAGTGTATTCTAGACTATATACAATTATACAGTTTTTTGTACCAAAAAAAAAAAAAGGTTTTGACGTGTTGTTTTTCCTAACAATGCAATGTTAGATGAAAGAAAGTTAAAAAAAGAACTTTAGTTTGGTGAAACTTCATCTAATCCTGTTATTATTTAAACGGCAAACTATTATCTCACTATTAATTAATATGTAAATATTTTTTTTGTTTTAACCTAAAATATATTGAAGTTTAATCTAAAATACATTGAAAACATTATAATTTAAATAAGCCTCGAGGGCCGCATACTATTATTTGTCACCCACTGGCTGTAGTTTGCACACCCCTGCATTACATAAATTACACTTGGTCTTGCTTTAAATTATATCTGTTATCGGTGCCGGTGCGCAACAGTAGTCTAAACAAGAAATTAAACTTCTTTCTGTTGCTGTACGGGTATTTCCGAAACGTCATATCTGCGACGCAACAAAACACCGCTCTTGAAAGCCGCACTACACGTGGGTCGAGGAATGGCACGTTTTTTTACCAAAATCAATTATCTAAATAAATCTAATGTGTATTTTAGTCTAACGTTCATTTCCGATTTTTTTTTGTAAGGCCGAAAAGCTGTAGATTTTTTTTAAGGTGAAACAAGTCGTGCATTAAAACGTGAAGAAAATCGTTAGAGCACTTTTGAAGAAAATTTCCATATATATATATATATAGACATACAATTTTAACTCGTATAATAGTATAGGATGCACTAAAAGAAGAGTGATGTTATACTGATCCTTTAAGAAAGCAATCGTACTGGTATCAGTATGTGTTTGTTTCTATCACATTGCACTACAAATTTAAAAAACTATAAATAGCTACTTAAAACTCATAAAAAATGTATGAAGGTAATTGGAAATGATCAATAATTAAATCTACTCAAGTTTATCTATAAAAGAAAAAAATATATTACAGTTCTGTAGAAACTGATTATCAGAGACATAAATTCTCATATAATAAATTTTTTTACCTTCTCTGTCACTACCATTAGAGTTCTGATCCATATTAAATTCTGGCTTTCTTATATTTAAAGATGTTGGTCTCTTGGTCTTCTGATTGGCACCAACATGTTCTTGTGGTGACCCAGACACATTCTCACTACCAGAACCATTTGGTGATGTGGAGAAATCGTGAATGACTGCACTGCCATCCGCGTTCTCTGGCAAGTCCCTCTGGCCGAATTCACCATTCTGTTGGTGTGATGGTATGGTGACATCTGGGAAGTAAGACGCACTCTGAGACTCAGCGTGGTACTGATGACAAGTTTCACTCGGGCTGGGATCATCTAAGGACTTCACCAAGACTGGCTTATCCAGGGACACCTTTGAGAGGCCCAATAAACTATTGGGTCTGCTCTTTTTAATCAAGGATGGGTCTTTTGGTCTAGCGCCGATGCCAGTGCTGAAATTTCCTGTATCACTGTTGACCCCTAACATGGAGTAAACTGGGCTGGAGGAGTCCTGAGTTTTCTCCTCCATGCTCGGGGCATTGCCAGATGTTTCAAAGTTTTGTGTAACATCTGGCTGACTAGAAGTATTCGATCTCTCAGGCTCATTAAGACCTTTAATTGCAAAATTACCCTCAGAAATCTTATCCAGAATATCTTCGATTTCCATCTTTCCCCTTAGCAGAGTCTCTCCCACTGTACATGAAAGTGAATTAGTTTTCACATGACTGTCCAATATCTGCTCAATCTCCATTTTCCCTCTCATGATAGAATTATACACAGTTTGTCTTGTGACGTCTGAGGAATACGGCTGTTCTTCCGAGGTATTTGAATGTGGCGGTGGCATCTCCTCTGGCACGTGAATACCAATGTCTGCCACAATGTCGGGATTTTGATGATGAGGGGTCAAGCCATCTGTATCTGCCACACCGGCACAGAATCTCTTAGGGGTGTTTTCTGAATAGGGAAAGGAATAATGTTTCATGCCCTGTTCTGCGTCGGTGAGTTCATCTGCCAGACTGCGGCCGTGGCTTTCTCTGCCATGAATCAAATCATTGTGAATGTCTGGCACCAGTGAGGCAGTAACATCTGATGTAACAAAGTTGGGGTTGAGATCAACAGACATATTGGTGGGGTTACCATCCCCAGTGTCAATATCCTTCAAGTACATATTAACTTCACAGTCATCGAGGTCCTCGTCGCTGACCGGGTCGTGAAAGCCGACCACCTGATCCACAGCTTCCAACCTTGTAACCTCGTCTCCTGCATTGGTCAAAACGACTTCAGACGAAAGGGTACGATCTGATGGTGAAGCAGTTGTGGCTGTCATCTGGCTGACCATCACTTCAGGAATACCCTGCTGTTCCGATGAATCCATCTGCTGTTCACCAGAAATAAAACTGTTATTGGATATAAGATTAATGGTATCCATGCTTGCATAGATGGGACTTTGGTTCTGATCAGATTCTGCCTTGGGCTCTGCAGTAACGGTTGTGTCACCGTGACCATCGACTAAGATGTCTGACTTAGGAAATGGAGAAGACATAAGTTCTTGTTCGCTGTCTGGGGACAAGGCATCCGTCTGAACCTCGATTGGCTGGTAAGCAATGGTACCTTTCCGCTCTGTACTGTTGGCGATGCCACGCCGATCTGGTGCCTTGGTTGATGGGTAAACTGTGCTTACACTCTCTCCATTGGACGAGCCCACTCTCGTTAGATTTGTTACTATTTCACTGTTGCGCTTTTTCACATCTGTTGACTGGTCATACCCATTAAATGACACAGTGTCGCTCTGGTAATTGGTTATAAAGCCCAATTTATTGTGAGAGAAGCCATCATACGGGTCATCATAAGCCACATTAGTTGGCTCCCTAGCTGACCGTCTTTCCAGTGTGTACCCACCATAAGTGGGATACTTGTTAGGATCTGCTGAGTTCCAGTCGTTATCTTCATGTCTTTCTAAGAACTCAATAAAGCCACTAGGTTTGAGTTCTTGTCCAGGTACAAAAGATAACGCTTGCTTTTCTGAAATATAAACATAAATGTTCAGTATTTGTTTTTGGAGAATTCTTACTCTAAAATCAGTTCTAAATTCTCAACTTTTTCCAAACTTTATGCATACATTATATCTTTATCTATTGACATCAATACCTTCTTCCTCAAATTCATCCAACACTTTATCCAAGTCAACAAAGTCCATGATTTATTTTTCCTGAAAAAAGGTGATTTACACATTGTGTGTTAATAGTGTTATGAAATAGGCCTGTATTGTAATAATTTGAATGTAAAAAAAAAAAAAAATCTTGTTGACAAAAAATTCTTACTTTGGAAGATTGTATTGATACTTGAATAGAAAGTCAGAGACATTAATGTATTATAATATTTAAAAAAAAAAAAGAAAAAAAATGTATCTTACTCTAGGATTTATATTTGTTTTTAAACCAAGTTAGATATATATAAAAAGGCAAATGAATGGTAGCAGAACATTGTGCTGGCCCTAGTAAGCCTAGGCCTTCCTACCATTGCCATGGAAACTGGGTCTTTTCATAACCGTGTTTCTGATTCTTGAAAAAAATATGGGTTATTCAGTTATTCAAGAACCTGGTCATGGTTATAACCAATTTGGCAAGGCTTAGAATTTGGTCTACTACACTTAAACTACAGTAAAATCAGTTGAACCAAACAATAATTCAATGTATTCATAATTTTGTATGACTATAGGCCTATACAAAAATTCTTTCTAGTGCCAGTGTTAGATAGTCTAGGAATAGGCCTACTTAGACTACTAGGATAGGCCTATTTACTATTTAAAATTCTTTCCAGTGATTCTAGTGCCAGTGTTAGATAGGTTTATTTAAAATTATTTAAAGTGCCAGTGAGTGTTAGACTTCATGTAACTTTAACATCATAAATGAAAATGAGTGAGTTCAGTGAGTAGGCCTATGAGCCTATGAGTAGCAGTAGGAGTAGGAGGCAGTAAGCCTGAGTTACACTGAGTAGGTCTAGACTAGAGTCTAGAGTACTCTAGAGTCTAGAGTGACTCTAGAATCTAGCGGTATTCTAGCCTAGCATAATGAAGAACTGTAACTTCACAGATGTAAATCTAATAGTAATCTTTAACAGAAATGATAACACTAAACACGATGGTTGTAAAAAAAAAAAAACTACAGACTTCACAGTAAAATTCAATTTAAAAAGTATGATAAAAGTAAAAGTAAAAGAGTAAATAAATAATAATAAAATAATAAAATAAATCCGCGATTGTTTCGAAAAACCAAAATTTGACCCTTGTCTACTGCAACTTTGTTTACTCTTGTACAAAAGGTTTAATGTTTAAACTCTGAACAAAATACCTTTTTCATTGTGTGCCAATGCATTTATAATGCAAAATTATATTGTGCTAAAATCCCATAAAAGTCATTTATATATTTCCTAGCCAAATCATTAACTAGGTAGCCATTTTGTTCTTTAGACACTCTCGCCACCTAGTGGTTAATTAACAATATGAAAACAATAATTTCGCATTAATTTCTTTACAATAAATTATAACAAAAGGCTCATAATATGTATGTTGAAATTAAAGTAGAAAACTATCTAATAATTATAAGCCGACAGGCTAAACAAATTTGGAAACAGTGAACTCATCAAATTATCTAACAATTAAGTAGCATAGTAATTAAATAAATATAGGCTAGTGTTCTATAACTATTAAAACCAAACTCCAAATCTATTTTCTGAACTATTTTGTTTTGTGTTTATCTATACATTTTTGCTTTTAATGTAGGCCTGTGTCTGTGTGTTAGGCTTACCCTATTCCTATTGTTTTATTTTTAACGACGCTTTAAAAAAAAATGCATTTATAAGCAAAACTTGTAGGCCTGTCTATAAATATAAAATAAAAATGTAGCCGTAAAAACGACGGAGGAAAATATTGTTAACAATTTTTTTGGTCTAACAATATTGATTTAAATTGACAATTAGTTTTGCTAGGCCGATAAAGTATTCCAAGCCTTTTTTAGAACATAATTATTTGATTCATTTTCGTCGATAGGCCTAGGCCTATATGCCTGGTAGCTTACGTTTTGTTTTTGAAATTTCATTCAATCATTCATTAATTGGCTCCCAATTATCGTGAGAAAATCAGGTTTCTTGCCCCCCCCACCCCCAAGGTGGTTCTCCCCCCCCCCCGCTCCAGCTCCACAGCGTCTGCTATGGCTCTGGACTCCGATTCGCGAGAGACACAATCTGTTGCATCTCTTGCATATGTGCGCGGGATATCCATCGTTGGGCTGGGTCAGGCTCCACACTTTCTGATTCTTTGCTGCTCCCTTATCTTGTGCGATGCGACGAATATTTGCTTCACCAGCACTCAAACCGGTGTGCAATACACTCCCTCAGCTTGATCTGTCCCTAGCCAACCTATTCCATTTTTTTTTGTGTCCACATATATGGCCTTGAAGTCGCGCTTGCAGATGTCTTTGAATCTCAGGTGTGGGTTACCTTTTGGTCTTTTGCCTATTGCAAGTTCTGCGTACAGCAAGCCCTTTGGGATTCTCCCATCTGGCATCTCGTGAACATGGCGCCTAGCCGTCTGAGACGGCTTGACTGAGAAGAGTGACCATGCTGGTTACGTTCGCCTTTTTAAAGATATCATTGTTGGTTTTGTAGTCCTTCGAGGAGATGTTGTGTATGAATCGAAAGCAGCGCGTGTGGAAAGAGCTGAGTCTTTTTTTTTAGAGAAGCCTGCATGGTCCAGGTAACGCTGGCATAGAGGAGAGTGCTGACCACACACGTACAGTATTTATTAATTTGCGTATTGAGGAATTTATGGTTATCACCGTGTTATCCCATACTCTCTGAGATAGCCCAGAAATTGTCGTGGATGCTTTGCCAATCCCCTTGCTGATTTCCGTATCGCGTGAAAGATCGTTGGTGCATATGGTGGATCCGAGGTAGGTAGTCTAAATCTAGTATCGTTAATGGTGATGTTGGGCATGTCTGCAACTTGTGCAATCGCGTTAGTTTTTATGATACTGATGGTTAAGCACAAACTATTGACAAGCTTCGGCACAGCGCGATCCATTAAGGCTTGAAGCTTCTCGGTGTGAGCCACAAAAGCGGCATCAAATGCAAATGCACGTATTTAACTACTGTTTTGCGGACCCTTCTATTTGCCTTCAGTCTGTCTGGCCAGCTTGAAAAAATGACCCCGTCTGATCGGATGTGCAGGTAGATTATTTCAGTATATTCTCGGAAGGTATATTTCAGTAGGCCCTAGTGTCGAGAAGAAAATGCTAAAGAGAGTTGGAACAAGCACGCAAGCCTGTTTTACTCATGTGCGAATTTTAAAAGGGTCTCAACATCATATTAATGTAATTGACTTGATCAGTTTTAGTAGTTTTTTGGTGGTCAGCCAGTCTTTGACAGAAGAGTCCATCTCTGCTCACAAGGTCAAATGCCTATGTCAGGTCTATAGGCCTATGCATGCGAGAAACAGAGGCTTTTGCAGTTCGATTTAATTATTAAATATTTCAACACCTCGTGTCATTTCTAGACACGTGTGTTTATATTTATTTACACATATTTGTGGGAAGTAGCCTCGAAATGAATAAGCCCAGAAATCTTGGCAAATTATAATTTTAAGTATCCAATGAATTCGAGTTTTTAGGCCAATAGGGCCTAGGACTAATGTTTCTATCTTATCTTATATATTACAGACACTCCTTCTATAAAAAAGAATTATTGCGTCCTACGCTCATCCGTGGTCTGAGTCTAGTCATGCATTTTTATTAGTGTTTTAAATTAAGTTAAGTTACTGGTTTTCCCTGTGTGTTCAGGCAACCCTTTCCATGCCCGAATGCCTGTCGGGAAGAAAGAGTACTTGTATGCATTTGTTCTCACATTAGGGATAAGGAAAGTTTTTTTGTCCTCATGTTTATCTGAGCATTGCAACAGGTTGTTATTGTGTTGTATTTCTAAATTAGAGTTTAATGCCTTTATTAATATCAATAATCAATTTTATCAATAATTATTACTACTTTACTCTTTGCCCTTCTGTCCTCTACTCTAGTGTTTCTAGGTTTAGTGATTTAACTATTGGCTTGGTGTTACTCTTGTCAGTTGTGAATATTCGCTAGTATTGAACCTTGCAGCTCTTTTCTGAATTTATTATAATTTTAAAGGTTTTATTTGTTGTAGCTGTTGGTGTGTTGTTGTTGTTGTTTTATTGTTGCCCCCCCCCCCCAAACTACAATCTACGTCCGATAACTCCGAAGTTCTGTGCCTAAGCTCGAGTTCAACTGTTATTAACAAGCCATTATCGTCAACTCATCTGAAACCACCATTCATTTCTAGCCATACCAAATATAAATATAAAAAAAAGAATCTCAATGTAACTAAATCAATGGGGCGTGATGCGTGAAAGCGAAGTGCACAAACACTGCACATTAAAAGACGAGAACGTCTAAATCTAAACTTCACCACATTGAAGTCACCGTATAGTTTCAAAAGCCTAGCACTTTAAAGTTTAAATATCAACCACGTTTTAAAGGGTAAGAAGTCATTGCCAAACTGATTTAAAAAAAAAAAGTTTTACTATTCCATTTCTTGGATAATTTTAGTGTAAAATTATCTTTTAGAGTAGGTCTGCGTCACAGCCTCATTAGTGAAGTGTTAAGTAGTAAAATAACCATGTGTTGTTTATAATGTCCTTAAATGCTGATAAGCTTATGTGGGTTTTCCTATTAGCCTATTTAGAGCGACGTGTCATCGAATAAAATGTAAGAAAATAGTATTTTAGTCTTTTTCATTAAAGTCTAGCTTTTTTATTATTAGGGTTTTAATTTATAATAGAGTCTAGACTAGACTAGTTAATAGATTTCCTGACTAGCTTAGACTTCCCATTTAATTTAATGCATGAATCTCACCTTCAAAGACATGGAACAGACGAGTAATTAATGGTATTTATCCCCCTTCGTTTATATCTACCAGCATGATCACCAACTATTCCGGTGCAGTCAAAAATATTTAACACCGATCGAATGTGACAGTATCGCGACCTGTTTTGTCACAATCATAATATATAGTTCTGGTGATACAGTTTAGTGGCCATAATGTGAAATATCGTATGGGGAAATAGATCTATATAATTATCATTAATACAAATAGTCACATAACAACAAATTAGTAAATGGCATTAGTGAAAAAGACTTGTGTGCTAGACAAATGCAACATCAAGTTTGATAATCCTGATAAGATGATAATAAATAATAATAAATGATGCAGTCATAGTTTGTAATGGATACATTCACAACAAGGGACATAACAAAGCAGATATAGAGTCGGTGCTTGTTACTGTATTGAATTGTCTTCCCACGTTGACTAGATTTGTTTTTCTTCTGGTTCTGGGGTGTGCCCTCTGAATTCGCTAAGTCCCGATGGAGACTGCCGGAGTGAAAGTAATACGGCTATACGTTGCACTGATCGTATAAGCCCTTGTAAGCATTGGTCGAAGAGTTTTGAGAATTCTTCTTTAATCATAAAAACCTTAGACCTATATCTAAGCTTACACAAATAAATAGTAAAATATATACTCTAATCTAGCCTTATTAATAATTGTTTGTATTCTTGTGTTTATTTATTTTAATACTTTTTAATAAAAAGAAAATAAACCTAAGTCAACCAAGTCGTTTTTTTTTTAAGCTTTAGATCTAGTCTAGTTCGTACAACTAAGCAATCTTTATCTCCAGCATTAACATTTACGCCTACGAAAGCTATCAGTTACCCTCTTTAGTTAAACAAAATTCTAACGTGTCAAAAGTTTAATTTAAACTACCAAACGTTAACTTTGATAAAAAAAAAAGGAAAAATACTGCCGATTCGTAAAACTGTCCCGCTCCCGCTATCTAACCGGTTACGAATCAATGAAGAGGCCAACCTGGCAAGTTGACACATGACGAGCTCTGCGCGACGAGTGTGTCGTCTGGTAGGGCTAGACCCATTCAAGTTTGCAGTTCAAAACAGAAATTGTCTCAGTTCGCTGTGCTTGCTTGATAAAAAGGGGATCTACTGGAGTGAATGACGTGTAAAATGCAGTGGATTTTTATTACAACACATTTCGAAAAATACGTGGTGTTTTGGATGGATTAAAACCGTTTCATATTAATACGTTTATTGTTTTTTAGTTAGATATTTCATCACGGTTAAAGATATTTTGATTTACTATACAATACGTAAGTAGGGCCTATATATAACTGAATATTTGTAATATATGTGGCCTATAATAGTTTAATATATGATAAGTATCTTCTATCTATATATATACATCAATAGTTTATCTTGCTACATATCTATCTATCTATGTATCTATCTATCTATCCATCTATATTTATACCAGTAGGCCTATATCAGACGCCCGTGTATCTACATCCCTGTAATATAGACTATTCCAGACTACCATACATACAGTCATACATAGGTCTATCTATATATAGCCTATATATATATATGTATAGGCCTATAATATATATATATAATATATAAGCCTATATGTGTGTGTGTGGGGGGGGGGGGTTAATATACGCCCCTAAAAAGGTATTTTGGACAGAGTGCCAAATTTCTATCTGTCATTTCCGAAGTAAATGAAAAGATGACATAGGCCTACTCTATTGTACCGACAAGCTTGTTATCACAAGCCTACACAATCTTTTATTACTTAATACAATCAGCACGATTCTTGTAACGGTCCATTGATTACCCGTTTGTTTTATTCGGGATATATTTGTTTTATCATTATTTTGTGCTTGTGAACGCGCTTCAAAAGAACACTTTTGTTATCCCGTATTCAAGAACCAATATGCTACGTTTAAGTTCTCTTTCTTCTCGATTGGCTCCCTGACATGGAACGGGTTACCTGAATAAACCAGGAAAACCAATAACTTAACATCATTTAAAACACTCAATCAAAATCCAATACTACTCCCAAAAGTCACTGTAGCCTAAGCACCATGTCATTTATTCATTCAATGATTGGTTGGCATTAAGGGTTATTTCAAAACAAATACAATATTAAAAACATGTTATAAAGGAAATAATGACCGTACCGTCCAAATTACGATTAATGAGCTTATATTAAAATTATACCGTTGGGCTTTATCCAGCCACGCAAATAGAGAAGCCAGGGAATCACGTGAAAACCCACTAAAACGACATCGAGCTCCTAGAACGGACCCCTGAAGCCTTACAACATAGTAAGAAGCCATATGATTTAGTCTAATTAGAAAGATTGAGCGATGGGCTATGTCTTAAGTTTGTAACGTGAATAGCCAATAAATGAAAAGTGTAGTGTTCATTGAGTTATAAAGTCCCAAGTTCTAAAGACAGAATAGTATGCATGTCAGTAAACAGTGTTTAATAGGACACTAAAGGGGTTTCAAACAAAATTAAATATTTTCTTTATACTGGGTTCAGAAACTGTATTACTTGAACTTGAGTTCTAAAAATGAACAGTTGTCTAAATAGAAAACTCTAAAACAAGTCGATCAACAAAACTCGAACCACGAGTAGCCTAATTGTAGACTAGGACCATAGACTATAATATACATGGACCGCTTGCTTTAGTATTTCTGCTATATGATGACTCGAAACACTGATTTTCGGAATTTCCGATTCGTTGTTTCCTTTGCACTTCCGTTTTATTGAATCGCTTCGATTTTTTCAATGAAAAATTAAAATCGAAAGTTGTATAAAGCGGAAACATTTAAGAAACAACGAGGAGCGTAGAAGTAATATAAGACAGCCTTATTGGTTGCGCACGGGAAAAAAGTTGATATAAGCTCTAAAAATAGAGCAAGCGGTCCATCTTATTATAGTCTATGCTAGGACGCAATATTTTTTTCTGCATAGAAACAGAAGAAGTGTCTGTACTATACGCTTATAAGATAAGATGATCTTTACTAGATACATAGATATTACTATCTATGGTAGAGTAACTAGACTAGACTAAGACTACGGATGAGCGTAGGGTTGCAGAATTGTAGAAGAATGCCTTTATAGAAGGAGCGTCTGTATTACATAAGAAAAGGAAATAGAGAGAGGGTGGTGCGGAGTGGACACTCGCGCCAGCGCTAAGTTTTGGATACTGACACTTACTAACAAAAATACAAAGTAGCTACTAAATTAGTGAATATGTTACCGGTAAAAACGCCAACTTAAGAAAAGTAACAATTTCAACACACCACCCTGTCTCACACTCTTATCTTATATCTTATAAGTTTACAGACGTTCCTTATAGATAGAAGATTATTACGTCCACTAGGCCCTAATTTCCTGCAGGGCGACAGGGATCCGTCGGTGGCAGGGATAGAACCCGCGACCTGTCAGTTGTTGTTTTTTTTTTGGTTGACAGTCCGGTGATCTAACCGCTGGACCAGCCTACGTTAAACGTATCTCGATGTTTAGTTTAACAAACACCTATTCAGACGTACATTTTAAAGCAACAATAGTCAGCACCGAACCTCATTTGAATGTTTTTTTCTAAGAATTATTTATTGTGTTTATGATTATGCCACCAGATTTAGAATAATTTGATTCAAACTACCCGATTATTGTACTATGAACTCATGCAAAACCTTCACACTTCACCGACAGATACACAAACACACACAGACACAAAGTTACACACACTGACACACACATCACACGACCTCGCTGATAATGGCTGGGGCCCCAGTTGGCTTTGATTGATTGTTTTACTGGCGATGTTATTAACGTGCTTTAGGGGCCCCTCTTTAGTGTATGGGCTGAATAGCGAAATGCTCGATCAGCTTCTCGTTTGCCCCTTCCCCAAATACACACACAAACACATACGCACGCATGAATATACGTACACGCAGAAAAACACACACAAAAACGTACACACTTTAAACTTTTTAAAAACCCTAATCCAAATACACGTCTATAACTCAAACCACGGGTAGTCCTAGCAAGCAATGGGCCTACTTTTGTTGAATAGCAGGGACATAAAAAAAAATATTAATTTCAAAGATCGCTAAGTATATAATATAGCTGAACATACCTTGTGAACTTTATCACATACATAAACACCCACACAGGTGTGTGTCCTTGTACTTTGTTCTTAAATCCCTACTTTAAAAAAATTACTTCAAAGAATGTGAAATATTTTAGTCAGTTTTTGAAACTGGATTATCTTATCAGGATTATCGAACCTTAAAGTGATTTAACGGCTTGGGTTTTATTTGAACTAATCTTGTGTTTTTTAAATGCACGCCCACACACATTTTTTTTTGGTTGAAATAGTCAGATGTACTAACTACAAAGTGAGGGGTTGTGGGTAAATTATAATGTTTGTAAGAATGAAACAACGAGAGGAGAACGGGATGTGTGTTGATTTCAAACATAAATGTTATAGGCTAGGCCTACTGTTTTAGACCAAAATCAGACATTCTGTAATAGTTCTGTAATGTTTAGATCAAGTGTATATTTACAACTAATAAGTAAGTTAAATCACTAAGCCCAGAAACTTTAGAAGAAAGAAGAGTGAAGAGCAAAGAAAGTAGTAATAATACCAAAGACTATACGTATAATAAGATGGACCGCTTGGATTAATATTTCTGCTATTTGATGACTCGAATTATTTCTTTTCGGAATTCCGGATTCCCTTTTGAATTGTGCACTCACAGTGCACTTCCGTTTTATTTAATGGCTATGATTTTCTCAATGAAAAATTACAATTTAAATCGAAAGTTGTATACAGCGGAAACCCTTAGGCAGACGTAGTAGCGTTATTGTGAAGCCGGCTGGCCTAGCGGTTAGATCACCGGACTGTCAACCAAAAACCATCTGACAGGTCGCGGGTTCTAGCCCGGCCGCCGACGGATCCCTGTCGCCCTGCAGGAGTTTTGGGCCTGTAAACATATTTGCGCCAGCAGGCAGCATTGTGTTTACAGAGCGCACTGAGCATGCTGAAATAGCATGGATAGAAGCGCTATATAAGTAACCAATTTAATTTTTTAATTTATTGGTTGCGCACGAAAAATGAACATATAATTCATATAAGCTTTAAAAAATAGATCTTGCGGTCCATCTTATTATATTCTTTGATAATACATAAGGCATTATATTCTAACTCAGAAATAGGGCGTTTGCAATCCCGTGACAAAAAGCACGTGATTAGTGTTTACTTTGAGTAATGGTGTACAAGTAAATATGGCCGCTGTATTAATAAAGTTTCATATAGGCTCGAGCTTTTTTTAAATGATGTGTTGTGTTTTAAGTCTTATTAAGATTTAAGCTGTATTATGTATGTTAAATAAAATAGGCTATTTTATTATTATCATAGACATAGATCATAGACGATGTGAGCCTAATAGTGACTTGACTAGATAGCCTATTCACCAACAATATCACTTGACATCGTAGTCTAGCCTACGAAACATTAAAAGTGTAGGCCTATAAAGTGAAATTGAAAGTGTAAATAGGTCTAGCCGGCCCTAGCCTAATCACATTAATCAATTAATCTACAGTACTACTATTTACCTCCTTATTTTTGAGTAGGATAGCCAATATTCAGATGTGAATTTTGCATGATAAAGAAGTACTTCACTTTCACCACGTTACGTTTGTACCTCAAGTGGGTTCTTTATTTACACAAATACGTCACTAAAAACCTAAGCCACGCCCACTAAGAACGCTCTATACACCACAATATTATTATTATATTGTTATACTAAAATGCACGGAAAGACAAAGGAGCAAAAACACTTTTCTCATGCCACCTTCATTGAGAAATTCAAATAAATTATATTTGGGCATGGAATCGGTAAAACCACAAAATGCAAGATTAAGCTCAAACAACGAAAAAGCGAAAAACACACAAATCTTCTGTAGCCTATAGAAGGACGAAGAAGATAAGATCAGACACGTAACCGAGTAATCACCCAGACAACATAAAGACAGACTATACCATATAGACGTATACATTACTTAATACCTTTGTACTATTGGATTTTATAACAAAGCTATTGTAAGATAGATCAAGTTGCAGTGAATGTTGTGCTGCCTATTACAACAACAGGATACCACTTTTTTCTTAGCCCCACAGACCCCATTTACACAGAGCCAAACAGAAATAACTTAATAATAAACCTATGATAAGGGTTGTCCATAAATGAGGTCACTCACCTATTTGAAGAGGAGGGACAATTCAAATTCTATGTGACAATGCCAGCCACGGGGGGGGGGGGAGTGATGTTTTAGGGATGTGACATCACGTAAGAATAAGCAGTTTAAACAAAATGTACATAGTTTTACATGATCCAATTGAATAATAAAAAAATAGAGGTAGGCCTATGGCCTATTTTCTATTAACGTTCTTACTGATGATTTATAGTTAAAATTTCAGTAGAAATAACTTTTAAAGTTGTTTAAACATTATTTTATGATACACCAATCTATAAGTCCTTTTTGGGGAGGGGAATATTTGACTTTTATGACGTCATATATTTGTGGAGGGCTGACTCAATGGCATCGTGTGACGATTAAAAAAAAATGACGTGGCGGTGTGGGAGAATGGGGGGGGGGTAAATTCTGACAGGTAGCGAGATGAACAACCCCTTAATAAATTTGCTTCTTTGTACAGCTTTGTGGTTAAGGCTAAACCAACCATTCTACAAATTGTATCTAGGTAAATTGGAGCAAAAGCACGCTAAAGGCCTAGTGAATAAAGATAAGATTAAGTTAATATACATACACATAGCCTACTTAGGCTACGTTCATAGTGTTGTGTATAATATTATATATATGGCATCCTTCCATCCTCAAGGGACGATGGCGCAGTCTCCCTTTTCTCTGGCTCTCGCCTTTCTCCTGGCTCGTTTCTCTTCGCTTCTTTCTGTAAGGGTGGCTTCTGCAACTTGAGTGCCGTCGCGCACCTTAGACCGCCAGGAGGTGCGTTCCTTAGCAAGGTTCTCCCACGTTTTAGGCTCAATGCGGGCCAGTAATAGGTCTTTATTGTAAATATTTGCAAATAATATTATTCTATTATATAAAATAGCTTTTTACCCAAATTGTTAATTCAAACAAAGACTATAATAAAACAAATATTAAATCAAAGCAGTCCATCTTATAGTATTTGATTCAACCAACATTTATTCATTTATTTAAGATAAACAGCATTAATTCATGGATGTTTTTTTTTAAGCCAACAAACATTTGTTCATAAATAATTATATTTTAAAGCAAACTCTAGAGCTGTCTTATCAGTTACAGACGTTCCTTCTAGAAAGAAGATTATTACGTCTCTTGCCCAAAACCTTCTGCATGGCGGCAGAGCGCGGCAGGGTTACAACTTACAAACCGGATCGTCTAGTTAACAATCCATATTAGACAACCACGCTAATTCATAGCTAATGATTTTAGTTTAACAACCAACACTTGCTTCATATTGTTTGGCATGCTGGCCGAGCGGCAGCGCGTTCGACTGGCGTACCGAAGGTCCTGCGTTCGAATTTTGGTGCCGGCTATGATTTTTTTCCCGGGTCTGGAGGGTGTCCCTGAGTCTACCCAGCGACTTTGCATTGTGCTGGCCACACAATCACATAGTATGCCGTGGCCACAGAAACCGTTGAACGCCGCATCAAACACCTGTTCATATATAAATCTGTGAGCAAATGAAAATATTATGTCGATCGATCGAGTTTTTATTATCATTACCTATATAAGCCAACGTAAGCCTTCAAGGATAGTTTAAAAAAAAAATAGACATGGCACTGTAAACTTGCGTAAACATACTATCACAAACACACACACAAACATGGGAAATAGAACGCATACTTAACGTAATGTTGTATAGCCCTTTTTAAATTATGTCTATTCACGCGTCTGGCCTACGAGTATGTTTAACGTAACACTTGATTGCACACGGTGTGGAAGCAATAGACACTTAAACTCAAAATTATCTCCCCTAGTTCACTATTTCTTACCTTTCCTTTCCTTAAAATTTAAAAAGAAAGTTTTTAAAAACTTTATTGAAGGTGTAAGTTCGTCTGTTGATATACACAATTATAACACCGTGTAGTGTATGGCATTGGTGGGCTTATATGTGTAGACTAGGCCTTTTTAAAAGAATAAATTGTTGCAGCATTCTACATTATCACTTTTGTAAAGGAAAGTATAACTAGAACTTAGAAGAGAGACATGATGTTAACATTCCCTCATAAGCTAACGAATGTAACAACAGTAGTAAAGTAAGTAAGTTAGTAAAGTACCCGTTGGATCAAATTGGTAATAGGGCCGGTGAAGCAGCGTTCACCAGTTTCAGTGGCCACGGCACAATGGGAATGTGTGGCCGGCACAATGGGAATGTGTGGCCAGCACAATGCCCAACCGCCCAATTACGACGCTTTCCCCCTTTTTCAATTATAACATCAGTCATATTATCAATTATGGTGCTTTCCCCCTATTCTATTATAACATCAGTCATATTATCAATTATGGTGCTTTCCCCCGATTCTATTATAACATCAGTTATGTAACTGAGTACCATTTACCAATTACCAACATTGCCAATAATTACGCTAAAGTTGTCTTGCTTTTATTCACATTGTCTAATAATTTGATCAACAAGGTCACTGGAGCCGATAATATGGCCATCATGTCACATTTCATATCAGTGGCGTAGCGAAGGGAAGGGTGATCAAGCCCCTCGAAACAGCACCCCCATCCAAATTCCTTTTGAGCATACGGCACTTGAAAGGGGGCTGCATTTCCTCGCGTGTCACAAGTTGACGTGTGTGTGATTCCTGTCTTTGTGTATTATTTCAATTGTTGGATGTTTGTTCAAAGTGTTGTCTGTATTCACACAGGCACTGAATAACTCAAACAAATGTCTTTCATTCACAAAATACTTTTTCCTTTTACAAGACCACTGGGCCTTTTAGCACATTGCGCAAGCCATACACTAGCGACGCTCGAAGAAGTATCTATTCTATTAACTACAACATAACTTAGAAATGAAGATTAGAACTAGACTAATAATTTTTTTCTAAGCTTCATTCAATTTTGTTTTTCTCATTGCAGGTTTTTCTATTGATGTTACTGAACAAAAAATATGTTAGTGAATCACAAATTAGTGAAGACTTTGAATTCATCAACCAGACAACTGGTATAATGTTGTTGTTATTTATACCGGAGTTGGATCTGTTGAAGTACAATTGCAGCACATTTTTAGCAGTAAAACAGATTGTCCATTTATAGCTGTCGTTAATCGATAAGTTGATATTGCCACTAGGATATCCCATTTCTCGTTGATTAATATCTAAATTATGGAGTTAATCAAATGAACATTGGATTATAATTATTGGCTTATGGATAAACGTCCGAACTACTGAAATGTGAAGAATGAGTGTATCGCAGATTTAGCAGTAGAAAAATGTTAGCATATTCAATCCTCATCTTTAGATGTCAGACTGGAGTTCAATTTATGTCTGGTTTGACGTGTGACTTCATGAAAAAAACTTTTGATTATGTGGTAATTTTTCGGTAATTGGATGTACGTCTGATCAAGAAATCTGAAGTATACATGCATCACAGCATTAACAGTATAAAAAAGTTAGCATATTAATATTAATTCTCAACATCTATAGAGGTCAGTGCGCCGTTACAGTTGTCTTTGGCTATAGGTATGGAGAAGTTACCGGCACTTGTATTTTCGACCTACAGCGATGGTTGACATAGGAGGAGACGGGAGGATGAAAGAATCAGGGGGCCAGGCCGCCCCCACCCTCCCCACCAACATCCGTGAGCTCCTATGGGAAGAGAAATCGAGGACGCTGCGAGAGCTCATCACCAACTATCGCCTGCCACTGGCGGTCAAATTAAAAGGCGGCGATCTGGTCAAATATTGTCCGAGTAGCCCTGACCAAGGGACAAACATTGAAACAATTCCTCTCACCGTGACCAACAGCATTTCAAGCATTGCGCCCATTCCTTCCAGCCCCGTGACGTTTGCTGTGGGCCAAGACCCCCTCCCTAGCCTGATCCCTGTCGCCGGGGTCACGGATGGGCCCTCGGCTTCGGGCTCCCACAGCAGCACGGATAGCTCTGTGGGAAAACCCGAAACGATTCTGCAGATTCACGAGACGAAGAAAAGAAAGATAATTCTGGCGAGGAAGATGCTGTGGGAAAAACGGCAGAACGATTACGTCGTCAGCGGGGAACTAGTGGAAATTCCCTCTTCTCTTAAAGGTTTGTAATTTCCACACAAAAAAAAGAACATACACCAAACCTTTTCTATCTCTATTTAAAAGTAATTTGGGATGTGCGCATAATTACACTTAGGCTCCTTCAAAATTTACTCCATATAGCAGCTACGTAGCTAGAGAAATTGGCGCCTGGGGCCGGTTCGAAATCGACCCCTTTTTGAATTTTTTTAAATTTACTAGTAAGATAATAAGGTTAGGAAAATTCCATTTGGCGTGAACTTTGGCACAATGCCTGCAATCCCCTCCCCCGCCCCACCTACCCCCCTATCCTTTCTCAAGTTACGCTTCTGCAACGTAGGTTGTTAAATAAGCTATAGATCCGCAACGCTTTCTTGAGCATTACTTGCACAAATAAAACATTTAACAGAATCAGACATAACATAAAAGTGCTGTGATTTTATTACCATAAAAAAAGTATCACTTTTTATTATGTAAGTTAACACAGCATATTTGTTGTCCCGAAAACTTTTCAAAACAAAATTGCAGAAAAAACAAAAAAAAATTATCATTTCCATTTTCAAACAAACAAACCAGGGGTTGAAGACAACTCATGCTTCGAATGTTAAGCGAATTTCGCCCCCCCCCCATTTACTAAATAAAAAATGTCAAACCCACACAAACACACTGTGCCTATGTGGACGACCCCACCGCGGAGTAGGCATTTAACTGACCCTGAATCATGTCAACAAATTAAGATAGTCTCGAGTTCAAATACCTGTCGAAGAAACTATCTGCGTCAACATTTATCTGAGCCTAAAAAATTTTTTTCTCTAAATTAGAGCGTTGGTTGCAAACAAATGTCCAGTGGAACAGATACCCATACTATAATCCATGCAACATTGGGGGCATATAATCCACGTAACATTGGTGGCATATAATCCACGCAACATTGGGAGCATATAATCCACGCAACATTGGGGACATATAGTTCTCCAGGATATGTTGGACGATCTGGGCCAACTAGATGGAAATATGACACCAGTTCAGCGAAGTAAATCTACAACTGAGCGCTGTGTTGGACTCGGAATCCCTTTGTATACCATGACTCCTATCTCACCATAAGTACACTTGAGGCGTTCATTGGCTTACTTGAATTATTTATTTTCATTTGCTACATACGCAAAAGTTCAACAATACAGCACAACAATGCTTTGCATCGAAAGTACCGAAAATTGACCTATTGATTTTTTTTTAAATTTCCACTAAGCTTATACTTATTATATGTGTATTTTATGTGTAGGCCTACTTTTCTGACTCTCAATTAATTATTTACACTATAATTAATGAGTGTACAACTTCACAGAGGTGTAGCTAGGATATTTAGCGCAGTTCACGAACTTTACATTTGGTGCCCCCCTCCCCCAGTTTAATCAAATTTTATATATTTTAGGTCTGGGGTCGCAACCTTTTGATAATAGAGTGCCAAAGTAGGATTTCTAATTCATTCAGCGAGACAACAGCTTAAAAGTCATCCTGCTCTAGCACTCAATTTCTTGTAGAAGAGACTTGAATTGCCTTTTTGTGGGTCTTCCGCGTGCCATTGAAAATCGCTATGCGTGCCAAGTTTGGCACGCGTTCCATAGGTTGCCGACCCCTGTTATAGGTTATAATGTAACGGTGTAAGCCTCATTTCGGCACTCCTTTACCTTGCCCCCCCCCCCTGGACACTAGTACTTCTGCCCCCTTCCCCCTCACTCCCAATCTACGCCTTTGGAAATTCATTCCTAGCGGTTTCTAGAAAGATCTTCCCTACTCGTAATTGATAGGTTTGTGCAAAATTTAGGTCAACATTTAGGTTCTCTAACTTGTATGACCCAGATCTCAGTACAAGCTACAACTACAACAGAACACCAAATAACAACAAAGTGTGGCTCGCATTTGACCAACAGTGCTTCTCTCTGTCCGTCTGTCCTGTAGCATTCGCACCCCCTCACACACACACAAACACTGAATAGATTTAATATATTTCTATTCTGTGCAATACATATCTTCTTCTTCTTATTGTCATGTATATTGTTTTTCCAAGAATTGGAACACGCAATGTTTATTCCCCTCTCTCTCTCTCTTTTCTTACTACACACAATATTAGGACGTTTAGTAGGAAAACAAAAGGTTCTAGGTAATGTTGGGATTCTGTGTTGATCTCAAATTCTCAGGGTCTGGGAACGACTCATTATTTAATAGGGGAAGTTCCTATCGTTTTTGTTATGAGTTTTGTAATGATACCATGATTTTTACCCCTACTGGTAATGGGTCTGTCCCTTGCACCACTCGGATAGTATTTAATGATTTGTTTTGTCTGAAAGACAGAGAGTTTCAAAATATGTTCCTTTGAGAACGTTTGTGTTTGCACTATTTTATTCTAACTGTACATAATAGATATATTGTATATATTGAACATACCACCTGAAATAAACTATCAACAACAGTTACACTGAAGCTTCCTTGTCAAGCTACTATTCTATTGTGTTGTACACATTACTATAAGATTTAGCTACTACTATAATGTACAAGAAAGGAAATGTTGGAATACAAATACTGAATTTGTGCCCAGGACTATAAGAAGAGTTCGTGTAATACTGAAGCATAAATACTAATAATTAAAGTCTCCCCTAGGACTAACGAGAATTATCAGCAAGATCTACACAGCTCTGGCCACAAGGGGATTGTGGACGTAACATTATCTTGTATATTACGGACTACGGACACTCCTTCTATAAAGAAGATGATTGTGTCGTACGCTCATCCGTGGACCGAGTCTAGTCTTGCACCTACAGTGTTGAAGGGGGGGGGGTGCGGACGGTGTCCCGATGACGAATGATATTTTTTTTTTTTTTTTTTTTTTTTTTTTTTTGGTTGTTAGAGCATTCTTTCGGCGTTGAGGTCGTCGTGCCATTAAAGGAAAGACAAATAAAAGGATAAACTAGGGGACGAATCTTTTTGGCGACTTCCACTTTCAATACATGCAGTTAGTCGCCAAGGCGTGTGCAGAGGGCGTGCGTACCGAACCGGTTGACGTCAGCTTCCCCCCCCTCCTTACCCCCCTTCGTAAATCACATATAACGGAGGAGCAGCTAAACATAAAACGAATAAAAAAATCGAGCAAGCAGTTTAAGATGATTTACACTCAAAGCAAACTTTATTGGTCTAATATTGCGCCGATATTAATAATCTTGGCTCAATGTTGGACTAATATTGGGCTAATATTGTGCCAATATAGTTGTATGTTATTTGTGTTTTTTACTAGACTTAGTAACAACGAAAACCTTAGTGACGACTATGTATGGAGTATTAAAATTAGCCTCTTTAACTAAACAAACCACGGGAAAAAAACACAAAAAAATTAGATTGACTTTCAATTTATTCACTAGCTATATCATCAACACACGCCTATTTCATTTCGTTTAGTTTTTTTTATTTATAATATGGTTGGGAAAGACCTTGACATGCAGCTGAACTTTTCCGGTTACATGTTAACATCTAAATGGAACGCATATTAGCATATTGTTATCTATTTCTGGATTAGAAAAAAAAACAACTGCAACCACAACAACACAAAACTAATCGGATTAACCATCCAATAAACCTAGGCCCTACATGTATCCAGTTTATAGTTGTTTTTTAAATGAAAGCTATATCTTTTTAAAAGCTATATATTTAAAGTTAATCTCCCTAAGTTTTATTTTCGGGTTTCCCCGATTTAGTGAAATGATAATGGTGTTTTTTTTAAATATATTTATGGTATCATCCTACCTACATCGTACATCCTACATATCCCGTAGTCTGTTGGACCGTTGGGGCGCCACAGATGACATATAAACCAGCCTCCTCCATTCCTCCCGTCTCTCAGCCGTTCTTATTGCCTCGCACAGTTTTGTACCTGTCCATTCCCTGATATTATCTTCCCAACGTTTTTTTTTGTCTTCCTCTATTTCTGCCTCCTCTGGTGGTACCCTGCAGGATGGTCTTTGCAAGCCCTTTGGTTCTGGTGACGTGGCCATACCATTCCAGTTTTCTTTTCTTGGCTGTGGCCAGCAGGTCTTCATACTTTCCAATTTCCTGTTGTATTCTTTTTCGTATCTGTTCGTTGGAGATATGCTCTTTGTAACAGGTACCGAGCAGGGTTCTGAAGCATCTCATTTCCATGGCGTTTATCTTATTTTCCAGCTCAGCTGTTAACTTTCATGACTCACAATCATATAAGAAAATGGAGAGGACCAGTGAGCGCATCAGCCTGATTTTGGTGCTGAGGGCTAAGTTCTTGTCTTTCCATATTGTCTTGAGCCTCTTTAGTGATGCTGTTGTCTGGGCAATCCTGGACATTACTTCTGGTTTGGAGCCCTCTTTGGATGCAATAGCTCCTAGGTATTTGAAGCTGCTAACTGTTTCCAAACTCTGCCCACCAATCTTGATCTGCGTGGTGATTCCGCTGGTGTTACTAGTCATTAATTTAGTTTTTTCGGCACTGATTTGCATGCCATAGGATGCGGAAGTTTTGTCCAGTCGCTCCACTAGATTGGCTAATTCTTCCTCACTCCCGGCGAGTCCATCTATATCATAGGTTCTCAACGGGGGCGTTATCGCCCCCTGGGGGGCGGTGAGAAGCTTGAGGGGGGCGCTGAGGTTCCCGGGGGCGATTGGGGGGTGGTGAAGGGCAAGTGGGCGGTACAAACGTCCCTTATATAATTTGAACACCTCAGCTATTTTAATTGATTAGTTTTTGGATCAAATGTGATGTAAACGCAAGTGTTGCTAAATATCTGATATCCCCCAACAGTAGGCCTACATATTATTATACTAATAAGAGATATGAATCGCATGTACTTTTCCAACAAGTAGGGGTCAGTATTAGACGAGTATGGTGTGCCGTTGGCTCGTCTTATGGTTAGTTCACCACACTGTCAAACGACACGACACGGGATCTATCTCTGCCGCCGACCGATCCTTGTCGCCCAAACATTTGCTATTATTAATGATATTTTGATCTCAGTTTTACTGTGATATCCTTAATGCTTTTTTTTTTTTCCACAATGTTTATTGACACTTTTTACATGTACAATAACATTCATATATTCGTACATTAAGAGGAAGGATAGAAGACATTAATTGCAATTTTTACAATTCTAAAGGATAGAAGACAACATAGAATATTTAAACAAATTTAGATAATTTATGTAGTTGTTGTAGTTAGATTTAGACTTTCACATCCATTCATTCTGTTTATTTGACATAGTTTTCCATTCATTCGTTACTTTCGTATCATACTTCAATAGTGTACATGCATCTTATACATAACATATATATATCTGATTGTATAAAGTAGAAATTATACAAGTTTACATTGGGGAAGGAATAGAGGAAATTTTAATTTTATGTTATTAATTTTATTACAACAAAGCCAGAGAAAAAGGAGTAGAGCAATAGAAATTCATTTATGTTCGGGAGTCTTTGTGAGGGGTGGGGGGGGGGGCTATCGAAAATAGGATGATTGTAACCAAGTGGGTACCTCTACAATTATTTAGATTGGCGAGAGATGAGGGGGGGGGGAGGTAGGCAAGATTTAATTTACGCTAATATTGTAACTAACTTTAAATTTAAATTCATTCATTCTTTTTTATTTGACATTCTTGCTTAGCATCCATACATATTTTAATTAATTTAAACATATAATAAACGTAACAATCCATTATTAACTGTAAGATATTTAAAACAACATAATATGAAGATAAATGAACCCAAGTTTGGTAGAAATTATGTACATCTAGCTTCAATTGTTATATCCCTTTCGGAGTATATATTTAATTGTAACCAACAAGCGCGGTCTTAAATGTATATATATATAAAAAAAACAAACAAAGAAAGGGTCACAGATGACAAAGAAAAGTGAAACACCCATAGAAGACGGGTGACGAAAGGTGTCATTCACGGGTAATCCCACAACGGGAACCTTCACAAGTGAGAAAAAAATCTGTGCAGTTCTCTAAAAAGATTAGGAAACTCCCAAGTTGTCTTTAGGTTTCAAATAGCGTTTAGCCGTTCCCATCGGCATGAACTATTGAAAGAGAGATAGGGAAATAAATGCAATTTGTTTGGTAGTGACATAAAGTTTAGAAGGCCCGACTTTCCTGGCCCTCCCACCTTCCCAAGCCAGCGTCGCCGGATGACCGGCCTGCACCAGTTAACACCCTGGCGAATGTGCCAAAAAAAGGGGAAGTTGGGCCGGTATTTGTATATCGGTCCTTCTTCTTGTACTATACATTGATGTCACTCTGATAAAAATAATTTGAAGAAAGAAGATTAATATTAGACATAAGTTTTTGTATTAGATAGGTAACGAAGAAAAAATTAGAAAAGAAGGGTAAGGAATAACGGAAGGAAAACAGTGAACCTTTACTTCCATTCCGTGGAAGGCAGTGAAGCTAAAAGTAATAAAGGAGGCAAAATCGGTGAAGACGGACCCAGAAAGGCCAAGTCTCTCTCCTCGTTATTTCATGTGCCATAAGCCATGAAATTAAAATATCGTCTCCTAAACCTTTCAACAGTTTTAACAAAATACACCCGTAAACTTATATAAAAATAATATGTACATAGTGGTGCGTAAAAAAACAAAAAAAAACACACCACACACAAACAAAAACAACACAAAATTTTACATTCACTGAAAGAGACATCGCACCGGAAATGAAAATAAAAATTTGCCCTTGATGAATAGTTAACAACGTGAAACTTACAATACAAGGTCATCTCCGTATTTAAAACAACGCATTAATAACATATGCATGTAATTACTCTACCAATTAAACAATGAACCAAATAATAAAATACATAAGAATATCATCTATGAAATACATTATAATACATAAAACAGTTATAAAAGCAAACTATTAAATGAAATTACAGAGTGGGCGGTTGATGTTTATCTAAATGTGTTTCAAGTTTTTGTCTGAATATGTCTTCTATGATGTGTGGGGGGTAGTGTTTTTGGTCAAACCGTGTTTTAAGATATGTTTTCCATATGTGTTGTTTGTATTCTGCTAGTGTGATGAGGTTTAATGTGTGTTTTGTTTTGTTTCTAAGTCTAGGTATTTTGAAGAGTGTAATGGCTAAATCTATGTCTATGTCTGACTGTGTTGTTGTGTCAATGATTAATTTTAATGTTTGTTTTGTTGGTATGATTGCGGGGCATGTTAGATAGATATGTTCCTCATTTTCTTGTGTATGTGAGGTACACATCTTGCATATAGGTGTGTTGCGTGTATTTTGTTTCTTCCTATCTAATGTTGGTGTCATGTTAAAAAGGAGTCTGTACGATATCTCTTTTGATTGTGGTGCAATGTGTTTGTTATGTAAACTGATGAATGTGTCATGAAAGTCGGTAATCCCTAACTGTCTCCCCCATTTAATCCGTGTACAAAGTGGGATCTGGACCCGTGTAATGAGAGATATGTAAATGTTCTTTGTTTTGCTATGTATCAAGTGTTCATTGTTATGTAAAATGCGTGTAACTGACTTGTAAAATGAAGAGGAAAAGTTGCCAAAATAATGAGGTGTATTGTTTTGAATTGGAATAAGTTTGTTTAGCTTTAGACCATAAAAATACATAGCTAAAGGCAATTTATCAGGTGTACGTACAATTTGGCCTATATATTTTAATCTCAGTGCTTGTATCTTTGTTTTTATATCTTGCAAACCTATCCCGCCATCCCGTTTATTTTGTATCAGTGTGTTATGATGAATGGAACGAATGGTAGATTTAAATAAAAAGGCTCTAATTTTTTTATTCATATTGGTTATGAAATGTGGTGGAGGTTCTGTAACTGAAGCTATATAAATGATTTTCGGTATAATGAGAGTGTTAACAATTGCTGAACGACCAAAAATCGTGTGTGAGACATGTGTGTACATATTTATTATGTTATCTGTTGTTTGTAACAATCCATTGTACTGTTCTGTATTGTAAGTGTTTGGATTGTTGTGCCAAACGATACCTGTAATTTTGATTTTTGTTTTATTTTGAATATTTGACGGAAAATGTTCTTTTCGTTTCCAGGCACCAAGGCCCATTATATTCGATTTGTTTATGTTAATTTTCCCTCCAGATGCGGCATTGAAAGTTTTAAAATGTTCCAGAATTTTTTTAATGTCTTTTTCTGATGTTACTGTAAACGTGGTATCGTCGGCATATGCCTGTACCTTCAACACCTGTCCTCCAGGCATTGATATGCCCGTTATACCAGCATCCGTTCTTACTTTTTCCAGGAGCGGCTCCAGACACAGGGCATATAAAAGCGGTGAGAGCGGACAGCCCTGCCTGACAGATCTTTCAATTGGGAAGGGTGAGGTCAGCGTATGGTTTACAAGAATTCTGCTACATGGAGAAGCGTAGAGCAGCCTGACCCAGCCTTCGATCTGACTTCCTACGTTGTTTTTCCGCAGCACTTTGAATAGATAGCCGTGGTCCACTCTATCAAAGGCTTTTTCCTGGTCTATCGATAACAGGGCTGCTTGCGTGTTTTTGATGTGTGTGTATATGATAATGTCCCTAATAGTGTGATTGAGAGTTTCTATGTTTCTGCCTGGTATGCCGCAGAATTGATTTTCGTGTAAAAGTGTATGCAGGTATGGTTGAAGTTTGTTTACCAGTATCTTAGTGAGAATTTTATAGTCTGTATTTAATAATGAAATGGGTCGGTAGCCCCCCACAGATATTCTGTCGTCCGGGTTTTTCTCCAGGACGGTGATATATGCTTCACTGAACATCTGTGGAAGGGCTCCCTTAGTATATGCATGTGTGTACATGAGTGATAGTAAGGGAACTAACTGGGGTGAAAAAAATTTGTAAAATTCTGATGTCAAACCGTCTGGTCCTGGGGACTTGTCCAATTTCAATTTGTCAATTGCTAATTTAATGTCCTGTACTGTAATGGGTGTTTCTAAAAGAGTTTTATCTTCGTCTGGTAGGTGTTTACAATAGGTCAGTATATCATCTTGTTCCCTGTCGTCAGTGTGTTCCTTAGAATAGATGTGTATAAAGTGCTCTTTAAAAGTGTTTGCAATTGCTACGTTTCCTGTATGTATTGTTCCTAATGAGTCTTGTATCCGTGCAATCATGCGTCTTCTTTGTGTGTTTTGTTCTAGTGTGAGGAAAACCTTGTTTGGGCCCTCTAACATACCTCGTGTCCTACATCTTGTTTGTGCGCCCATATACTTATGCTCTTGTATTTCTGTTAATTGTGCTTTTATTGTATGTGCCTCTAAAGTATCTTCTGGAAGTGTATCTAATTGCTGTTTTAAGTGTTGTTCCGTCTCCCTTAGCTGCGTATTAATGTATTTGGATATTATTTGTGTTAAGTGTTTGATGCTATGCTTAAGTACTGTCCACGTCTCTCCCATGTCAGTCTGTTGGTCTAAGGTACTAATGTCTATTGTGTTTTCAATGAGAGTTTGAATTGTTTTTGTGTAAAACTCACTCTTTAAAAGTGAGTTATTAAATTTCCAGTGGGGCGACCCGGTATGCCTGTGTCGGCTCCACGCTGCTGTGGTCACCGACACTAACACCGCTTTATGATCCGTATACTCCAATGTTTCCCCCAAATGAGACACTCTGGCAACCGTATCCCCATCCGGTACATAAACCCTATCTAGCCGGGACTTAACTGGGTGAGCGTTGTAGGCAAACGTCGTGTCCTGTCCAAGTGGGTATATTTTCCTGTAAGCGTCGACAAGTGAAAATGTTGTAAATGTATTATCTAACCAGTGACTACTTTGTTTGTTTTTGTTAAGTGTGTTCACTCTGTCAAGTTCGTCATGTGTATAATTAAAGTCTCCACCTATTATAAGTTTATCACGTTGATATGTTGTATTTAAAATGTCATTTAAATTATCAAAGAAGGCAGGTTTTTCTGTGTTTTGTGTAGGAGCGTAGATGTTAACTAGTGTATATTTATTGTTACTGTTTTCTATTCTAATTATAGTGAGTCTACCCTGGTTATCTTTATGCTTGTGTGTGACTTTGTATTTATCTGACGTTTGAATTATGGCTGTTCCTCTAGCGAATGTACCTAAACTAAAAATGCTATCTCTGAAACCCATTTCTGTTATGTATCTGTCTGCAGTAAATTGTTTGTTTATGTTAGTTTCTTGCAAGAAGATAAAATCGGGTTTATGTTTCCTTGCAAGGTGAACTAAGTATTTCTGTTTGTTCCTAAGGCTATGTATGTTTAACGTGACTATTGTTATGTCCGCCATTCTTCAATTATAGAGTGTTTGATTATTAACCTACTGTTTGTCATCCTTATCGTCTTCGTCTATAACCAGAGGAAGTGGCGATTTTATCAAATCCATCTCTTCTGTCTGGTCATTGATATAAGTTTCACTGTTCAGTGAGCTTATTGGGGACTCTGCTGAGAAGTGGAACAGTTTTTTCCTGCTTGACTCAGCAGAGCGTTTTGAGGGAGAACTAGGAAGAGATTTGGGGCTTTCATCACTCTCCTCATATTGCCGTTTTTTGGCCTGAGGTACTTCCCACACCGACATAAGGGGAGGTATTTTGTTTGGAGATTTAGTGGGTGTTCTATTGGGGGATAAAGGGGTTGAAGGAGTACTCGATAAAGGGGTTGTTTTTTGACTCTCTTCATTTGGAGGCATTTTAGGACTTCCCACAGTTTTATTCATGGAGGGAGATTTGGGTACAATACCCGTTTCCAATAGGGAAAGGGGAAGGCTATTAGTATTATTATTCTTACTTTTGCCAGTCACCAGGGTATAACCATCATCATCTACGATGGTTTTCCCTGGCGCACCTTTAGCCGCTGCTAGTGGTGGTGTTGAAACTGGTGCCGGCTTAAATGTGACCGTAGCCGCTGTTACCACCGCCGCATAGGACCTCATCGTTTTCTTACACTGATTGGGCCAGTGTGTGTTCAGCCCACACTTGTAACAGTTTTGTCGACGTCCGGGCACTGTGACCAGAACTTTATACGTACGAGGGTCTCCCTCGTACGTCAGGTTTAAATAGTGGGGTAACTCCACTCCCTTTTTGGGGGTTATGAAACCACCCCACTTGTCTGCCGCCCCTGACAGTCTTTGGACTTGGGGAGTTGTCCCCGGCTCAGACAGAGCCTGAAACATTTCTGTCACCTTAGTAACTGTTATGTTGGCAGATAGCCAATGAAAGATGACCTTCACCTTCTCGGTCTCCAGCGGGAGTACCGATACGGTGAAAGTCTGATCCGTCCCAAAAGTCTTGTTAACTAGCCTATCGTACTCCTGTTGTGTGGTTTTTAAGAACCACAACAAAGGGTTTTCAAACCGATATATAGCCAACGCCGATTGGCCACTTAACTTTAGAGTGGCCATCAGCGTAGCCAACGACACTCTTCTGGCCTCAAGGCCACTTAGATTAAGACCAAGGGTGCCAGGTGCATGCACCAAACCACCCTCCAGGTCTTTTTTGCCCACCGCGAAGGACACAGTTGCCATCGTGCACAAAAGGGAAGAAAATATGGTTATAAGACCCCACCGGTAAATTTAAATGTTATGATCAACTATTTGCAGCAGCCCGTCTATGCAATCGTCAAAACAGATGACTGGTTATCACAACTGTACACAGTGCATACAGGAGCTGTACATCCACACAAAATGTCAAATACTGATGTCCGGATATTGTAACTCAATAAGAGTTCTCCACACAGAACGAATATTTACACTTTGCTACACTCAATCAATATTCTCCGAACACCGTTATGAGATTTAGTTCAAAGAATTATAACATAAATAAATACCTTAATACTCAAGAATTACACAACAAAAAATAGCAACACCGCCATCTTGGTGCGAAACCCAACATTCGACAGCATTAGATTAGATTAAGGTAGTATCGTTGAGCGGAATGGATACGTGGTAATCGTACAAACTGGGTTGTTAATGTAATGTTTGAAAATTAATATACGTATAAATTCTTTAGTCATATAATATTTATGTAATTTTCAAATACTTTTTACAGTTTGATCATTTTAAAGTTATAAATTGTAAGCCATTTATTCTTTTATAAAAGAAAAAAAAAAGAAACATTAGAAATAATAGCTCAAATGAAACGGGTTAATTATCTCCCTTTAATTAAAGAATCGTTCTACATTTGGTTCAATAGTGATACCAAACAAATTATGTTTTGTAATATTACAAAAATTACTGACTAATTGCCTCTTGTTTAGATAATTTGTTGCTCTATTAATTCTTAAAATATGGTTCCTTTTCAGTTGTTTTAAAGATAACAAATAAGCACACAAATCTAGTCGGCCTAAAAAAAAATGCGGAAACTATATTGACCCTTTAACGTCCAGAGGGGTGTGGGGAGTGGACGCTAAAGTTGGGGGGGGGGGGAAAGGGGGCGATGAGCGGAAAATAAAATTAAAAGGGGGCGGTGAACCGAAAAAGGTTGAGAACCTATGATCTATATCATCTGCGAATCGAAGGTTGGTGATCCTTCTGCCATTTATGCTGATCTTCCCTTCATGATCCTCTATCACTATCAGTGATATCGTAATATCAAGAATGTTACTTCCGTGCCTAATCCATTCTTTTTATTGATCAGTGGTTGTGTATTTTTTTTTCTTCTAATGATGATCTTGCTATTTTGATTTCAGTTTACTTAACTTTTGTATGGACACAATTTGTCCTCGGGTCAACTAGTTTAAAAATGTTTATATAACAGAATGGCGAAAAGTATTTGTGTGTACCAAAGCAAGAGTGCTTAAAAGGAAACTGTCTCACTTGTAATTGAATTAAATGAACTTGTAAATGTGGCAAGCGACTTGCCCTGTGGCAAGTGAAAGGTATAAGTGGATGAGAGGGGGGGGGGCCGCCAGAGGTCGCTATAGTGTAAAGTGTAAAACTACAAACTTGTTCAGATTTTTTAAATCCTCCGATCTTTAAAGCCCTTCGACTAACAGTCGACCTATGTGACCAGCCTGTGGAAAAATAGCTTTTTTTTGTGGTGATTTTACATATTTACCCTACTTATTGCATGTAGAGAAACTGGGATAGGGGGGGAGGGTCGGGGCAAATGGGGGGTTGCAGTAGAAGGGGAAGGGGTGCAGGCAAGCCAGTTGTTTGCTCCCCCGACGCACAGCAGACGTCGACATAGCGACACCAGTCGTTTGTTTGATCAGCCCAGGAAGGGGACATCAGTCAACTGATGAGAGCACATTGCTCCCACGATTATCTCCCTTCGCTGCATGGCCCAGATTTTTTTTGATTTTTTTTTCTTTCTTTACGGAAATGAAACAAGTTACAATTAAAACAAAAATATTTAAACAGTAAAAATACCTTGTTCTCTTCAAAGTGGGGCCGTCTTGTGTGGGAATAGCAAATGGAGTGTATAAAGTACAAAAGCGTAAAATGTTATAATTTCTATGCTTTGAAAAACCGCACAAAGCACTTCCTTTAAACTCTTCTACTGAGTTTATATGGAGACATGAGTACTGGACCAATACGTTATTAATTCTAATACTCGATGGATATCTTTGCTACTTCAAAGGTTGAGTTTTCTTTGATGCCTTTCGACCCTTGTCATATCAAAAAGTGGACCCTTTACGTGAAGGACGAATGACAGCACTTCTTGGCATCCAAACTTCTCCTCACTAATTGTGATGTACCACAATTAGGCCCAAAGGTCAAGGCTGTATCACACTTTTCCCCTTCGTGTCATGGTTGTATCTCACTTTGACCATTATGTGATGGTTGTAAAACACTTTGGCCCAAGTGTCCTGGTTGTATCTCATTTTGGTCTGTATGAAACGGTTGTATTACATTTTGGCCCACAAAACTCTATGGAAATCTATCAAAAGTATTCTCTGACCTCAGCAGACCTCTATTAACACAAAAACTCTATGGAACCGTCTCGGAAGTAGGCTCTGGCACCAGATGACCTAACCCACAAGAACTCTATGAAACCCAGTCAGAGCTCGAAATCATGGTCCAATAAATCATTGACATATGCATTTATGTGTAACGCCTTCTAACTTTGAGAACGGATGAAAAGAGGTCATAAATATTTATAAAAAAAACACATAATATCGTGTGTTTGTAATGATTCATATATCTGTCATAGAATGAAGGAAGTACAAATCTATGACCGAAATTCTCTTCCTTCTGTCGCACACGACTATTTGATTATTGCTTTACGTGTTCTCCCTAACATTTACCGTCATTGTGTTCTTTAAGTGTTCAACAGACCAAAATCTTCACTTGGACAGAATGTTTTTGTAAGTATCAAAGAGACCAAAACGCCCTTTTTTTTTTTTCAAAAAAATAATAAAGTTAAAGATAAAGAAATTTTTATTAATTAAATAAACCAAAATTTTCATCTAGTCAGAGTTTTTGTGTAAAGTACTAAAATACGAAAATCTTTCTTTGGCCTAGGTAGGGGCTGCTTTTAAAATCTCTGAGATACGAAAATGGTCTAAAAAAATGGCGCAAAGTATTCTTCTTCCGTGGCCACCACCTCAGTGTTTACCTAGGGATGACCTTAAATACTGAACCAAACGTCAGAACTTATCCGGGCATTCAGTTGACCTTTAAAAACAAATTTGACCAAGAATAGAAACATGGCCCTTTCTTCTTCTTTTAAAAGTGTATATATTTTGTTGTTTGGGTGGAAATTGGGGCTTTTTCTTCCGATGTCACGTGGCCATAAAACAATAACCATTCATCCATTCCCCAGCCCATGTGACACATTTTATGGAAACGATAACAGGTTATAACATTAGGAAGTCCTGACATATACTACCAACATAATAAATATATATTGTAAAATTAGCATTAGCAAGTCCTTATATATTACATCTACATATATACAGTAAGAATAACATTACCTAGACCATACATATAACACCTACTTATTATTATATACAGGAAAAATGACATTTGTAAGTCCTTATATATATATATATATATATATATATATATATATATATATATATACAGGAAAATAACATATGCTTAGAAGTTTAGGATCTTATACTTTGGAATTATAAAAACAAGGAACTTATACACTGGATCTTAAACACCAATAATCAATAGTAAAACGAAAGGTCAAATATTTGTGCAGTGTTTATTATTAGCAAATTTTTCCTAATGACCTACTAGTTTCAGCCCTTACCTCAACCCTCCACTGTTGAGATGACTTTTTAGTGACCTTTTCTGTGCTGAAATTAGGTCGCCATATTGACGGCAAGATGATTAGAAAAAGAGAAAAGGGGGGGTCACTCTCTTATGGCCCTTTGCTAAATCCGTCGAACAGACGACATTTAACCCTTCCCGTACCGACCTACTTCTTTCTATGCCGCCTTCAGTACCGCTATATACGCGCCCTGGACTGTAAGGGTTAACAAATTTATCCAAGAGAACTGTCTGTACTGTAAACGAAACATGTGTCTAAGTAATATCATAGACTATAATACACATGGACCGCTTGCTTTAGTATTTCTGCTATATGATGACTCAAAACACTGATTTTCGGAATTCCCGATTCTAAATAAAGTAGTTGCTATACTAGTTCCGTTTTATCTAATCGCTATGATTTTCTCAAGTAAAATTAAAATCGAAAGTAGTACACAGCGGAAACATTTACAGATCAGTGTTGTATGAACACGGACAAAGAATATAGATCTATGCTCTAAAAATAGAGCAAGCGGTCCAACTTATTATAGTCAATGATAATAGGAATAATAGGCCTACAAGTATTCATTTAAAGTCGAAAAAAATGCGATTTAATAAAACGGAACTTGTATAGCAACTATTTTATTTAGAATCGGGAATTACAAAACAAGAAGATAAGAGTAGAAAAAACTAAAGCAAGCGGCCCATGTGTATTATAGTCTATGGTTGTATTAAGTAGTAAACGTTTATAAATAGACTCAGTGGCGTAGCTAGGGGAGGGGGTCCAAATTCGAAAGTCCCCCCGAACCCCTACTTGAGGGGGGGGGGGGCCCAAAGGAGTGTTCGAATTGGTTTTTCTCATGTCATAATGCCAAATGTCAAAATGCAGGGGCCCCTTAAGAGGCCAAGCCCCCCGGGCCCCCAAATCCCTTGCAAGGGCACTGAATAGACTACTGATTTATTTTTAGTTTTAAGTTTTAAACATTTTTTGTTTGTTTTAGCTCGAGAAAAGAAGGATAAAGAGCTAAAGTAGACAAAAATGCATAAAGCAATCATTCTAGCTTATAAATAGGCCTACAACAAAATAATATATTAAAATAGGAAGACATAGAGACTGGAGACGGCACGTCTATAGTGGCAATCTAGATGGCCGCCTTTGGCACAAAATTTTGATGGGCGCATAATTGAGGATTTGGTTTAACTTGGGGATTTAAAAATATAAACTAAATCAAAGTTTAGTACTTCTACGCGCTACTAGCATAGGCAGACGAATTACTAGGTAATGAAAGGCGAAGTGTATTTTATTTAAGTTTTCTTGGAATATAGGAAAGTATGCCCTAACACTACTCAGTTTCTCCCCGCCGAAGGCACTTTAATGATGGCGCAGTATTTGTGGCGCAGAATTTGTTTTTGCATAGGGCGTCAAAAACCCTAGAGCCGGTCCTGCATAGAGATAAATATTTTTCTTATTCCATTCGCAAGGACAAATTCATATTAATTCACATTATTTCCGAGTGGCACCGGGGGCATGTAATGAGTTATTAAAAAAAAGAAATATTGTCATTTGAAATACTTATCAAAATGTCAGCCTATATTCAAACCACGATTACGCCTATCGGGTAATGAGCTTTTGTAAAGAAAGAGCGTCAGTAGCATTTTAAAATATAACACTAATTCGTATTCATCACAGCTTGGTATCAGTGTCTATTAAATGTCTAAAATACTATACTATAAAAAAGACTAAAAATAATATCAAAGACTATAATGAGATGGACTGCTTGCTTTACTATTTCTGCTATTTGATGACTCGAATGACTCCGTTTCGGAATTCCCGTTTCCCTTATGTATTACACACTTCCTTTTTATTTAATCGCTATGATTTTCTCAATGAAAAAATAAACTGAAATCGAAAGTTGTATACAGCGGAAACAATTTGGCAAACGTTGGAGCGTAGAAGTCATTTAAGACTTATTAGATGCGCACGGAAAAAAAGAACATATAATTTCTAAAAATAGAACAAGCGGTCCATCTTATTATAGTCTTTGGCCATACAAACAGGTGCAACATATCCTTTGCCCAGGTAGTAAATAATGTCTATTAAAACTAAAACCAGACCTTCGATCGATAATTCTTTAAACTTTCGATCGTGTTTGAATCAATAAATCTATCAGAAATGTTTATATATCAACTCCTAGACTAGAGTATTGATTTCTAATTATTCAAGCATATCTAAGAACTGGTTTGGTCGATAAGTTATTGTTTTTACAACTAACATCAAGGAAAAATGTTTGTATTAGAAGTTCAATTCTTTTGCAAATCGATTTTTGCCATTCTATGCAAAAAATAAGGTGGTTCTAAAGTTGTCTAAACAGGGAACCTATGCAATAGAGATGTGAGATCCGAAGATCTTTAAGTAGCCCAAGCATCACGTACAGACGAATTTCGCCCATAGGGCTTGGTACAATTTTAGGGATCCATGGACACTCTAAAGACCCCGGAACAAATACTAGCCAATCCAGGATTCATGGACACTCTAAAGACCCCGGAACAAATACTAGCCAATCCAGGATTCATGGACACTCTAAAGACCCCGGAACAAATACTAGCCAATCCAGGATTCATGGACACTCTAAAGACCCCGGAACAAATACTAGCCAATCCAGGATTCATGGACACTCTAAAGACCCCGGAACAAATACTAGCCAATCCAGGATTCATGGACACTCTAAAGACCCCGGAACAAATACTAGCCAATCCAGGATTCATGGACACTCTAAAGACCCCGGAACAAATACTAGCCAATCCAGAATTCATGGACACTCTAAAGACCCCGGAACAAATACTAGCCAATCCAGGATTCATGGACACTCTAAAGACCCCGGAACAAATACTAGCCAATCCAGGATTCATGGACACTCTAAAGACCCCGGAACAAATACTAGCCAATCCAGGATTCATGGACACTCTAAAGACCCCGGAACAAATACTAGCCAATCCAGAATTCATGGACACTCTAAAGACCCCGGAACAAATACTAGCCAATCCAGGATTCATGGACACTCTCCAGACCCCGGAACAAATACTAGCCAATCCAGGATTCATGGACACTCTAAAGACCCCGGAACAAATACTAGCCAATCCAGGATTCGAACCCGGTATCTTATGTACTTATTATTTCGATCGAGCTGTCGCTAGATATTTGCGTGTCGCTAAAAGTGAATACTCCCCCTCCTCCTCCCCCTCTCTCTCTTTTATTCATTTCTCCCTCTCATTTAAAAAACGTCATACTGAAATTTGGTTTTATTTTGTTCAGTTTTTCTTTTATTAGAAAATCTTTGTTGGCACCGCCCCTTCCGCCCTAATCCGCTGGCGCCCGTAAAACAGTCTGTGTTGGCGGTATCTTCGACCTGTACTGCTTTTCAACATAGACGTGTGTGTACAATTATAATATAGCCATTAGCATTTTTCTTTAGCTCATACTGTCTACATATTTAGACTGCCAATTTTTTTAATGTGACCTAAAACTGTTCCATGCCATCTAAAAATATTCCATGCTACCTACATAAAAAGTTCCATGCTACCTAAAAAAATGTCCATGCCACCTTTAATTGTTTTACGCTAATTTAAAACAATGTCCATGCTACTTAAATTTCTGCATGCTACCTAGCATTATTCTATGATACATACTTTTTTTTATGCTGTCTAAAATTATCCATGCTACCTAAAAAAAAAATTCCATGCTACCTATAATTAATTGTTTTTCGCTGCTTAAAAAAATTCCTGTGCTACCTAATATTTTTCTATGCTGCATAAAATGGTTCTTTGTTGCTTAATTTTCTTTGTACATGCTATGCTCAAATAGTTCCATGCTGCCTTAAATGTGTCAATACTCCATACTACATAGAATGACCTAGATCTATAACTGTGAAAAAAAAAGTAATGTATCCCGTCAAACAAATAATACACAGGGTCAATAACTGTACTGAGCTGCTAATTTGGCAGTGTGTGTGTCAGCATGTGTGGATGTCTGTCCTGGGTAAAGGAGGGAATGGGGGGTGTCTAGTGCATTATCAACGCCGACCTCCACTGAAACATTATCGGCAAGGCTGTATCGATCCGAAAACAAGACGAACTTATCTCTTGTTTGCTAATGACTACGTCACTATAGTCTGGTCCTCCAACAATAATTCTGTGGCTATCTGCACAAATCTTTGTTCTTTTTTCTTTTTCTGAGATTTCCAGCTACCGTTTGAGTCAGCTGCTGTTATTTAGGACGATAAGTTTTTAAAGACCACAGTTATAGGATATTATATGGGTGGGGGGTTAATCCTTTATGAGGGTTATAACATTAGCTTGTTAATGTTTTTAGTAAAAAAAAAAAAAGTTAAGTATCCCTTCGGACCAATTTGATCCATAGGGCCGGTGAAGCACCGTTCACCAGTTTCTGTGGCCACGGCATACTAGGGGATTGTGTGGCCAGCACAATGCCCAGCCGCCCTTACTTTACCCCCTACTTAACTTTAGTTAAGTTGAGACATGGAATAAAATAGACCGAGCTTAAACTTTGACCTCAGATAACTCTCCCCTTCCCCCTTCCACAAGTATCAAATTCAAAGACATTTCGTGTTAGGATTCCCTGAATGTCCCTGATATATTTCCCGCCAGGCCCCACGAGAGGGGGGTACAGCCGGTACGGCGTACCGGGGCCCATGAGAGTTTAGGGGGGCCCATGAAGCCCATGAATATTAAAATTTAAAATGAAATTGGCAATTACGCAAGTATTTTTTTAATTATTGCTATTAAGCTAAGAGGAGATGTCCCAAAACCTTCTACAATCTCGCGTGGCACTGGGGGCCCTTAATTTTTTTATTATTTGAATGTGTAATTGAACATTTTGTTAAATATGCAATGAAATCCTTAAGTTGTAATAAAGGGCTTAATTATTTCCGATAGCATTTAGGATCTTAGTTTTCGTCCTGATTCGTCTGCCTGCTCTGCTGTTGTTGGTAATGTGGAGGAGTACTGTCAAATAGTTAAGGCATGGATGGCTGCAAACAACTTAAATTAAATGATGACAAGACAGAGGCAATAATCTGTGGTTCTCGTGTCAGTCTTCGGAAAATAGCTATTACTACGATCAAGGTTGGGGCTTCCGAGATAACGTTGTCCAACACGGTTAGAGACCTTGGCTATTTTATAGATAATAAATATCAGAGGTTCCACATTTCATTGCTGTGGTTAAGGCTTGTTCGTCTCATCTACGCGCCCTGGGTCAGCTGCGACCCCAACTCAATAGAAGGACGGTCAATACCGTAGCAGTCTCTCTTATCCAGTCAAGGTTGGATTACTGCAATAGTTGCATGTGGGGTTAGCCCCAGAACCAACTGCAGAGATTACAGAGAGTGCAGAACACCGCTGCGCGCATTCTTTCGGGGGTGAGGAGGCAAGATCATATCTCCCCGACACTGAGGGAACTCCACTGGCTCCCGGTGATAAAGCGAATAGAGCACAAAATTATTTCCAAGTACCTGGAAGTGCGCTCATTTGAATCAGTTGTGCCTTCTTTATGGAACAATTTACCTCAGACACTGAAAGAATCTGTGACAAAGAGAATCTTTTAAAAAGAACTTAAAGACCTTTCTTTTCGGCTAATACATCTGCCACTGCAAATCAAACCCAGAGCGCAATATGCATGCTAATTTAATAGCATGGATAGAAGCGCTATAGGAAATGCCCATTCTTATCTTATCTTCTTATCTCTTTTTTTATTATTTTTCTGCAGGACGATTACAGATATAGACCTATGAGCCTTAAAGGCTTACAGTTCTCCCTGTTAGCTTAGTAGTCTAGGCCTACATACTCTATGTCGCTGCATACTAGTACGGCAGTCAAAGCTTGTTAGTCGATTCTTTTACACTTTAATGATCTCCTGTGCGGTAGCCACGAGGGGAGGTTGAAGTAATCATAATTTTAAACAAATGTAAAATAAATACATATTATTCAGTTGCAGCCTCAAGAGGTGGAAAATACTGTCAAAGCTTCATGGCATTTCTAGCACAATATGGTCAGATCGAATTGAAAATGTAAAACAATTTGTAGCTCATCTACCAGGGGCTGAGTTGGCTATGAAAGACCTGCTAAAGCTGAATCGTACTCCGAAAACCAGAAACGAAATTCATGAAATGTATATGTTATGTCGGTTCTTTCACTAGCATTATAATGTCAGTTGTTTGGCACAGTATACTAGTCTCTTTTGGCTTCTGCAACAAAGTCATTCAAGCTTGTGATGCGACTATAGATATGGAAGTTGCAAGCATAGAAAGCTTATAATATGCACAACTAGGGGCTTTGCGAAACAGTTGGAAAGCAACGTAGAATGAAGCTAAGCTTGTTGAATCTTACCTGCAGATAGAAGTACAATAGTTTAGGAACATCAATACAACTGCCAGTAAAAAAAACAAGATTCCATGATGATGAAAATGTGAATGAGATGAACGAAACAGAAGAATGCCCTGAGGAAGCCCACTTTCGAAAACACATATTTTATGTTGTATTGGATAGTGTTATTGGAGGGCTTACAGTTTACAGTTCGGTTCAATTCAGCTTTCTTTGGAACTGCCAAAAGATGTCAAAAGAAGACTTGAAGTATAAAGCTACTAAGTTAGCAGAAAAGTATTATAATATCATAAGTTGTGAAGACTTTCTTCAGGAAATAATTCACCTAACAATGGTTCACAATGCAAATGTTGGTAAAGAACAGTTGGGTGCATTGGAACTGATGTTTTGGCAAATTCCAAATTAGAACATATTTTTCATAACATAAGTGTCAGTTCAAGGATGTTTCTTACATCACCAGTCCAGTAGCATTAGCAGAGAGGAGCTTCAGCAAACTTAATTAAGCTCATCAAAAATTGCCTTAGGTCCACCATGAGTCAGGATCGCCTGCACAACTTGGCTAGGCTCAGTATGGAGTCTGGCATTGCAAGACAATAAACTTTGACACAGTAATTCGTAGTTTTGCCAAGAAAAAGGCACGCAATTTAAGTTAGCCCTGTTTTAATAAATTTAGTCTTTTTCTTCTCTGTCTTTTTGTATCATTCATGTAGGCCTTTTGGTTTATTTTCTGTTGACTTTTTCTTTTCACCAAACAGTAAGCATTCAAAAGATGAATGATTTGGTTATATTTTTGTAAATAATTAGATCAATTCTGATCAATACTGAAGCGGAGGACCAATTAGATCTACAACAATTTAAACTAAGAATAATTGATTAATGTATATTTGTAATAGACCTGTAAGGCTATGATTGAAATTATTACACTCGAATGGTAAATGGTTACACTTATGTCAGTTTCACAAAATGATCCACAGACCTTTTGAAAAGATTCCTGATTTTTCAAACGTATGTAGGACTAATACAAATAAATCGTCAAGATCTAAATAGTGTTAGAAAAAAAAAAGGTTTTGGGCGGGGGGGGGGGGGGGGGAGAAGGGGGCCCACAAAAGATTTCGTACCGGCATCTTTTTTTTCTCTCGAGGGCCCTGTTTCCCGCTGACCCGGTCGGTTTACAATCTGTCCCGGATTCAACCGCAACTCTTTAAGGAAGAATCTCAAACTAGTTGCCGAGCTCGAATTTCCGGAAATAAACTTCTGGAAATGTATTGTATGGGCTCATAGTTGTTGTTACGATTAGTCGGGGGAGGAAGAGGGGGTGATGATCCATTCCCCCACTATCTTCCTCCAAATGAAGGGCCATCCAAATATTACGCACGAACTGCGAGAGGAAAGGGTAGTTGGATTTAGCAAATGTTACGGGGAAATGGGGATGGGGTCGCAACTGAATGCTTATGTACGCAACACATTTATATACATATCTTACATAACGATAAGCACAGTGGCCTAGCGGCAGCACGTTCGGCTCGTGTACCGAAGGTCTTGGGTTCGGATCCTGGTGAAGGCTAGGGTTTGTATAGAAGGAGAATCTGTATTGTATAAGATAAGATAAGGATCTGGGGGGCTGTCCCTGAGTCTACCCAGCTCTGATGAGAACACGACTTTAGTTGGGGTTAAGTAAAGGCGACTGGGCATTGTGCTGGTCTCACAATCCCATAGTATGCCGTGGCCACAGAAACGGGATACTTTACATAACAGTAATTTATACTAATTAGATTTGAACAGAATCAGGCGTACTTTATCATTGGTGTTTTAAGGTTAACCCTTACAGTCCCGGGCGCGTATATAGCGGAACTGAAGGCAGCATAGTTAGAAGTAGGTCGGTACAGGAAGGGTTAAGGTTAAAATAAAATCCGACGGGTGTTTTGGGCGACAGACGTGACTGAACTATGTATAATTTATAATCTAGTGTTTGTGCCACTGATCTATACATGAAAAGTTAAAGTACACGTTTTTCACTTTTCGTATCAAAGACACTGTTAATTCTGAATGGCCCCCCCCCCCTTTTCTCCAATTTTGGGTACACCGTTTTATATAAAGCATGAAATTCTCTCTCTCTCTCTCTCTCTGACTCTATATTTATAGTACTGTCATGTTTGCACAGACCACACTGACACATGAATAGACAGACACACACACACACGTGTCGACACGCACCCTAACCGCCCACACAGCTAATGTCAATACCATTGCAGTTGTATTGGGTTAATAGCTCCCCCCCCCCCCACACACACACAACTCGCCCACCTTTACCCTTCCCTATAACACATATTATGTTATACTTTTATAGAATCGGAGTTTGTTTTGTTTGTATGTATAGAATATCAACAAATATAGTAGCTTATTAGTTCTATATTTTGATAAAGTGTTTAATAGTACCGTTAAACATCATGTCAATATCGTATATTAGATATAGGCTGGTATCTCTATAGTGTGCTTATCTTGTAATTAGTACCTATATTATATCTATAGTTTATAATAATATCTGCATTCAAATAATGTTTTCATAGTCTAAAAAAGTATTCTAAAAACAAGCCTTTCAATTTGAACTCGTAAAGAAAAGTTTAGACTTTATACTATTCAGAGCTTAAACAGAACAATTCTTATAGTCAAGGGATAATTAATTTTCTTGTATGAAGGTGGAGGCTAGACACCTGTTCTACGCTAGAAGTCTTTACCACACTCTTATGGGCTAATCTACGTACCTCCCTGAATATACACATTAACCCTTACAGTCCCGGGCGCGTATATAGCGGAACTGAGGGCAGCATAGATAGAAGTAGGTCGGTACGGGAAGGGTTAAATTAATTGAAAGCATACTGCACCCGCCCATCTGCTTCTACCTATACTAAGACGGTGATTTCCGTTCTTGGAGCGAATAGCCTTCCCCACCCCCCTTTTGCATCCACCAATGACTTTGTGTTGGTCATCCAACATTGCCTACGCCCTGTCACAGAAAAGACACTACAAAGGTAGAAAGAATTCCTGTTGACTGCTCAGACCAAACTACCTTGGGAAGTTTAACTAAAACAAAACGGTCCGTTAGCGTAGAACGAGTTATAAAAACATTGCCATTAACCCTAAGTGGGTACTTTATCGTGTGATTCGAACTTGGGTGGAGGAATTAATAAAAATATAGGCTAAAGAAATGTGCGCTAAAGACCAACTGAAGAGATTTTTCTCAAAATTGAGTTAGATATAGTAGTTGTGTATTAAATAGTATAAAATTAGTATTAAAAAAACCGAGTCGAAGTGTTAAAAATTTAGAATGTGGTTAAGATTCACAACACTTGGCAATATGAATTTTTTTTCAACACGAGGTTTTAATCACTGACGTCACAATCCTTTGGTGCTGGAAGTTAAAAGTTATACATCTTGAGTGGCTATAAGATTGTGTTTTTCCCACAAAACACACACATTTAAGTGCTAATAATAAAATAATTAATTGAAAGTTATTTTTAATATTTTGTATAAATGATTTTATTAGCATTCTGTTGCAAATTACAAATTACATATTTTATATAGTAACAGTTAGTCCTCGAATGCGCTTTACATTCACTCTTTTTTTAAATATACATAGAACAAGGAATGTTTTTAATTTTGTTTTAAAATTGTCAATATTGTTTACATCTACATACATATATTCTGATGTCTGTTGGACGGTTGGGGCGCCTCCTCCACTCACCCCTTCTCTCCACCCTTCTCATTGCATCGCACGGCTTTACTCACGTCCACTCCCTGATGTTGTCCTCCCATCGTTTCTTTTGTCTTCCTCTCTTTCTCCCTCTGGTGGTGCCCTGCAGAATATTCTTGAGTAGCCCTTTGGCTTTTGTTATGTGGCCATACCATTCTAGTTTCCTTTTCTTGACTGTGGCCAGTAGGTCGTTGTATTGTCCGATTTCCTGGACTATCCTTTGTCGTATCTGCTCATTGGAGATGTGGTCTTTATAACAGATGCCGAGAAGGCTTCTAAAGCATCTCTTCTCCATGGCATTGATCTTCCTTTCAAACTAAGCTGTCCAGGACTCACAGGCATATAAGAAAATGGAGAGGACCAGTGAGCGCATCAGCTTGATTTTGGTGCTGAGGGCAAAGTTCTTGTCTTTCCATAATATTATTGTCTTGGGCCTTCGTAGTGCTGCTGTAGTCTGAGCAAACCTGGAAATTGCTTCTGGCTTGGAGCCCTCTTCGGATAGAATAGCTACCAGGTATTGGTAATTGCCAACTGTTTCCAAACTCTTGTCCCCAATCTTGACGAGTGGTGATGCCGCTGATGTTATTGGTCATTAGTTGTTGTTTTTTTTTCGACTCTAATTGCATGTCCGCTTATTTAATTATGTTTGGGAGCTTAATCCACTACAAAGGTGCAACGACACTTTAGGAGCGTGCTGCAAATGTTTTTTTTTACTGAATACAAACATCAAAATAGTTTGCCTGTTTGACATGAAAACATATTCAGTTATACTTTAAAAAAAAAATAAACAAAAGAGTGAATGCGTGGGAAGAGATTACAACTTTCTACAGCTGTTTTAGAGCTTTACAAAATCTCGCGCTGTCGATGAACTAGGCGAAGTTCACGCTGTACTATAGATCTACGCATTAAATAGATGTATAGCTGTTATGTTGGGTAAACATTTGATTGACTAGTACGCGTGTTCGATATCGATTGATCAGCGTCACCGATTGAAAAACTTGTAAAAATGTTGAAACACCGGTTCTACCTCGGCAATCTCTTCCACCTTCCACCATTAAATAACCCTTTAACTTCAGAGTGGCACCGTTGAAGAGTTATATCGATCTATTTTGATAAATCGATATTGGAATATCCACCCACCCCTTCTCTGTTTATGTAGATTAGAGTATTTCTGCTAGACCGTGGCCTCATTTAGCGTCAATATTTTATAACGTTTCTTATCTCTAATGTGTATTCAAACATCTTTCGTTCTATGTGTGATTTTTGTTTCTAGAACGTTTAATCTACTCTTGACAAATATCTAGTGTGAGTTTGTGTGTGTATATGTGAGTGTTATATATATATATATATATATATATATATATATATATATATATAGAGAGAGAGAGAGAGAGAGAAAGAGAAGGATTGGAAGAGAAGTAGAAAAGGAGTGAGAAGGGGTAGTAGATAAAGGAGCCGAAGGAGAATGGAGGGAAAGAAAGAGATAGTCAATAAGGGGCAAATGAAAGGAGGGGAGATGGTGGAAAGTGGAAGAATAAGATAGAAAGAGGAGGTGGGAAAAGAGAGGCAGAGAGAAAAAAGGGAAAGATGTCGAGAAAGGATAAAACAAAAGGCGAGATGACGCCATCATATTGTGTGTCTATGGGTATGACGAAAAAATGGCACGATTTTAAAAACGCCAGTAGGAACTTTTTACATAGAAAGTGTAGGCCTACATTGATTTATATTTCTAGCATTTATTATTCCGCTCAACTACCATTGAGTCAATGCCTTTTACTGAGAAGACGCCTTTAGTGTCATGTTGGGTTTCCTCTGTCAAGTTATTTCATATGTTGCGCGGTTTTCTAGTTACAGGTCCTTGCTTTGTCACAACGTAGGGTCCTAGGGCAAGGTCCTAAATCCTAACCCTGATTTACACGTACGCAAAATGAAACAAACAAACAAATAAACAATATGGTGAAATAAATGACTCGTGGGTCAATAAAGTAATCTGGACATTGAGTTAACCATGAAAAAAAGAACGTGAACTAGTCCTTGTGGACCTTACAGAAATACAACGGGCACTCTTATTTACGTTGTGTTCCTTCGCTGGTAGATAGGCCGTATTTAGGATTTTGGGGGCCCTGTTCCCAAGGGCCAAATTTATGTGGGAGCCCCCTCACGGCCACGCCCCTGTCAGTGTCAGTTAAAAATCAAATGCAATTTCTCATTCAGAGTTCATTGTGCGCTTCTACAACAGCACTATTCTAATTGCCGAAAGAATAGAAAAAAAAGGGTTTTTGGGATGTGTGTGGACTCCTGTACTTTATAACATGCCTAAATACGCCATTGGATAGGCCTACACTACAGTAAGATCCAATTTCAGTTGAAATTATTCAAGTCAGGCCATCGATAGTCCAGTAATGATGTCCATAATATATAGTATTAAAAAAAAAAACTTGACTGCTCTATAATTTATGTGTACGGAAGTCATGTCCAAATATTGGAGTTGCGAACGTAAAATAACAAAGTCAATGCGAGAAAACAATGCCAAAATATTGATTAATTGATTGATTTGGGCCTAATTGATTGAATGAATCAGAGCGTTACGTCCCATGAGAAAACCGCTAAACCAACAACCAACAAAGAGACCGGACATAAGTCTATGTCATGGAGCTCATACATGACTCCTGCAAGGTCACACTCTTGTGCGACATCGAACGTTCTAGAATGTTCTACAATAAAAAAAATATACTTTTTTTGTCATTGCTGCGCTCGTTGCGGTTGAACTTGACGTTAATGTCCGTAGAAACTTTACTTACTCATGTACGGTATTCATATTAGTCTTTCTAGTAATTGCCTGGTTGTTTTTCTTGTTTGTCCATCGTGGATCAACGAAGACCTTATTCTGTTAACCGTCATTAAATTATCAGGGAGTAGGGGTCTGGAGGTGGGCTGACAAGACATACCCGAGCCCGGAAGTGTCCGTCACACACTGAGTGCATCTGTGTTCTACTTGCTCACCCAGAGGATGTTAATAAAGTCAATTTTTTTTTAATCAACCAGCGGGGATCGGACTTAGCACACACACACACACAGTCACTTTATAGACAGAGTTATCTCACAATATCATTCCTTCTTTTCTTCTTCTCATTTATTCTCTTTTTCTTTATTACTTCCTCTCTCTCTCTCTCTCTTTCTCAAACCGTCTTTTCTCTTTCCTCCCTGTTTCGTACTATGGTTTCTTTTGCATCGTATCTTAATATTACAGACGCTCCTTCTATAAAAAAAGATTATTACGCTCATCCGTGGTAAGAGTCTAGTCTTGCATCTTTATTAATGTTTGAAATGATGTTAAGTTACTGGCTTTCCCGGTTTGTTCAGGCAACCCATTCCATGCCAGAATGCCACCCGGGAAGAAAAAGTACTTATATGCGTTTGTTCTCGCAAAAGGGATAACAATCACACTTATTTTTCTAGCCTTCCCGACAACTCCTTCTCTCTATCTTTCTCCTCTAATACTTCTTTCTAATGTCTACCTCTATCCATCCAATCCAATTTTTCACAGCCTCTCCCCGATCTACTCTATCCCTATCTTTTAAGGCATTTGTCTGGCACGAGTGGTCCCCTCTTGTATTTCAGGTGTGAAATCTTTCAAGGAATAACATTTAAGTCGAAAAAAAAAGAGAGCCGAAAAAAAGGTACTGAAAGAAACGAAAGAAAAAAAAGACAACAGAGGGCAAGTAATCCACGTGTCAACTTTACAATGTCAAACACACAAAAGCATTAGCAGTTAACTCCCTTGATGTGTGGTTCTTGTGCACTTGAAAACCTTTTAACTCCAATCCACCTTTCCCTTTTTTAAAAACTTTCTGCATATATCTCCAGCTTTAAATTTAGGCCTAAATGAGTTGTTTCCCCTTTTACTAAGGAGAGATTGAAAATAGGAGGATGGGTGTCGGTTAATATTATTACTATAATGTATGTTGTTTTTGTGATAACACAATTATTATTAATAGAAGATTTGTTTTGGCTTCGACAGACTAGGATTGAATTTTGAAAAAAAAAATATCTATAAATCACACAAGCCACTGGAACAATGCAAGAATAAAGTTTCGGCTTATCATAGGGAGAACCTACTCTACAACCCGACACACAATAAATCTCTATAATATATATATGTAGGCCTAAGCCCCTTTTTTGTTAGAATAGGCTATACTAGTATGGAGCTTTCTAGAATGTGACGTCATTTAATTTTTTTTAAATGCCCCCACCCCAATTCTTCTACTAATCTATATTATATTGAAGCCCTACTCACGTATGAAATTCTATCATAAGGGAAACAACAACAAACGAATAATGTATTGTATAAGCAATAAGCACTACTGTTTAAGTACTTTGCTTTTAACCCTTCTTTGCTGAGGTGAATCTAAACTCTATTTAATTTTTTGTATTAATGCTGATACGCTTAGGCCTATTAGTTATGAATATATACCTATACTGAGCGTAACAACAATTTTTAATGCATTTTCAACTTCACAATTTTTACAGCGGTTTTAGGATTTAGTCAATAAAGAACCTTTAAATTAATACATAAAAGGATTTTTTTTTTGTGTGTAAGACAATTTAAAACAAGGAATCTATATTTCTCAAAAATCTCAAACTCGAAGATAGAAAAATTGTTCTTAATATAAATTCATACTAAACATTGGCTCAGCTATACCAGGACAGTGGAACAACGCGTAGGCCTACGTGAACAAAGGGAGCGGGGAAAAAAAGGATTTAGATTATCCCCACGTCCCCCCAATCCGGATATATATTTCAGACTTCGATAAAGCAATGACTATAGTAAGATGGACCATTTGCTCTATTTTTAGAGCTTATATGTTCTTTTTGCGTGCGCATCAAAAAACGCTGTCTTAAATGACTTCTACGTTCCTACGTTTGCCTAAATGTTTCCGCTTTATACAACTTTCGATTTACATTTTTCATTGAGAAAATCATAGCGCTTAAATAAAAAGGAAGTGCATAGTAGGCTACAAAAGGGAATCGGGAATTCCGCAAAGAAGTCATTCTAGCCATCAAATAGTAGAAATATTAAAGCAAGCGGTCCATCTTATTATAGTCTTTGGATAAAGTCAGACGAAGACAAGTATTTAGCGAGGCAATGGAAATGAAGTTGTAGTTTCAGAATTCAATTTAGCTAATCTATTGAATAATCTGTGCACATCAAGTTGACATTTTATAACAAATTTTTTTTATAAATAAACCACAGTTCAATGTTACAGCTCAAACTGTAAAAGATGAACGTAGTCCCATCCAATGAAATGCATCTGTAAATATACTAGTTTTTATGCCCGTCAAAAGACGGAGAAACAAATAACTACAAGTGGTTTTAACCCTTACAGTCCCGGGCGCGTATATAGCGGAACTGAAGGCAGCATAGATAGAAGTAGGTCGGTACGGGAAGGGTTAATTTTATATTTGTATTAATACCTTTATTCTATCTTATAAATATAATAATATATTATTTATTTATTTTTCACCAGGTTGGCTGGAAGTAGTACCGGATGACGGAAGGCCCGTGGAATATTTCGACACTATCGGCAGCATCACCAGCATCAAATGCAAGAAATTCCTCCTTCGGACGGGCGCCGTGTGCCACCTGCTCACGCCCGAGGAGAACGGGAACAGCTGCTGGATCCCCTTCGAGGTGAAACCTGGCGAGGTGCTGACCACCGGCATCGTGTACACGGACAGCAAGAAGAACAAGAGCGCGGGGCAGAAGAACATCTTCAGGCGTCTGCTGAAGCAGAGCAAAGGGAAGAAAGACCATGAGCTGAAGTACCTGCAGTGCTTTGATGTTCTTGGAAGGGAGATTATGGTCCCGTTCATCGTGAACGGCGTCTTCAGTCCTGTCGGGAATTCATCTGTGGCTGATTACGACGCCGTCTACGAGCTTCAGGATCTAATTTTAGCCTTTGGTTTTCCCGTTAACGTCCAGGTGGTGCACAACGGGAACAACAAGGGCAATCTGCAGTGGCCTAAAGGGGTGCTGCGTCTGTACGGCGCCAGGGAAGAAGAGTTCGCGGTCGTCAGTAAAGTTGGCGTTGACGGGGCCCTTAACCTGGCACCCGACGCCGCAAGTGGCGACAGATTTGAGATTCCGGTGGACAAAGACTTGCTTTTCTCCCGAGGAGTTTTAAAAAAGAAGCCCGCCATCAAACCCAAACTGGGCAAGTTGCTGACGAACATAGCCTTAGAAAAAAAAGCATTTAAACCGGAAGTGAAAGAGAGCAAAGACCCAGTTTACTTTCGATCCATTTCTGAGGATAAACAAACCTACTCTCCAAGTACAAAACTGAAACCTTTCCTGGCAATGTCAGTGTCTGCAGCCTCGCCTCTGGCGTCCTCGACACCTACTTCTCCAGACTTAAACCTCTCGAAAAACGCAATCTCCTTTACAAATACAACCACCTCTGCAAACGCAACAATCTGCTCTAACGCACTCACCGACACCGTATCGCCCGCCGATCCACAACATGGCGTCGTTACGGCATCCGAAAACGGGACGGTTTCCGTCGATCAGAACGAGGCTGGCAAACTTTCCGATTCAACTGAAGCGCCGGGCAAAGACATTGAGCTTCCGGAAAGAGTCCCAAAAGAGTTAAAGAAGTCCCGTTCAACCGGGATCCTGGACAAGCTCAGCGTGAGAAAGGTGAAGAAAGAGAGAGCTAAGTTGAAAGAGCTGCGGGGCGAGGATGTGTTTTCTAAGCGCATCGCGCGAAACGAGTTGAGCTACCAGGAGTTCTACAACGGTCTTGGCGACGAAGGGGCGTCAGCGAAGCTCAGAGAGGACGCGAAAGCGAAACAGGACGATTCTGGGTTCGGCAGTAGCAATGGTACCTATAAAAGTAGCACGTCCAACGGCTCGGTCTATGGTTCCATTAAAAGCGAGGGTATCGTCCAGGAACCAAATACCGATTCTCCCATAATTCAGTCGCAGGCGTCTCGCAGAGTCAATATGAGGGATAGGGATCTTCCCCCGATCCCGCCCGACTCCCCTAAGCGTGATGAGCTTTCGCCTCCTGACATTGACGTGAACGGCTCGAAGGAGTCGCTTTATGAGCACCTACCCCCGGCGCCCAATCCGCCGAAATTTCACCGGTCCAAGTCGAGCGATTCTCCGATGCTGCGCAAGCGGTACGATGACGATGATGACGATAATGACGACGAAGATGACGGATACATGATTCCGGTGAAGACGTCGGAGCAGAGGTACGTGAAAAGGTCGGAGTTTCAGCTCAGGAATAGGCCTTCAACTCCACACGAGTCCTACAGGGGAGAGCGAGAGAGGAAGTCTAAGAGCGAGCTGTTTCAGGATTTCGGACAGGACAGAGACGACATAGACATTGACGGCTTGTTTGATTTCACTTACGCCGAGTTTGGTGATGGCCGCCCTCCCGGAGCGGTCGGTGGCATGTCAGCTGCCCTCAGCACGTCACACCTCTACGGCGCTGCTCACGCACCCAAGCGGAAATCGGACATGCCAGCGAGCATGTCGAGCCTGCAGCAGAAGTTTATGGACAACCTCGACCTTGACACGCGCGCCTTGCGACGGCGCATGCACCGGAAGCACGACCAGGCTCGACAGGTCAACTCCAACCCAAACGCCACCATACGCCAGCACAACTTAAAAAAGCTGAGACCGTCGACGAGGGATTTATTCAACAAGTCGGCAAACTCAGTCTACGCCCCTGGAACAAATTACGATCTCCACCCTGCTGCGAGAGAAGCCTTCCACAACGCCTTTCAAAGCCATTATGATCAGCAGGCGGACCTCTACTCCCGCGTTTCCCGTCCCGTTATCTACAGCGGTCGCTCGCCGGGACCTACAGCTCCCACACAGCTGTTCCCCCAGCAGTTCCAAAACATCTACGGACCCGGCTACGGCAGCCAGTACGCGGAGAGCGAGCCCTGCTACCGCCACAACAACGCCCGGCCTATGTCGGCCGTCGGAGCTGCCGAGGTCTTTATGAAGCACGGCGACGACTCGGCCATCTCCGTCGGCTCGAGGGGTGACGGGGGATTCCCCAACGACAGCGAGTACAGTTACAACGATCACGTGTCACGAGAGGACGGCGATGGTTGGACGCCGCCTTCACAAATAGAAGCGTTGAGCGTGCAGGAGGTGTCTAAATCTCTCAGGTACATCGGCATGAAAGACAGAGTTGTCCTGCGCTTCTCTAACGAGCAGATCGATGGAAGTATGCTGTCTACACTGGACGAGAAGCTTCTGAAAGAGGGATTTCCGGAGCTTAACGCATTAGAAGTGAAGAAAATTGTAGACTTTATTCGTGGATGGAGACCTAAAAAATCTTGAAATAGGTGTTCAGGTCAACGATATAAAAAATGATTGTCAGTTTATACAAGTAAGTCCTATTTTAAGGGACGGCAACCTATGGCACGCGTGACACACTTGCCACGTGGGAGCAATCTTCAATGGCACGCGGAAGACCCCCATCAAAGAGGCAATTCAAGTGCTCTTTTACATGGAAAGCGCAGGGTGACTTTTATGCCGTTGGCACGCTGAATAAATTAGAAATCCTACTTTGGCACAATATTATGAAAGGTTGTCAGCTCCTTGTTATATTATTTTTTAGAGTTTCCTGACTTGAAACACGCAGCTCTAGATATGTAAAACGCATGAGTAATAAATAGATCTACATACATTTTCTTCTAACTCAATCAAATCATGAGTGTAATGCATGTCGTAAACTCTTGTCCTTTAATTAAAACAAAATAAGCATCCAAAGTAGGCCCTATACACGGCCCGCCAAGCCTATTACTCTGGCCGCTGGCTCTCACAGGGCTTGCTTCTAACTGCTGTTTTTCTTTCTTTATTTTATTTATATTGAAATTATTTTTAAGAATCCCATCATTAACCTATAAGGCCGGTGAAGCAGCGTTCACCAGCATACTAGGGGATTGTGTGGCCAGCACAATGTCCAAACGCCTTTACGTAAACACAACTAAAGTCCAGTACCCATCACAGACAAATATCACACTTTGGCTAGACTGTGCAAGTTTGTTTTTGTCACCATTGAATTATATATAAAAAAAAATTGATACAATTAGACCGGCTAAAATTTCCTGAAAAAAATATTAATACATTTTCAGAAAGTTTGGCCCGACTAGTTGTATCAATTTCTTTAAATGGTTCAAAGATTAAAACTGTTGCACATCCACAATGCTAACACGTCCAAAATGTGCCAGTCTTTAACAAGTTTATGTTTTTAAACTAGCCAAAGTGTGATACTTGTCTGTGACAAGGCAGGCCATAATTATGTTAATCCTCAAAACAAGTATTATTCTAAATAAAACCCTTCCAGCACAAAAACACACCAATAGACTCTTGAGCATATGCTTTTAGACTGCTCTGCCTTGCAGGAGCATATAGTGGATTAGAACGGTCAACTGTTTGCACCGAACCTATATGGCGACTTAGCTACACTGTGTAACACAAGTGTGTTTGTCCTCCGAGCCCTAAGAGTAATCTCGGTTAGTATACTCACTCCGGTAAAGTGATGTTCAAGTCTAGTACCTGCTAGTCTACTCCCATCTGTCTGTTGTTGTTTTTAAAAAAAAAACTAAGTCCCCCCAAAAAATATTTATTAGTTTGCATTACATTTTAATTCCATGAGTGGGTTGGCAAACTATTACTATTATCAAAAGGTTGCCGACCACTGATCTAGACCAGGGATCGGCAACCTTTGGCACGCGTGCCAGTCTTGGCACGCAGAGCCATTTTCATTGGCACGCGAAGACCCTAAAACTAGCAATTCAAGTCATTTCTACGAGAAATTGAGTGCTAGAGCAGAATACATTTTAAGCTTTTGGCACGCTGAATGAATTAGAAATCCTACTTTGGCACACCAGTGTCAAAAGGTTGCCGACCACTGATCTAGACTATCATTATTCTATCCAGTCTTATTATTTCTACTTGAATGTATGCCTTGATTCATTCAGTATTTGACTGCATGAAAGTACCATTACAAAAAAAATGGTGGTATAATGTGTAGTAGTACTTAAAAGTAGCCCCAGCACTGTCTGTTTATAAAGAAATCAGTGGGGATGTCTATATGGGATTCACTTTAAAAATAAAGCTGTAAATAAATATAAATGATTTACTTTATATTAATGATTGAGTATAAATTGAATCTGTCCCAATGTGTGATCTGGTAAAAAAAAGTAAAGTACCCATCGGACCAAATTGATCAATAGGGACGGTGAGGCAGCGTTCACCAGTGTCTGTGGCCACAGCATACTAGGCTATGTGTGGCCAGCACAATGCCCAGCCGCCTTTACATTACCCCAACTGTCAGGTACCCATCAGAGCTGGGTAGACTCAGGGACACCCTACAGACCCTGGAACAAATCATAGCCTTCACCAATATTCAAACCCAGGACGTCGAACGCGATGCCGCTCGTCCACCGTGCCCCCTGTGATCTGGTACTAAGGAAAAATGTATAATAAAATAAAACTAAATTATACTGTATATTTTTTAACAAATTCTTATACCACTCTGTGTGTGATTTTTGTACTAAGAAAACAACTGGGCTTTGATTAATTTCATGTTAAATTCAAACTGTACATTTTGTTCAATTTTTGTTAACAATGTTATAAATAAAATTGGTATTTGAAATATAATGTATGCCGTTAACTATTTTCACAAATTTAAATTCAACTTTGATAGAGTCGGAAGGGCTCAACTCTGCATAGAACAATAAAAGAAATAGGGGCCTACTATCTTATAAAGTAGTAAGTAAAGTAGATCTAAGCTTTTAGACCAGGGGTCGGGAACCTATGGCTCGCAGACAAATGTTCGATTATAAAATAATGTTTCTTTAGACTTTGATCTACATATTAATTACATATCAATATTTCATTCTACAAATGAGCTACTGCCGCTCAGCATCAGAAGTGGTAAAGGAGATAAACTCCGCTAATCTAAAAGACAGAAAAATAGCAACTCTGCATTGAATGTAATTAAAGGGAAATACCTCTTGCACACATTTACTTACATTTTTAGTTTTATTTTTAAACATAATGTATGGCTCTCACAGAATTAGGCTACTTTCAAAAATATGTGTTGTCCATGAGACCATGGCTCTCTCAGACAAAAAGGTTCCCTGACTCCTGTTTTAGACCATTTGCATCAATATAGTGCTAGTGGACCAGTAGCCTAGTCACTAACTTCTACAGTACTTCTACTATACTGTACTGAAAGCTGGGATTATTTATCCATCAGAGCCCTGGTCTCCAAAGAGATCAATGAAAAGTGGGTTCCCCAAATGTCACTATATAAAACAATTCACGATTTATGTTAATCACAAGTCAACACACACAAGGGATCCTGTGACCATGTGCAATACATTCCCTAAACTCGATCAGGAACTCAATCAGAGCCATGACAAGCTAAAGGACACCCAAGGCATAAAGTCAGTTTTTGTTTACCTATTTCAAGCTGTCAACCAAACATACTCCCTCTAACATCCTGCTACATGTTTCATTACATACTGTGTGTTTGCATCAGTCTAGACAATGTTTGTTATACAGTATTCCTACTCTAAAATTCATCCTCATCGATTCAATCCCTTGACCGTTGTGGGGATCGAAAGGACACCTCAGCAGTCAACTTTCTCCACTTTTGCATATCTTGAGCGGTTGTCAATATTTCAGTCAACTGCAGCCCTGCCCAATACTTAACATTGTTGAACTAGCATCTCCACTGACGGCCTCTCCGACGTCCACCTTCTACCGTGCCCTGGAGGATTGTTTTAAGCAGGTTATTGTGCACCAACACATGACCGAGCCATGTCAGTTTGCATACTTCAAATTTCCAAACCCCCCCCCCCCCCCAATAAAAAACAATATTCACAAACCATGATTATATACTGGTAGGTTTGAAATATTAATCTAATCTAGACTCTAGAGTCCTGGACTACCGGTAATCTAATCTAGAGTGTGTATTCAATCCAAATTTTTTTTAAGTTGTGATATTTTTCATTACTTTAAAAAGTCAGAATAATTTTAGAAATTAAAAAAACCATGGAGTTGAGGACTTTGGTATTTTTTTTTTATTGAAAGAAAATCCTGGTAAAATATTTGTCACAATGCTACTCAGTGCTATGTCCATTACTGTGTAATTTAGAAACTTTCTCCAACCATTCCCACTTTTCTAAACTTTCCCAACACATAAGAATCTGCCCTCTAAACTTCAAAGCTCCCTGCAAACCCCCCTGAACAGGACACGATGTGCCCACAAGACCTGATGTGCCCACAAGACAACACGTGCCCACAAGAATCGATGTGCCTACAAGACAAAATGTGCCCACAAGACACAATGCACCCAACAGACAGACGAACTCACCATGTCATGTAGGAAATCAACAATGCAACACATTGACAAAAAAACAACAAGGACACCATTTTATTCATGGAATAAATGTCATGCGGAAACAAACCAATGATATTTAACAACAAAAGGTGGAAGGGGAAGGAAGGACCACAAGGAATGCCACTTCGTACATGCTGGACACACTAAACAATAAATAATACGCTAGCTCTGTAGTCTATGGAGGTATCCAGGTCCAGAAAAAGGAAAAAGTTCAGAATAGTTATGACTAATGCGTATGATAAGTTATGTATAGAAATGTACAATACTTTTTGTTTATAATAATAATAATAATATATATGTTAATTGTATGAGGAAATGTGTACATAATATAAACAATCTATAAAATCAGGATAATAATCATACAAAGAAGCATTGCATCAACAATTTTATGGGTTTTGAATTTATAAGATTACTTTGAAATAATGTACAGTTAGTTACATAGTGCCAAGATAGGTTTTAATTTAAACATTAAAAAAAAAAGAACAATAACTCTCAGAGAAAAAGTTTTGTTTGTTTACAGAACATGTATGGGTAATTAACAACAGCCCTACAATAAACAATGATATATAAAAAGTGAACTACTTCTGAAATGCAAGTTGTTGTTTTTTTTGTTTTTAGATAGGGCTTGTTTTGAAAGGCTGTAAATTACACTGGTATTATTATTATAACAAATGGTTCAACAAAAAGACTTATTTATTTATGTTCCTTAATTTTCCCCTCTTTCCCCCTTACTTTGTTATGAACCATGATGCTATCCTTCAACATAGTTTTTTCCCTCTGACATCAGCCAAAATAGCAAGTAATGTTATAAAAAAAAAAAGCTATATGTTTTATACATGAACACAAGTAAACTGGCCAGGAGACAAGTAAGTGGGGGGCCTTGCATGACAAGTCAACACACTGGTCGCCTCATCAGCTACATCTTCATGTCCACATTTTTAGCTAAGCCATCCCTTGTAACACAGTTTATCGTAAAACAATATTTACAAATAATTTGTTAACTCTTTTAATAGAAAACTTGACATAAACAAAAAAGTGGTATTATCACAATGGTATAGTTAATGTTGCAGAACTTTTTATGTTTTGTATTTTTACTTGTTACAGTAAATCATTCCTAATCCTACATTGGCAGAAAACCAAACCAGAAAAATCATAAACGTCAGGCATCGAATGGTTAGTTTCAATTATTTCACGCACACAAACACACATGGTCAGTTTTCTAGGGTTTTGTTATTTCTCATCTACTTGACACACACACACATATTTAGTGGCAGGAGTTTGTGGTTGTGGTGACACACATATACACCAAGTGGCGACCAGATCAAATCACTTGTACTGAAATACTTTCTTCCGCATTCAGACTACAAATTACATTTCTCCGCGACACTTTTGGGCCTAACAATAAAACAATTCCCTGTCTATCCTTGAAAGAGTCAGATGAAATGTACACCCATGTGTTTTATGTTAGGCTGTTGTGTTCAATCAACCATACAGTAAATAATCAGATACATTTAGCAATTTGGAAAAAAACCTTTTAACACCTCCCCTAATAAATTGAAAACTGGAATTCCCTGTACATCTATCCATCCCTATTAATGATAGAATAGAAATATACAAATCAACTAGATAACATAGAGGTCCACAGTTTATGGTTTTCATGCTGTTTCGCAAAGTAAGTTTACTGTAAAACATGTTCAGAAAATATAAAACAATCTAATCACAACCAATGCATTGGATTGAATAAAGAAAAAAAAAAGATTTCTTCAAAGCTGGCTCAAGTAGAGTTGCAAGCCAGTACAATGTGTCACAATGGTAGCAAACCAAGGAATAGAACAAGATGTGTGACCAGAACATTACAGTGGTGAGAAGAAGCACATTGATTAGTCTTTCTTTCTTAAACAATGAAATGCAATAAACTTTGAACTCTTATTGTAAAGTTTGAAAAATGAAAACACTGAATGTTTTGTTTTGTGTGTAAATGACCCTGTAGTGTTGTATTCCCTGTGAGGGATGATCAAATACCGGTTGCCCAAGATCTAAACCTGATTATCACAAGTGGTACATTAGATAAAAGGTATCTGAATAGGATACAGAGTGAGAGATATGTTTAGGAAACCAAAAAGATCCATTGCTCTGAATATACAGATAGTGATGTTGAAACAGAAACACCTGTGTGACACGTGTACACTGGATGTAGTAAAGTAAATATGTCAGACAAAATTGATCCATAGAGTTGGTGAAGCAGCGTTAACCAGTTTCTGTGGCTTTTAGTATGCCAGCCCTATGAATGCCACCATGCCCCAGACACTGGATAAAGTTGTTTTTTTATATTTCTTCATTTACACTTATGTTATCTAGTTATGATACAGTATGCAAACAATATGGTATTTCTAAAAGTAGATTTATAAATCAATCAATGTAATGGTTCTATTCCTAATTTTTGTCCTGCTGATTACTATGAACAACAATAGATCCTAGTGTGTCCAGTAATAAAAAGAAATTCACCATTCTTCTATAATGTAGTTTCAAATGGAAAAACAAAAAAATTAGAATAAAAATCCCTACCACTATTTGTCCAATTTGATTTGCTTCTAACAAAAACCACAAGTAAATTCAACTCAGCTAGTGACCTACTTGTTTGACTGACAAGAGTGCCTTTATAAATAATCAGTCTTCACCATTCATGTAAACATAAACACCATGAACTGTGGCTTTGATCAAAGTCTGACCTCACTTTCTTCCGCTGTTAAACGCATGCATGTTGGTACAAATTTTTTTATTTTTACACTATACAGATGCAGAAATGTACAAAGAATAGAGCAGATATAAATACAGATACAAAAAAAATATATGTATTTAACTTATTATAAATATCTTTTTTTACCGAGTACTAATTGTAGCTTTGCTAGCTTGATACAATTATAACATTGCCCTTATTATTGAGTAGGTGAACAAGAAATGGGAAATGATCCACCCATAGTGTCAGAGAAATAGGACAGCTTGAAATCAATTTTTAAACACATATCTAGTCGAGTCAAAATAAGCTAAAGTGAAAACAGTAGATAATGCCTTCTCATCAAATGGAAGCACTGCACAGGAAATAATAATTTTAAAAAATATGGCCAAAACTAATAGAACAGAAGAAAAAAAAGAGGGAACCATGTGGCCAAACCTAATTAATGAACAAATTAAATGGTTAAAAATAAACACTTTGCTTAACAGCACTTTAGTCAGATTACAGTGGAATGCTCAAAATATACAAGTCACATGAAGCCAGAAAGATAATGTTTACAGTAAACAAAAAAAGAAACAGTTCAATAATAATTTAAAGACTGGTATAGACTGTTTGTGTTTTGTTTGAAATTATGGTAAATTTCATGAAAACATTTGTATAAATTATGAACATAATTTTAAGGCCACAATGATGTCTGATGAAAACAAAAATAATTCAGTGTACATTTGTTTCCCTTAGCTGAGCTCTTCTTTGTTGTAGTCTTGTAAACATTCAGTTTAACATTAGTGAATAAAATGCCATAATGTTATGCTTTAATGAAAGTAACAAATCCTGTTGGTTTTTTTTAAACTTTAAACTATAAACTCAATTTCAATCTACAAAAAATATCCTGTTTGTGACCCTCCACTACAAATTGAGTTGCTTTAATCCACAAACTATTTTGAGCTACAGCCAAAAATAAGTCATTGGGGTGTAAAATATGGATTTTTGGATTTTGATAATTACAAATTATTTATTTCTGCATATTTCTGTCTGTGGTAAGTTTTGTTTTAAAAATAATTATAAAGTATTCAAAAAAATATTTTAAGAGTAACACCCTGTATTGTGTAAAAGCAGAATAGTAAAATTGAAATCTATCAAAATTATGTTTCAGACAGTGGCTACAGTGAAACACACATAGCTAAGAGAGTATTTCTCAGATTTTAAAACAAGTTTTCACTATTGAATCCAGTATTCAAATTACTATAAGGATCACTAAATAACTCAAAATGACCCTAGGGCAGAATGCGACTTAATTCGTGGTGGAGGGTCACATTTGGTTAATCAATTCAAGGTTTTAGATAACAACAAATATCTTGTTTATTTCATTTGTAACATTATAACTAAAGGGTTGTTAAGAATGTTGCACAATTTTTGTAGTTAAGTGTGAAATTAATTATATTTATATTTCCAAATGTCATTACAGAAAAATGTGTAACAAATTAAAAATATGATAATAGATAAATAGTTCATAAACCGACTAACTTACATTTTCTTTATGAAAACTAAACGTAGCAATACTTGAAACTACATGTATTGAAAAAACAACTTAATATAAAACAAAAAATGAAACCAAGATGAGAACTGCTGTCCTGACAACTCCAAACCCCTCTATTATCCACGCAACCAGCACAGTTGTTTATATTTTAGCATCTCTTGGTGGCACTATAGGTTTAAAGTGATATGATGATGAACCCTGCGTCCCAGTCAGCTGTGAACAGTAGTTGGGTGCAAGTGTTCACTATGAGTTTCTGGCATTGGGCGGTGGAAGTGTGGCGGATTTACCAGCATGTTGGGCCCTCACCTGAGGCCCGATTGAAGCATACTGCTTTGTCCCCCGAGGATTACTGTAAGAAGCAGATACACAAACAAAAATCAAATCAGAAGACTGAAAACATTTGTACCGATTGAAAATATTTCTGCTATATCTGTAATAAAGCAGAGCACATTTAAACATCATTTATTTACTTTGCGTTAGATTGAAATAACTACAATAAAAGTTTATTATTCCTTAATTCAAGCTTTTCTAATGAATAGGTGAAGGAACATGATGTAACATTCTTCCCCTGTGCTACACCATGTCGGCGTGAACTAAGTCTAAGAGAAGTGCATGAGAAACCATTACCTTAGATTTCCAGTACTAACGATTCCCTTCTTGGAGACTTTTTTACTTAAATGCTGCACCCAGTTTTTCTGTTTCTCTGTTGACTCAGCCAACAGCAACATCTCTTTAGCTTGAATACTGGAGTCATAATTAACTATGGAAATACAAGCAAAACAACACGTTATAAACATACAGTTCACTTCTGAAAACAAATGTTCAATGTGATAAGTTCAAGCTTTGATACAGCAAAGCAAATGTTTCGTTTGATTCAATTCCAGCCTTTCATATAGAGTGATAATAATGGTGAACATAAATAATTAGACTGGTTAACTAAGTAGCAAGCTGATAATCAGATAATGATGAAAAAGTCATTCTTATATTCATGTGATGACATAGGCAACATTAAGTCAATTCATTATCTACTGCAGTTGAAATTTAATGACTTGCAGAGATAGGTATACAGTAAAAACCTGACATTAAGGCACATGTGGGCCTTAAGAAATTGGAAAATAGGCAAATTTTTGTTAACTAAAAAAACGGCCTAAAGATACCATCTTCATATGTTAAACACTAAATCTGTCCTCAAAATACTTCAAGATCATTGTAAACATTTTTTCATTTGGATTACCCCCCAAAAAATGTTGTTGAAAGTAAACAAAATACAGTACTACACTGTAAAGTACACACAGAGAAATACTGTACAGAGAATATGTATTGTGTTTGCCTCATTTGTGCCAGTACTGAACTAGCATGAAGCACAGTTTCTGTTCAGCACTGAAATGCTAGACTGTTATTTCTTTGCTTACTAACAAGGTTATATATGTTACATTTTCCAATTTTAAGTCGTGAGGTACAAGGGAAGAAAAAACAACAAATTCATGAAGCAGCAGATTCATTAGTGTGAATTTGTAATGCCTTACTGCACTCTGCTCAAAATCAATGAAATTGTCATCATATTCATAGTTCAAAACTAAACAACAAACGTTGATTGCAATGTGTACAAACCTTTACAGTAGGCAATAAATTCTTCATTTTTATCATAATGTTCTTTGTGGACTTTCACATGACAACCTAAAATAACAAAACAGAATCCAATTCATTAAACATTGTGTGAAACAACCAATTTAATGAAATTAATTAGTTAATTTATTGTAATGTTGCAATATAACTATTTCACATGGTATTTCACTTTTAAATTACTAATTACTAATAAAAAAAGTGTAAAAACTCTACATACGTTTGCATTCTAGTGCTGGGGGTGGATGTAAAAAGTTGGACACAGTTTTATGGCAGGAATCACAGGAAGTTGGCGTGCGGTATGTAAGTGTAATGAAATCGTGGCCCTTGTAAGATATCACCCCTACACGATCTGACATTGAGGCTTCTGTGGCTTCATCTGGTTTGCACTTCTCACCTTCACTGGCATAGAGTATCTGAACAATTTCATAAACATGTGTATAAAACAAATGTAGCCAGTTTTTGCTAGGTTAATTTATTTTAAAATATTTCCTTTCAGCAATATATTGATGAAATCAACATTTTCTTTTACCTGAAATATTCTAGGAATATCTTTGGCTTCTGCACGGTACACATCACCTTGTGTCACTGGACGAACATGGAATAATTTACTGAAAATATGCATATATAGTAGATCAGCTTTCTGGCATAACTTTTCTCAGCTTTTCTTAATCTAAATACATTTTCATAAGTCCTAAATTTTCAAAAAAATTCACAAACAAAAATCACAAACCAATTTATACCAGAATGTGTGAAATATCTTAAGGTTAAAAAGATAATGTATATAGGTATTCCTACAAACAAAAAATGTAAACAACTTCCCAAACCCATATTAACCCTTTTTGTTTTTAAATCACAGCTTATAGCCTACTTATATGATTCTCTAACTGAAAGGCGTTTACTACTAGAAGTATATTAAAAGGATATATGTATAAACTACTCCTCTAGAAAAATTCTATTTTTTTAATAAATTTTTCATGATGGTTTTGTCAAACTGGCAGTGTAAGGACAGCATATCAGAGTGTCATCATAAAGGTATCTAGTTCAAATCCAGATAAGAACACCAGAATTTTTACCCAGGCACGGAGGGTGCCTCTGAGAGTACCCAGATAATACCTGATACACTTTAGCAAAATTACAGTTTTTAAACCTGTAAAACTTACTTCATGGTGATTCAGACATTCATTTAACCCAATCACCTTTCACGTTCCTATTTAATAAATAAACAAACTACTTCACTGAACTTTTTCCAGAATATGTCCTACTGGACATGATCAATTGATAAGAGACTTACTCAATATCTAAGACCATAATGGGGTCTGTATTCTGTTTGTCATTTTCAGAGTTGAAAAACAGCACTTTCCTACTGCTCACAACAACATATTGCTTCTTCCATGAGAAATTCTTTTTACTGCTTTTCTGTGGGACTGCAAGCCAGCCTTCTAAGTGGGAATCAGATGCACCTGGAGAATTCAGCAGAGGGGAGGCTTTTTTGAAAAATTAAATTGTGCCAGATTTTTCTGTGATTTTAAACCATCAATTTTTAAGTTGCAGCAAAAGAAAATGAAGTCCACCAGTAAAGCACTATACATACAAAAGTTATTATTTACATACATAGTTATTTAAACATGTCTTTATTTTCTTTAAAAGTGGTGGGGGAGGGGGGAACATAATTTCTTAGCTGACATTTTCTTTGCTGCAACTACCATTTTACTAGTATTTATGCCCATCAAAATGACAGAGAAACAAATGACTACAATATGTTTTGTTGAAAGAAAAAAAATAATCCGAAAGAAAAAAATAAAAATAAATAAAACAATAAAAAATAAAGGCTTTCACAGTAAGGGAAAAGCCTGGAAAGACAAAATTAAATATTTTTTAAATGGCACTCCAGTTTATAACTTTAACATAACAAGTATTACATTATTTTAAAAGAAAAAATGTAAAATTAGGCAATATAGTTGATATAATAAAAATTTCTTTTGGAGGCCGTTTCCTATTTATGTATTTAAACTTCTGTCCCTACCCGTTAAAGGGCCTGGTAGTCTATAACGTATATATAAACAAACAACAGGAATAATAAATGAGAGAAGAAAAAGTCTAGCACAACAGTTTTTCTTACCCCCTTGGTCATCTGAGACAAACATGCTTTCATCATTGTTGCCACTGTGCACGGACACGGTGTCTGCATTATTGAAACTCAACTTCTGCCGCAGCTGCTCCAGCTCCGAGTCCTTGGCGTCAATCTCCATCTGTAGCTTCTGCCTGGTCTGGGCCTCTTCAATCACAGACTGTTGGGCTTCCATGATGTCTCTCTGCATTTTTTCCACCATTTTATTATATTTCTCACGTTCCTGTATTTGCGATAGGAGACATTTGTGTTAAAGACCAACTGAATGTATTTTCATGTAAAACGTGCAAACTATTTTGAATGTCATTAAAATCCTTTCAACAAAATATTAAACTTAAATTTGAAGTGAGTAGCTCAATATCACTTAAATGTGTGTGTTTGTGGAAGGTAGAAATACAAATCTCAGAGCCATTTGAGATGTTTAATTTCCCACAACAAAGGGACCTGTCATTATTTTGTAATTCCTGTAGGAAAAAATTCATATTGCCACATGTTTTGAATCTATTACCATGTGTCTTCAATCTTGGCCCAGTTCTCATTTAATTTTTGTTATTTTATTGTTAATTATTAATATAGGTTTATTCTCTTCCCCTGCAAAGTGTCACCCTCGGCTATTTGCTACTGCAAATCACACAAAAGTTCTATTTCTTTACACTGACCATGGCTAGCTCTTGCTCTAGTTTTCTCTTTTCTTTATCTCGTTTCTTTATCTCAGATTCAGCTTTGCTTTTGCCTTTGGGTTGATTAAAGTCTTTTCTATTCATAATTTCTGCAAGTTTATTCACGGCCTGGAATAAATTGAGAGAAAACATGAAATATCTAGATCAACCATGTTATCTATATATTACAAATACTTAAACATTCTAACAAGTGGTAAAAGCTTTTTTAAGCTAAAAGTATTATATACCTGAATTTTCTTGAGTTTTTCATCTTCAAACATTTTCTTTAATTTATCTATGTCTGAGTTTTTAGTTTTCTGATTATCTGCAAAAACAAACAAACAAAACCTTAGGGCTTCCATGAGAATAGCATATTTTAAAATATTAGACCTACAAGAATATAACAAACTAATTAAAAACAAAAATTCTGAAAATATTCAAAAAATAAAAAAATTAATCTTTTTAAAATCTCTTTACAGTAGTACTGCTCTATGTTTATTAGTGGACAACAGGCACAACTGACTGCCGGCTAGAAACGTTTCTACTTTTTCAACTTCTTAACCCTTATTGTACTTATTTGAGATGTATACCCCCAGACATTATTTTACTAATTATTCCCTCCATCTCAGACATTATTTCAGAATGTCTGAGACATCAATAGGGTTCCGAAATAATTTTTTAAATTTTTTTTTTGTTGGTAAAAATTGATGATAACACGAAGAGAGTAAATTGCTAGAAACACAATAACTTACCTTAATAGAATAATCTAATTCATAAAGTAATTGTATTCATTTGTAATAATAATCCATAAGAAAAAGTCACATCAACATGTACCGCCATAATAACGCAAGGTAATTCGATAGCGTCCATTAGGACCGCACTTTCATTTTCACAAAAAAAAACTAAATAATTGGTCAATTTTCATAATTTTAAAAACGAAATAAAATGTAACTATTCAGCTATTGAATAAATATTCTGCCGGTGAAGAGTCAAATCCTTTATTTTGTTCTTTAGATAGACACCCTTCCTTAAGGAAAATATACATGGCCGGGACTGAGGGGATTTCTTTTTCGCAGGGAAATATAAGTGTCTAGGACTGAGGGAAAGAAATAGTTGGAGGAAATAATATGACCGACCTTAAGGGTTAAAATTTAAATATATACTATTTACACAGTTCTTTGAATCATAAAAAAATCAGCACACATTTTATTACAGCAAAACAAACAAGTCAGCATCATTCTGCTCTAATAAGAAAACCAACCACGAAAAAAATTAGAGTGCAATAAAGATCACTTACTTTTTGTATGAATGGGATAACAGAGAAAAAGATTTTAAGAAGAGCAAATATTTACCATCTGATAGCTCCTTGATCTTGTTATTAAGAGCATCTTTTTCTTGCTGAAGGTTTTCAATTTCTCTCATGCGGGAATTTTTGTTATCTTCAAGCTAAAAGCAAACACATTCAATTCATTACTTGGTTAAAATAAATAACTCCCAAAAACAAAAGCTTTTGATATAAATTCTTTATATGCATTAGCCTTTCAAAAGATTTTTATCCTTTTTGCCACCAAGAAAGAAAGAAAAACAAAGGTAATAGATCTATAAAGAAATTAAAAATAGAGAAAATAATAATATGTCTGTCAGGTGCATCCAATAAGTATTTTTAAAAGGACACTATTACATGTACAGGATAATACAAGCGAAAACTGATCTTTGGAGATGGGGAAAGGGTCTCATCATTTAACATTTCTATGTGGACAGTTTCAGATCTATAGGATGACAGGAAGTGTGTCAATTAGCCTTCTGCAAGATTTGCCAGTAATGTACATATATATAATAAAAAGAAAGTTTTGCAATATAAATATATAGGATTTAACAAAATATAGTTGCGCTCCTTTACTGTCTGAGCTGATAGTTGAGCTTTTATTTTTATTTCAACAAATTTATATTTATCTGTACATCTTTAGTTAGAAAGGTCACTCAAGAGATAATTGTCCTGTAAGTTACTTACATTAGAGATAATAGTCTGCTTTTGGTTCATGTCATTTTTGTGCCTGGACATGAGCTCCTTGATTTCTAGTTCCAACATGGTTTTCTCTTTTTCGACATCAGACAACTGCTCTTCAGCAATCTGCCTGGCAAGCTGTTCACTGTCTGCCTTGGCCAGGGCCAACTGAAGCTGAGCACCAATAGAATCTCTGCAATTTAGTTTAACAAGCCATGTTTTATTTCACTTAATAGAAATTGTTTTTGAATTTTAGACTTTATCTTCAAATAAAAAGATGTATATAATATATAATCTATACATTGCTTATTGTGATCACCAACTATACTCAAAACACAAGTAAAATGTTTCCAAAAATTTTAAGATATTTTTTTTCAGTTCAATGGAATCCATTTTTTGGCTTTACAAATTTTGTGTGCACCTGTATATGCTGATTGAATAAGCATTGAAAATCTTAAAACTAAACACACAAACGATAAAAGTGTTTTGAGTTATACTTGATAAGCGTGATCACTTCAAGCCTACAGATTTATAACATAAACTAAGATGAATCATTTATTTAACCCTTTACTGGGCAGACGTTTTTCCATTTTCTAGCTCTGCGCGGGCAAGATTTTTTAGGATTTTTTTTACGCCCGTATTTATTTGTTTGAGAAGCTATTTTATCCATTGTTACTTCTTCAAACAATTGATTGGAAGTAGCTTAACTGAGACTGATTAGCCAATTGGGGCCAGTTTGTTCCCTAAATTCTTCTATTTTTATTTAATTTGTTACATTTTCCACCCATGGGGGGGTATCCCGAAGGTCCCTCCCGTCTACTTCAAGATCAGACTCACAACTTTCGATATATCTTTTTTCACTGTCGGAAAAATCGAAAGTAGGCCATCATCGATGTCACTATCAAACTTAACTTCACCCGATAAAAAAATTCCCCAAACTTAAATGCCCATTAAACTAAACCAGAAGAACGCCTAACTAAGACCCGACGGCTCCATCACACAGGGTTCCTGCACCAAACTCAAATCAAAATTTCAGGAGGTTTTCAGGAGTTTTTCAGGAGAAAATCTAAAATTTCAGGAGGCGCGGCAGAACTGAATTCACTATATCACTAAACAATGACTCAAATACAAATAAAATTAAATAAAATATTTTTAAGGGCATTACAATGTAAAATCTAAATATGTACCATTAAGCTATGTTCATTATATAGAGTCCTTTAACTGTCTTTAGAGATCTTATAATAAAAAAAAAAGTACAAATAAAAGATTTTTTTTTATGAAAATAAAAAAGGAGGGGGGGGGGAGGTAGAGAATGGAAATATAGTGTCCTGTTAGGGGCATCTGTAACATATAGAGTGTTACATTAACAAGTATAGAGAACATATTTATATGGGCCTACATTGAAAAGTATATAGAAAGCTTACAGATTTACAAGTTAAAAAAACTATCACTATGACAAGAAAAAAACTGCTATTGTAAAGGAGATGTAGATCCAATTTGATTACTTTCCAATCATTAGGATCATTAAGCCTTTTAAAATCCTGCTACAAAAATAAAACCTTACAGCAGGTAAGGAGGGGCAAATATAGTGCAAGGGGGGAGGGAGTAGCTGATTCTGAACTGGTGCATATAATATCTCCCTAAACTACGGTATTAAAAAAAACACAACACCTGAGGATAAGTTGCATACTGCCTTTTAACTTCTCAAAAATTCTTCTGATTTAAACATAAAGCTACTAAAAATTCACCCTAATTTGAAAACTTTCCTTTTAAAAATGGTTTCAATCATACATATAAGGCATACACAGCGCTTCACTTATTTAAAACAACCGATCAAAACAGCCATTAGTCATAAGGGAAAGTAATGTATCTGTTTCTACATCTAAGTCACTGTCCATACTCACGTTCCTATCCCTATATCTAACACTATAGTGGGTCGACACCAAAAAAAAGTCTTTTGAAGTAGGCCTGCCTATGCTTTCTAGACAGAACGGCGCCGGATTTTGATGACGCGGTTTTGATGACGCGCTATACAAGTGCCCTAACCTAATTACCATTAACTTTGTTTGTAATGATTTCTAGTCAGATATATTCAGCATTGAGTGCATTTCATCAATGTATTGGTGAATAAAATGACTTAGACTTCTAGATTAGACTGATAAACTGATAGACCTAGGGCCACACCAGTTAGGCCTATGCCTAGACCCAAAATCGTCTGCCTACATTTCCCACAGTGATAAAAAAACACATTGTAGGCCTACCCATACGATTTAATAATTAGTAAAACCATGTAGGGCCTACACCTTTAAAAAGTTGACAATGATATCGGCGCCAATCGGCGTAGGCCTACATCGCGAACAACTCCTCTAGTAGGGCTAGCTAAAGAGGCCTACTGGAATTTTTAGCATATGATATAACAATATAAGATAGCTTCTTAAACGTCATCGTTTTCTTTTAAACTAATAAAAAGAACTATTTCTGTGTATTTTGATATAAATATATTTCAAAATAAATCAATTTGGCAAACTGTGTTCGCTGACCCCAAGTAGACTAGTAGGCGCCGCGCGTAGCGTAGTCGAGCATTCTAAACATTGATCGCGAAAATAGGCACCATAGTCCTTATCATTATCAAATCTAGCAGAAACCAAACTGTGGGAGAGGGAGCGAAAGAGGAGGAAGAGCTGTAATGTATACTATTGTATACCATCTTTACCCAGAAGGGATGGGCTTGGCGTAGCAAGCGTAAGCGAACAAGCAGGCGGTGGGGCTGTTGAATTAGGGACACGTGTTGGAGAAGGAAAAAATAGGGGTCAGCTCAATTTTTCAGGACATTTCAGGAGATTATTTCAAATTTCAGGAGGTTTTCAGGAGTTTTTGCCCTTTTTTTCAATTTCAGGAGGATTTCAGGACATCCTGAAATTTCAGGAGGCCGCGGGAACCCTGATCACACCACTTCGCGAAAAAAAATGTTTAAAATATGAAAAAATAAACTTACAGCGATGAAAAATTTACTAGAGATACTTCAGACATTATATTAACCGGAAATAAACAAACGAAACACTCCCGAGATCTCGGACTAAACGAGAAAGCAGCCTGAACTATATAAATTGTCACGGACGTTTTGCCTGTATCGGCAACGGACGTTTTCGGCCGCAATGCCCGGTAAAGGGTTAAGGATTAAAATTCTAACCCCAAGAGAAAATTTTCTTCCATTTCTATCTAAGACCAGTTAGATAAACATGTATACAACTATTGTACTAACTTTTCCTGTGCTACATTCTGTACATCTGAACTCAGATCTTTGATCTGTTTTTCCTTTGATTCTATCTCCTCTTTTAATTCTTTCACCTGAGTCTTGTACAGGGACTGAAAGTAAAAAGGTTTGAAAATAAAACTGACTCCCATTGCTCTTTGAAAGTGCCCTCATTCTTTTAAAAACATTCACAATATAACAGTGACAAATGATTGTATAAGCCACTCACTGCAAAATAAGTCTCTGCCTCCAACTGCTCCTGTAACTCTGTGATCTGTAGTTCATGCACAGACATTTCACTGAAACAAAAGAAACACATAATAACATATACAGGCTTTTCACTTAAGTACATAATAACATATTTTAAGCATAAAGCTGTAGTATGTATAATAAAACATTGCGACTTTTGTTGAATATAAGAAGTACTCACTCTTTTAATTTCTTTATAACTCCATCTAAATTCTTTTTCTCCTCTTTGAGGTCTTGAATTTCCTAGAGAAGTAAAAGAAACATTCTCTGGTCAAGAACAAAAAAAGTTCTACTAAAAGTTAATAATTGAGGCCTCAAAAACATATATTTTTATATTTTGAGTGACTTTTAAACAAATATTTGTTTAGATATGAGTATACCTTGAATAACTGTTTTTCTCGAGTTTTGGCTTTCTGTAAGTCATGAGCTTGGTTTTTAAAATCACCCTGCATAAGATTTCTTCTCTGAACTTCTTGTTCAACTTGAAGATTCAGGTTATTGCACTGAAATAAAATTACAGCATCTTGAAAAACATTTTTGAACATACTTGACAAAAAAAAGGTTTCATATATAACTGATCATAAACTTTAAATATATAATGAATCAATCAGTGTTAAAAACTTTACTGACATTAATAATCATAAATATAAAGAAAGTATTATATAGGATAAGACTCAATTTAACCTTATCTGATTCGGTTCTGAGTTCTGTTTGCAAAGACAAAACTTTCTGTCGTAGCTGTGTCAAGTCAACAGAAAGCTCACTGTTCTTCTTTTCTGCTTCCAACAATTTGGTATCCAAGATTGAACGCTGTGACTTTTCTTGATCCAACTTCATCTGGAGTTCTTTAAAAAAGTAAACAAGACTTTGTAGCAGTAACAAAATCATGCAACTTACTTTCTACACTCATTATGACATATTTTTTCATTTTTCTTGTTTGATGCTAAAAATATTATGTAGAAAGCTGAATAAAATCACTGGACTACAGATAATAGATAAGATCATTTAGAAAGTTTAAAAAATGGGCTTATTGATAATCTACAGATCAAATTTTCTTCAATAAAGAAAAAGTCAGTAGGCCAAATTAAAAAATTTTAAATTTAATAACAGCAGGTTTTAAAAAAAAGTATTAGACTTGGTAAGAAAGGTCATTCTAACAATATTGTAGTGCGGAATACCATTTTAAATTTGACACAATACCTTTGATAAGTTCTTGGTTGGCTTGAATGGGTGATTCCACGATGTTGTTCCCTGTGTACTTTGTTTTGAAATCTTCAAGAGTTTGTTTCTCGGTTTCCCATTTTCTTTGAAAGTTTTCTCTATCCAGTTCCACACTTGCTACTTTCTATTAAAAAAATCACCACACATAAATTATTTTTAATGTATGTATTTACCAATTGTTCTTTCCTCTTTAGTTTGTATTTCAAAAGGATATGCAAAAACAAATGTAAAGAAATAAACTATTTTCCTTATTGCTAAAAATGAAACAAACTGTCAAATAACCTTCTCTAGTTGGAAAATGTCCTGCTGCATTTGTTGGAGATCCTGATTATACTTTCTCTCCCTTTCTGATGATCTCACTTTCTCCTCTTGTAAAGACTTACTTAGTTCTGAAATAGAATTGGTAAAACTGCATGGTAGAATATTTACGCACTTTCATTCAAAATATTGATAAAATACTGTTATTTTTTTAATGATGAACAGGATAGATTAAAATAGTTCAGACATTTGCCTATCATAAAAAGATAGTTCAAAATTCAGACATAAACTGGATAAACTTTTATCACAGTTTGGCATTGGGAGAATGCCCTTTGATGACTGACATAAGTTATACAAAAAAACACACAATTACAATCTTAAAACAATCAAAGATAATAAAGCGTTCTAAATAATTAAACATAGATGAAGGTAATTAAATTTTATCCTCAACATTAAATACAATGAAGAAAAACAACAAAAGTTTTATCCCCCAGAAAAGTATAGCCCAATACTAGCCATATAGGTTTTTGACAGTGTTCCTGCACCAATTTATCCACAAAGAAATTTCCAGTTTGGCATTTGAAAAACATTGACAAGTATATAGAAAAAAAAACTCTACAATAACAGAGAAAACATACACATGAGCTTAAGAGCCATGGTGAATTTTATAAACAATTATTTCACAAATACAATAGCTGAATATCAGGACTTAACAGATGATATAAATTAACTCCGGGTAATATCTTTTGATTCTCTGACGTTTTAAAAGATATCCAAGAGTTTTGCAGGATCTTAGCATGTGATGTGAATCCTTTATGTAAACCATATGATGCTTTATTTAGCAGACTTTATAAAATTACCACATTATACAACCTAAAAGACATTTCTCTTTTAAAGCCAACCTGTTAATTCTTGAATCCTGAGTACATCCTGTGACCTATTGTTCCTTTCAGCATCAAGGTTTGTTTGCAAGACAAAGAGATCATTCTGCAAGGACTGGCGTAAGGCCTGAAGCTCTTGACACTTTATGTTGAGGTCTGCAAAGTTCTGCTCCAGAGCAGAGTATCTCTGTTGGAGATCTCCATGCTGTTTCTTGATCTTGTTGGACACATCTGTCTCTTGTCGTAATTTTTCACTCAAATCACTAACCTTTAAATATAAATTTGAAAAGACAATTTTTCAAGTGTTTTGCTTTGGGTATTTTATCAAAATTGCAAATTATCTTCCAACATAAATAAGTTTTTTTTATGAATGTCGTGTTATATGTGTATAGAATGTTTAAATAATTTAATTTTGTATATTTAGAATTGTTTTGATAATATATTTAGAGATTTATTTGTATTGAATTATGGCTGAGAGATCATTTGTGTGAGAATAGTATTGATAATTCATTTAGTTATTTATTATGGCTATTTGTGTAGTCCAATAAGTGTTTTTGTAGTTTCTAAATATTTTTAGTATGCATTTTGACACCTTGAGAAAAAATCCGTTCTAGCGCTTACTGCACCAAAACCTATTAGGGCACGCAACGGTGTACTTGTTGTTGGTTTGCAGATTGTTAGAGAAGTATTAAATTGTTCAAACATTCATAGAATGAACCGTATTAAATTGTTCAAACATTCATAGAATGAACCCTATTAAATTGTTCAAACATTCATAGAATGAACCCGACCATAGATGGAACACAGAAGACCTGGACCAAATAACAATGTTATTTATAAAAAAATATTTTTTTTGCTATGAGTTCGAAACACTTTTCATGGAAAATATGTTTAATGTTATTTTTTAGCTTTAAAAAATTGAAGTATATATCAAGTGAAAATTGTAAATAGCATGTGAATTAACATGGATTTAATATCCATTTAACTTACACTCCGCTCTAAACTGTTGAGTCTTTCAGTAGAATCATCCGAGTTTCTAGAAAGCATCATCCTAGCTTTTACTTCATCTTCCAATTGTTTTTCTTTGGCTCTGAGCTCAAGCTCGTACTTTTTCTTACCATCTGACTCCGCCTCCAACTTGCGTTGTGCCTAGCGGAGGATGAAATCAAAAAAACACTTTAACGTATGAGTATGGTACAGAGAGTGGCAATATGAACTAAAGCCTATTGAAACATCTCTTCAAAGAACCTTTGTGTAAAATAATAATAATATGCAAATTGTAAAATAATATTAATTTGCACACCTAATTTTAAAAAAACATTAATATGCAAACCTATTTGTAAAATAACATTAGTATGCAAACCTAATTTTGTAATAACATTAATAGGGCCTATGTAAACCTTATGTAACAAGCATACATTATTTTGCATGAAGCTAAAAGCAAAAAGGTTCAAGGTCTATTTTTAACAAAAACATTAACAGATTTCAAGTTGTAATAGATTTAGGCAAATGGGATTTATTCAAATAAATATGATAAATAGAATACCTCTTTCAGCTCATGCTTAATAAGTGCAATATTTCGTTCAAGTTCCATATATTGTCTCTTGATGGTCGCCTCCTCTTGGCTTAAATGACTTATATCATCCATTGCCTGCCTAAACAATTGAAAAGAATGTTATAATATACATTTGTAAAGCGATTCACAAAAGCATTGTGTGCTATAGAGAGAAATACTTACTTGTATTTATGTTCCATTTCTGAGCGGGCAGCTTTCTCCTGATCATATTTTTCTTGTAAAACTCGTATGGAGGGATCAAATGAGTCATTCGTTGACTGCAAGTTGAAAAAAGATAGCTTACAAGAATACACCATTTGAACTAGTGCTAGTATCTTTACGCTTACAGTGTCATTAAAAAAAGGAAGTTGCTCTTTAAATGTATAGTTATACAAGCACACTTCATGCATTTCTGCCAATGAACATAAATAATTTTTCTTGATGGGTCAATGAGACCTAATCTGTATGTAAGAGCATTTTTGTAGTAGGCCTATGGACTTTATAATGATTAAATTAGGTCCTTACAGTTTCCTAGTTTTGTTTTTGGCATAGTTTTAAAAATAATAAATAAAACATAAATGTTTATATACAATTTATTTAACTCTATAAATAAATTTAAATAAATTTATTTGACCTACTTGGTGTGAAGGATTATTTATAATTTATTTTAAAAAAATCATGTAACTTTTTTATTGGTATTTAGCACTAGCTGGAGGTGTCTTTACAAATAGATGTAGCTTAACAAAACAGTTTACATCTTGCTAGACATAATGTAACAAGTATGCAGACTTACCAATGTTCTTGTCTTACTTGGTTGACTGTAAAATACAAACAAGTAAAAATGTAAAACATTATCTAAGATCAAATTGAATTGATTAAGCTAAAGATATTCAAATTATAAGCAAACTTAGAAAGACATACCCCCAACTTTTACTGTATGTGAAGCCAATAAATGGCAGGTGGTTGCCAGCAAAGGCTTTAGGGGGCTGAAATGTTTCCTCGGGGGCGTCGTCTTTTTCAATCTCATCAAAGTTGCTAGTGTCCACATCACTGTTTAGTTCAGGAACAACAGGGGGAACAGCTGAAAGGCAAGAATAAAATTGTACTTTTATACATTCAGGAAAACAAGGAACAGCTGACAGATAAGTAAAAAATATTTTTATATATTCAGGAAAACAGTAGGAACAGCTGTAAGAAAGCCAAAAAATGTATCTAATATTTACTATCTTTTATTCTCTAATAGAAGTTCATTCTAACATAAACAAAATTAGGATTTTGAATTCTTAAACAAACAAATGGTGTTGGGTAGCTGAGAAGCTAACAGAAAGAAATACTTACTTTGACGAATATTTTCCCACGTCCAAGAGTCATTCTTAAAAAAAGGATGTTTCTTAATCTCATGCACTCCATTTCTTCCCAGTCTCTCAGTTCTAGTTATTATTTGAAAAAATAAAAGCAAAACGAATTTTAAATATTTGAATAAAAAATTTTTTAGTATTACATTCATATGATGATTACCACAAATAAACAACAAAGTATGCAATTTGTTTTGATTCACCTTAGCTATACAAGTTACAAGTTCATTATAAGCATTAATAAATAAATGTGGCTGACAGTGGGATAAGGGTCATTGTTTTTAAAACATGAATCTATTAGCAGCAAATAACTGTGATAACAACCTAACCCCTATGAGAGAATTAAAAAAAACAAGCAAACCTGTCGGTGAGAAAGGCACAAATAAGACTCTTGGCTTTGTCAGACATTTCAATATCAGTAGGGAAATTCAATGAACGTTTGTGATCCATAATTTTACCATACGTCCCAACCAGAGAGTCAGCATAGAAAGGTGTATCTCCTGCAAAGTGATTATTAAAATAAGAGTAAACATTGTTACGTTGGTCAGCAGGATAAGCATCAATGGTATGAGTTGAATTCCATCAAGCTTATTCAAACATCTTACCAACAAGCATTTCATACAGAAAGACTCCCACGGACCACCAGTCACACTCTCTACCATAGCAACCTTCACCCCCTTGTGACTTGAGGACTTCAGGTGAGATGTAATCTGGAGTCCCAACAGCAGTATCAGAATGCACGAGCCCATCCTGTTAGGAATCAAAATAAAAATCACAACAAATGATAACAGAACTCAAGCAAATTCTAAATTTAAAAAAAAAAAGGCCATTTCAAAGAAAGAAAAAATATAATATATCAGCTACAATATGTTTGTAATGAATAAAAAATGAAAGTCTTTACTTTATCCATTCTCATGCATGTGCCAAAGTCTGTCAATTTGAGGTGGCCGTCAGCATCCAGTAACATGTTGTCTGGTTTCACATCTCTAGAAAATAATTGATTAAAGTAGTGAGTTAAAAAACAACTGCTATTGTCATAATTAATTGTTGTGTTGTTTCCCTTGTTGAAATTGTTAGAGTACTGGCCCCCCCTATGTTGTTAGCCAAGATTTCCCCAGTGTGGCTGTCGTGATCTAGTCTATTACTTTTGTGTGTCTCATGCTATACAGAAAAAAGAGCTTGTGTTAAAATGCTAATGGTGTATCAACATTCTCTATTTACTTGCTAATACAGAGCAGTCTAAAACAAAACAAAGTTGAAATTGGGTGAGGAAACAAAAAATGACAACTATAAATTCACCTATGTACAAAGCCCATTGAATGGATGGCATCTAAGGCCAGCACCACCTCAGCACAGTAAAACTTGGCCCACTTTTCAGGCACATCATAGTTGCTCATCAGATTGACCAGGTCCCCACCTGGCATGTAGTCCATAACCATGTACAAATACTTGTTATTTTGGAATGCAAAATGCAACTGGTGATACAAAGAAGAGGGGTTTTATTTTACAGCAACACTGGTGTATATTTGACCCTATACAAATAATCTATCAAAATTAAAAAGGTTGTCTCAAAGGTACAAGTTACCTGAACTATCCACTCACTATTAGCATTGGCCATAATTTCTCTCTCTTCCCAGTAATAGGCTGAATCAGATCTCTTGATCTAAAGAGACATTATAAAAACTATTTAATAAAACACTTTTTGTTCTTGATTATATTTTTTTCAATATAAAAATTATATTGAAATTTACAAATATTTGATCTTCTTTATTTTTACTTGACAGACAACTCTGAATATATGAAATGAAGCAAGAAGATAATGATCTATTCATCTAGACCTCTTAACCCCTTAATACAAAAGTAAGAAAGAAAAAACTAGTGAAGAAATTAGATAGGTTTAAAACCTGAAAGAAAGCATTACAGGATAATTATTCTTGACCAAGGAAGTATAATTTCTATTTGAAGAATTTTTTTTAGAAAGCAATTTAAGTAATAATCTGATTTTTTTTTTTTATGTTATCTCTTAAGCAAGGCTATAAATAGTAGCCACTCTTATACACTATAGATTAAACAAAATTATATTTAATTAAAACAAAGTTATATTATATTACAAGTTATAGTTAGCTAAAACAAAGTTATATTTAACTGAAACAAAGATTTATTTCACTAAATTTTTTAAAAAGATGACAACATTCACTTTTGCTCACCATTTCATACTTGCTTAGCAATTTCATAGCAAACACAGCTCTTGTTGTTTTATGCCGCACCTGAAACAGAAAACCAAATATTTGTAGAGAAATAGCATTTTACAAATAAATGTATTACCACCCAAATTTTACATCCCAATTTCATTTGTCAAAAACAGATTTTTCAGAGTGAGGTATAGACCAGCCCTCAACCAATACAATAAATAAGTGATTTAATTTGTTTAACTAAGGCTGCTCTGTAATTAACAATAATTCAAATCTGACTGGATCACCATCAAAAGAGGATACTTCCTAGAACACACATTATCTTCCTTTTGTACTAACACTTCAACCATTATCTATGTTTCATCTACTTTCAAGGCCCACTCACCAACTGTACTTCACCAAAAGCACCTCGCCCAATTACTTTGACAACCTCAAAGTCTGACGCTTTCAGGCGGCTGTTTTTGATGAGATTCACATTCTCACCATCTGAAAATGTCAAGTGTTAAATGATTAGTATGGTATAAGCAGACTTTATCTGTGTTAGTGTTCTGCCAAATAAAACAGCTTAAAGCTGTTCAATGGCTTCAATTATAATGGCTTAAGCAGCCCTTACATCTTTGAAGGAAATGTTCCACATTCTTCATGCGCCTGATAGCAGGATGATCCAAATCAGAAACCAGCGCAGTAATTCCATCCTGAGAGAAAAACAAAGTGCTTTAAAGCGTAGTTTGATAAATGGTGTTGATAAATATAAAACCTTATACGGTACGCAGCATTTAATATAGTTTTAAAATGTAACTATAAATATAAGGCAAATTTTCTTAAGTGTAAGGCTTTGTGGAAAACCATGACATCAATAGCTATTTTATAAGCATAATATTTAAACATAACAGGCCATTCAACTGGGGAAATTAGACAAACAAATTCTTATCAATATCAACTTCTTCAATATTCACTAATGTTAAAAAATCAATAATTGGATATTTTTTTTATGAATTGACAATGAAATATTTTTACTTCTGTGGCTTCAGTTCAGTGGAGAAAAAAAAGTGAACAATTTTGTTTCACAACCCACGCCACAGATAAGAAACACACACTACATTGGCATAATAATCATTACCCGGTAGTCATCTTAGTGCTTTTACAAAAAAAAATTGAGACGGAACTAGATAGCAGAGTTCAAGGACACATTGACAAATGATTATAAATGCCAGTCTTATCACTAATGCAACATTTGCTTTAAATTAGATTAAAAAATATTTCCACTTATATAGTGTTGATGTGTAATTGCTTATTTTATATTATTTCATTTACATCCTGATTTTTACATCTAGAATTGATGTAATAATTATTTTTTTTTACAAAGTAGGATTTTTAAATAAATAATTTCAGACAATAGTTGCATTTAATGGAGACCTTCCAAAGATAAAGTACATATTTATGACTTCAATTTAAATAATGGTAGAATACAACTAGTTGAAAAAAAAACAACACTTAACCATGGCTTAAGGAATTAAACATACAATATTGATTCTACTAATAGACAACTGATTTAAGAGGCTTACCAGTAGCCCATCTACGTTGATTGCTGAATTGGAATTATACAGGCGCTCTTCCAGAGCCGCAAGTCTTTTTCTATAATCAGGATCTGACATGACCATTTTTTGTCAGACTAGCGCGATCACATTAGAACTTTTAGGTACACTCTAGATGACAAAACAAAAAGATCAAATTAGAATATTTAGGTACAATCTAGACAAGAAAACAAAAAAAATATCAGATTATATTTATTAGGTTTAATCTAAACAATCTGGAGCAGGCAAGGTATGAGGAAGTCATCTTCTGTTCAATCTCTGTTAATCACTTTTAAACAAAAAAAAATGTGTTTACCAGCAGAAATTTACATTTGAAAAAGAACAAATCTGGAAGTTAGTTTATTATTTTTAAATCTTGAATTGGATTTGGAAAAAATAAACATATAAGGGTTTCTGAGCCGCAAAATGCGGCTTGTGGTCTTACGGTACGGCTGGCTTGAGCAGCATTATAATGAGTAAAGATATAATTGCATTTAATGTAGCCTACCATACAATCATTCATACATTAAGAGGACAATAAATTGTTTAGGAAACAGGAAAAGAGTTCTTGTTTCTTTGTACTGCCTTTGAAATTTTATCAATGGCAAATATTATGATTAGGCCTGATAAGGCTCTGCTTATTAACTATTATGGCATGGCTTGTTGTCTTGCTTGTGTTTCAATTTGGAAAAGGATTATTAATTGATTAGGCCTTGGCCCTACATAGAAATTTATATAAGGAAATTACAAAACATCTAGAATCTAGGCCTATTTAGTTTTAGTTCCAAGCTATCAAGTACGAATTCTAGAAATAAAAAACTATTTACAGCCTTTTATTATCAATATCAAGCTACTCCCACTTAATTAACAAAATTAATGTCTACTTTAATTTAAATAGACTTCACATCAACACTGAAGGGCTGGACTAAAACTAAAAAAAGTTAAAAGTGACACTCTGTCATGATACTGTCATCTGTTTATAAGTTTATAATTATTGTTTGTGATGTTATTTTATGTGTTAATGTGTAGGCTAGTTAAATTGTGGACTCTTTCCTCTGTCCTAATGGGGTCTCCACAGTAATATGAAGAAAAAGTAGGCTAGATAGTAGATTTAAATTGACCTAGAGTCTAATTACTAATTTAAATCTCAATCATTCATCAGTGATTCATCACATTCATTAATTTTTTCATTAAATTGGAAAGGCTAAACTAAAAACTAAAATGTTTAAATAGTTTCATGACAATATATAAGCATAAAGGCAGGAAAAAAGATACGGAATCGTTATGGCTTAATGATCTTAGTTAGAGATTTTACTGATAAACATGTGTGAAAATATGGGGCTACAAAACAACAACTAGAATAAAGTGTTTGAGTTTGAGTATTCTATTCACTAACTTACTCTAAACTTTTTGCTAAACTAGTAAACTGTAAAAACTTACACTACACTATTTGCTTAGTTTTAAATACATGGCTTAGATGTATAATGAAAAAGCGCCATTAGGCATTTCAATGATGCATTGTCTTCCTTTTAGCAAAGTTAAAACTTTAAAATATACAATAAATTTAGCTGTAAAAGTTTTAAAGAACGCCTTTTCCGGAATCCGCCACAACCTTTGCATACGAAGTATGAACTTACGAACATGGCGGCATGACGTCACTATATCTAGCTGTGGATATAAATACACGAAAAGCCGTAGTTTCGTAAAATGAACAAACTAGTTTTTCAATTATTTATTAGTATTAGTCTAGGCCTTCATTATTTTAATTTATATTTCATCGTGTGAATTTTATTAAACTAACCTTTTGCATTTCATAATTAGGATATATTGTTTTATTTCTACTTTCAACTTTGTTTTTTTTTTTAGCCTTTTATTACCTCAAATGTTAATATTACATTTAGAGAATTTAGGCCCACTTTTTGTCTTTGTCGACTTTGTAGGTTGTAGACTATTTACACACCATTATCATTATGTAAATTTAAAGAGCATAAGCTTATATAATTTATATTTCTCTTTATTTTTCGTTAATTTTTTATTTTTAAATCTTAATAGATCTATATTTTACGTTTGATACTTAGGCTAGATATTGGACCGTATTTAGGATTATGGGGGCCCTGTTCCCAAATTTATGTGGAGGCCTCTCGTGGCCTCGCCTCTACCTTCCCATATATCAGAAAAGTGCCTCTAATTTACTCTAATTCAAGTTAAATTCTGTAAATTCATACATTTTATGTTGCACTTAGCTTGGTTGGACTGGAGCGCTTAAAATTGTATGGGAATAAATGAATTTTATTTTACATTTTCAACGAAAGAATGGGGATGCCACTAAAAAAGTTCTTTTTGGGATGTGTGAGGGCCCCTTTTCTGTGGAGCCCCTGTTCCAGTGGAACATGTTTAAAATGCCTAAATACGCCACTGGCTCTGATGGGTCTGGAGGGTGTCCCTGAGTTTACCCAGCTCTGATGAGTTATTGACCTTAGTTGTGGTAAAGTATAGGCGGATGTGCATAGTGCTGGCCACACAATCACCTAGTATGCCGTGGCCACCGAAACTGGTGAACGCTGCTTCATCGGACCTATGGATCAACTCGGTCCGACGGGTACTTTACTTAGGCTACACAATTTAAAATTTCCCCAATGGTTTAGGGTGAAATAGCGCGCTATTTAGACTTAATTAGCATGTTTTTGCCTCCCAAATATCCTATAATCATGTACTATTCTCCCCCCCCCCCCTTCCCATCGCTCTCAAACACCCTTACTGTGCACTATTGTCCACCCCACTTACACTATGCGCTCCCTTTTTACAGAATGTAACATGAATTAACGACACTTATCTGAGGCATGTGGAAGGCATGAGCGAGGCCACGAGGGGCCCCCCACATAAATTTGGGAACAGCGGAACAGGGCCCCCAAAATTCTAAATGCGGCCCTGCTCGAAGGACAAACACACTTCTGCTACGCATTGTAGCCAAGTCACCATATAGGTTCAGTGCAAACAGTTGACAGTTCCCATCCACTATATGCTCCTGCAAGGCAGGGCAGTCTAAAAGCATATGCTCAACCGTCTCTTCTGCTTCCCTGCAATTACGACACCGCCAGTCATGGTTGGGTCTAAATTTTCCGAAGTATGTACCTATATAGGGCAGTGACCTGTACGAAACTGGGCTACTGTTGCCTGATCCTTCCTTATCTTATAAGTGTATAGATGTTCCTTCTAGATAGAATATAATTACGTCCACTAGGCCCAAAACTCCTGCAGGGCGACAGGGATCCGTCGGTGGCAGGGATAGAACCCGCGACCTGTCCGTTGGTTTTTGGTTGACAGTCCGGTGAACTAACCGCTGGACCAGCGGGCTTTCCTGCGGGGTTTATCTTATCTTATAAGTTTACAGACGTTCCTTCTAGATAGAAGATTATTACGTCCACTAGGCCCAAAACTCCTGCAGGGCGACAGGGATCCGTCGGTGGCAGGGATAGAACCCGCGACCTGTCCGTTGTTTTTTTTTGGTTGACAGGCCGGTGATCTAACCGCTCGACCAGCCGGTTTCCACCACGGTTCACCTCGATTCGGTCGTTTTAGTTGGCCCTTGTCAGACTCGTCCCAGTCCTTAAACCACTGTTCTGACTCCCGCGCACGCATGGATCTGCGGGCACTCTGGAATGAGGACGGACCATTCGGAGTGGGCACCAGGGACCCCTTCTTAGCCAAGGCGTCCGCTATCTCATTGCCAGGGACTCCTGCATGACATGGACCTAGTAATTTACCATCCACTCCCACATTGAAATCCTGGCTACGCTACTGATATTATAGCTCAGGGATCGGCAACCTACGACACGCGTGCCAGACTTGGCACGCAGAACGATTTTCAATGGCACGCGGGAAAGCAATAATTCATGCCTCTTCTACAAAAAATTGAGTGATTGAACAGGATTAGTTTTATACTATTGGCACGCTGACTGAATTAGAAATCCTACTTTGGCACTCTATTATCAAAAGGTTGCCGATCCCTGCAGTATAGCGAACTATAATTGCCTAAAAAGAAGCACACAGCCACTAGTTAAAGAGAAAGTTCTTTACGTTCTTTTTAAAAGTCTCTTTTGTCTCAGATTCTCTCAGTGTCTCATGCAGGCTGTTCCAAATAAAAGGCACCACATATTCTAACGAGCGCACTCCAGGGTAGATGTCTACTTTTTTATTGTCCATCCACACTAGGAATTCTCATGAGTGAATGTGATGAGGAGCGCATTACATTTGATATGGTTCTAGGACAGACCGCATATTATATATGCTACTATTGCAATAATTAACCTTGCGGCTGGATTAAAGATTACTGCTACGACATCTGTCGTGCTCCTATATTGAGTTGAGGTCGCAGCTGACCTAAGACTCGTAGCTGTAATGAACACACCTTTAATAAACCACAGCACTGATATGCGGAACTATTGTCAGTTTACTATCAATAAATAGGCCTAAGCCAAGGTCTATAACCGTGATGCACAAAGGAATTTTAGAAGCCCCAACTTTGATCGATGTAAATATTGTAAAAGCGACATTTAGAAGACTATGGCGTCCGAACCACACATAATCGCATCTATCTTGTCCCCATTTAATTTTAATCTGTTTGGAGCCATCCACATCGTCACCGTTAGTTAGACAGCACTCATCCACATCGCCAACAGCAGCAGCACAGGCAGACGAATCGGGACGAAAGCTCTAGATCATTATCTAGCTATAAAATTGACAGACTGGCAGCACTTATGAAAAATAAGTTGTAAACAGCTTACGAAACACTGGATTTGTTGTGGTTATATATAGGTTCGACTCTTTCCCGAAATGCTTTTAATGTAATCGGATCTGGCAATCGATAGCTCAGTGGCAGGCCTGCCTACCCATGATTTCAAACTTCAGGGACATTTTACAGGGGGGGGGGGGGGGGGAGGGCTGCGCGCACAAGTTAGGTTATGCATTTTCAATTAGAAGGAACATGGCTAACTAGTATTGTTTGTTAATAATGTAATTGGATTAAAGTTTTAGGTAATAGCACTATGTGTATGTAACTTTAAAGAAAATCAATAGGCCCAGTTAGAAAGATAAATACTGTAATAAAGGCTCTAGAGGCCTATACTATAACTATAAGCTATAGTTAAAGTCTATAGTAGTCACTATAGCCTAGTAGAAGGCCTAAATAGAAATAGTAACTAGTACTAGTAGGCCTACTGAAATGATAGTAGCAGGCCTAAACACATCGATACAGTATATGGCCTATACTCCTATACCTAACCTTGTACCGGTAATAGATGATTGTGAGCAACATGTTAGACTATGCTTATGCTATCTATAGGCTAGTCCTATCCTATGTTATGTATTTTTAAATAAAATATTTTCCGTAATTTTTTTGGCCAAGAAAATGTTTTTTCCTTAGTAGGCCTAAGCTTATTGTGGTAGGCCTAATCCAATTTTGTTTTTCAATGGTCAGTATAAGAGTGATATGCGTTTAAATTTATAGTCCAGAGATGTAGGCCTAGGCCTAGAGCTAAAATGTGTCGATTTCCAAGAAAATATTAATATTAGAATTAGGCCTACTTGATGACTCACAAAATTGTATTTTTTTTTACAAATGCGATAACCGGTAATTGGGTAATAATTAATATGGCTTATATGGCATTGCATCGGTAGGCCTAGGCCTAGAGATTCTTTTTTTATGTCAGGTTATTTTTTAATTCGCTACATTTTTTAATTAAAATAAATTCATCATCGGTCTCGAGCAACTTTTTATGTTTTGACGCCATTTTTAGTCAAATACTTTTCTATGCGCATGCGTAGTGTGGCTCAAACTGCTTTCGGCAACAATCGGAAGGCTACGTCATCATCGTCTGCTGTGACTTCGGCTACTGTCGTCTTTTTTTTTTACACACGCACGCTTAGAAATTGTGTTACAGATTTATTTATTTTTCCGGGACGCGAAAAAAATTTCCTTATTTTCCGGATCCGATGTTAATATTTATTTATTTCCGGATAAAATCCGGAAATTCCGGAACGGTAGGCAGGCCTGCTGTCAGTGGTATACTGGTATATAGTCTCTAGACGGTGATACTATAATCCCTACATTATAAAATTAGACATCCATCTGTCTCGAGTAATGATAGCCGTCGGGCCTATATAGGCCTATTAAAAGTAATAATAATAAAGAATAATAGTAATTACTAGAATAATCAATGTTCTATGGCTCCTTCTGTCTCGAGAGACAATGGATGCGCCCTTCAACTTCAACTGGGTTGTAGCTACTTGTAGCCGGCTACTTTTTGCTGGTTCTGCTGTGGCTGTGACTGAACAGTCCGATTCTTGAGTGAAAATCCCTGGAACGGCCTGTATTCAGTAGCAGTCTGTCCATCTGACGGTTTTGCATCTTTTCATTGGCCCTCTTTGCCTCAATATTTTGTTATAAATAGATATCAGTGGTCTAACTTGAGCCAAAGGAATGCAGTGCATGACATTTGTGGTGATTTTGTTGTAGGAAATGCCTGCTCGAATATTCAATCACATTATAATATTATAAGCTTATATCCTATTTAGGTCTAGTGGTTCCACTTCAGATTTCTTCCACAGCTTAGCCTATATTAATCCTACTTTGTTACCAGGCCTATAATAATTTATTTTTTAATTAGGTTTACTTATGCATAACATTTTCTAAAACTCGTCAAATTTGATAGAGACATAGATCTACAGATCAAACCCTTTTAAGGAATAAATTACAGATTTCTACAAATGGTGCGGAGAGAACTACGTTACCTTAAAGGGAATATCACCCCCCCCCCCCCCCTTAAAAAAAAACCCGTAAGAAATGGTTTGTAGACTTTCGAAAGAAAAAATACAAACTTGCTGATTTACAAATAAACAATCAATTAAACAATAGATCAAGACTCGCAATCTAAATAGCTTGGCGTTACAATCAATTACAAGCTGTACTGGTCTGACCACTGCCAAAGCCTCTGTAAGAAAATCCACCAAAGACTGTCTTACTGAAAAATACGGAACTTGTGTAATCAAGTCAGATTCCCATATATTTGGATCAATAAAGCAATTTTATCTTATCTTTATTATAAGGAACGTCCATTAATTACGTCAACACTTTTTAGACGATTTTTATCTCCCCTCTACCCCTTGTCAACAACTGTCAACTCTCAGAGGCCCCCCCCCCCCCATATAATTATGTCAACAATTTGTTACCCCCCCCCCCCTCTCCATAACAAGTAACACAATTTTAGACGCTTATTTATGTTTGAAATAGATTTGAAACGGAAAGGTCTATACTATAGTTAATTGTAATGCATTTTAAAACTTGTTAAAAAGATTTCAAATTGACTATAATATGATAACTCTCATAGGCGTAGGCACGAAGGGGGTAAAACGGTTACCCGACATTTAAACATGCGACAGATAAACATGCGACACTTAAACATAGACACTTAACCACACGACAGATAAACATACGGACATTTAATCACACGACATTTAAACATACGGACACTTAATCCCACGACAGATAAACATACGGACACTTAATCACACGACACTTAAACATACGGACAGTTAATCATAGTGACAGATAAACACACTTTTTCACTATACCATTAACATAAATCGGAAAAATAATATAGATTATGTTGCCAATAGTAAAAAATCGGTATAGAGGGAAGGTAAATACCTCATGGCATCAACAGGCCTACCGGGACACCTATGCCCTACGCCCACCCTTGGTTTTCCTCACTCCCATTTCATCGGTAGTTCACAAAAAAAAGAAAACATATCAGTACCATAGTCTTATACATATCCAGTGCTCAATTATAAATACATTATTGCTCTTAATGTTTTGGTTATTAGAATTTTAAAACGTATTCATATTTTTGCATTTTTGGGAACTTAGTTATAAATAGAGTATTTTTATTCTTGCCACCATCCTTATCAAATTGATTTTAAAAGCTGTTTCTAAATAATCATTGACCAATGCAATTAAAAGCTATATGTGTCAATTCGACCCACTAGTAAATATAAGAAGTATTGTGTTGTTTTTTTTAAAATAAAAATAGGTGTTTGAGTTACATTATAGCCGAATACAGTTAAAACACGAAGCAGGGATGGCGCCGCTAGTGAAGACATAGGCCTAACGGATAAGTGGATTATGTAATACTGGCCGTCCGATCGCTGGTCTGGGCAGACACACGTGAACTTCAACGTGAAGTAAGTCCCGCCCCTTCATCCGACCAGACAGTAACTAAAAAAAACTGAGGCGTCACATACAACAGCCCGCCCCCCCCCCCCTATCCCGACAGATAAACACACATTTTCACTATACCATTAAAATAAATAGAAAAATTATATAGATTTTGTTACACATAGTAAAAGTAATGGGATAGGGGGTTTTAATAATATATTATAGACGAAAAATATACTATATTTGACCCACTAGTAGAAATATGAGTTTTTTCTTTTATTAACAAGGTTATGGCTTACATTTAACCACCTTGTAGTCGGATACAGTTAAAACACTCAGAAGGGATAGGGCTAGTGAAGACATAACGGGTTAGTGCCAAGTACATTACTTAATGCTCGACGCCCGATCGCCGGTCTGCACCAAGACCATCGTAAACGATTACGATGGAAAGCCAGCCACGCGTGTGAAGTCCCGCCCTTTCATCCAATTTCGACCAGAGAGCCAATAAAAAGAATTGTGGCGTCACAAAACCTCCCCTACCCATAGACTAGTCGCTAACACAGAAACGTGTATATTATATAAACTAACAATAAAAAAAATCTAATCAACAACTTTCTTTAAATCTATATGTTTTTTAACTCTGTACCATTTTTTTTTCAATCAAACTATTATTTATAATACTTGTTTATAAGCTTACACAAACATTCTAACTATGGATAACACATTGAACGCTTTTATTTCATTATTTGTATGTGTAGGCCTATATAGTTCAAATAAAAAATCAATAATAAAAAATTAAAACAAAAGAATAAATTCAATAAAAATAGGGTTAAAATGGGAGTGAGGAAAACCAATGATGGGCGTAGGGCACAGGTGTCCCCGTAGGCCCGTTGATGCCATGAGGTATTTTCCTCCCCCTATCCCATTATTTTTACTATTTGTAACATAATCTATGTAATTTTTCTATTTATTTTAATGGTATAGTGAAAATGTGTGTTTATCTGTCGGGGGAAGGGGGCGGGCTGTTGTTTGTGACGCCACATTTTTTTTTGTTGCCGACTGGTCAGATGAAGGGGCGGGACTTACTTCACGTTGAAGTTCACGCGTGTCTGCCCAGACCAGCGATCGGACGGCCAGTATTACATAATCCACTTATCCGTTATGTCTTCACTAGCGCCATCCCTTCTTCGTGTTTTTACTGTATTCGGCTACAATGTAACTCATACACCTTGTTTTATTTTTTAAAAAAACAGTACTTCTTATATCTACTAGTGGGTTGAATTGACACATATAGCTTTTAATTGCATTGGTCAATGATTATTTAGAAATAGCTTTTAAAATTAATTTGATAATCATGGTGGCAAGAATAAAAATACTCTATTTATAACTAAGTTCCCCAAAATGCAAAAATATGAATACGTTTTAAAATTGTAATAACCAAAACATTAAGAACAGTCAAGTATTTCTAATTGAGCACTAGATATGTATAATGTATTTTCCTTCCCTCTATCCCGTTTTTTTACTATTGGCAACATAATCTATATTATTTTCCTATTTATTTTAATGGTAGGCCTATAGTGAAAATGTGTGTTTATCTGTCGCTATGATTAACTGTCCGTATGTTTAAGTGTCGTGGGATTAAGTGTCCGTATGTTTATCTGTCGTGTGATTAAGTGTCCGTATGTTTAAATGTCGTGTGATTAAATGTCCGTATGTTTATCTGACGTGTGGTTAAGTGTCTATGTTTAAGTGTCGCATGTTTATCTGTCGCATGTTTAAATGTCGGGACACGGGTAAAACATGGTTCATACCCCTCCCCACTTGCCCCTCCCACATTGTTTTTCCAATCCGAGTATTTTAACAATATTTCTTTTCTTTTTGTTTACTATTGTTCTTTTCATTTCACGTTTCATTAATGAGCTTTTGGTACAATGTTAATTATTGTTAAATAGTTTAGGGGGAAATTGTACACCAGTTGTAAATTAGCCCTCTATTTTAACCATGTTATGTTCACTATTTCTTCTTGCACACACACATTATACACACGGTGTAGTTGCCTTCCCTGTCTAGGGTTGCCAGACGTCCGGGAAAAGGAGGACTAATGTCCTCCGTCCGGTACTTACTTACTTACGCCTACTACCCCTCTCGGGGCATAGGCCACCAACAAGGGCTCACCAGCCATCCCGGTCCCGAGCGAGTCTTTCCAATTGTCCCCTAGAATGACCTGATCTCTTGACGTCGGCATCCAGGTAACGGATTAACCTCTTAAGACTATAACTCATAAACAAGTGATCATTTGTACAAGAATAGAATGCCCCAAAGCAAGCTGCCTTTCAGCCTACAGTTAATTTATATGTTATTTAACAAAACTGTTTATTGTTCAGTTTAGCAATATGCACTTATTGGCAGCTCTTATAATAAAGTTGTACTGATTACGGGTTTATTGCGAAACTATTAAAATGAATAACAATGTCCTCCTTTTCGTCTCTCAATGCCCTCCTTTTGACACCCATGTGTCTGGCAACTATAATAAATATCCCTGTTTCCTGCCTCTCCTATCTTACACTATTTGCCACCTACACCTTGCAATCCTGGCGATGCTACTGATATTAATACATTTTTATCTTATACACTTTTTCCAGAAAATGATAAATTAAAACTAAACATTTACTAAATAGATCAATGTAGCCTAATCGACCTAATTTTAATGTTTCACCTATTAAGCTTATAACGTAGACAGCAACAATACATTAGTATATTTTTCAGAATTAGGGATGTTAAAAGGAAAGGTAGGCTAAGTATTTCGGACATGTGGTGGCCCACGAATTATTTTTCTACGGAAATATTTCAAAATAACCATATGTTGGATTCACACTTCATTAAATGCCTTGCAAACGTTAACTATATTCTCAGAGAGGGTATATTGTTGTTTTTAGTTCTATTGCCAATCCCAGCTATTGCTTACATAACGATGTAATTTAGATGTACTGATGACAAGAGAATCTTTTAAGATGAACTTAAAGACCTAGTTTCTCTTTGGTTAATACATCTGCCACTACCAATTACACCAAGAGCGCACTGAGCATGCTAATTTAATAGCATGGATAGAAGTGTTATAAGAAATGCCCATTCTTATTTCTTATCTTATCTTAAATTGGGTTTTTGAACGTACTCGAATCTGCATACAGTTAGTTGGTGTGTTTGTGTTCCTATTTGTTAATCCAACCACCATGTCTCGTTACAATTGGTCGGTCACTTTACCTTGCTAACAATTGCATTATAGTGTCCACCCATAAAAGATCTAAAAGATCTGCAAACTAAAAAGTTGAACACAAAAAGGACATGTCAAATGCAGTTCCATAATTGATACATTTGTATTAACGTAAAACCTTGTTTTTACATGTTTGCTATGTAAGTGGCACAGGACAAATTTAGAATTTTGTAATAAATTATTATTATTTTTTATTTCATAAAAAGTAACCGTGTTGACGTCAACTTTTCTTGACCCCCCCCCCCCCTAAGTCAACAATTGTCAAACTTTTTCAGACACCCCTCCCCCCCTATTTTCTTGACGTAATTAATGGACGTCCCCATATTTATAACCCCCTTTGTTTTAGTTTTTAAAGATTAAAGCTAATAATTATTATAATAATGCCGAACAAAAAGTAGGCATTAAAAGAGCTAATATAATAACCCACCCGCGAACACGAGTTACCGATACAAGGATACGTGTATTATATTAGGCCTACAAGAGTTTTTTCGGGGTCTCAATAAGCCTACTGCTAATGTTACCCATATCCATTTCCACACAGTCTACATATAGGCATACAACCCGGATATATTGTGCGACGCAAATATTTGTGGTTTCGACCATAATGTTACATAAGGGCAACGCTGTGTCGATCTGGTTTCTGTTTGAGATTCCTAGAATATTGGATAGTAGCTGCCGGAAAAAAGGAATCAAATAGGCCCTACTAGGATCTGTGTTGTCCAACAGGGCACACAATTCACAATTTTCCTCTATATTTAATGTTGCCAACTGTTCATTGTAAACCATTAAAAAAAATCTCTTCCCAGGAAAAGCCTGTATGAGGCTAGGTTTAAGGATTTTGACAAAAAAATGATTTCGATTAAGAGTTGGCATCCCTTCTCGGGCTGCAATAAGGTCAGTGTTTATTTTATATCCTAGTATTTTATGTAATCATTCGAACATGACAGTGCTAAAAGTTCTGGACTCATTTCATGTTTTTCTAATTTCTAGTAAGTTGTTTTCATTTGTAAAAAACAAGTTTAGGTAAATAAAATGATACTGCTTTTCAGAGTCTTTTCATTTATTGATATTGATTCATGAAGTTTATTAGTCTTTTTATTTTAATAATTAGCCTGCCTAATCATAATCATAATCAAGTCAAGATAATCATTTTTTAATAATTAATGATCTATTACTAGAGATCTAGATCTAGATCTAGATTCTAGATCTATTAAACTATTAACTATTACGATTAGGTGATTAGGCTAGTTTAGTTATTATAATTATTAGTATATTATAGTATTAGTATTAATTTTAACTATTAATTTTTATTAGGCTATTTTAGGCATTAGGTTAGGCCTAACCTAACTAGTTATTAGGATTACCTAGGCTATGCTATATATTATATAAAAAATATATATATAATTATTAATCATATATTAATATTTTTAAATGAATAGTCATAATAGGCCTACTTCTGAATAGGGTATAGTAGCCTACCGTATAGCTTCTGTCTATAGGCGTAATATTAATTATATTTATTTATATTAAGACAATTAAGTATTAAGATAATAAATTAATTTAATTAACTGTTTATAATATTAGGATAAGCTTACTAATACTAATATCTATATATATAAAAAGACAGTATTAAGCCCCGCGAGGATCCCCATTGGTCAATTTGAAAACACGTGTGTCACTGACCTATCTAGGCCTAGCCCAATATACCGTCTAATAATTTTTCACATCGGACATGTGTATTCGATAGCTCAGTGGTAAACGTAGTGGACTGCTATACGGGCGACCAGGGTTCGATTCTCCAGTTAGACTATACTTTTTAAAATTAATTTTTCAAACTTTTAAAAACAAAAGACATTGTAAATCTATAGGCAATATAGATTTTGTTAAATAAAAATATTTGACTATTTTTTTTACCCTATTACAATATTTATTTACTTTCCTAAAAGTGTTCAGTAAGTGTAGTTTATAAATTTGTTATCTGCACCCCAGACAGTCCTTTTTTTTTTCACCCGGGCAACGCCGGGCAATGTAGCTTGTACATTATAAATAATGAAAAAATTTAATTGAAATTAATTAAATGGACATTAATATTAATTTAAAGATCAATGTCAAACCTACTGATGAGAAGCCTAAATTCACCAGTTTCCGTGCACATCAGGTGATTCGATTGTGTAGCCAGCACAATGCCCAGTCATCTTAACTTTTCCCTAACTAATTTCAAAAGTACCCGTTAGAGTTTAGAGCTTGAAAGAATCAGGGACACCCTCTATGCCCAGGAAAAAAAGCCTAGCTTCCACCAGGATTCAAACCTGGGACCTTCGGTTGGCCAGTCAAGCGCACACACCGTGCCCCCAAATGTAATTTGTCAATAATATAATAATAAAAAAAGTACCCTTCGGACCGGCGTTCACCAGTTTCTGTGGCCACGGCATACGGGGGGATATGTGGCCAGCACAATGCCCAGCTGCCTTTACTTTACCCCAACTAGTGTCAGGTACACATCAGAGCTGGGTAGACTCAGGGGCACCCTCAAGTCCGGGGAAAAATCCTAGCCTGCACCAGGATACAAACGCGGGACCTTTGGATCGCCAGTCGTATGCGCTGCCTTCCACCATCGTGCCCATAATATAATAATACATTTAATTATTGTAACTGTTAGAACATTTATCTAGATGAATTTGACTGGTGTGTTAGTTGAAACAAATCTATGAACTCTGCTTTCTAATTACATTTGAAAAGTTGATGGTTTCTCAAATCAAGAAATTAAGTCATTTCAATTTTATTTGTTACTAAAGCATACTTTGACATTGTAAGGATTGAATTCAAACCCTAAGTAAATATGTTAATGAAGGCATAATGAAAAGTTGTTTGTTAACTTTGGCAATGGGGTTTAGTTGTCTAACTAGTGATTGTATTATAAAACTTTCTACTGATTACCCAATGCATTAATTATGCAAACAAAATAAATCATGTAAGTTGATTACAGTTATAGACTTTTTTTTCCTTGTACAAGGCTAGTGAAGCAGAGTTCTTGTCTTAGTTATAGGGCCTACTATAAAGTATAGTGATTAAGTTATGGGGTATAGTACCAATTGTGTGGTAAAAAACCTGGTAACTGCACCAATGAAGAATATCCACCACCAGTTTTGAGCAGTCTACACATGGAAAACACAGTTCATTGGAAGAGAAGCCTGTTATTTAACCCCATTTAAAAGTTACATTTGTAACTCAGCACACCATCATGGGTCCATTTGCGTATTCACTTCAGAGATAAAATGTGATTATTTCAATGAAAGTGAATCAATAAATTAATTTTGTTCACTTCATTTGTTAAGTTATATAATATTTTTGTTGTAAAAAACAAACAACATGCAATGTTTTTTGATTATAGGGATTGTGTTGGATTAAACAGGAAGCTACATCTAAGAGTATATAGGACTTGAAACAAATACTTCCAACATGAAGAATATATAACGTACGGTAAGTTTATTTATTAATTTTTTAAAAACATATCAAACTCCGACATCTTAGATGTGTGGGTACGACTAGCTTCACGTAACATTGACATTAAATAGTGTGTCGACTAAATTGATCTGTACAGATTATTATTTTTATTTATTTGATATATAGCTGGGTGATAAACCCCTGTGGCAAATCATTGCCTAAGATAATTTTTGTTTTGGTGGTGACAAAAATTCCTATAGTATTGTTGATTAAGTGTGTCCCATGCTTAATATTCATTTGTATTTTTTTTATGAGCATCCCATGGGATCACCAATAGGACTTGGTCCTGACAATTATTAAAAAAAATGAAGCACTAAATGGTTTAGTTGGCAGCTAATTGGATGGCTATCCCAAAAAGTATAGATCTCCACTCTAGGTACATACACCATGAGCTTTACCTGGGTCATGAGGTGGTCTCTTGGTCTACTGGATACATATCTGTACATGGAATTTGTTCGGGTGACAATAAAAGAGGCTGGCCATTGTACTGGCCACATAATCCCCTTGTAGGCTAGTGATCGCTACTTCATTAGTTAGGCCTACTCTAACCCTATGAACCGAAATATCTCTCTCACTCTGGAAGGTGCCATTTGTCTGTTAAAATATGTGGGATCAAATCCTAGTAAAACTTTTTTTGTTCAAGGGGGGGGGGGTCTACCTTGAGTGTTCTCAGATTCTACCAGACATTTGTTAGGGAACATCAGATTAAAAAATTCTCAAGCATTGTGCTGGTCCCCAATTCCTTTTGTATGCCGCAACCATTAAAATGTATGAACTATCTTACTTATATTATATACAGTGTAGTAATGAGACTTAATTTCATTTCACTGACAAAGCTAAAATGTGTTTATATGGACATAACTTGCACATGTTTTTTTGAGATTAAAAAGCAACAACAACACACTAATTCATAAGGCTAAGGTTTCTGTTATAAATAATATATATATATATATAATATATGGTTAATATATTTTTCTTTCTTTAATTTGTTGATTGGCTCTATACTTATAGTCTAGTATTTTAAAACAGTTACATTTAGTCAATTAAAAGTGTGACATAGCCCCTTCCCCTCTTTTCCTATTCAATCGTAATCCTATTTGTACCATAATTTACTGGGGCTAGAGATATTTACGAGTAGGCCATTCTCCCCCAATAGATATATCTACCAGTATATTATAGAACTATTCTGTTTAGTAGCAAGTCCATGTTCGTGCCCTTACGACAAGGGGAGATAATACAGGAGGTTGACAAGGGGAGATAATACAGGATGTTGACAAGGGGAGATAATACAGGATGTTGGCGTGCTATATATTATTGACAAGGGGAACGTTTTAGCTGATATAAGGATGGGCTGCTATTTAAAGTTAGATAGTTCTGCAACTTCCTTATAGTAATATGTGTTAAACTTGTGTTTACTCGGGGGATCTACTACACGCATGGGGCGGATAGTGAGCAAAGGATGCCTCCCTGGGCCAACAAACCTTTCAAAAATGCTACATGAATTAAAATATACACACTGTGTTACTTTATCTTATTTTATACAAGCTAAAATGCCCGGCGTTGCCCAGGGAAAAATATTTAGGCCTATATCTACAAATAAAAAAAAAAAACAATGAACAGAAAGCTATAATAATTTTACAAATATAATTATTAATTATTTACTGAAAAAATGTAGGAAAGTAATTTAAAATAAATATTTTAATTGGATTAATAGGCAAGTCTTTTTATTTCCCGTGTCAATAATATATAGCACGACAACATCCAGTATTATCTAAACATACATGGTCTGAGCATTTGTTCTCACACAAGGGATAAGGAAAGTGTTTTTGTCCTTTTAATGTTTATCTGAGCATTGTAACAAATTGTTTTTGTGTTCTATTGTTAAGTTATAGAATTTATTGCCTTTTATATTATTACTACTTTACTCTTTGCCTTTCTGTCCTCTAGTGTTTCTACTTTATTATATAATAACGGTGGCTTTTGCTTAAAATGGTTACGTCAGCTCATCTAGCCAGCAGGTGTTTTTTTCTTTTTTTTTTTATTACCGGGGTATATTGTAAAACAGTTAAGTTCTTATTCAGATAATTGTGATACCATATAATTTGTCAGTTTCATTGAACCACGATATAGGGCCTACGCCATTGATTGTGTGGCCGACGCAGATGCCGGGTGATATCCGTCAAAGCTAATTAGGCTCAAGCCATAGTAAAAAAAAAACAAGCCAACTAAGTTCGACAGTACTGGATTAACACGCTCCCACCCTTTCTTGATAAATGGGTAGGCTATTCCGAATTTCAACACTCTTCCGTGGTACCACGCCGGCCTTGCGCGTTTTTTTTTTATTTGTACGTGATGCTGTTTTATTGTTTTGTTTTTATTTAGCAGATTAAGTAGGTGCTAATGGTGGTGCAGATCGTAGACGTTGACCCAGTTGTTGGTCTTTGGGTGTGTACATCGGGTCACCATGGCAACAGCCACGAGCTGCAGATTTGACCGGGATCTCGGTCAGAATATATCGATGAACCAATTCAATAAGACGCAAGGGCGAAAGGGTTAATAGCATTTCTTAGAATTTCTAGCTTATCCGGGAGTAGATAATGTTTTATTGTTAGCGCGTGTGTGTGTGTGTGTGTGTGCTACATTACTTAACACTTGCATGCCCAGTGGTTTTTGTTTATGTCAATTCCGTTATAACAATGGTTATTTACATGGCGCTTGTATTCGTGCTACTAAATTTAGCATGCTCAGTGCGCTCCTGGGAAAAAATTGAATTGACAGATGTATTGGTATGTAAGGCACACGGCCACTAGCTAAAGAGAAAGATCTTGTAAACACTTTTTAAAAAGACTATTTTGTCTCAGATTCTATCAGTGTCTGAGACAAGCTCTTCCATACAGAAGGCGCCAAAGATTCAAGTGAGCGCACACCAAGGTACATCTTTTTTTTGTGTCCAGCCTCACTTGGAGATTCTAGGGAGTGACTGTTATGAAGAGCGCTGTTCCCCTGACGTCGCTGATAGACTATGTTTTTACAGCAACACTCCCATGGGCGCCCCCTTGATTTTGTGTGTGTCCAGAACGAGGGTGGAGAAATTGGGATGGTGTAGAAGAGAAGGGGGGGGGTGGCTCAGATTTAAAATAAAATTTTGACATGGGGCGGGCGGGGGGGGGGGGGGGGCGGGTTCAGGACCGACCAAAGCTTAGTTAGTGGTAAAATTACAGTAACCTTTACTCGGGTTTAACCTTTCGAAAGTAGCACGATGCGAGAGTTAGCGACAGTGTGCAACTGCATCAGAGTTGGTTTCCAACAGTGTTACCAGGTTGTGTGTGCAACGAGACCAAAGGGCGGGGGGGGGGGGGGGGTACTCAGGGCTTGATAATCCTTCACATAAAAAAAACCAACAACAGCTGCTCTATCACTATCAACCTTTGTTTTCTTTGCTATCCCTACTAAGCCGAAGCCGTCAAATTATTTAATATGTCAGTATTAAAGGAAATACTTCGAGCAAGAACTATTAATGTAGGCCTATATATTTTTTAAAACAAGCGAGATGCGTTCAAATGGGTTTGCGGGGGGGGGGGGGGGGTATCTGTTGTTAAAAGCTCATTAAAATATTTTGAGTTTAGGCTGATAAAAGTCAAACGGATGTAAGAAAGGTCTAATAGTTTAGGCACGACCGCAAAGGTTGTGAGTCGAAATCACCGATCTATAAAATTCCACGAAATTTTTTTTTCGTGTCGTCATATGCTACAAAAATAAGCCTTTTATTATTCATATATCATTGATTTCGCACATTTCTTTTATAATTAACTTAAGCCGTCGCCCATGACCCCACATAGGCGGTAGATTTTCTCCGTATGATGCAAGTTTTAAAAGTGCCGCCCCTTAAATAAATGTTCACCATTTTAGGTTTCGCTGCTTCTGACACCACCTCCCTCCTTACGATGTCGTCTGATTCAGCCACCTCTCTACGTCATAGCAAATTTAGCAAGTCACGGCACTTAGATAGTTCAACATTTCAAAACGCATTAGGAATTGGGAACCCACAAAGCTGTGTAAGTGGCACTGGCCTACATTTAACGTTCACGCGCTGACGGCCCAGGCAAAATATTCATAATCGATATTTTTGAGCCGTTTTAGATCAGTATCGAGTATGCTTAAAAAAGGTTGCATATTATAGTTCGAGGAGGCAAATATCGATCACAAATCTGCTCCTAACTGATTTAGCACATTAGCAGTGATTAGTTCTGTGGCGTGATACAGTCATTAATAAATTGTTTGCACTATACAAACATACTATAAGCTTATACACATGTCTTATCTTTATTGTTATAATAATACTGTTAATAAATTCTTTTTTTTTTTAATCCAATAACAAAAGACACTTTATGACGCTATCAATTAAAAAAGACACTTTATGACGCTATCAATATAAATAAGACTAACCCATAAAAACTAAGTTTTTATTATTCTCCCTTTCTTTATAAACTAAGTTTTTATTTGATTTATATTTTGATAGATTAAAAAAATATAAGTGATATCATAGACTATAATATACATGGACCGCTTGCTTTAGTTTTTTATGCTATTATCTTCTTTTTTTTTTTGCAATTCCCGATTCTAAATAAAGTAATTGTCATACAAGTTCCGTTTTATTAAATCGCATTTTTTTTTACTTTAAATGAATACTTGTAGGCCTATAAATCCTATTATCATTGACTATAATAAGATGGACCGCCTGCTCTATTTTTTTAAATCTTATTTTTTTTTTCCGTGCGCACACAACACTGATCTATAAATGTTTCCGCTCTGTACAACTTTCGATTTTAATTTTTCATTGAGAAAATCATAGCGATTAAATAAAACGGAACTTGTATATCAATAACTTTATTTCCTGTATAGCAATTACTTTCTTTAGAATCGGGAATTCCGAAAATCAGTGTTTCAAGTCATCATAGAGCAGAAATAATAAAGCAAGCGGTCCATGTATATTATAGTCTATGGTGATATCATACCTTATGAATTTCCACACTAAAAATTTTGCGCATTTTTTTTTCTAGCTTTGGCCCGCAAAAAACAACATAAAAAGATAACTCGCTTTGTTTCGGCTACATTGTGTCTTTTTCATTCTATTTATTTCGTAAAACGAACATATCCGAAAAGTTTATTTACTGTCGTCTCTTCCGGTAGAGGCAGCCATGTTTGACGTAAAATATTTTTCTCGATTCGCAAATTGGTCGAATGAATTCGTGACTATTCCAAAGGCTACAATGCTGAAAATTTGATAGAATGTATTGTTAGTTGGGACAAGTTTCGGCTCGATTGGACGACGGGAAGTGGACGAAAAATCGACGCAAAGTTTTGCAAGCAAGCAGACAAGCAAGCAGACAGTACGAGTTAATAGAAAGGGAGTAAAAAAGACACTTTATGACGCTATCAATAAAAAAGACATGTCAACCATTGTTCTATGGCAGTCAACACTAATGCGCTGGCATGTGATAACGGGCTTAACCCTTCCCGTACCGACCTACGTCTATCTATGCTGCCTTCAGTTCCGCTATATACGCGCCCGGGACTGTAAGGGTTTAAAGTTAATTACAACCAGTCAAAATATGTAAAACGGTTTAGATAGGAATTACCCATCTTTCCCATACACCAGCCGTTGATATTAATTATTAAGGATTTCACACATACTAGTATAAAGTATAAATATTGGTTTGTGATTTGTGTGTGTGTGTGTGTAAAGATTAAGAATCCGAATTGATTTTAGATTTAAAAAAAACAACAACAGCAAACCCGAATCTGGCATCTAAAACCTTTTGGAGGAGTGGTGGGAGCTTAATTATTTTTGTGTATGTAGTTGGCAGCGGTCGAACAAACTTTTTACTTATTCACGTTATTATAACATAAGTACTTCGACGTTCGTAATTGATAGATCACCTGGTCTACACTAAGGGTAGGCAACCCTTTTGATAACAGTGTACCATAGTGTGGATATCTAGATCATTCAGCGTGACAACAACCTAAAAGTCACCCTGCTTTAGTACACCATTTCTTGTAGAAGACTTGAATTGCCTTTTTTGGAAGTGTTAAGCATGCCATTGAAAGTCGACCAGCGTGCCAAGTCTCGTCACGCGTCCCGTAGGTTTCTGAACCCAGGTCTACACAAATGTTTGCAATTTTTTTTTTTTTTTTTTTTTTTTTTTTTTTTTAATTTTTTTTAGAAATCCTACTTTGGGACACTATAGTTAAAAGGTTGCCGACCCTTTCTTTGTACTATTAACTTAGCCAAACTTTCATCGCATACATGTTTCTGGCTGGCTGGCAAATCTTAGGAGGGCTAATTTACCAATTTCCCTTCACCCTATCGATCTGAAATTTGCTACATGGACGTGACGCCGGTGACAACGTATTCTGTTAAAAATTTCCACCACATTTCCCACATTAAAAATTCCTTATTCCTTTTTTTTAAAATAAAAAGTAAAGTATCTAAAAGCTATACTTGAAAAAAATCCGAAAAAGTTATTTAAAGTTTGTTGCCGGAAATAAGGTAAGGCCTCATTAAAACTTGTCAATGCAATAGCAAACATTCTTAATATAGGGGTTGCCCCTTTCTCTCACCCTCTACCTCTGTGTGTTTTTGTCACACAGAATTTTTTTTTTAAAGCACTGATTAAAGTTTTTGAACGCCACAATGACAACGTGTGTGTATTAACAACACAGTATCTCGCTACCCGTGTAGACATTAACACAGGATCCGACCACGTACTTGCTATCTTTTGAGCTGTGGAAAATTATTGAGAATCAAACAAAGCAACTGCAAAATCAACTACTTTTTTTTTTAGTTGCATTTGATATTTAGGACTCAAGAAACCGCCACTTGTTTTTTGTTAATTCAAATTGTATTCCATAAGTCTAGTAACTAGTACATAAGTAGGCGTACACACTTAGTATAATTTTAACATAAAAGAAATAAAATAAGATAAGAATGGGCATATCTTATAGCGCTTCTATCCATGCTATTAAATAAGCATGCTCAGTGCGCTCTTGGTGTGATTTGCAGTGGCAGATGTACTAGCCAAAGAGAAAGGTCTTTAAGTTCTTTTTGAAAGATTCTTTTGTCCCAGATTCTCTCAGTGTCTGAGATAAACTGTTCCACTCAAATGAGCGCACTCCCAGGTATTTCTTTCTGTGACCATCCAAACTAGGAGTTTTGAGGAGTGACTGTGTTGAAAAGCGAAGTTCCCTACTAAAATGGCTCATGCCTTGATATAAGGCATTACAAGCCCTCGAAAGATAAGAAGGAGCAATGCCCTTTATGCATCCGTACGTAATGGACATGATTTTGTGCTCTATTCGCTTAGAAGCCAGTGGAGATTCTTTAGTGTTGGGGAGATATGAGTTGGAATGAAGGCATTATAATTTATTGAGCAGCTCAACAATATTATGGGCGCAATATAGGGACGGCCGTCTGATGTATGTATAATGTTTAAATCTATATAATCATGCATAGATCACATGTCCTTTATTGAAGAACAGCGAAAACACAAAACGCCTTTTTAATGCACGGCTGTTTACTAGTCTAATTATAGAACATTGAACAGACCATTCACCTGCTTGTAACGAAGACATGTTCCCTCTATTTGGGCTACTACAACCTATACTAAAGACGTATTTAGCTTTTTTAAAAGCCCATTTCTATCAAACCCTCCACCGTCTTTCAATCATTGTTTTTTTTTCCACCTTATATTTCTTGTAACCTTTTCATTAGCAGAGATCGAGTTAGCGGACTTTAATTCTTACGGTTAAACTACCATTCCCTATCTTTTGTACTAAACAATACCGATTCAATTTGCAAATTAGTTGTGTGTGTGTGTTTTAATAGTGAATTTGGTGGAACTAATTGTATGAAATGAAAAAAAAGCATTATGTATGTTAAGCTTTCCTTATCTTATATATTACATATATACATTGTCGTTGTTTGTACTCTGTAACTGTCGTCAGCGCATAGAACTGTGATCAACGGAATATGCGCTATACAAGCACTATTATTATTAAAAGATTATTGCATCCTTTTGTCAGATCTAGAATCTATACCCTATACCAGGAGACGAAAACCTAATGATAATAGTGATACAAAGTAGGATTTTCCATGCACTAGCACCCAATTACTTGTAAAAAAACAACAACACACGACTTGCCTTTTTTTAGGGTCTTCCGCGTGCCAAAGAAATTCGCTCGGCGTGCCACGTCTGGCAAGCGTGCCATAAGTGGCTGACCGCTGCTCTATACCATAGCTGATACCATTTCTAGGACCAACGCTGTCACGATGTGGCAATTGCGAGGGGGTAATAATGGCTGGTTGTCTTAGAAGTATGAGGTGCCGATGCTGTGGTTGACCTGGAATATTTATTTGTTCTCTACTGGCTCGTTCAGATGTTGTTAAACACACACAAATAGACAGTTCTAAGTTAGGCAAGCAAGTCTCTGGTTACGTTTCAGGTGTTTATTTATGATTCAGATTCAATATCCAATGATGAAATATACATACTAACATGCAGGGGAGATATAATGCTTGAGATATATGCACAGGAACGTCTATCACTCAATATACTGTGTTGTTGCGGAATCCAAAGTTAGGCTACGTAACTATAATGAGGAAATTACGATTACTGGCTAAGTATCTGCAAGTCCAAGTAACAATTTGGGAGCTAGACCAAAACGATGTATCTAGCTCGGGAGCTGGGAGAGATCTGCTTTAGTTTAGTTGGGCGGGCTTTTTCGTGGACACTAGTCACCTGACCCAAGGTTAATTTGGTTGGCTTACATTTAATTACATCCTATTCTCATTGGCTAGATTGAATATACATTTGCATAAGAAAAGCTTATTGGAGCCAAAAATGGATTGGGGGTCGGGGTTGCGAGGGCGGAAAGGGGGGGGGAGAGAGGTCTAGATGAAAGACAATTGAACAGACGTCATGCTGAGTGGGGGAATTTATCTCCCTTTGGTAGAATTTTAAGTAGTTAACTCAAGTGGCTGGGGGGGGGGGGGTTCGAACGAGAATTTGTTATATGTGTGCGAACTGGGTTCTCTGGTCAGCGTTCAGGGAACGACCGTCTCAAAGCAATTGCATAACGTGCCGCTAAGCTGAGGGGATATAAAAGGGGATGGGGGTGGCGGGGACGCGAAGAGGAGGGGGCGAATGAGGGATCGAATAATGACTCGCTCACATGCGTTAAAATAGCACAAGATATAAATACATTAAGACATGATATGAATACATTAATATAGCATAGGATAAAATATATATACATTCTAACTAACACATTCGTACCCATTCAACCAAGATGTAGTACCAAGTTGAATCGTATTAGTCAGTAGACTCTGAATTTGGGCGTAGTACGAGAGTATAGTGAAGGGTAGAGAAACAGGTGAGAAAGAGTGATGGGGAGATGTAATTGCGTAAGGGAGGGAGAAGATAGTGACGTCAGACTAACCTTCTCTCTATTCTAGCTAAACTTAAGCTAATCTAAGGTTCTAGTTATACACTGCTATCTATCTAAGTGCTAATCGTCACGATTAAATCCAGAATTGTGACAAACGCCAATTTTTTTTCCAGAAGTTGTTTCATTAATGTTCATATGACCCGAACAGCTGCACATTTGCACGAAAACTAAAAGCAGAAATAACAGCAATAAAATAAATTAAAAGACGATACAAAGTATATTGGACTAGCACAGACCTTGTTCCCCCGAGCCCCCCTCTAATACTCTGGAGAGTGATAGTCATAGTTATAGGCAATACTAAAACTATCAGTGGTATTTCTTTTGAATGATATGTGTATCTATCTATCTATCTATCTATATCTATCTATCTATCGTCTGTCTGTCTGTCTTTCTGTTTGTCTGTCTGTCTGTCTGCGTGCCTGTCCGTCTTTGTTAAAATCTGTCTGTCGGTGGACTTGCCTGTCTGTCAGTGAGTAATTTTATTCTAATGACACGCCTGTTTATGGCCTGTCATCTAACTCCTACGGACTGTGTCGCTGGAATTTCGCTCCGGTATCGCTTCATCCCGCGTACCGCCTAAGTCCGGTTAACAATCCGACTAACGTCGCCCTAAGGCACGAGAAAGGTGCGTAACCCCAAATCCTGGTTTACAAACAAGGTAAAAAAACAACAACAACAGTTTCAACTCTTTTTATAACAAAAAAAAAAAAAGTTTGAATGTGCAAAATGGACTAAATTGTGATAGTATACCTGGCCAAAGATACGAATTTCACAATATACTGATTCTCAGTGAAGACACACCTTCACTTACCTATAAAAAGTAGACAGTCTCTGAATAACTAGTTGAATAATTATGCCATTTTAATTACAGTGTAAATTCGTAAAATTATTAGCTTGCTCCAAGTAGTTTAAATATTAAATAAACATTGCTTCTGTTGTACATGCTAAATGTTCCTTTATTATTGACATGTGTTTGTTCGGCATTTGATTATAATTATAGGCCTAAGTCTTTTTCTCTCTCGAAAACTAAAATTAATGTTTCCATTCATTTTCCTAAACCCGACCTGAGGTTCTCTCTCTCTCTCTCCCCCCCCCCCCCCCACCCAAAAAAAAAATCAAACACACAAAAAAACAAACAACAAACATTCTGATTTCGTTACGCAAGCTTTGCCAATCCATGTAGATCTATAGATCTGTAGATCAATATGTATTAGTATCGCGTGTTTACAGACGATCATGTGACATAGACAGTACGTGGTCCTTGCTACCGCTTTTCATTCAATGTTGATGTGAAATATAATATTATACGTTTTTCGTTCTTCAAGTTCCAATGGACGCACATTATTGTCTGCGCAGGTCGGTTTTTAAAAATAGATTTGGTGGGGGGGCTTATGACTTGGCATGTTTTATGTAGTTCACTTCTGCTTTGTCTCTCTCTGGCCGTTTTCGTCATGGGCCAATCAGGGCGTATCCATTGAACTGGATTCCTGGGTCATGTATACCGTTTTGTTTACGGTAGACGTTTTTTTAAAGGGCCAAGGGTATATTTTTTCTACTTACACAAAGGTATATTTTTTCTACTTACACAAAGGTATATTTTTCTACTTACACAAAGGTATATTTTTCTACTTACACAAAGGTATATTTTTCTACTTACACAAAGGTATATTTTTCTACTTACACAAAGGTATATTTTTCTACTTACACAAAGGTATATTTTTCTACTTACACAAAGGTATATTTTTCTACTTACACAAAGGTATATTTTTCTACTTACACAAAGGTATATTTTTCTACTTACACAAAGGTATATTTTTCTACTTACACAAAGGTATATTTTTTCTACTTACACAAAGGTATATTTTTCTACTTACACAAAGGTATATTTTTTCTACTTACACAAAGGTATATTTTTTCTACTTACACAAAGGTTTATTTTTCTACTTACACAAAGGTATATTTTTCTACTTACACAAAGGTATATTTGTTCTACTTACACAAAGGTATATTTTTCTACTTACACAAAGGTATATTTTTTCTACTTACACAAAGGTATATTTTTCTACTTACACAAAGGTATATTTTTTCTACTTACACAAAGGTATATTTTTCTACTTACACAAAGGTATATTTTTCTACTTACACAAAGGTATATTTGTTCTACTTACACAAAGGTATATTTTTCTACTTACACAAAGGTATATTTTTTCTACTTACACAAGGATCCAGTTTTCACAATAAGATATATGCAATTTGTGTGTGTATGTTTGTATTAAATTTAGATTATTTTTATTTTCTACATAAGAGTCTAGCCACCAACAGTCTTTGGGCGAAACTGGTCATTATATTTAAAAATGTGAGGCTCCCTCTTCTATATATTTTGTTTGTCTACTACACCCGGGGTCGGCAACCTTTTCATAATATTGTGCCAAAGTAGGATTTCTAACTCATTCAGTGTGCCAACAGCCTAAAATTCATCCTGCTGTTTTAGGGATATTTCGCGTGCTATTGAAAATCGCTCTGCGTGCCAAGTCTGTCACGTGTGCCATAGTCTGCCGACCCCATACTACAGTGTTGTATAAATGTTTGCATGTCGTGAATTGACGTGAAGAATAAACATTTTCGCCAGTTGGTGCTTGTGTTGTTCAATTTTTAAAAAAATGTTCAACCCTATAACTATAAAAACAACAACAAACACACAGATTTGGTAGAAAGAGTTACACGCAATAGTCTCAGAACGCATTCCGTAGTGTGTATGTGTGAAGAAGTGTTCACACATAATAATACTTGGTATAGTGTGGCACAGTTCGGGTGCCACGAACTGCTTACGTTTATAATTGTATGTCACCTTTATGGTAGTGGCGATAAAAAAGCCGCGATATACAGTTATCATATGCCCCCCCCTTTACCATTCGTCTAGAATTCGAACAAGGATATGACCGCAACATGTGAATATGTTTACCCTTCTTCCCCACTCCCCCACCCGACCACCCAGACACGCTGATTTAAATGCGGCATGCTTGCCGATACAGTATAAATACAAACTATTTTAATATGTCGTAGCGGGAACGCTTGCGTACCAAAGGTTCTCCGAGTGTATTCTATGCTGGGATTTGTTCCCGAATCTGGAGGATGTCCTTGAGTATAACCAGCTCTGATGGGTACCTGACATTAGTTGGGGGTAAAGTAAAGGCGGTTGGGCATTGTGTTGGCCACACAATCCACCTAGTATGCTGTGGCCACAAACTGGCGAACGCTGCTTTACCGGCCCTATGGATCAATTTAGTCCGACGGGATACTTATATAAATATTATAATATGTGCGCGAAATTTAATCAGAAATATAGTTTAAGTTCGCTTAAGGTCAAGGACATGTCTTTTAAGATCAATAACACCCCTCCCCCAACACCCTGACCGACTTTCTGATTGGCTGTGACGCTGGAACCAATTCTGACAGGTTGTAGGTTGCGGTGACCCACTGTGAATGAAATTTGATGGGAGAAAGTTTGCAGTGGGGAAACGGAAAGAGAAGAGAGAGAATGGAAGAGCGTGTAAGGATTTGAACAGTTTTGTTTACTTTATATGACACTCGGAAATAATCGTCTTTGCTCTTTAAAAAACTTTAACACCTAATCCAAGACTCAAAAAAATCTATTTAAACAGGCACATTTTGATGGCCAGCGTACCTCTGACTGCAGTAATACGTGATTGTAGACATCGCCATTCTCAATGCAAAGCTTGCTAAATCTTTCTTTGCATACATTGCTTATGATTTGTTTTACTTTAATAATTGCATATTGTAGTGAGTAATGCAGACGATTATTGTGATTTTGAGCAAGTAAATGTTGTTGATTAATTAATCACACATTCTATATATAGCTTCCACAGACTTCTTTAAATGAGCCCAAGTAAAAAAGTCGTACCTCAAAACTGATATTTTTAAAATTGCTATTAAAGGGTCAAAATGCAATGAAATAGTTAAAACTTGGACTTAGTTCACACCAAATATGGACAACGAGATAGCATGAGATAGCATTTTGACCTAGCTTGATTAAAATATGTCTCAAAACGCATTTTTTTTATGAGAATGTTACGTTTTTTTTGCCGGTGACTCTAAGTGACTAATTACATGCAATTTTTCTAGACTTGATTTCAATAACCTAGAAGCTTTATATGTATCTCAAACTCATTTGGTGAATACAAGAAGCCCTTAAATAACTATTTGCCACAAAGTTTGCTCAAATTGATGCAAGGATAATTTTGTTACAAGGGTTTAAAAAAAAATAGTGTTGCTTAGGACAGTTGTTGTCATTTCAAGTGAGTGGAGTTTATGCTCCTAAACCCCCTCTTTTGAACTCCTATGCTTGTAATACTATTGAATATCATAAATATAGGCTATGGAGATATGCGTGTTAAATTCTTGAAGAAATCCAATTAGAATTAGTATGTTTTTTTCTGAAGTCAATTTTTTGTTGTCATTTGTCTTAAGTGACACCAAGATGTCTAGAGCAGCCATTTCTTTTGTTTCGCGTTTTTCGACACTGTGTCTTTTCCAGTGTATAACTTATCCACCCACTATTCAAATCATGTGTAGGAAGTTTCAGACAATACTTAAGTGAATTTTTACACCTCTCCGTGAATATGAAATTTTTTCCCTTGAAAGAGCACCTTTTGACTTGGGCTCAAATACGAAATCAATCCAAGTTAGCGCCACACCATCGCCGATGTCGGAATTTCCTTTTCCTTAAAAATTAAAGTCTACAATTACAAGAAATATAGATTAGATATGCCTTGAGTGTCATTTTTTTTTAATTCTATTTTTTTTTAGCGAAATTGCCAAATATTTTTTTTTATTATTATTTTTTTTTTAAATAAGATAAACGTAAGCTAATAGTAAAAGTTTGAAAAGTTTGGTTGTCTTGTGGCATAAACTCATCAAGTTTTAAATACAATTGGGATGATTTTAGGTAAGCACAAATCACCCGCAATTTGATTAATTTGTCCCTGCAAAGCGCTATAATATTTCTAGTTATTCATAACTTCTGGTGTACTATAATAATAATAGGTAACACAAATATAGGCCCTATTGTCTTGTTTTCGCCCCCCTTTCATAACCTGTGCTCTAGGTAAAGGTATAAAACGTTACAGTAGTGAGGGTGTTTATAAACCCACTATTCTATATCTTTTATATACATTAATTAAAGAAGAGTGTTGCGTCCTACGCTCACCCGCGGTCTGAGTTTAGTCCTGCATTTTTTATTAGTGTTTTAAAATGATGTTAAGTTACTGGTTTTTCTGGTTTGTTCAGGCAATCCATTGCATGTTCATTGTGCGATCTCGCTAACGAAACGGTTCTAGAACCTACAAGTAAACATCTTCTGTTTAGGAGCTTTATAATATATACCTTTGGTACATTCTGAATTCTGAAGACCATCTGTAAAGAGAAGTAAGCCTACAAAAGGAAATAATTATTAGTTTTAGATTCAAAGACTACACAATCGAGCTTTTTAAAATATATATATATAATTATAATAGTTCTTGACAGACATTTTAAAACGGCATCTCGAATTCTGAATAATAAATTATATATTATTTATATACTTAGCTTTGGTGTTATCATTATCATCATCTGTGGCGCTACAGCCCATGGAGGACTCTGGCCTGCCTCACAACCTCCTTCCACCCGGCCTATCGGTTGCTTTCTTTCTCCAGGCCTGGACTTCAGTCTTTCGCAGATCCATCTTAACATCGTTAAAACCATCTCAGTCTAGGTCTGCCTTTAGGTCGTTTTCCTCTGGGGTTATGTGTGTGTGTAACTTTTACTCCTCTGTTTTTTGGTGTTAGCTAACTGGAATTACATTTCTTTGACATGAACGCTTATATCCTTCTATAGACGTCATAAAAGTCGGTTGGCACCGGAATACAGTGGTCTAGACTAGAATAGAACAGAATGTTTTACAGATTCATTTCAATTGGCAGTGGAAAAAATTGTATTTAAAAAATCCCCCACACTGCAGTGAATACAAATATAATTGCCACATTTTATTCATAACAAAGTTAAATAAAAAAACTAAAAAAAAAGTATCTATATCAGACAAATGTGATCTATAGGCCTGTGGTCATGGCATACAAGGGGATTGTGTGACCAGCACAATGCTTGTAATGCTGAGACTGTACCCTTCAGTATTCAGCATGGCCTATCAGCATAGACTTAAGACCATAAAGGCTTGTCCCTTATTTTTTTTTTTTTAGACATTTTAATTTAAAAAAACATTACAGCCCTCATGCAAACCTTAAATGACCTTGTTCTTATCCAATGAAAATATATTCAAAGTGATTCAGTTGAAAATAAGTAAATGTAATATAATATATTAAATGTAATTTTTTTTCAGATCTAGTAATAAAGGAAACAGCACTGTTTGAATTTGTTTAGTCAAACAGTTTTGTCCATATAAAAATGGGGTTTTGGCTACAGCTTCAACTCTTATTATGGAAAAATTTTGTTCTACGCAAAAGGCAACCTGTGAGTAAAAGAATGATTTATTCATAAGCTAATAAATGGAAATGAAAATCATTTTTGAACAATACCAGTATAACAATATGGGTCACAGTGGCCAAGCGCCAGTGCATTGGACTGGCGAACCAAAGGTCCTGGGTTTGAATCCTGGTGAAGGCAACGTCTGTAAGGTGTCTCTGAGTTTACCCAGCTCTGATGGGTACCTGACATTGATTAGGGAAAAGTAAAGGCATCTGGGCATTGTGTTGGCCACACAGTTTCCTAGTGTGCAGTAGCCATGGAAACTGTTGAACACTTCTACTAGCATGACCATTGATAGAAAATGGCATTCATTGCCTTATTGATACCATTTAATTATTAATCAGTAAAGAGCAAACCAATCTTCTTGGTATTGGAATGAACATTTTTTTAAAACAATTTTGTTAAAATTCCAATTGAAACATTTTAAACAGTTATATTTTCAATAATTTTTATGAATTTACTTTGATTACATAATTTCTTCAATTATGTTTTTGTTTTATTTTTTTTTTACAGTTTAGAGTTGTTGTTGAGATAGTTTGGCCTTTGACACTCTTTCTCATTCTTGTGGCTGTCAGATTCCGCCCCGACGTGAGGGAAAATATTAACACATGTAATGTAGCCTCTTTGAAATTCTTATAAGCATATGCTTTATTATATATACCAGCAAGTTTAATTGATATTAAATATATATAATAATAAGAATATTTCTATTTGTATAGTGCTGCCAACAAACATAATGTAAGCTCAGATCACATTTAACATTGACCAACAAACAAGCAAGAACACAGATATAATTCTCTGGCTAAAAAAAACTTACGGACGTAGGACAAAGCAAATAAATGTAGCATTAACCGACTTAATATACAAGTAAAACTGTAAGCCTAAAAATTTTTTAACGAAGGTAAATATTTAAATAATGTGTTTTCAAGTTCTTTTTAAAAGTGACGATAGAACTTGTTCACATCAGTTGGATGGGAAGTAGATTCCATACTTTCTGGCCTGATATATATAAGGGTCTCAGGTCATGAGGAAGAAACAGGGCACTTCCAGAAGCAAGGAGTCAGGGCAGAACGGAGTGTACTTTGTGGAACATATGGTTTGATTAGTTCCTTGACAAAAGCCGGCATCTCATTGTTATGAGGGCACTGATGGCAAAGTATCGCCACTTTGTATTCAATTTTTATAGGCCAGTTATGCCAAATACTTGTTTAGCGAAATGTTTGGGTAAGGTTTCCCTAATGCATTATAGACATCTCTTGTCCACAGGTCACTATGCACCCAAAGCCATGCCTTCTACAGGGACTCTGTCTTTCATGGCGTCTTACCTGTGTGACATCGACAACGACTGTCACAACAATAGTGTTGACCTTGACAGACTGACATTTACCAATAACGTCAACAGCAGCCTGTAAGTTTACACAAAAAAAAACAGTGTTAGTTTTCATTATTTATCTAGTTTCTGTGTGATCTTTGTTTTTTAACAATTTTATTTGATAATTACTACGCTCTATATTTTCTATTAAAATACTCTTTAACAATCTATGAACTTTTCCCTTTTACTTATTACCTTTCAGAAAAAAAAATTACATTTATACATTTAATATAAATTTTTACTTCCGAACCTTGTTTTTAATTTTATGTCCAACTATAAAATATGTTAAATTAAAAAAAAAGACCTTTTTGAGAATTTAGCCTCGATACTGGATTGAAATCTTAAGGGTAATGGGTTGAAATAAAACCAGATTATTCCATCAGTTTCTAAGCTCATACCTGGCAAGCCTAACTGTTGTGAAGGGGAATTTCGGCTGACCTGCAATGGGGGAAAGTCAGTGTTCCTGGGCATAGCACTTAAAAAACAACACAATCAAGTATTTTGCCTTAAGATTTATGCCCCCTGTTGAAATATTTTCTCCGCAGAGTCAGTAGGCTGTTCAATGACATAGAGATGATACTCTCGAACACTTCGGACTTGACATTAATTTCCAATCTCGGAGAAGACCTGCAGATCTTGAACCAGTTTGTTCGAGCCATGGCCAATGGATCAACAGATCTTTGTGAGCTAAAATAAATTATAAAATTTTTTTTTTTTTGCCAGAAAATAAGAATGATTAAGAAAAGTATTGTATTAAAAAGGAACAAAGATCTATTTTTGTAGAAAATCTTTGTTAAGAATCAAGCAATTTTTATATATATATATATATTTCTCTTTAAAAATGAAAACATTAAATTTGAGATTAGTTTAACCAAAAGCGATTTGAAACAATGTCTTTCTTAAATGTATTTATGTCTTCTTGTCGCATCAGCACAATTAAAAATAATTTGTTAGTTCTAAATATTGAATCTAAACCCACTAGTGACAATTTTAAGTCTGGGTGACATTAGCAAAATAAAATTAGCATTTGAAAAGTAATTTATTTGAAAAACTCACTGACCTATATATAACATGTTTCTTTGGGATACAGCACAAATGAGACTCAGGTTGGCCAATGTTCTGTTGAGCCAACAAGAGCTGAGAGACAACGTGGCCAATCTCAGCATTGGGCTGACTCCGAGGGCTGTGGATACACTACTGAATGCAACCCTGAATATGAACAAGGTAATCAACTAACCCTAAGAAAAATGCATGCAACATCTTTATGTTGCTAAAAATGACTTACATTGTTATAATGACACTTTGGGGAGGGGGGTAAGGCGTTCAAGCGACAGCGCCTTTGATTGGTATATAAAGGGTTCTGGCTTCAAATCCTGGTAAAGCTAGGATTAATTCCCAGGTCTGGAGGGTGTCCCTAAATCCGCCTAGCTCTAATGGGTAACTGAATTTTTTAGGGAAAAGTAAAGGCGGCTGGGCATTGTGCTGGCCACACAATCTTCTAGTGTGCCATGGCTACAGAAACTAGTGAATCTGCTTCACAGGTCCAATGGATCTAATTGGTCGGACATATTTCTATACTTAAATGATACTGAGTACCTGACATTATTTGGGGCAAAGTAACGGCGGCTGGCCTTACAATCCCCTAGCCTGAATTTTTAAGCCCAGCCAAGTCCCTATTTATATTTTGAATCTCATTTTTCAATATGATATGGTTTGACTAATTTCTCTTGAGCGTAGATTACTGAAGTATTCACAGACAGCAACCGGACAAGGCTGCTTGACCTGCTCGACATAGTTGGTGGCCTGCAAAAGCTGGGCAATAACACTGCAGTAAACACAGCGCTGGTCAGCACAATAATGAACACCACTTGCAGTGACCAGGTACTGGCTCTGTGTTTAGACCAACTTTATAATTTAGCTAAAATGTTTGACAAATTATTTTTTTCTGACAATAAATATAATCATTTTTTTTTACACTCTCAAGGTCTTGCTTGACTACTTTACTTTCAACAATCCAAACGATGCTGTTGATCTCCAGTCCCAGCTGTGCAACATGAGCCTGGCCAATGCCACTGCGTTATTTCAGGCCATTAACAATGACCTGAATAGGACAGAGCTAGCAAATGAGGTGAGTTGGCTGTAGATAGAATAGATACATCTACAATAATTCTTTGCATGCAGTACTTGTAGGTCTTATGCAGTAAGTTTACAGAAGTTCTTTCTAGTGTTATATGTGTCTAGCCTGTTAAGTTTAAACAGCTTTCATATTGTGTTTAGAATTGTCTTGATAATTCATTTAGAGTTTTTTATTTCAATTTAATTTTGGAGTTGAGAATGTTTGTGTATAATTGTATAGATAGTTATTTATTATGCCGTATTAACACCGATATGTGTTCTGGTAAATGTTATTATTGTACACAAGTTCAAGCAATTAAATTGTTCTTTAAACATTCGTCGGGTGGTTTGAGTGTATTATTTCATAGTGAACCAGACTCTAGACAGATGATAGAATAGAAGACCCGGGTCCATAAGGCTAGATAAAAGAATATTAAGTCCTCGGCCCAAAACTCCTGCAGGGTGGCAGGGATTTGGTCGGCGGCAGGTCTAGAGCTGCGGGTCATCAAGCTGAAACCAGCCAGCCTCTCAATAGAATGGTTTACAAGCTGTTTGGATTAGAGTTATGAACTTGAAAACAAAATCTTTTGTACACTTGGTTATATTAGAGAAAATGTTATTGTGCTTGTGTTTTACAGATTCAGAATGTGTTGAGAGATGTTACAGGCAGTGTTCCAAGTTTAGATTTCACTGATCTACAAGCCCTGGCTAGGATGTTAAATGATGTAAGTTTCATATCAGTTTTTTTGTTACCCTGCTTTTTTTTCATACTTATCTTATACATTACAAACGCCCCTTTTATACAGAAGATTTTCGCGTCCTGTGCAAATTTGGCAAATTTAATGTACTAGTACCTGGCTAATACACCATAATTAAAAGTGATAATTTCCTTTATTTGTCCATGCAGCTGTCTCGGTTGTCCAGCCTAGGTTCGGTCTTCTCAGACTTCTCATCCATGGCCGGGGACCTGCTTAGCTTTTCCGACAACCCCACATCCAACCAGACCCTGCGTTCGTCTCTGGGACGCCTGGTTTGTGGCGGCAACAGGAAGCTCTTCAATATGAATGAGCAGAACCAGCAGCAGCTTGGGAAGCAAGTGGAGAACCAGGAGCGTGAGAAAATAAATAACGAGGATTATCAGAGAGAGAAGCAGATCAACGAAGCCTTGGGCCTGTGTAAGTGTTGCATATTATACTGTGACCTTTAACCCTGGCTCTCACTGATTATTATGTCCCCTTTACTTGATTCCAATTCACCTTGCTTGATCATGTAGCCTTGCATGTTTACAGACGTACGCTCTAGATAGAAGATTTTTACATCAGCCCAAAACTCCTGAAGGGCGGCTGGGATTGGTCGGCGGCAGGGCTAGAACCCGGACCGTTTTGTTGACAGTCTGGTGTACTAACTACAGGACCAGCCGTCCTTGTTGGATTCTGGATATTTGATGAAATCCTGTCTAGGGGTCACTAACTGGATTAAATTAGTATTATTTAATTTCCCTGCATTCAGCCTCTTTCACTATTCTCAGCAATACGAACAAATAGTTGTTGAAACAATATAAACTTAAATAACCGTGTAACTTGAAAATATTCTATACAAATGAAAACCAAGCTCAAGATTAAAAAACATGGAAGCAGGAATGAAAAGAATCGAAAGAATCAAAACAGCTAACTGAACTTGACAGTAATAAATATACAATTAATTCTATTGGTCTCATCAGTAGGGTCAACATAAAAATCAGGCCCTATCACGATGGGCCAGAAAGTTAAACTTCAGACTTACAACGAGCCATAAACTGGATTTTCACGTGAGGGAACGACACAGTTTAATTTAATATTTTGGAGGTCATTGCTCACCCATCTCCTTCAACTCTGACAGTAACACTTTACTGTCTGGAGATAGAATCCGACTGGTCATGGCCATATATATATATATATATATAGTAGGCTGTTACTTTATATGCAATATACAACTCCCGCTTTTCTAGATCATAAGTTTGGAAAAACTAGAGAAACTCATGGTCTGAATTCATTATTTAGCCCCCACATGTGCCGCCCTGTATGCCAACTTTGAATTGGAGGCCTCGACCCGGATACTGTGGTATCAGTTGAAGCCAATCGTACTGGGTTACATCAACTTCTCTCCTGACACGCCAGTGACTAGAAAAATCATCAAAGAGGTGGGTAGAACAAAGTCCAGGCATTTTCTCTTAACCTTATCAGAAATAGTTAGCTAAAAAACAATAGTATCTGTTCATTCAATTGACAATATCTGTGTGTTACTATTGTTATTTATGTTTTATCATGTAATAATAGTTTCTATATTGTATTAGTTCATGTAGAGTTATTTATTTACATTTGATTTCGGTGAAGAGAGTAATTTTGTAGATAGTTATTTATTCTGTTGTAATTAGTGGTTATTCAAAATGACGGAGAAACGAATGACTTCATTGTGTTTTGTTAAGAGAGAAGAAACAAAATAACAATAGAAACTGCATTGAGAAAGTTTTTTTCGGTATTTAGTTTTTGTTCTTTTTTATTGTTTAATTGATTGTATAAAGTTGCTCATTAAAGGATGTTCTCAGTATCGACGTGAATCCATGAAATAATTAAAACATTTGGTTACTATTACTTAAAATTAATATAATAATGCAAACATCTATCATTAATGAAAAAAAAATGAATTTATAGACATTACGTCATAAGCTAGCTTACTCTCACAATGCTGATGTTTAACCCCCCCCCCCCCCCCCTCTGAAGGTCAAACCTATGAATCCCGTGATCGCTGATAACTTACAGGATAAAAAAATCCAACTGTATACAAGGGTAATTATTTGGAAGGCCTCGAGTTCAACATAGTAAATGAATTTTCAAAAGGAGATCATTTTAAAATTGCGCACAGTTTATATCCTTAACATAGGGTGATTAGTAATAGGTTTAAGTTTATTTAAAAAAATAAATTAACAAATTAAGCAATATTGTTGATAAAAAAAAAATTCTCTTTGGGAGGACGTTTCCAATTTATACATTAAACTTTTGACCAGATTGGTCAAACAGCCTAGGTGCCTATAGCGAACAAACAAACAAACATCTAAATAAACAAACAAACTCACGGTAATTATATTATGTGATGACACCAATATTTTTACTTGTAATTTCTACCACTTTCTAGTGTGCCTTTTCTTTTGCATTTGAAAAGCTTCGGAGAGGTCCATTCAAATACTTTCTGCACCAAGGTCTATATAAAGCACCAATTGGTAAAGTTAGGGTTGTTGTTGATTTTTGCTTAGCTACAAGCTACTTATTATTAACCCAGTGAATTTGAATGTACTTATTGTAGATGAGTTCAATAGTAAACATTCATTGTGTGGCTTGAGTTTATTAATTTATAGTGAACAAGATCCTAGACCGACAACAGAAGACTTGGATTTCTAACACTATTTATGTCCCTTTAATAAAAGGATAAATGTTTTTTTGTATGTTACATGTTCAGCTGGCATACAGAATGTCCTGCGTTGGAATCCTGGAGGAGGCTAGGGTTTGTTTCTGGGTCTTGAAGTTGTCCCGTAGTCTACCAAGCTCTGTTGGGTACTGGACATTGGTTAGGAAAAAGTAAAGGCAGCTGGGGGGTTGTGCTGGCCACACAATCACCTAGTATGGCATGGTCACTGAAACTGGAGGTATTCACCGGGCCTACGCATCAATGTGGCCTGACAGGATTACTATTATTACTACTACTATTACTTCACATTTTGTTCATGCATTTTTTTAAATTTTTTTTTAACAGGCTTCCAGGATGTTTGACTCCATTAAAAGTTTCATGAATTTCACCCGTGACCTTCAGGCAATCATCCCTCAGGTGGAATCATTCCTAAAGAATGACATCACTCCCATCAGGGTATTACCTCCCTTTCATTAAATTTTTTTTAACAACCGGTAGTGATTAACTAGTGTTAAGCTGTGCCATAGCAGTAGCAAGGAGGGGTTTCACAAAGAGGGTTTTGAGGTGGGGTGATTCACTGTTAGAATATAATATTTGATATTGGGAAACTGATGCCATTATAGTCAATTCCATGGACAAAAAACATTAGTGTAATCACCGTAGCAAGTCTTCGTAGTTCCTTATGGTGAAACAAAATTTTTTTTTATGATTAAGACAAAATATTTTACTGATTTATCAAGTGAAGATACTTAGTTACTTATGTCTACTACCCCTCTCGTGGGCATAGGCCACCAACAATGGCTCTCCCAGCTATCCCGATCCTGAGTGAGTCTTTCCAACTGTCTCCAAGAAAGACCTGTTCTCTTGACGTGAGCCTCCAGGTCATAGCACCAGTTGTTACCGGGTCGACCTCTCTTCCTCTTCCCTTGGTGGTTCCATGATAAGGAGTATCTGGTGGCGTTAGAAGCTGGTTGTACATCTTTTTTGCATGATCTGAAGCTAAGATAATACTACAATAATGGTACTAATAAATGCACTTTTTGTATAACTGACAGTTTGTTTTACGTTAAATAAAGGACAGTCACATTTGAATCTATATTACTGTAGAAATAACACTCTTTTTAACTATAAAATAATACCCCGACAATAGTCTAAGGTTAAATTGTTTAATCACTTATGGAATAACTTAACTCAGCAAACAACATGCATCAATACTCCAGTCGACAGTCTAGAACATTTCCTAACAGGTCCTAGCATTCCCACAGTCTTGGGTCGTCTTATGTTTTTTCAAGCTCTCCCCAAAGTCATATCTAACCAACATGTAATTCTTTATTTTATATTCTACTTTTGTGTTTGAGATTATTATTAATATAATGCCTACATTATTAATTTATATCTTAATACTATAATTAATTCTATTTTGAATCCTAAAACTGCCCTAGAAAAATGGGCAAGCTTTCAAACATGCAAAGTCACAAACATAAAGATCAGGGAAAATCCTAGCAACTAAACAAAAAAGTTTTTTTCTTGACCAATGTTGCATGATTTAGAGCTAACTAACTTGTAGATATTGTCAAATAAGCGGGTATAATCAAAGCGTACTGGAAAGTAGTTGCTCACATATGATGGCTGTTATAAGAAAGTTTCCAAAATATATCTTGTGTATATGTGTTGACACACGCTTCTTTATAAACTTTTTAATAGGAATTTTTCAATGGACCAGCTTGCAAAAATACTGTGTTCTCGCTGAAAACATTGCTGGCCATCACATCCAACCTGCTCCCGGCTGGACTGCCGGTGGCTTTCATTCAGGCCTTGAATGAGTCCTACTGTGACATCGCGGCACGTTTCCTGACTGCCAGTGGACTGAACAGCTCCTACGACTGGGTGGATGCTCTGAACAACACTTCCAATCTCCTGAACAGCATCATCCCTTACTTTGATGTATGTGCCATGGTTGTTTTTTGTTAGCATTTTAATATTATATTATAAAAACTTAGGGGGCCTGGTGGCCATTCGAATCCTGATGAAGGCTAGGATTTGTTCCAGGGATCATAGGGGGACCCTGAGTCTAAACAGCTCTGATGCGTACATGACTTTAGTAAGGGTAAAGTAAAGGCGGCTGGGCATTGTACTGGCCACACAATCCCCTTATTGGCTGTGGCTACAGAAACTGGTGAACATAATTTGGTTGTAGAGCAGATTAGTTTACACTAAAGTAATTTCAGTAAACATTGTATAGCAGATTAGTTTACACTAAAGTAATTTCAGTAAACATTGTATAGCAGATTAGTTTACACTAAAGTAATTTCAGTAAACATTGTATAGCAGATTAGTTTACACTAAAGTAAAATCAGTAAACATTGTATAGCAGATTAGTTTACACTAAAGTATTTTCGGTAAACTTTGTATAGCAGATTAGTTTACACTAAAGTAATTTCGGTAAACTTTGTAAAGCAGATTAGTTAACACTAAAGTAATTTAGGTAAACATTGTATAGCAGATTAGTTTACACTAAAGTAATTTCAGTAAACATTGTATAGCAGATTAGTTTACACTAAAGTAATTTTGGTAAACATTGTATAGCAGATTAGTTAACACTAAAGTAATTTTGGTAAACATTTTATAGCAGATTAGTTAACACTAAAGTAATTTCGGTAAACATTGTAAAATGTAAAACTATTTCAGTGTGTAGAGTTGGACAAATTTGTTGGTTATCCCAACTCAGCAGCATTGGTTGAAGCTAGCTTGGAGATGATTCAGAACAACACCTTCTGGTCAGGTAAATCTAAACTTTCTCTTCATGATAAGATATTTGTTTAGAGATGATTCAGAACAACACCTTCTATTGGGATAAGAAAAGGCGACTGGGTATAGTGCTGGCCACCTGATCCTCTTAAAGAGGCCACTGAAACTGGATAAAAGCTGTTACACATGATGATCTGAACATGACTTTATATAGTAGGCCTAATGAAAAGAAATGCACAAGTATGTAAGTTAAGATGGAACAATGAAAAGAATGGTAGGTAAAACAAGAACAATGAAACAAACAGCTTATATTTCCACAGCTGTTGTCTTTGATAACATTGACAAAGACAATGACAAACTACCAGCTTTGGTAAAATATCGAATCCGTATGGATTCAGATTACGTGGATGGCACGAAAAAAATTATGAGCAAGTGAGTCTTTTTTTCTATCTCCCCATTTTGCATGGGCTGCATGCTTTACCTGCTTGTGTCCCTTGTTTCAGCTGTGGTTTTTGATAATATTGAGGCTAACAGCACCCGTTTGCCGCCCGTCGTGAAGTATAGAATCCGCATGGATACTGACAAAGTGGATAGCACAAAGAGAATTATGGACAAGTAAGTGTCACTTGTCTATTTATATTCCCTGATCCTAAGCATTAAAAGTTTATACAGTTTATATATTCCCTGATCCTAAGCATTAAAAGTTTATACAGTTTATATATTCCCTGATCCTAAGCATTAAAAGTTTATACAGTTTATATTTTCCCTGATCCTAAGCATTAAAAGTTTATACAGTTTATATATTCCCTGATCCTAAGCATTAAAAGTTTATACAGTTTATATATTCCCTGATCCTAAGCATTAAAAGTTTATACAGTTTATATATTCCCTGATCCTAAGCATTAAAAGTTTATACAGTTTATATTTTCCCTGATCCTAAGCATTAAAAGTTTATACAGTTTATATATTCCCTGATCCTAAGCATTAAAAGTTTATACAGTTTATATATTCCCTGATCCTAAGCATTAAAAGTTTATACAGTTTATATTTTCCCTGATCCTAAGCATTAAAAGTTTATACAGTTTATATATTCCCTGATCCTAAGCATTAAAAGTTTATACAGTTTATATATTCCCTGATCCTAATTTATATATAAAAATATATACGATTCATATTTCAAGGTCTAAATGTATCCACTCACTCAGCCATTAAATCCTCTGGAGCTTGAGGCGAAAGCCAGCTATCTGCCTTTATCTGTCCATTGCAGCTTGAATAGGCTGTTTCTGCGTTCAGACCTCGAGCCTTCAACTCCCTCTCCACCGTTATTCTCCACATTTTCTTAGGTCTTTATTTCAACCTTTTTCCCTGAAAGGTCTATCTCAGGGCTGTCTTGGGGAGGGAGTAAGGTTTCCCATCCATCACTATCTCCTTACTTAGATGCTCTCTGCTAGCGGAAATACTCCTGTTTTCTTGCGTTTGTCCTCGTTTTGAGATAGCTTTGGCCAGAAGTTCTTGATGATGTGTCGTAGGCTTAGTGTCTGAAAGACCTGCAGTTTCCTTTCAATGTTGGTTGTAGTTTTCCAGTATTCAGATATGTACAGCTAGTGTATAAATATCAAATGTATTTCCAAAATACTTTTTTTTTTCCTGAACTCATTTCCAACTGTGAAGACAGTATATTTTACTCCCCTATGCTAACGTAGACTTAGAGCCACAACAGCTAACAGATGAGGGCACTGATGAGCCCAATTTTGTATTGCATAGACAAATTTAAAAAAATACATTAATATTCTTACATGTAATTAATTACTGTTCAATGGCCCATTTTTTTTCGTACACATAATTTTAAAGTACAGAAATGTTAGCAGTTTAAAATGAACTAGGTGAATAGAGTCAAGTAAAATGGATGAATAGCAAGTAAAGTAGACCAGGCTAAATGAAAGGGGTAGGAATGAGTTAATAAGTAAAAACTAAAAGTCCTTTCTCTGTGCAATTGTACTGGTCCAGTTAAGAATTTCTCATTGAAATCACATTGTGGTTGATTTGCATGTTCATATGCATGGCATGTTAATTTTCATATCTATATATTACTTAACTGCACACTTGTTGAAAGGAGTTTGGATCTTATTTTATTTTATTTCACTATCAACAAAAACATTTTTTTAATCTTTGAATCTACTAGTTGCTTCAGTAGTGTTATAAACTTTTCAAAGAATTACTACTAGTTACCTTTTTTTTGTCCGGCATTCTTGTTTAAAGTTTTTTTTATAAATCTCTATCTTTGAAGTTAATTTTTACATTATAAGATTTCAACTTTTTAAGTTGTGAAGATTAAGAGACATTATTCAAAGAAAAGCAAAACAAATATTTCAATAACAAATTATATTTTTTTTTTTAGGAATCATTTAAATATTTTTCTAAATGAATATTTATGTGTCACATCAGAATTACTTTAAGTAAAGATATAAATTATCCTCCTTCTCAATCTGTAATCAAATAAACAATGTTTAACTCAATGCTTCTGTATAGCATAAGTATGGGTATGTATTTTACAAACAGAATTTCTTTCCAGAACTCTAGGTAATTAAAATGTATGACTTTTGAAAGAATGTGTATATAGAAATAATTTGTTGAATATTCTCAGTTTTAAATCCTGGCAAGTTAGTTTTTTTTATCTGTGGACTGGAGGGTGCCCTTGTTGAGCCTAGTTGAGCTGACCTTGCATTGTGCTGGCCATTTAATCAACTTGTATGCAGTGGCAAATATAAACAACAACTGGTGAATGTTGCTTTTTACTCAGTAGATTCATTATTGCAAAGCATGATTTTTGGCAGGTTATTATGCCGCAAAACTTGACAGATCCCTGTCAGCTTACGCAGCTTTATTGTTGCCACAATGGTTTCTTGAGGGCCCCTAATTGAGGATATTCTGTCCCAAACATACTAATTAGTCCTATGTTCTAGGTAGGAGATTTGAAGGATTTTTCTCATGCATTTATTTTTTAATGTCTGTAACTTATTTTCAATGGCTGCTAGCAGTGTCATATTTTTATGTTTGTGCCTAAATGCCACAAGATGAAACCGTCTGTGCCTATTTCTATGTCTGTGCCCAAATGTCCTTCCCAGATACTGGCGGCCTGGTAGTCGAGGCCAGTTCAATTCCCTCAAGTACTGGGTCTACGGATTCATCTACATCCAGGACATGATAGACCATGCCATCGTACGCCTCCACACCAACGTTACGCAGGAGCCTGGTATCTTCACCCAGCAGTTTCCTTACGGCTGTTACGTTTATGACAAGTAAGCAAATCTTATTGAGTTACTGCTACTTTTTAAGAGAAAATATTACACCTACACTTACTTGTGGGTTTGAGAAATGCATTTTTATAATGATGATTGGGAATTCGATTATCTCAATTTCTAAAGCTATAACCAGTTTTGAAAGTGACCAGTGACTATCTTTGTAAGACAATCATTTACCAAAGTAGCCCACTTTTTTATTGGTTTGGTAGTAAAGATTTTTTTAAAGAATCACAGTGCTTTGTATAAATCAAGTAATTAATGTCTTGAACCCACTAAATTGGGCTTTGATTTATTATTATATTTTTAACAATCCAGCATATTGCTATTGATATAGTACCCAGCTAGTGATTTCAGGGGTTAGGGATGGGAGGTGTCTTTTAATTGGCACTTTCGGCAGAACCAAAAAACTTTCGACTGAACCAAACAAATCTTGGGCTAACGCTGGTAAAAGATTACCAAAAGATTGACATTAACATCCCTAGTGTTAAATAATGTTAAATTTATGTTTTTTTCTCTGACAAGTATATTTCTTTGGCCCATGATGAATGATTGAATAGCTGAAAATATATAAAGAGTTAATGTTTTGGGCCCACAATTAAAGCACATCACCTCTTAGTGGAACAAGGTTACATAACAGTGTGACTCCTAGATATTTCTTCTGTATTGATGTTCTGAGTATTTTCTTGTCCGTAGATTTGTGTTTGCCATCTCACGAAGTCTTCCTTTGTTCATGGTCATCTCCTGGATCTACACTGTTGCTATGATTGTCAAAGGTAATGCACTGCCCTTTAGATGTCATTAAACAACACTTGTGTAACAGTGTAAAAACATACATAATATGACCTGTACTAGTTAGAACAAGAAACTGGTTACACAGCAATTGACGCAGAGAAAAGAATTCACAGGTTTTGTGCAGGGGAGATAAAGAAGGTCACGGGGGGGGGGGGGGATGTGGCGTGTAAAAAAACGGACAGTTAAGTTGAGTGTCCAGTGTCGAGAGGGTACAGTTGAACGATGTGTGTAGAAACATGTTTATATTTTATGGTGGATTGAGAAGAGTAATTTTGGATATATAATACTAGTGATTTTAATGTGATGTCTTGGATTTATTGTCTTATGGACTGTTATGTATATACTTAATAAAAATAATTCATTAATGTAACACAGAGTTGGAAGAATTATTCTTTGTGTTGTGTCGATGGATTACATCATAGTATATCATAGTTCACACGAAGTATGCCTACATTACACATTCACAATAATAGAATATTACGTCTCGCTAAATGGGAATCCTTAGGAATAAATAAGTTCAAACTTGTAGCACTTACTTTAGAATGGAAAGCATATCCTATAGCTAATTCCCCTCAACTAATCAGTGTTTGATTTTGCTGCAAATACAGTGGTGTCAAAGGCGTTAGCTATTTTATCGAATATTGCTGTGGCGCAAATGAGTGTTTTTGCCCCCGGGGTGCCCTTGGCGCGATAGTTCCCTGCTGCTGCATCTCAGGATTGATTTTATCACGTTTGATCGCCAATACGATTTCGGGGTAATCAGAAGTAGACCTGTTTTGCAAAATCAATTCTGCTCCCTTAAATATTGTGACCACTTAAATCTGTTCTCAGAGCAAAATGCTATTATTAAATGAACATCAGTGATCCAGTGCAAGGGTGTCATTATTTGTTACAGGTTACAATAGTTGGATACATGTATAAAGGTCAGTGGACCAAGTATGAGAGAGAAGTGTGTAAAGCGTGATTTTGTACTGAATAATGTTGTCGTTGTTAACAAGGGGAAGTAAGTAGAGGTTTTGGCCAGTTATTGGTCAGACACTCCAAGGAGAGGTTGTGCAAAATATTTTTTAGTCTAGACATCTGGGCTTAGTATTTTAAACAATGTGTCCACTCAGGAGTTTTTTTTTACATGGGACTTAACATAAATCCTAATTATTGTTTATGTGAATTGGGTAATAAAACAATGTCTACTATAAAAGACAGTTGAGTCAGTTCGTGTTTGCCTCTGAAGAGAGACTGAATATAGTATAATCAAACAGTAAATGTCATGCTCTCCTACACTGTCAGGTATTGTCTACGAGAAGGAGCAGAGGCTGAAAGAGGTGATGAAGATCATGGGACTGGGCAATGGCATCCACTGGCTGGCCTGGTTCGTCAACTCGTTTGTCATGATGCTCTTTACTGTCATCCTCTTTGTCATTGTGCTGAAGGTGAGTCTGTTTCCTGCAGCTCTGTGGAGTCGGTAGATAAATGTTCCAACTCCGACTCCTCTGTGCAACACTATGAAAAGTATAAGTATTGCCGCTCCTAATTGTGGGTTGTGTGCAATATAGTGAGGCACATGTAAAGCATGCTTCTTCATGGACACTTAACGTGTTCGCGGTTACGTGAGGCAATGCATACATTGGTCTTTATTCTTACAGTAGAGAAGGCATTAATTATAACTTTATGTGAATTGGGACATTTAAACTTGATTAAAAAAAAATTTCAATCTAAATTTAGTAGGAGTCGGAATTTAGAAGGAGTCGGTGCATTGTTTGCATTTTCTCCGACTACTCAACTCCGACTCCACAGTCCTGGTTTCTTAAAGGGTGATCAGGCTCTGGAACCCTAGTGTCCTCCTGCAGGTTGCAGCCTCTCATGTCGACATCAATGACATGAAACTGTTGGTTTTCAAAATGTATTGTTTCCCAAAAAAGTGGGGGAGAATCTTATCTAATTCCTGTATACACTGCATTTATCCTATTTTACACATCCAGTTATGGCTGTAGTGGGTGGGATTAAGTGATGTGGGCCCAGTTCAGGAAACCTAGGGGATGTGTGGCCAGCACAATGCCCAGCCGCCTTTACTTTACCCCAACTAATGTCGGGTACCCATCAGAGCTGGGTAGACTCAAGCAAGGACACCCTCAAGTCCTGGAAAAATCCCGGCGCCACCAGGATTCGAACCCAGGAACTTTGGATCGCCAGTCAAACGCACTGCCGCTTGACTACCGTGCCCCTGGGCACTGAGAGGGCCACACAATCTCCTAGAGTGCTGTGGTCGCAGGAACTTATGAGGCCCTAGGGATTTAATTGGACTGAGGGAATACTTTTGTTTATATTTATATACCTAAATAATACTAAGTACATTTAAAGCTAATGTTTTTCCATGTGTTGTGCAGGGTGGCAAAATACTGGAGTACTCAGACCCCTCGGTGGTGTTTGTCTTCATGCTGGGCTTCACCGTGTCCACCATCAGCCAGTGTTTTCTCATCTCCGTCTTCTTCAGCAAGGCCAACCTGGCGGCCGTGTGCGGAGGCTTCATCTACTTTGTGCTCTACCTGCCCTACACGCAGCTAGTGCAGTTCGAGGATGTCATAACAACCAGCGAAAGAATTCTGGCAGTGAGTAACCTTTGACACCCCCCCCCCCCAAAGTCTAGTCTATTTAGTAGTGGTACATAAAGACATTAAACACCTTCCCCCCTGCTTAATAATATTTGATAGTTAATGTTACACCTGTGATTGAGCATTACATTCTATTGGTGCTGTGACGTGAAGCTCTTTATATTGATAATTATTACACTAGTAGCACTCTTAATATACACCAACTAACAATCCGTTTCATAGATGAAGTTTAATGAAATAATTGGAAAGAAATGGAAGAATGAAGTACACTAGTCCCTTGCGTACACACAAGTACTCATTACATGAAACTAACACAACCTTACAGTCCGATATCCGCACACAACTGTCCTGACCTCTACACGCGCTACTCTCCCCTGTGGTCATTGACCCACTATCAAAACATCTCACAAACACGCTTAAACACTCCTGACCCACACAACTGTCCGTCACAGGTGTTGTGTTCGTCATAGATAGGTGAACTGGAAGACTGGAGTCCCACATCTATTCAGCTATTTAACCGGTGATCTTTGGGTTAACTGTAGCCTTTGTTTTAAAAATAAATGATTAAAAAAACAAATGATCACATATGTTAGAATACTGCATTTTGCCATTCAAAAAATGTTCTCAAATAATGAAAATGGTAGACAATGTACCCCATACTAGACGGCATCCCAGAATGTACTCATCAATTACTGCTTTTAATTTTAGTACTCATCAATTACTGCTTTTAATTTTAGATTCTGGATTGGTTTATTTTATTGAAAAAAAAAAGGTCAACAATCTCTAGTTCAGGGGTCGGGAACCTATGGCTCGCGAGCCATATGTGGCTCTGTTGATGGCTGCATCTGGCTCGCAGACAAATGTTCGATTTAAAAAAAAAATTCTTTAGACTCCTTTGATCTACATATTAATTGCATATCAATATTTCATTCTACAAATGAGCTAAAGTCTACTGCAGCTCAGCATCAGAAGTGGTAAAGGCGATGAATTCCGCTGACCTAAAAAACAGAAAAATAGCAACCCTGAATTCATTATAATTAAAGGGAAATTTACTTGAATTTTTAGTTTTAAGCATAATGTATGGCTCTCACAGAATTACTTTCAAAATATAGGGTGTCCATGGCTCTCTCAGACAAAAAGGTTCCCGACCCCTGCTCTAGTTTGTTAAATATAAAATGTTCTTTTTTAAATGGTACATTATTGTATGAAGATTAAAATGTTGCCCTATGTAAATTCACACAATTATTGGATCTTTCCAGAGTTTGTCATCAAATATTGCCATGGGCTACGCCTGCAGCTATTTTTCCCAGTACGAGGAGCAGGCCATCGGGGCCCAATGGAACAACATCGGGGAAAGCCCGATGGTCGACGATACTTTCAACCTGAGGACCTGCATCGGCATGATGTTCCTGGACACTTTCATCTACCTGCTCATTACTTGGTACATTGAAGCAGTCTTCCCTGGTAGGTACACACTCTGTTAAAACAATGTACTTAGGTTTTGTGGAGATACTAAAAGATGTAGCTTATTCCATCATTGAAAGTTGGGAATTTGTGGGTTAAATTCAAACGATGCATTTAATTAGATGTTATGATAAGACATTGGTTATTTATTCCATTTCACTGTAATGTTTAGGGGAAAATTCTTTTTTTTTTCTACCAGGTCAATATGGTATTCCCAGGAAGTGGTACTTCCCTGTTCAGAAATCCTATTGGTGCGGCTTTAGACCAAGAAACGCTGGCAGCAGAGTGGATGCTGAAATGTCTGTTGAAGACATCAGGAGTAAGTGCCTTGGATTGTTGAATGTCTTTATAGGCATCAGAACGTTCCATGCAAAATTGTATTTTTTTTATTCACAAGTATTTACCTTCATTCTTAAAAAATATATAGGAAAATCAGAAAAAAAAAACTTTTATTATTTAAGTAAATCTAAAATAGTAGGTACTAGCTGACCTGACTACTTGAAATTTAAACTTTCCCCTTACAGCTTAGACCAACTGTCCTGACTTCCTAAAGAACATGACTTTTTGTGAGCATCCCTTTTTTGGCCCCCCAGAGCTTTTCTTGCATTGTGGCATTATGAGGCCAGATCAGGTTTGGGGGCCTCTTTGTGGAGCAGGCACTTTTGCAGTATGTGCTCTGGATTTTGGAGTCCAGTACCACATGGGCACTCTGGAGTGTAGCTTAGTTAGATGTGGTGTTCTGTTCTCTGTCAGTGTATGGTGGTCTGGATTTTGTAGCTTTCCTCAACCCCAAAACATCCATCACTGAATTGTAAAAACAGAGCCCAATGAGGATGCTAAATACAATAACATCGGGAGATCATATCATATATATATATAAATCTCAAAAGGAATATGTGGCTGGCTGGCTGGCTGGCTGGCTGGCTGGCTGGCTGGCTGGGTATGTACATACCGCATAATCTTTTTAAATACTGGACATAAAAACGTGAAATTTGCTACAAATATTCTTTGCGTTACGGCGGTGAACACTGTCAAGGTTATAAAAAAATTAAAATGACCGCAGTGGTCAGTTTGGTCAAAAAACGCGAATAAAACGACATATTTTGGGTTCATGTTAAAATTGCCGTTCCAACTTTTTATAGTTTTTCGATCGATCGCGCTAAAAAAAATAAAAAAAGGATGGCGTTGAGATTTTTTTAGGATGACGTCATCAAAGTTTGCGCAGAGATAGATAGCCGGCTTTTCGTAATGACGTCATCAAATTTTGCGTATTCATTTAAAATTAACTTTGCTTCAATGTTTGCTAATGTATTTTATGAATGAATAGAACAAAATATATTCACGTTTTAATTCGTGTCGTATACGAAATATAAACTTTGTAGTTGTTGCGTGCAATCTCATTATAACTGCTTGAGTAGTAAGAGTGTATGTAAACATAACTTTTAGCTTTTTCAATTCGTTTGAAGCGGGCGTATACGCATTAAAATCTTTCTAGCGGGAAATATTTCACGTTTCAATTCGTTTCTAGCGGGAAATATTTCACGTTTCAGTTCGTTTCGGTTGTAGCGGGCGTACAAAATGTCATTCACATTTAAATTTGTGACGTATACATCGATAAACTTTTTAACGGGCAGGGTTTTATTAATTGCCGTATATATTAACTGTGTAGCGGGCAATCTCATTATAACTCCATGGGTAGATAAAGTCTATGTAAAATATCATTATGCGATTAAATTGAACACAATTTTTTTTTTTTTAAAGTTTCTTCTTTGTTTCTTATTGGTTTCATTTGTTATTGTTTTACATGTTGAATAGAAAAAATAATTCTAAGTTTGCTTCCAAAGCAACAATAAATAAATAAACAGCAAATAAACAAAAACAACACAACATAGGTCTGCGACTTAATGTTTGTCGTAAAAAAATATATCAAACAATCATTAAAAAAAAAGTACTGTCGAATGTTCTTTATCAATGAATAGAACAAAATATATTCATGTTTTAATTTGCGTCGTAATTTATAGCGGGCAATTTTGTAATTGTTATAATGGGTGATGAGTAATGATTTTAACGGGTAATTCATGTTGTAGCGGGCAAATAAAAAATTACCTTTAATTGCCTTATATATTAACTGTGTAGCGGGCAATCTCATTATAACTCCATGGATATGTAAAGTGTATGTAAAAGATCATTATGCGATTACATTGAACACAATGTAACAAAAAAAATATTTCTTCTTTGTTTCTTATGGGTTTCATTTGTTATTGTTTTACATGTTAAATAGAAAATTTAATTATAAGTTTGCTTCCAAAGCTACAATAAATAAATAAATAGTAAATAACAAAAACAACACAACATAGGTCTGCGACTTAATGTTTGTCGTAAAAAAAATATATCAAACAATCATTAAAAAAAAAATAAAAGTACTGTCGAATGTTCTTAATCAATGAATAGAACAAAATATATTCATGTTTTAATTTGCGTCGTAATTTATAGCGGGCAATTTTGTAATTGTTATAATGGGTGATGAGTAATGATTTTAACGGGTAATTCATGTTGTAGCGGGCAAATAAAAAATTACCTCACGTTTAAATTCGTGTCGTAGGTCATGCGGGCAATCTCATTATAACTGCCTGAGTAGTTAGAGTGTATGTAAACATAACTTTTAGCCGGTTCGGAGGACCGGGCACATAACGGCTTGTCATATATATATATAAATCTCAAAAGGAATATGTGGCTGGCTGGCTGGCTGGCTGGCTGGCTGGCTGGGTATGTACATACCGCATAATCTTTTTAAATACTGGACATAAAAACGTGAAATTTGCTACAAATATTCTTTGCGTTACGGCGGTGAACACTGTCAAGGTTTTAAAAAAATTTAAATGACCGCAGTGGTCAGTTTGGTCAAAAAACGCGAATAAAACGACATATTTTGGGTTCATGTTGAATTTGCCGTTCCAACTTTTTATAGTTTTTCGATCGATCGCGCTAAAAAAATTAAAAAAAGGATGGCGTTGAGATTTTTTTTAGGATGACGTCATCAAAGTTTGCGCAGAGATAGATAGCCGGCTTTTCGTAATGACGTCATCAAATTTTGCGTATTCATTTAAAATTAACTTTGCTTCAATGTTTGCTAATGTATTTTATGAATGAATAGAACAAAATATATTCACGTTTTAATTCGTGTCGTATACGAAATATAAACTTTGTAGTTGTTGCGTGCAATCTCATTATAACTGCTTGAGTAGTAAGAGTGTATGTAAACATAACTTTTAGCTTTTTCAATTCGTTTGAAGCGGGCGTATACGCATTAAAATCTTTCTAGCGGGAAATATTTCACTCAATTCGTTTCTAGCGGGAAATATTTCACGTTTCAGTTCGTTTCGGTTGTAGCGGGCGTACAAAATGTCATTCACATTTAAATTTGTGACGTATACATCGATAAACTTTTTAACGGGCATGGTTTTATTAATTGCCGTATATATTAACTGTGTAGCGGGCAATCTCATTATAACTCCATGGGTAGATAAAGTGTATGTAAAATATCATTATGCGATTAAATTGAACACAATTTTTTTTTTTTTAAAGTTTCTTCTTTGTTTCTTATTGGTTTCATTTGTTATTGTTTTACATGTTGAATAGAAAAAATAATTCTAAGTTTGCTTCCAAAGCAACAATAAATAAATAAACAGCAAATAAACAAAAACAACACAACATAGGTCTGCGACTTAATGTTTGTCGTAAAAAAATATATCAAACAATCATTTTAAAAAAAAGTACTGTCGAATGTTCTTTATCAATGAATAGAACAAAATATATTCATGTTTTAATTTGCGTCTTAATTTATAGCGGGCAATTTTGTAATTGTTATAATGGGTGATGAGTAATGATTTTAACGGGTAATTCATGTTGTAGCGGGCAAATGAAAAATTACCTTTAATTGCCTTATATATTAACTGTGTAGCGGGCAATCTCATTATAACTCCATGGATATGTAAAGTGTATGTAAAGATCATTATGCGATTACATTGAACACAATGTAACAAAAAAAATATTTCTTCTTTGTTTCTTATGGGTTTCATTTGTTATTGTTTTACATGTTAAATAGAAAATTTAATTATAAGTTTGCTTCCAAAGCTACAATAAATAAATAAATAGTAAATAACAAAAACAACACAACATAGGTCTGCGACTTAATGTTTGTCGTAAAAAAAATATATCAAACAATCATTAAAAAAAAATAAAAGTACTGTCGAATGTTCTTAATCAATGAATAGAACAAAATATATTCATGTTTTAATTTGCGTCGTAATTTATAGCGGGCCATTTTGTAATTGTTATAATGGGTGATGAGTAATGATTTTAACGGGTAATTCATGTTGTAGCGGGCAAATACAAAATTACCTTTAATTGCCTTATATATTAACTGTGTAGCGGGCAATCTCATTATAACTCCATGGATATGTAAAGTGTATGTAAAAGATCATTATGCGATTACATTGAACACAATGTAACAAAAAAAATATTTCTTCTTTGTTTCTTATGGGTTTCATTTGTTATTGTTTTACATGTTAAATAGAAAATTTAATTATAAGTTTGCTTCCAAAGCTACAATAAATAAATAAATAGTAAATAACAAAAACAACACAACATAGGTCTGCGACTTAATGTTTGTCGTAAAAAAAATATATCAAACAATCATTAAAAAAAAATAAAAGTACTGTCGAATGTTCTTAATCAATGAATAGAACAATTTGCGTCGTAATTTATAGCGGGCAATTTTGTAATTGTTATAATGGGTGATGAGTAATGATTTTAACGGGTAATTCATGTTGTAGCGGGCAAATAAAAAATTACCTCACGTTTAAATTCGTGTCGTAGGTCATGCGGGCAATCTCATTATAACTGCCTGAGTAGTTAGAGTGTATGTAAACATAACGTTTAGCCGGTTCGGAGGACCGGGCACATAACGGCTTGTATATATATAAATCTCAAAAGGAATATGTATGTACGTACCGCATAATCTTTTTAAATACTGGACATAAAAACGTGAAATTTGCTACAAATATTCTTTGCGTTACGGCGGTGAACACTGTCAAGGTTTTAAAAAAATTTAAATGACCGCAGTGGTCAGTTAGGTCAAAAAACGCGAAAAAAACACAACTTTTGATTCACATTGTCTTTGCCAGTACAACTTTTTATAGTTTTTCGTCACAAAGTTAGAAAAAAAGGATGCGCTGAGATTATTTTTATGACGTCATCAATCTTTGCGCATGGATTTTATAGCAATGAAGGGACATTTTTCATTCATGTTTAAATTGACGTCATCAAACTATGTGCATGGATTTTATTATCTCAACTCAATGACGGGAACAAATTTTCTTCATGTTTAAATTGTCTACATGCCGTAAACAACATAAATTCTTTACACTACCAATACTGTAGTTGATTTTCTTAATCTATCACTACTTTAATACTTTACACTGTGAATACATGACTTAAAGCTAATTAATAATTTAAAACTTTAAGCAAATAGATTTAGCATTTTTTTTCTGTTTCGGGAAGTAATACCGACGCATTACTAAGCTTATTTAAACGCAGTGGTCCTGGTTACACTCTATATTTAAGCTTATAATTATATGGCGTCATCAAATTTTGCGTATTTATGCGTTTAAGAAGGGAACAAAATTTTGTTTTAATTTGCGTCGTAATTTGTAGAATGCAATATTTAAATGGTTTAAGTTACCGGAAAAGACTATTGCTTATAACTCCATGGGTTATTTTATCCAGTTCCGAGAACTGGGCACCTTTAGGCTTATCGCCTTGGTAACGGCCATTGTTTAAATTACCGGGCAATGTTTAAATTACCGGGCGATGTTTATAATACCGGGCAATGTTTAAATTACCGGGCAATGTTTAAATTACCGGGCAATGTTTAAATTACCGGGCAATGTTTATATTACCGGGCAATGTTTAATTTGCCGGGCAATGTTCAAATTGCCGGAACTAACTTTTTAAAGTTTTAATTCGTGTCGTATACGTTTTATAAACATTATTTCATATGGGTTTCATTTGTTATTGTTTTACATGTTGAATAGAAAATTTAATTCTAAGTTTGCTTCCAAAGCAACAATAAATAAATAAATAGCAAATAAACAAAAACAACACAACATAGGTCTGCGACTTAATGTTTGTCGTAAAAAAATATATCAAACAATCATAAAAAAATAAATAAAAGTACTGTCGAATGTTCTTTATCAATGAATAGAACAAAATATATTCATGTTTTAATTTGCGTCGTAATTTATAGCGGGCAATTTTGTAATTGTTATAATGGGTGATGAGTAATGATTTTAACGGGTAATTCATGTTGTAGCGGGCAAATAAAAAATTACCTCACGTTTAAATTCGTATCGTAGGTCATGCGGGCAATCTCATTATAACTGCTTGAGTAGTTAGAGTGTATGTAAACATAACTTTTAGCCGGTTCGGAGGACCGGGCACATAACGGCTTGTGTGCTATATAAATGATCTTTATTATTATTATATTATAGATGAAATTAGCTTACAGCGCATACAATGTGAACCCAATAATAAACGTAATAAATCAGAAGGACTTTCCTTTAACAGTGAAACCCTATAGTAGTTAAGAGGTCACGGAACCAGTGTAGCGACAATGTGACAAGCTTTTTGTGCATTCAGGCCTCACCTCTGTTTGCTTTCAGACAACAATGACAACTTTGAGAAGGACCCCACAAACCATCGGGTTGGCGTGGAGGTGAAGAACCTGCGCAAAATCTACAACAGAGGCGACAAGGTGGCTGTTGATGGCCTGACCCTCAACTTTTATGAAGGTCAGATCACTTCCTTCCTTGGTCACAATGGTGCAGGAAAAACAACAACTATGTGAGATTTTTTTTTTTTTTTACCAAATGTACATATGAAACATAATCTAAACATAGGCAGTGTGCTCTACTGGGGATTCCAAAGGTCCTGGGTTTGCATCCTGGTGAAGCCTTGGATTAGTTTCCTGGTCTGAAGGTTGTCCCTGAGTCTGTCCAGCTCTGATGGGTACCTGACAGTAGTTTTGGGATAAGAAAAGGTGGCTGGGCATTGTGATGGTCACACAACGCTGCTTCACAGACCCTATGGATCTAACTGATTCAACGGGGATACTTAACTTACTTATTTTTGATACTTTAGACCATAGGTTCTCAACCTTTTTCGGCTCACCGCCCCCTTTTACAATTTTTTTCCGCTCACCGCCCCCCTCCCAACTTTTTTTAGCGCCCCCCCCCCCCTTCCGCCCATCTGGACTATAGTTTCGCAGTTTTTTTTAGGCGGACTAGACTTTTTGTGTGAATTGGAAACATATTGTAAGAATTAATAGATAAAAAAATTGCCTTAACAAAAGGTTTAAATTAATCAATAATGAAGTGAATCGTTTGCCTGATGTGTTGCTAGCAATTCGTCTATTTTTGTTTCAATTTTGGTTGCAAAAGCCTTAGGTTTTTTAGTTAAAGGGAGATAATTAGCCCGTTTTATTTTAGCTAATATTTCTGTTGCTTTTTTTTTCTTTTATATTAAAAAAGGTTAAAATTTATAACTTGATCAAACTGTAAAAAGTATTTGAAAAGTATATAAATATTATATGACTAAAAAAAATTATATGTATATTTTCAAGCATTACAATAACTACCCAGTTCGTATGATTACTACCTATCTATACTGCTTAACAATAGTATTCTTGTAAATTACTACAATCTAAAACACATTAAGGACATCTTGTTAAAAATGTCAGCTAAAGCTTATCACCGCTCCCCTTAAGCTTCTCACCACCACCCCCGGGGGGGGGGGGGGGAGCGATATAGCCCCATCATCCGGTTGAGAACCTATGCATTAGACCCTACTAAACTTTAAAAGGTTTTTAAATACCTTTATGAATTATCGTGTTTCGTTTATTGTAATTGATAAATAAACTGTTCTCTTTGTTTTAAGGTCAATACTGACCGGTCTCTTCCCACCAACATCTGGGACAGCATACATTTATGGGCTGGACATCATGACGGACTTGGATGAGATCCGGCATAGCCTGGGAATGTGTCCACAGCACAATGTCCTCTTCGACCTGTAAGTCTGAAACTGTGGCATTGTCTTATCTTATATGTTACAGACGCTCCTTCTGTACAGACGATTATTGTATCCACGGTTTGAGTCTAGTCTTGCATTTTGATTAGTGTTTTAATGAATGTAAAATAACTGGTTTTCCTGGTCTGTTCAGGCAACCCATTTCATGCCCGGATGCCACCTGGGAAGAAAAGTACTTATATGCATTTGTCCTTGTATACGGGATAAGAAAAGAGACACTTTTGAACAATCCTTTAGGACTGCTAGGTTTTTAAATACTCATGTCCATTGACTCTTATGCTGTAACTGTAGAGAAATGTTGTGATTGTCGTAATTATTTGTTGTGTTTTTCACCTTGTTAAAGTTGTTGGAGAGTGCTGGCCCCCTATATTGTTACCCCAGAATTCCCCAGTGTGACAGCTGTGACCTAGTCTACTACTTGGTGTAAGTGTCTCGTGTTGCACAAAACAAAAAGCCTTTGTTAAAATACTTAAGATGTTAGGACATTCCATTTTTACATACTAATATACTACAAGAAAGATACAATTAAAAAAAAGTTCCCTTGAATCTTCATTTGACATGTTCATTAGTGGGGTCAGCGGTCAATAGAAGGTATTTATTTTGTTATATGTTACAGGCTGACTGTGGAAGAACATATCTGGTTCTATGCCCGTCTCAAGGGAAGATCCTCGGAAGAAGTCAAGAAAGAGATAGACGACATGATTAAAGATGTCGGCCTGCCTAACAAAAGGAAAGAGAAGGCTCAAAACTTGTCAGGTAATAGATAATGATGACTATCACAAGCATCGATGAAGTATTGTAAGAAAGTAGAGGCAAAGCCAAGGGGGAGGGAGGGGGGGGCAGCAAAGTTCCACACTGAAATTTGCAGAAAATTTGGTAAATATTTATGTGAAAGTTCAGCCCAACCTGGAAAAAATCCTGGGCTTGCTGCTCTAAAAAAGAGTAACATTTTGCCTAGTTGTTTTCACCAATGATGTTATAAAATATGATAAGATGGTACACACAATTACAATTGAAATGAATTTTTAAAATTATGATAAGATGGTACATACAATTGAAATGATTTTTTAAGAATGATGATAGTTAAACTATTTTTTTCATAAATTATTGATATTTATTTTTAAAAAATGCGTTTTAGGTGGCATGAAAAGAAAATTGTCTGTGGCTATTGCTTTTGTTGGTGGGTCCAGAACAGTTATCCTGGATGAGCCAACTGCCGGTGTGGATCCATACGCTCGCCGAGCCATCTGGGAGCTCTTGCTGAAGTTTAGGAAAGGTAGGCAAATACTTAATATGGGCTTGTCAGTCCTGTTGATAGTTATACGCTATACGGTCATATAATATAGTTAAAAGAAGAGTTTTAAAAAATGGATCTTTAGGAAAATTAATTTGTGAGTTGAATTTCTTAATGCCAGAGAACTCCACTACACCAAGTCTTTAGGTATTGAGCAAAATCTACTAAATCTTTTCTTGACCTTTGTGTTTCTGTCTTTATTTTCTGTTCTGTCAACTGGCACTAGGATTAAGGGTCATCTGAGAGGCCATTGCTTGTCTTACTCGTCTTTTCTTGGTGATGGCCATGCATTGCCCAGGTTTTTTTTTCTTGAACTATAGCATTGTGTTGTCGATTAAGGAGTTGCATATTACAACTACACTTTTCTCATCATTTATTCGGAATGTTTGTTAAGGTTTGAGAAAACGCTCTTCATTTTTTGAGTTTGTGAAAGCTTGTGAAAACCATCCTTTTGTGAAAGATTGTGAAAACCATCCAAGGCTTGTGAATTTTGATAAAATGAATCAAGCAGCAAGCAAAAATTTTATTTGACCTTTTTAAAAAGTGATTAACTATTTATTAAGGGGTCATTAACTCCCATCATGTTTGTTTTTTTCTAAAATTATTCTGAGTACTTAAAAAGCATCCAAATACATTTAAAAAAATCTTATTTGGACTTTTTGTGTACACTACCAATTATTAATATATTCCACACATAGCAGTAAAATTTGGTTTGTGAATTTTGTTTGAAGTTTTGGGAAAAGTTTGGGAATTTTAAAATGTTGTAATAGTATAGTGTTTTAGCACCAGCTGGATTCCCTTTCTGGTGGTTAAAGTTCCAGTAATCCAGGAAACATTTTACTTTCTGGGCTCTGGACAGCATTTTAGGGTTTACCCAGTTCTGGTAGGTACTCATAATCAGTGGCAAAAATAGGGGTATAGGGAACTGGATGTGTTGGCCACACAATTTCCTTGCATGCTGAGGTTACTGAACCTGGCAAAGTTATTTTTTTCATTATCCTTTGGACCATAACAGTCTCAACAGGAAAGTTTACTCACCTGGCTGACTAACATGTTTTTTTTGTTTCAATACTTTAGTTTGTTTTCCTTCAAATTATTATGTTTGTTACTTTGGTATTTCCTCTGAAAATGCTTGTTATTGTTTCAGGTCGGACCATCATATTGTCTACACACCACATGGATGAAGCAGATGTTCTGGGGGACAGGATCGCCATCATCTCTCAAGGGAAACTTTGCACCGTGGGCACCAGCCTCTTCCTGAAGAACAAGTTCGGCAGCGGCTACTACCTGACCCTCGTGCGCAGCAATGCGGACGGTGGTTCTTCTGGGAATCTAAGCGATGACTCAATGGCCGCCAACAGTCGTCCACAGACCGCAAGCAGCATCAGGACTATCATTGATGTTGAGGTAAGGATTAAGGATGTTCGTTTAAGGAAATGTTTTATCTGTGACTGAATGTATTGAAATGTAAAGTCCCATTGGGCGGCTTTGTTTCCCTTCTCTGATGTAGGTCACAATGTTTGGTTAAAACTTTCTCCAGCAAACTAGATCTATGTCCAATTTCAATAAATTAAATTTCAGTTAACGTAAAATTGTGCTTGCTTAAGTAATTGAAGTAACAATATGTTTAATTGTAGCCAATAACTGAATCGCCACTTGTGCCAGATTTCTATTTGGAAAAGGTAATTTTATGTATTAGCCGATATATATTTTTTATAAATATTAGCTTAGTTCTACACCTTTTGGCTCATTGATACAAATTGATGTTTAAAGAAAAGTTTATATATGATCAGCAGAATAACTTTAATTTATGTCTTATTAAAAACAAACAATAAAAAAAAAAATCATGTTTCAATATTTAGAAGAAGCTGTAGTAATTGTGCCAGTAATTTAAAATCATAGTTTTTTTCTTTACATTATGCCATTATCTAATTCCTAAATCTGAAACTTATTAAAAAAAAATGGCATTAATAAATAGTGAACAATTTCTATGTGTCCAATCTATGGAATCGTTTTCTTGTAAACATTGTCTGTAAGATATAAAAACAAAAAAAACCCACTATACTTCTTATACTTCTTATATACTTCTTATACTTACACAAATAAAATCACAGAGGCTATTATTTATTTATGGAGTTTCTGCTTTACGATTTCACTTTTTTCAGAACCACAACAACAATCTTTTTTTTGTTTCCTTTTTAAAAAGAAACCTCTCTCTTTATATATATGTGTGTGTATAATTCATTAGGTTAAGGAAAAAAATGAATTAAGTAGTTGTATGATTACTATAGGAAGTTCAGTTAGTAAATTTAGTATTACTTTCCACTAGTTGTGATGTAAACACATGTTAACTGGATTGTCTTTACTATTTAATGAATATTCTAATCAATACCTGTTAGAAAAATAAACTTATAATATTATTTTGTATATTTTGTGTGCCTGAGTACTAATAGTTCTTTTATATTGTTTAAAATATGCTGAAAGATGGAATGTGTGCAATCATGTCAAATTTCCATTTGTTTTGATCAATGAAGCATTGTTATCTTATTTTTTGCTTACTTTTGTCTTTCTTAAATCAATTATGGTATTATTTTGTTTCTTTGTCTTTAACTTTTGTATAACTTTGCTTATCTTTGTTTTTAACCACAAAAAAGCTTTGTTTAGTTTCACTTTACCTTAAGTCGTCTTGATCTAAAATCAATTTGATGTGCTCATTTGATTTCCAGGTGGATTGTGTCACTCAGCTTCATGTTTGTTTTTGTTATTGGTTTGTTTTTATGTGGAGGGGTGGCTAATTTGTTTGTTCATTAGCTAACCTTTGTCTAAATCAACAAGATGAATTTTATTACTTAAATTACCTCTATCAGGAATCGGTTTCATGTGTTGTTGTTTTTTTGCAGCCTGCTTTTCCCGATGAGGATGAAGGGTATGTTGAAAAAAATGGTGCGGATTCAAACAGTGATGACGGAGCTGTGCCCATCCCGCTTCCAAAGTCTAGAGCTGCAGCTGCTGTGTCAGGTGCGTACCAAAGACTTATATACGGCATTAAGTCAGCTATAATAACAATTGATTTTTTGGAATAATAGTGGTCCATCGGATAAGACGTTAATTGCCAGCCAGAAATGTCCAGGTCATGTATAATTTCTTAGTTTGTAAGACATCAGTGGATCGTGGTATTCACAATTTTAGTTCTTGTCATGCAAATAAAATAACATAAATTGTTATAGGAATTACAGTTGGTCTCGGGGGAAGGTAAAACCCTGGCATTTAATCTAGATTTTATTCTGAATCCTTTGGCATTGCTATAATTTCTTGTTGCCACTAGACCATATCATTGAGTTGAACTTCAATTTACAAGGGCAGCACTTGAACTGTTAGACCACTGGAATGGATTTGCATTGAAACTGGACATATTATTATCTTGCCATGAAAACCATTTCAAAACATTTAACTCCAATTTAACCCTGAGTTTATGCCTATTTTCTTTAATTGTGACCCGTTCCCACAAAAGGAGACATAAGTGGTTTTTTCAACATTTTAAGTTATATATATCGTTTGAAAGGGCATTGAATAGGCTTAATTTTAATACCAAATTTATTATTATAAGTCAATATTTCATTTTTCTATGACACTTACTATCACTTAGAACTAATCAGACAAAAAAACAAGAGTTTTGAGAAAACGCGTTTTAAAGTTAATGCATTTGAAAATGTCTAAACTCTGTATCAACCAGATTCGTAATATCTATATTTACATACCAATCGAAAGGGCATTCAATTATCTTTTTAGTGGTGTATATACGATATTATTTTATAATAAAACTGAACAAAAAATAATAAAAAATCACATCTCTCAAAGAATTTTACAGTGAAGCTATGCCGCTCTCCATTGTGTGAAATTTTCATAATATCGAAAACGGAAAGCCTAATTCTTTACCGCATTGTATCCCACTAGCCAATCAGCGAATTTGTATTGGAAAAATATGGTATCGTAACCAATGATCAATTTATAAACGAATTTTCATTGGATAGAAAGAAAGGAATTGTTTATCCCAAACTTCAGGCTTAAATATTTTCTGATTGGTTTCTATAAATAAATAGTGATCGCAGGAAAATTCCCGAGAGTCTGCCCTTTTCATTGATATATAATGTTATGGGGTTCTGTCAGGGTTTAGGTACAAAACAATAGGTTAAATAAAGTCGAATTTTAGTGAACTTATGCTAAATTCTAAATCATACGTTGATCAAAATAATTAATTAAAGTATTTTTAAGTATAAAAAATATAAAAAAACATATAAATTATGATTTAGAAATGGATAACCTAGTATTTACAAAAATAAATAAAAAATTCACCGGAAAGACCCCCACAACACAAAAACACTCGTAGCACAAATTAATATTTCCGACTTATGTCACCTTTCGTCAGAACGGGTCACAATTAAGCATAAATATAATTAATTGTAAAACAAAAGTATTTTTTTGATCTGTTTTTGTATTTGTTTCATTATTTTAATAATGTTATGGACTAATACTCTGATGACTATTATTACGACTCGTTAAATCGGATTCAATGAATATAGTTGTATCTTTATTAGAAGTCTCTAGATTCTGCTAATCTGTAGCCCAAGCTAGGGGTTCCTTGACTGACAGGTCTATGCAGTAATGTAGTTATATTCGTGATAATTATCTTCAACACCTTTCTCCACAATGATAGATCAAACAACTCCAGTTGTTGAATAAACAATTTTATTTAAATTGTAGACTCAATATAAACGATCAATAAATGCATCAACTGATGGACACATAAGTATTTCATTAAATTGCATAAAATATACAAGTATCAATATAGCGACTTCACTCTACAAACTTTCAAACTGAACTAACTTTAAGGAGGTGGGGACTTTACAAAGAAAACTATCATCGAAGATTCTACAGGGTCTTAATACGCATTTCAATCCCACTGGTCTATAGGATACTGCGATCCAGATTATAACCTTCATATTCCACGGGGTTGGACGAATTATTTTATTTAAACTGCCCTCATGGCATAAAGGTCAAACCTTGGACTCTAATACGCACTTGTTAAGAGGTCAATGCCTTATTACGTCATTCCTCTATGACCGATATTCGTAACAATAAATATAAGAAGGTTATATACTAGCATTATATTATGTAATTTTTGTTTTATTAATGTTTATAAGAAACCTGAAAAATCATTGCAGGAAATGTTTAACGTCAACTAATTGATAACTCTAATTACATCATGAAATAAATACCATAATGCTGGATTAGTGAAAAGAAAAAATAATTAATAAGTAATATATTACTTATAACTTACATTACAAAATATAGTCTAACTGGTTTCACATCACAATAGAACCAAATTTGGAAACTTTTATTTAATTAAAGGGAGATAATTAACCAGTTTTCTTTGCCTTAATATTTTTACTATGTTTCTGAAATTTTTCTTTTATAAAAGTATAACTGGCTTATAATTTATAATATTGAAATTATCAAACTATAAAATACAGTTGAAATTATATAAAAATTATGTGACTAAAGAATGTATATGTACATTTTCAAACATTACATCTACTACCCCAATTGAATGATTACTTTGCATCTCAGCCAGTTATCTTTAATTGGTTGTTATAATCCAGGGGTCTCCAATCTTTTCAGCCCAAGGGCCGCATTAACTATCAAACAACAGCTCAGGGGCCAACTACACACTCAAGGTTTAATACCACATTGTACACTACACTTGAACACCTGAATTAGTGGAATGGTGAAATTGTTTCTTGGATGCCAAAATAGCAAACATTTCTGGCTTTAGATTTGATGTCCCTAACATCAACATTGACCTCAGATTATCATCGGACAAGTTTGTTCTCAAATTGTTCTTTACGTATTTCTTCTTGAAAATGTTATTTCACACAGGTATGTTGTTCCAAAGATTGAAAGGTACCTTGATGCAAAAGTTTTGATATTAGGGAAGTGTTCCTTGGGCAAAAACTCGTAAAAACCCCTCAGTCCTTCTTTGAACTTATCCCTAAGGAGGTCATTTGCTTGCAACTCAATGACCTCCAGCTGTAGTTCACCTGGGCAACTGGCCACGTCTGCTTCAAATGGGTTTTGAAACAGTCTCAATTCTACTGCTTGTGAATCCAAATCAGAAAACCGCTCCTGAAACTGCAGCTGGAGGTCTTTGATGATCTCGCATGCAAATGACGTTGGGAACTCAGCTGTTGCTTCAGCCATGAATACCTTGCATTGCTGAAAGTGCGTCAAGTTGTTGGCCTGTACTTGTTCCAAAAACAAGACAAGTTTGGATCTGAAGTCCTGTACGTGGGTGTAGAGTTCAGAAACTAGATTTGTTTCTCCTTGTAGTTTTAGGTTCAGAAAATTTAAATGACTAGTTATGTCTGTAGCAAAGGCCAATTTCCATACCCACTCTTCATCAGACAGTAATGGCTGTGGCTTGCCTTTACTTTCCAGGAACTCACCTATTTCCTTTCTTAACGTAAATACTCTGCTCAGAACTTTTTCACAACGTAGCCATCTTAATTCTTACTGCTGTGTAATATGGTAAATCTTTCGATTCTGTGTCTGTATTTTTCAACGTGTCTCTGAACTGTCTATGACTGAGCCCATGTGACCTTATTAAATTGACCATCTTCACCACAGGATTCAGTACACTGCTAATGTCCATATATTTAGCACACAAAGCTTGCTGGTGAATAATACAATGCAGGAACATTGGTTGTGGAATGTTTTTTTCATTACACATCTGCTTCACTTGTCCAACCAAGCCTTTCTTTATGCCACTCATGTTCTTTCCTCCATCAACAGTCAGGCAACTGAGATTAGTCCAGTCCACGTTATAATCAGTAAATGTTTTTTTCAACTCATTGAATATATCCTCTCCGGTAACAGTGTCATACATGCTGTGTAGGTAAGCCAGCTCTTGTGTTTTGTTCATGTCTTCATCCACACCTCTAATGAACACAAGCATTTGAGAGGTGGAACAGCTGTCCAGCGATTCATCCATTTGAATTGAAAAATGGCAAAACTTGCTTGCATTCTTCGATAATTGATTCACAATGTTTTCACCCATATCTGCAACACGGCGGGCAATGGTATTTGCACCCAAAGCTACATTTTTTAATTGTTTTCACTTTTCTGGGCAAAGTTCCTCAGCCACCTCCAACAAACATTCCTTCACTACTTCACCATCTGTAAACGGTTTGCCACTTTTAGCCAGGACGTAAGCAACTTTATAATTGGTCTTAGTTAAAGATTCGTTTTCATTTGAGGATTTACTGAACAATGTCCTCTGAGATGTGAGTTGATTTTGTAATTTAGAAAATTTTTCTGCACGGACTTCACCCTCCAAATGTGCATATTTCTTCTGATGTTTGCTTTGATGATGGCGGCGCAGGTTGTTTCTTTCATCACAGCCACAGTTTTGTTGCAAATCACTTGCAATGCTTTCTCGCCGGATCTGATGAAGAAGTATTTCAAACTCCATTCTTCTTGAAATTGCCGACATTCATCGACAATTTTTCTTTTTCTCTTCTCGGCCATCGTTGGACACTAAAATAAAGTGAAGTCAAAATGAATAAATAGTGAAACTGAAAGTATCTCGCACACAATATCGCAAAAAAAAAAACAACAACTGATTATGAGAACTAATTTCATCGCAATTATAGATAGTTGCAAATTACCAGAAACATTTGTTTTTAATTTTTATTATTTCTTAAGCTAAACTTACCTGAATATAGTGGGCAAATATATCCACTTATGGTAGAGAGATTGTTGCTTTTAGTGTTTTCTCGTCAGAACAGGCAAAATGTGATCAAAATAATTAAGTCTTGATCAAGCAGCAAACCTTTTAAAAACTCTGACACTAAAATTTCAGAAAAGCCAAGTTGTGCTCTTAAAAAAAAAACAAGTTATAATAAACATGGTCTCTGTGACCTATTTTGTGCCCCCCCCTTTGTTTTTTCAACTGTATCCACGTGCACATTTTCACTTCCATACCTCTTTTTTTTTTGTTGTTGCACAAACAAGAATTGAAAAATAAAATAACAATGAATTATTTTGTATTCTTGGTTATGAAAACAATATAGTAGTAGGCCAATTGGTGCAACGAAGGAGTAATGTAACTGAAATTGACCTAAATCTACAGCGCGGAAACTTTAGTAGTTTATTCATCATCATCATCATCATCGATCCTTGGGTTCCTTGTGGAACATAGGGCCTCTGTCAAAGCACGCCAATCTGGACGGTCTCGCAAATCTTCTTGGTGGGAAGAAAAGGTGTGCATGCGTGGCCTTGAACTAAAATCGTTCATCGCTTTTAATAAGTGTTCCCAATTTGAGAGTGGGGGAAACAACTTTTCATCCCCCCATCTTTTCCCGCTTTATATTATTTGTCTCCCTTCAGCCCATCCTACTTTACAATACATTTATTTGTCTTTCCTCCCAACTCGCATTGTTTTTGTCTCAACCCTTTCCCTTTCAAAAGTGAAATAGTAAGCAGCTAATAAGGTTTTGCATTGTAGTGATCGGTTGGAAAACATGAAGCGTCTCAATTTTAATTCGGTAAAAACAAAACATCCACGTAAGTGGCGGCTGAACTTGTCAGGATACAGGTAAAATTCCTAATTTTTTTTTCAGTAGATGAAAAAAGACTCCACGGGCCGCATGAGAGGCGGCCCGCGGGCCGTAGTTTGGAGACCCCTGTTCTAATGAATGAACATTTCAGTTTGGCAGAGATCAAAATATGAAAACTATTAATTAGTATGTGCTAGAATTATATCTGGAAACTAAATTAAAAGTTTATACTTTTACCTTTTACGTAAAGTAAATTAATTTTTAATTTGCTATAAATGCTAACTAAAAATAAGATGATTATCACAAACAGGTCAATTTTTTTATTAAATATAAACGCAATAAAGATTTTTTTCCTTTGCTTTTGGCCTTGGTCTTGCTACAATGCTAAATGAACTAATCCTTGTTGTCAGGCGCAAACCGGCCAAGTCTGAATGTTTCAGGAGAAGCAATAAACTGCATAGATCAAGTAAACTAATCAAAGTAGCCGCTTAAATAAGAAATAAAATTGTAGAAAATCTATTGGACAATACTAGAAGATATTTTTAGACATCATGCGGGATATCTCAAGGAACATTTTTTAAAAAAAAAATTAAAAATTTCCGACTTGGCCTTGACTTGTTGTTTGCGCCTGACAACGACGTAGAGCATATAAGTACTCTTTCTTCCCGAGTGGCATCCAGGCAATGGAATGGGTTGCCTGAACAACCAAGAAAACCAGTAACTGAACAACATTTAAAACACTAAAAGTAATCAAATATAAACTAATAATCTTCTTTATAGAAGGAGCCCATTTAATGTATAAGAAAAGATAAATTTATTGTCATATAAGAAAATATAAAAAAATATAGTATAGTAGGTTGACTTGTAACCATTTGGCATGCTGAATGATTTAGAAATCCTAGTTTGGCACACTATTGGCAAAAGATTGCCAACTCCTGTGTGTCCCATAACTTGTTACTGTCTTAATCCAACTATGTATTTTCTGATTTTCTCGACCCAGGCTTCAACCTTCCTCGCCTGACCTCGTTCATCCAGAAGTACGTGCCAGGCGCTGCCTTGGTGGAGGACAACAGCATGGAAGTGTGCTACAGGCTTCCTGAGAATGAAGAGCATGCCAAGAAGTTCCAGGAACTCTTTTATGCCCTAGAGCTCTCCCACACATCAATGGGAATTTCCAGTTATGGCATATCTGACTCCAGCCTTGAAGAGGTTGATAGTTCCTTTCTACCTTTATTTTTGTTTTTATTTAGCTAGAAGTCACAAACTAGAACTAACTGATGGTCCCCTTTTTTTCCCATGATTTCCGCTCAGTAGTTACAAAGTATAACTAACCCATTTTCAATGAGCAAGTTAATGAATACTGTATATATAAGAATGACTTATATCTTTTGTTGTGCTCAAATTGCTTTAAACATCATTGTCAAAAAGGTGAGCCTTGAGGATAACTTAAAATAATGAAGCAGTTACAAAAAGGGTGTATTCATTGTGTCAGTGAATTCAGTAGGGAGTGAGAGAAATGATTTGGCCAAAGACTATAATAAGATGGACTGCTTGCTCTATTTTTCGAGCTTAAGTGTTGTTTCTGTGCGCAGCCAATAACACTGTCGTAAAAAACTCCTAAACGTATCTAAAGTTTTCCCCTGTATACTACTTTCGATTTTTATTTTAATTTTTCATTGAGAAATCGTAGGGATTTACTAAACCGGAAGTCTAGATGACCAGGAGCGATCAGAAATTCCAAAACAAGAGTATTTTAAGTTATTAAATAGCAGAAATATCAAAGCAAGCGGTCCATCTGATTTTATAGTCTTTGATTTGCCCAAGCAGTTTTGTCATTGAGATGTATTCAATTATCATCTCCAGGTCTTCTTGAAAGTGGCAGAAGAGAACTCTGCAGGCGATGAAAGTGAGACATTGAGAACTAAACTGAGCCATGAAAGTAAGTTGGTCAGTTGAAGAAGTTTTAGCCAGTACAAAGGGGAGTAATCACAGAACATGTGGAGATAAAAAAAATAAAACCATTTCTCAGTTATTCGTGCAGGCACAAATTCATTAAAGTTGTCTTTCTTTTCTAGCACTGAACACTGTTTGCTAGCATGATTCTCAATTGCATCTGCATGGTCAAATGCCTTAGAGGAGGGGGGGGGGGGGTGTTTGTGTTAATATAAGCGGTTGAGACAAAGGGTTGATATTGTCAACAGTTTTGTCACTGGCCAGGAAGCAATGGAAACTAAACAGAAATCAGAAATTTGTATATTTTAACTGATTAAATACCGAATCGAAAGCAGTAAAAGAACAAGCAGTGGCCGAATTAAATTTGTGTCAGTTTTTTTTTAGCATGCGGGTGTGTGTACATATGTGTGTGTTGTTCTCTTATCCATTGATATATTTTAAAACGAATTATACCATTTTGTAGGGAAATAAATTGTGTATAAGATAAATATAATCAAAAGTTAATTAATTTGTTGGTTTAGACACTAATAAATGTTGAAATGTGATTTTAATAAAAATTAGACAGAAAAAGAAAAGATTGACACTTTACCTCATATTTCTTTTTTCCCTAAATGAATTTATATCTTTCACTCAATATTAATATAAAGTATATCCAAACACGAACATAATGAATCCAAGATGATGTTTACAATCAAAACATTTTTTGAAAACAAGAAGAAGATCATTATTTTTAGCTTATTTTTACCGAAATTTTGCACATAAACAAAGAATTTGTACGCTTTGAAATCGAAAAAAGGTTCATAAATAAACTTCCTGTCAATAACTACAAATTTTGGAACAAAATTTAACGAAATAATTAAAAATTTAGCTTTTAACACGGCGAAATAAACTTGCCGCTGTCAGCGGCTTACGGTACAAAATGAATGAATCACTTTGGCGCTCCCAGCGGCTCACGGCAGTTAATCAGTTATGGGTAGATGTGCTGGGGCATGTATGTTTGCTGCAGTATGAAGCTTTAAGTAAGATATGTTTAAACCTGCCTAAGATGCTTGTTATGTTATAACTATAATGACAATGTGTTTGTGAAGTCCAATAATAACATTTAATAATACAGTTCTAATCCACACAACTGAAAAGGTAAAAAAAAACTATACACATAAATTAATTAAAAAAAAATCTGATATATATTTGTACTAAATTTACTAATTGAACACTGGTGATAGGCTAAAACTGTCTAATTAAAAAAAAAAGACAAAATTAAAACATCACGGTAAAAATACTGGAAAAATCTATTTAAAGTTATCTCCCCACAGACAAAGTGTTATATTAAATCAAGCTCAAAGTAAATAAACTTGATAATAAGTCAATAACGCCTTTATATAACTCAAAATGTAAAAAATAAAACACTTAAAATTACCAGTTTGTAAGAACATGCCACATAGGTTGCAAAAAGGTTCTACCATTTTTTAAGTCTGAACAATTCGTAAACCAGTTTTTACTCTACAAACAAAATATAATTTGAATGAGGACATTGTGATACTTGATCCATAATAGAAGGCACTGTGGCATTTGGCTGGCGGACTGATGTTCTGGATTTGAATCCTGGTGAGGGCTAGGATAAGTTCCTGGGACTGGAGTGTGTCACTTAGTCTTCCCATCTCTGATGGATACTTGACATTACTAGCCACATAATCCCCTAGTATTCTGCTTCACCGGCCCTATGATCTATTCGGTCCCATGGGTACTTTACTATTACTATGTAATATGTAAATATCTTTAATATGTAAAGAAATAAAGCATAATGATATTGAAGTGTAGATAATAATGTTCTGCTTATGATTTTACCCCAGATGGCAGATATCCGACCAGATCGTCCAAACATAGCTTACGGGGAAACAAAACCAGTCTGTTTAAACTGAATTACATGAACCGGGTCAACTCAACAGAGCATCTAACGGCAGACACTGACGACGCTGGTAAATACCAATATTTCTTGTAATGCAGTAATTCTCTTTAAGTTGAATGATTGGTTAACGGTGGTCTGATTGGGGAGGAGCTGAGATTGCTGCTTCATAAGTCTCAGTGTTTTCAATGCCAGCATGAGACAGTGTCTCTAAATCTACCAAGACTTAGTGCTCTTAACATTAGCTGGGTGTCAGGGCTTTGTGCTGACCTCCCAATCCACTTTCATCTGGCCATACAACTTAAGTTTTATAGACCAATCTATAAGTGTTTCAAAATACCGGTCAAGCCTTCTGGCTCTGACGTCCAGGGTGTAAGGATGTTAAGAGGTTCATCAGGGAGAGGTACACCAAGATCCTGTCCGAGGCTAGCCACCACATGGTGGCACATTGATTCCTAATTCCTTGTTTAACCAAAGTTCTAAGAACATACATTTTCAAATGAGATAATTCTAACTTGTTAATCTTATTTACAATCATCATTCTAATCTTAAAGCTCATCCTGTCTCACAAAAAAAAGTATAAGAATTGAAATGAGATCATGAAGTGCATGTATATATTTGTATATATCTTATCACATCACAGGCTATTAATGGTTGCTTAAAATGTTTCTCTTGTTGATTATTCTGTGCACCATAAAAAAGTTAGGAAGGCTTATGGTAACAATTTTTACATTTGTTTGACCTTGATGTTACTCCACCACATCCTTAGTTTTCATCCTTTAGTGTTTTTTTTTTCTTTTGGTTTTTGTAATTAGTTATCTTTCTTTGTTAAGAACTCTTTGAATGTGAAGTTTTGAATTGTACATGAATTTTTTTAACACATAGTATAACGTTAATAGTTTAGAAATTACTATAAAAATGATAATACAACTAATGCATGATAATCCAAGTAAGTTCTGCTAATAAAAGTAATTTAGGTTACTATAAAATTGCTTTGTCTAAAATTGTATTTATCTTTTATGCCATTTAAAGAGAAGAAGACAAAGTACTTTAATGGTAGATCAAAATTAGCAAAAGTTTAAATTGTGGGGGGAAAAGAAACAACAACGTTTGTGTCTGATCAAAATGAGAACTTAAACAGCCCAGTGTAAATTTTGTTGTTGATTTGCAGTAAATTTTGTAGTTCATTAGAGTGGGTTAAATATTTATATTCTTGAAATTAGGATTAAACAGATAATTATTACAGTGTTAAAGCATGCTTATTGTATTGAGTGTTTAAAAAAATATATTTTTTTGTTTCGTAAAATTGTGCTAAGAAAAAGGAATACCTTTTATTTTTTTTTTTAAAGAAGTTATAGCTGTTTTGATTACTGCGTTTTCCAATTGTTCAACTAATAATAAATTTTTTGTTTGAATAAAAAGTCTCTCCCAGTTTTATCTTGAAATTAGTCCTTTGGCAAACACAAATGATTTAATAGGTCAATATGTGGACATACACATTGTACAGGATATACAGCAGGACAGTGGGGTCTGCATAGTTTCCAGCCACTTTGACGGTCCCCCAGATATTGTCAGGTGCCCATCAGGGGTCTTCGGCTTTTTGAAAATTTTGAGATGATGAAGTTTTCCATGCTGCGAAATATTTTTGATGACCTATGACCTATAGCATTTTTAAATATACACATTAAAACTCCGACAAAGGTTGCCTTAATTATTTTTGGGCTGTACTTCTAGTTTTATTAACATACTTGCATTATGTTTGATTATTCTAGTGTCCAACAACAAATAATCTTAGAAAATATTATATTGAATTGATTACCATATGTACTAACAGTAATAGAGAGATACTCATTGCCTTTTGCTCTTATCCAATTGTAGAATTGAGTTCTTCGTTCTAGAAAGAAAAACAATGTTTTGTTTCTTTTGTGTGTCTGCTTAGGCCAGTTGTTTTTACATGTTGTTTAAGTCATTAAAATTTTAGAGTGTGTGTACATTATTAGCATTGTATAGTGTACCAGTATGTTTTCTAAACCCCAGTGTAAAATAACTGTGTTCATAGTATATTTCTCTAAAATGGACAGTTCATAGCGATGCCAATATCTGAAAAAAAAACAAAAAAAACAGGCCAGTCAACAGATCACACAAAAAATGACTCCTTCTATTAAAGCCTTTCTCGACAGGCCCCTAAAATTATCGTTAAACTCAAGACTGGGCACAACAGACTAAGTCAACATATGCACCTAAAGGCTATACATTAAAACAAGTGAAGATTGCCCATTTTTGGTGTCTCATGAGAATACAGAACATGTGCTCCAAGCCTGCCCACTTTACAAACAGCTCGCAGCAGGTTCTGGCCACAGATGACCTCCACCAACACCAAACTGTATGGACAAGACAGACCTGGAAGCCCCAGTGAAATTCACCTTAGCTTCATTCAACCCCTCCATTGGCCATTATTGAGTATAAGGAAGAAGAAGACCAGCTCTAGGGGTCTTAAACAGACGGTTCATAGGGCACTGAGGCAGCTGTGTCAATGTAAAACAAAGTGTCTTTTATTTGGTTGCCTTAATATATCGCTCCAGTAGGCATCACATTATTTGTGCCTGACAATTGGTTTTCATGATTTGTGCCCCACCAGTGCTAGAAGGACAAAAGGCAAGTCAGAAAGAAAGAAAGCCATAATTGTGACCAGGGTGTCTTCAGATACTTGAATGGTGTCTCCACTTACTGGAATGGTGTTTATGCAAAATAGAATGATGTTGACACTTAATGAAATGCTGTCTATATGTAATGGAATGGTGCTTAAACATAATGGAATGATTTTTGCATGTAATAGCATAGTGATTACAGGCAATAGGATAGTGTTTACTAGTACTGAAAAACAAATCCTATTTTCAATTGCTAACATTGATGCAATTAGTTTAGTAATAAACCATTTTAATACATTGGTCTTAGTTATATTGGTACATTTATTTAGTTATAAAACATATTGGTACATTTGTTTAGCTATAAAACATATACATAATTATAATGATTCCATTCGTAAAGCATTGCCAAGAAACACAATGTAAGCTCAGAGCGCATTTAGCATTATGCAACAAACAACCAAGTTCACGGATATAATTCTCTATTGGTACATTTGTTTAGTTATAAAACATATTGGGAGTTCATAAGTCAGGCTGTCGCTTAATGTAAGTGAATCGGTGAATCTTTTCCCACTTCATTTTATAATTTTCATCATGTTTCCAGACTCGATTATTTCTGAAGCACCGGATGCAGTAGCAGAAGGCAGTTTTACTGGTGCCGGGGAGGTCAAGGTGACAGGCCAGAAGCTTGTCATTCGGCAGATGCTGGCCATGTTCCTGAAGAGGTTCCACCATGTCAGGCGCAGCAAGAAAGGTTTCATCAGTGAAGTAAGTCACCCTCTAAATTATTTCCTTTGAAACACAGCCAGGTGGCAGTGTTGGTATACTTGTTAATTATTTAAGGGGAATTCTGTAGGGGATAAAATGTGAGTGTGCCTACCAGTGTCCTAACAAGCGACATGCCCTTTAGATGCCTCTGACAGGAGTGCTGAGCTAAGATGATTCATTCCACCCTGCCAAAACTAGGCCTGGACTATAAAGCTTGAAAGATAATTTTGTCTTGAGTTTTTAAAACAGTGGGACAAATAAAGTTCAAGTCCTATGAGAGTTCTAGTCTGGTGGGCCAATAAGAGTTCTAGTCTGGTGGGCCAATAAGAGTTCTAGTCTGGTGGGCCAATAAGAGTTCTAGTCTGGTGGGCCAATAAGAGTTCTAGTCTGGTGGGCCAATAAAAGTTCTAGTCTGGTGGGCCAATAAAAGTTCTAGTCTGGTGGGCCAATAAAAGTTCTAGTCTGGTGTAGGGATGTTAAAACCGGTTTGTTTTCAAAACTGGTTTTCAGTTCTCTAAAACCGGTTTAAAACCGGATTTTGATTCCCCCCCCCCAGCAATTAAACAAGTCACAGGCCGGAAAAAAACAAATGTGCGTAGTTTTGTAGGTGTATTTGAAAAATAGTTCAAACTTAATAAGTGTTTGCAGAGCATTCAAGAGGTTGATTTGTGTGAATACATTATGATTTTGTACACTTTAACATAATATTCTTTAGTGATAATAATTTCAAAAGTGATAATTTGTGCATCGTGGACTTAGGCTTGTAAAATAATGTATTGAATAGGATCACGTAGCACCAATCAAAAAACAAAAGAATGTGTATTTAATGCTGCCGTTAATAATACAGCACAGACGCGGTGTCTAGCCGAATTGTTCAGGGTCACAGGACAAAACTAGTTTGCGTCTCTCCATTGCGTACATCAAAGAGTCGTCGTCGGCATCCGTCCGTCTCGAAAGACGATGGTGTAGCTTCATGGGTGAGGTATCCAACTGCACGCCGAGAATGGCTGTGTAGGCCAACCCGGGAGGGCAATCCCTGCCACACTTGATGCACATCAAAGAGTAGCGCACATCTAAAAGATGAGCCGACATTTGGTTTGATGTTGTTTTTATCGCAAGCCATAGCTGGTATTTGGAGAGAAAAAAAGAAACACAATATCGAAGACTAAATAGTGTTAGCAAGGCATTTCAAGAATTGTTTTGCGAGAATCCAACATTTTTTTAAAAAATATTTCCATCAGAACCAATAAAAAAATAATAAAGGGTGTGCTACTTGAAGTAATGATTACCTTCCAACCAACAAACCGAAATCCGGTTTTAAAAATCAAAACAAAACCGGTTTTCAGATTCAAAACCGGAATCCGGTATTCCGGTTTTCGTTTAACATCCCTAGTCTGGTGGGCCAATAAGAGTTCTAGTCTGGTGGGCCAATAAGAGTTCTAGTCTGGTGGGCCAATAAGAGTTCTAGTCTGGTGGGCCAATAAGAGTTCTAGTCTGGTGGGCTAGTAAGAGTTCTAGTCTGGTGGGCCAGTAAGAGTTCTAGTTTGGTGGGCCAAAAGGAGTTCTAGTCTAGTGGGCTGATTAGAGTTCTTATCTCGTGGGCCGATAGGAGTGCTAGTCTGGTGTGCTGATAAGAGTGCTATTTTTGTGGAACAATAAGTATTCTCGTCTGGTGGGTCAATTGGAGTTCTAGTCTGGTAGGCACTTGACATTAGTACAGGAAAGTAGAACAACTGGGTGTGATACTAGCTTGCATTCTTTGCCCACTAATTGACCAAATAGGTCAGAAAAATATCAAAGCAGATCAGAAATAGCCATACTATTGTATGCAATACATTCAGTGTCCTTCATCTTCAATATTTAATGCATCAAGTATGAATGGGCTCAGGCCGAAGGGCAATTGTCCAGATGGCTGCTGGATGAAGTACGTATGGACCAGATACTTACATTGGTCCTTTTGTCGACAGATATTAAAATTTATTTCATATTGAAATATCAAATAGATGGAAGTAGTTATCACATGCAAAATATATTTTTCAGATTTTATTGCCGGCTGGCTTTGTATGCCTGGCCATGGTCTTCTCTCTCATTTTACCTGCTTTCTCTGAAGAACCTGCTCTTGAACTCCAACCCTGGATGTACGAACCGACCAAGGGAGATAATTTCCTGTACACGTTTTACAGGTTAGTTCCCCCTTTATGTTTGCTTCCCACATCACCTTGGAGCTAGCTTATAATAAGTAACACTGTGAACTTTGACCTTCTTTGTTATCCATTTTTTGTTTTACCTTTACTAGCAATGACAACCCTAGCAACAAGATGGCCAGTGACCTGGAACACAACCTGATACGTGAGCCGTTCTATGGGACACGGTGTATGAACAAATCCGCATACCAGTTAGGGTAAGTGTTCATTCTGCCTATTAGAGTAAGTGTTCATTCTGCCTATTAGGGAAAGTGTTCATTCTGCCTATTAGGGAAAGTGTTCATTCTGCCTATTAGGGAAAGTGTTCATTCTGCCTATTAGGGAAAGTGTTCATTCTGCCTATTAGAGTAAGTGTTCATTCTGCCTATTAGGGAAAGTGTTCATTCTGCCTATTAGAGTAAGTGTTCATTCTGCCTATTAGAGTAAGTGTTCATTCTGCCTATTAGAGTAAGTGTTCATTCTGCCTATTAGAGTAAGTGTTCATTCTGCCTATTAGAGTAAGTGTTCATTCTGCCTATTAGAGTAAGTGTTCATTCTGCCTATTAGAGTAAGTGTTCATTCTGCCTATTAGAGTAAGTGTTCATTCTGCCTATTAGAGTAAGTGTTCATTCTGCCTATTAGAGTAAGTGTTCATTCTGCCTATTAGAGAAAGTGTTCATTCTGCCTATTAGGGTAAGTGTTCATTCTGCCAATTTGAGTAAGTGTTCATTCTGCCTATTAGAGTAAGTGTTTATTCTGCCTATTAGAGTAAGTATTCATTCTGCCTATTAGAGTAAGAGTTTATTCTCCCTATTAGAGTAAGTGTTCATTCTGCCTATTAGAGTAAGTGTTCATTCTGCCTATTAGAGTAAGTGTTTTTTCTGCCTATTAGAGTAAGAGTTCATTCTGCCTATTAGAGAAAGTGTTCATTCTGCCTATTAGTGTAAGTGTTCATTCTGCCTATTAGAGAAAGTGTTCATTCTGCCTATTAGAGTAAGTGTTTATTCTGCCTATTAGAGTAAGAGTTCATTCTGCCTATTAGAGTAAGTGTTCATTCTGCCTATTAGGGAAAGTGTTCATTCTGCCTATTAGGGAAAGTGTTCATTCTGCCTATTAGGGAAAGTGTTCATTCTGCCTATTAGAGTAAGTGTTCATTCTGCCTATTAGGGAAAGTGTTCATTCTGCCTATTAGAGTAAGTGTTCATTCTGCCTATTAGAGTAAGTGTTCATTCTGCCTATTAGAGTAAGTGTTCATTCTGCCTATTAGAGTAAGTGTTCATTCTGCCTATTAGAGTAAGTGTTCATTCTGCCTATTAGAGTAAGTGTTCATTCTGCCTATTAGAGTAAGTGTTCATTCTGCCTATTAGAGTAAGTGTTCATTCTGCCTATTAGAGTAAGTGTTCATTCTGCCTATTAGAGTAAGTGTTCATTCTGCCTATTAGAGTAAGTGTTCATTCTGCCTATTAGAGAAAGTGTTCATTCTGCCTATTAGGGTAAGTGTTCATTCTGCCAATTTGAGTAAGTGTTCATTCTGCCTATTAGAGTAAGTGTTTATTCTGCCTATTAGAGTAAGTATTCATTCTGCCTATTAGAGTAAGAGTTTATTCTCCCTATTAGAGTAAGTGTTCATTCTGCCTATTAGAGTAAGTGTTCATTCTGCCTATTAGAGTAAGAGTTCATTCTGCCTATTAGAGTAAGTGTTTATTCTGCCTATTAGAGTAAGAGTTCATTCTGCCTATTAGAGAAAGTGTTCATTCTGCCTATTAGTGTAAGTGTTCATTCTGCCTATTAGAGAAAGTGTTCATTCTGCCTATTAGAGTAAGTGTTTATTCTGCCTATTAGAGTAAGAGTTCATTCTGCCTATTAGAGTAAGTGTTCATTCTGCCTATTAGAGTAAGAGTTCATTCTGCCTATTAGAGAAAGTGTTCATTCTGCCTATTAGTGTAAGTGTTCATTCTGCCTATTAGAGTAAGTGTTTATTCTGCCTAATAGAGTAAGTATTCATTCTGCCTATTAGAGTAAGAGTTTATTCTCCCTATTAGAGAAAGTGTTCATTCTGCCTATTAGAGTAAGAGTTTATTCTCCCTATTAGAGAAAGTGTTCATACTGCCTATTAGAGTAAGAGTTTATTCTCCCTATTAGAGAAAGTGTTCATTCTGCCTATTAGAAAAAGTGTTTATTCTCCCTATTAGAGAAAGTGTTTATTCTGCCTATTAGAGTAAGAGCTTATTCTGCCTATTTTTTTAGAGTAAGTTAAATTTGTACAATGTAAATGTGAGAGTAAGTGTCTAGAAGAGTTTTAGCTAACTGGGCATGTAGCTTTTATGTTTAGTTGTTACTGATGACTTGAATACTACCAATGCAAAAAATAATCTTAAGAGATTATTTAATATGAATGAACTAAAATATCTATAAATGAGTTTATAATTATAAATATCAAACAACAGATAAGCTCATTATGCAATAATCTTCTGCATAGAAGGAGTGTTCGTAACTTATAAGATGGAAGATAAGATAACGTAATTTTGCTACTTCGAATGATAGAAAGACTTCAAAAAACATTTTCAGATAGATGTCTAACTTTAAATGGAAGATATAATAAAAAATAAAAAAATAAAAAATATTAGAAGAATAAATAAGTTGATGTAGTGATTTGATAAAAACATGTTTTTCCCATGTTAGAAAATATAATGTGAAGTGTAATGTATTAGAACTATTTGGTCCATAGGGCCAGTGAAGCAACGTTCACAAGTTCTCGTGTCCATGTCATACTTGGGGATTATGATCTTATTAAAACAGTGGGCCATATAAAGCTCTAGTCTAATAGGCCAATAATAGTTCTAATCTGGTGGGCCAATAAGAGTTCTTGTCTGGTGGGCCAATAAGAGTTCTAGTCTGGCGAGTGGATATGAGTCTCCCCCCTCCCCAAAGCTGGGTAGACTCTGGGACACCCTCCAGACCACGGGAAAAAATCCTAGCCTTCACCAGGTTTAAAACCTGGGACCTTTAGGTACAGCAATTTGAAGGGTGTTGTCACTGGATCACTCTTCACCAGAATGGTGAGACTTAAATTTAAAGTAACTGAGCTAGCAAACTAAAGAACCTTTGGTCTTACTGAGTAGTTTTGCCCAAAGCATATTTGTAAATACAAACTACAAATTGCAAATGTATATAGTAACACTTGAGTGAATTAATCAAATAAATTTGTATAATGACCAGAGGGAAATCCTGCCTGGCACCGACACCATTGAGCTGGACATATGGACCGAAGCCTGACCACAAGGAACCTCCAGAATGTTCTTGTAGCTCTGGATTCATGAGGTGTCCAGATGGTGAGTTGTTATAAAAAGTGTCGACATGTTTAGATATTTCATTGTTATGTCTTGTTTACTTATTAAGCTTATTAGAACAATACAGGCACTATCAAACAGATATGTGTGTGTGTTATTGTTCACATAGTCATTGATTCTGTTATTGATGACAGGAGCTGGAGGTCCTGAGCCACCAAAGACAAAGCTCTGGACAAATGACCATCTGTACAATGTCACTGGCCGTGATATCTCTGATTGGCTTCTGAAAACCGACAGCCATTACCAGAAAAGACGGTTGGTAGTTTTTTTTTAATTTTTTAATTTTTCCTTTGAAACAGAATTAGTGCATTCCGTTTTAAAGTGTCATAATCTATTTCTACCATTTAATGGCATGACACTTCACTGCCATATGACCAATGTGAATTTATTAGGGGAACAAATTTTACAATTACAGATAAAAAATAAATTAAACAATTACTTTAAAAACTAACCCTAAACTTACTAGTGCCCACTTGCTCTTCAGTGTTTTGTACCCCGTAAATATGTTATTTTACCTGCTATCTTATGCATAAACAAATGCATATAATTGCTCTTTATTCCCGAGTGGCATTCAGGCATGGAATGGGTTGCCTGAACAAACCAGGAAAAGCAGTAACTTAACATCATTTAAAACATTAATAAAGATGCAAAACTAGACTCGGACCGTGGATGAGCGCAGGGCGCAATAATCATCTTTATAGAAGGAGTGTCTGTTATATATAAGATAAGATCTGCAGTAGTTAAAGTTTATTATACAAGGAGTTCCAAGCCAACTGGTATTGAAGCATGGAGTGGGTTGCTTGAACAAGTCATGAAAACCAACAACTTAAATGATGGTTGTGCCTGAGATGAAAAAATCTTCTTCCTTGATGCCATGTATCATAGAAGATATCATAAGATAAGCATGAATAATGTTTTTTCTGCACCTCAACTCCCAGATATGGCGGCTACAGTTTTAGTGAGAACACCACCATCTCCAGGCTGAGTTCTGACCAAATATCAGAATCCCTTGACCGCCTCATCCGGGCAGCGAACAGCAACAGGTCAATATACTCTGGTGGCATACCGCTGCTCAAGGATCTGGAGAATGGACTCAAGTTTGCCATGTCTCCTTACAATCTGAAGGTAAGTGTGACAGTAATAGTGACTGTGTAAATGTGAGTATGTAAGGAACGGCATAACTATAAACTGACTGAGACTTAGTGACACGGTAGACTGTATTATTGTCATGTGTTGTCCAGACATTTGTTTCAATTATAGTCACATCATAATTTCATTAAAGTAAATACACCAAACCCACTGATCTATAAATAGAATACAAAGCGCCTCCATTATAAATGTGTATGCGCGAATTGAGGCTAGAATTGATTACACTATTCACTTATCCATATAAGCAAGTTTTAGAAAAAAGCCACCTATAATTAGAACAAAAATTGATAAAAAAAGAGCTCTAAGTCACTTGAAATGTTTAGGAAATCTAATTTTATAGATAAGTGAAAGTCATGTGAAAGCCTATTAATTTTGGCATCAAGAATATATTTTCAGGGCCCAATCTATTCTTTTTATAGATCAGTGACCAAACCTCAAAAGAAATACATTGTTGGTGGCTCAAATACAGACTATCTAACCAGTTTTTACAATTAAAATTAATTTCATTGTGCAAGAAGCAGGCTCGACTTAGCAAATGAAGCTTTAGACTAGAGCATTTTTTCACAGAGGTAAATTGGCAGCAGCCATGTTTGTTTTTCTATAATACGATGTAGGCTAGACTCATTTATGTGTGTAAACCCTTCTGCAGGTCTGGTTCAACAACAAAGGCTGGACCGCCTCCGTGTCCTACATGAATGCATTGAACAATCTCCTGCTGAGGACTCTGCTGCCCCCTGGTGAGGAGCCTCAGAACTACGGCATAGTCACCATCAACCACCCGATGAACCTGACCAAAGAACAACTCACTGTGGAGACTTTGTACGTATTGGGCTAGTGGAGAATTCGTTGCTCATAGATCTTATGAATTATTTGTTGTTCATTGAAAGCTTTCAGGCTGATGTTTGTTAATTTACTGATCATTAATTGTTTTGAGTAATGGATAGTTTTTTTTGGGTCATATCATTTATTAAAAAAGATTTGTGAGATAATTAAAAAAAGAGAATTTTATAAAGCAAGTACTTTCCTCTCCCATACAACACTCTTGTGATTGTTTCAATGTAACTTATATTACTTTAATGGACTTAGTTGTTTATAAAAAACAAAAGTTATTTGATAAGTCTGAATAAGTTGGAATCATTTTAAAAGCAAGAGGTCTAGCATCTACAGCTGGAGTATTCATATCATTCATAAATGTGTTTGTATTCTTGATCTCCAGATTCAACAATGCTGTTAATGTGGTTGTGGCTATTTGTGTCATATTCGCCTTGTCCTTTGTGCCCGCCAGTTTTGTGCTCTTCCTGATTGAGGAGCGAGTCTCCAACAGCAAACACCTGCAGTTTGTCTCTGGGATCAACCCCACCGTTTACTGGCTGTCCAACTGGGCTTGGGATATGGTCAGTTGTTTATCTATACTTTTTTTATCCACATATTTTATCCACACATTATTATCCATACAGTTTTCCTTACAGTTTATCTACACATTTTTATCCACACATTTTTATCCATACAGTTTATCTACACATTTTATCCACACATTTTTATCCACACATTTTTATCCACACATTTTTATCCACAAATTTTTATCCACACATTTTTATCCACACATTTTTATCCACACATTTTTATCCACACATTTTTATCCACACACTTTTATCCACACATTTTTATCCACACATTATTATCCACACATTATTATCCACACATTATTATCCACACATTATTATCCATACAGTTTTCTATACAGTTTATCTACACATTTTATCCACACATTTTTATCCACACATTTTTATCCACACATTTTTATCCACACATTTTTATCCACACATTTTTATCCACACATTTTTATCCACACATTTTTATCCACACATTATTATCCACACATTATTATCCACACATTATTATCCACACATTATTATCCATACAGTTTTCTATTCAGTTTATCTACACATTTTTATCCACACATTTTTATCCACACATTTTTATCCACACATTTTTATCCACACATTTTTATCCATACATTATTATCCATATAGTTTCCCACACATTTTATCCATACAGTTTATCTACACATTTTATCCACACATTTTTATCCTCACAATTTATCTGCACATTTTTATTGACACATTTTATCAACACATTTTATTGACACATTTTATTCATACACTTTATTCACACAGTTTATCCACACATTCTATCCACAAATGTTATTCACATAAATAATTATCGAATATAATTTCAAAACATCTGACTCTCATTCTGTGTTTAAAACAGGGCATTTTTTGTTCTATGTTCTATTTCCTAATGTATATCTACAGATCAATTATGCCATTCCTGCCTTGCTGTGTATCTTGTTCTATGTTCTATTTCCTAATGTATATCTACAGATCAAATATGCCATTCCTGCCTTGCTGTGTATCTTGTTCTATGTTCTATTTCCTAAATGTATATCCACAGATCAATTATGCCATTCCTGCCTTGCTGTGTATCTTGTTCTATGTTCTATTTCCTAATGTATATCCACAGATCAATTATGCCATTCCTGCCTTGCTGTGTATCTTGTTCTATGTTCTATTTCCTAATGTATATCTACAGATCAATTATGCCATTCCTGCCTTGCTTTGTATCTTGTTCTATGTTCTATTTCCTAATGTTTATCTACAGATCAATTATGCAATTCCTGCCTTGCTGTGTATCTTGTTCTATTTCCTAATGTTTATCTACAGATCAATTATGCCATTCCTGCCTTGCTGTGTATTTTGATTTTTGTGGCTTTTGGAAAGAGTGCTTATGTGTCCTCTGACAACTTGCCTTGCCTGTTTGCTCTCTTGTTTTTATATGGGTAAGTGATACTTTTCACCCACTACCTGACTAAAAAAAAACTTTAAAAAAACCTTGTCTAGGAGAAATATTCCATGCTGCATATCTGCAAACATGGAACATTATAAAACTCAACATTGAAATAATTACTGTGGTGCTGCGTCAAGTTCAAAAGTTGGCAAAACTGATTTCTCACTAGAAGAAAAATAACTTTTAAAAAAGGGTCCTCAGTAGTTGTTTATTTAGATTTTAGTTGATTTTTAATGTTGAATGTCTTAACTTATGTCTGGGAAATTTTTTGAACTATTAAATTTCTTGGGTAGAAAAATTTTGGAAAGTCAAATTATAAATTTTGTTTAATCTTTTTTTAAAACTTAGCAACTTGTGTATTCATCATTATCAATGCATTTGCAAAATTTGATTGCAATCAGTTAATATTTACTCATCTTTTGATTGCAATCGGTTAATATTTACTCATCCTTCACAATGCTAAATGTTGCAAATTGGCACTTTTTTTTTCCACCTATTTATAGTGTTAAGAATAAGTGATATTTTTCCCCAATGTGGGAAGGGTACGGAGTGATATCGTTGTCACACCATGCATCGAGATTCACGGTTTCTATGAATCTAACAGGTAATCACGGGGCCCCCAACATCCCTGTGAAGTTGTTTCACGTAGGTTCGTAAGGACCAATAGAAACAAACCATTTTTAAGACCCCGTGGTTTCGAGACCATTCTTGGGCAGTCCCATCATAAGAGTCTTCCAGTTCGGTCGCATTATTAACTGTCGTGGATTTTGCTTGTAAATATTGTATCAAGTCTATTTTATGTGGATTGTAGTGTAATAAACTTACTTATTTTGTGTTCTACAACATGAGTCTCTTCATTTAACTGGTTGAAAGTTGAGTAGTTCTCATTTAGTATCCAGCGGTACTCAAACATACAAAGAGGATATATTCCCCCCCTAGATAAAACGAACCTTATGTGCTCCGGCACGTAGCAATAGATAAAAGAATTAACTTCCATAGAACATCAATAGGTACCATGAATCTTAGTTTTCATTTGTTCTACTGACTATTAAATCTTTTTTTTCATTGTCATTTTTCTCTTCTTTAAGATGGGCAATCACCCCAATGATGTATCCATTTTCTCGGCTGTTTGATGTGCCAAGCTCAGCATTTGTTGCCCTGTCTTGTGTCAACGTATTCTTGGGAACAGTGTCCACTCTGGCAACTTTTATCCTGGAGCTGCTTTCTCAGGATGATCCAGTAAGAAAAAAAAACCTAACACAAATGGCCAGATTTGTTAAAGCTATAGAGTCCAAATGTAATATCTTAGGATCTAGAGATGATTGTTTTATATTCTCTAATCATCTTGCCAGGATCTAAAGGACATCAACAATATTCTGAAGCAAGTGTTTCTCATGCTGCCTCACTACTGCCTCGGCCGCGGCCTCATTGACATGGCCTCTTTCCAGATGCAAGCAGATCTAAAAGCCAGATTTGGTAAGCCTGCAGTTTAAAAGTCATGGCATTAGTGTTTAGTGGACAGGAGGGGCTTTCAGCATAGGATTGGCAGTGATATTTGCATTAGAAGAACAGAATTTGAGAATAAGAGTTGGGATAGACGTGGATATAAGCAATAGAATGACAGGGCCATTAGTGTTAAGAGGATAGGGACATGGGTACTAGAAGGACAAGGACATTAGTGTTAGAAGGACAGACAAATTAGAATATGGAGGACACAGACACTATATTTTTTTGTACAGTGACATTAGATTTAGAAGAATGGAGACATTACAGCTTGATGGACAAGGATATTAAATTTGAGTTACATGATCATTAGTGTTGCAAGAGAGGCTAGAGACCTTAGAGCTTGATGCACAGGTATATTAGAATTTAATTGAAGAGGGACTTCAAGAATCTGACAGACATTCTGGTCATGTTTTTATATGGCTTTCTAAATACAATTTCAGGAGAAGTCACACACTATGATTTGTTCGAGTGGAAACTTGTGGGGCGTAATCTCTTTGCAATGGTCATGTTGGGAGTTTTCTTCAACATACTGAATTTACTAATAGAATACAAGTTTTTCTTGTCTTGGGGGTGAGTGTTTTTATTTCAGTATTGTTACTAAGCTGTGTGTTCTGTTGTCTGTTTAGGATATTGTTCACTATAAGAATACACTCAAGCCATTCAATGTATGTTCAAAGAAGAATTGAATGATTAAACTTGTGTACAATAATAACATTCAACTTCGCTGGTTAATTATAAGTAGCTTCCTTGTAGCTAAGCAAAATCAACAACCACCCTAACTTCTAAATGCCTGCTATATATAGACTTTGGTGCAGAAAGTACTAGAATAGACTACGAGAAAGCGAAATTGTGTATTAGGTAATAAAAATAAATATACACAAATACTCTCTGAACCAAAATTAAATATAAATAAATAACTCTACATGAACTAGCGAGACAATTTCAAATACAATAGAGAAACTATTATTACATGATATTAACACATAACAATATACTTATAGTAATCTGGGAAGTGTAAAAAAAAATAAAAATACTTGACTGGACCTGCCTCATGGATATGCTTAGGAAATAATCATCTCATGATCATATAATCTGATTAAGTTGAAATAAGTGGCTTGTACTGTTTGTCTCTCTGTATGGCCAGGTGCTTGTCAAAGAGTGCAGTCAACAAAGCCAAAATTGAGGATGCAGATGTGGCTCAGGAGAAGCGCAGAGTTTTGTCTGGTGCTGCCAAAGATGATGTCATGAGGCTGGAGGGATTAACTAAAGTTTGTTTTCCTTGGTTTTCATGTCCTCTGTATGATTATTAATTCTTCATACGTATTATTATAAAATCAATCAAGATATAAAAAAATTTTGATTAATAAAAAAATATTTTACTATACCTTGAGTGTGCTGTGCTATTGAATAATGAACACATTTTATCCTTGCAGGTGTATTGGACACCTGGTAAGAAAGGAAAGATGACTGCTGTGGACCACCTGTATGTTGGCGTGCCCAAAGGTCAGTGCTTTGGTCTCCTTGGGGTCAATGGAGCTGGCAAGACGACGACCTTCAAAATGCTGACAGGAGATGTGAACGTGACATCTGGTGATGCCTTTGTCAACTCGCATAGGTCAGTGACCTAAAGAATATATTTGTGATCATTATAATAATTTGTTGCGTTGTTTCCCTTCTCAAAATTGCTGGACCCCCTATGTTTTTACCCAGAATTCCCCAGTGTGGCTGTTGTGATCTCATTAACTACTTGGTGTGTGTCTTGTGCTATACAGAATAAAGACTTTTGTTAAAATGCTAAAGATATTTGGACATGCATTATTTACTTACTAATGCACTACAATGCACTAACTGTAATTTCAGACAAATTTGAGCCATAGGGCTAGTGAAGTCATATATTTTTATTTAGCCAACTATTTTCAATGGCCTTGGAATTTGTTGGTGATTGAGTAACCAGTACAATGCTTTAATAGTGCAACAGTCGGGTATTCATCATCACTGACACCTCAGGGATAAAATGAATTCATGCTGTTTTCTAAGGATTCGGGTCTAGAAATTCACACCCTCGTCCAATCGCCACCATAAAATTAATACAAATAGGAATGAAACCGTATTACTACTTGTAACAGTCTTATCAATGGGGGGTAAAATAGACAGGGGAAGACACAGCTTCAAGATACTGTGATGTGTTATGACAGACTGTGAGTTTCATGGGTTTGAACCTCCAATGGGAGAGGAGTTGAACATCGAGGTTTAGGGAGACAACTGAAGACTTGGGAGTCCACGGGTCGTGCTTTAGAGATAAAGACCATACAATGATAATGTGATATTTTAGGCTGGACTTACTTGGATGTTATAGTTTTTAAGCATGTTTAATAAAGTTTTGTTGTCTAATCTATTAACATTACTGAAGTGAATGTGAAGATAATTCTTGTGACCCTGAGGAGTTTAGATTCACAAGTGTCACCCAACATGGTGTCTTAAGTTCTGCTTTAAAATTATTTGTATACAATCAGTTTACAATAGGAAATTTCCTGAAGCCAACTATAGTTTTTTTTTCTTTGTGTTCCAGTATTCGCAAGGACATGGTGACAGTGAGGAAATTTATGGGCTACTGCCCACAGTTTGATGCCCTCGACCCACTTCTGACAGGGAGAGAACACCTGGAGTTTTATGCCAGGATTCGAGGGATTCCCTCTTCAAATGTGAAAAGTGTAAGCACAGCATTTCAGGACAAACTAAGCTATCAAATTTTGCCGTTCTATCAGTTTTACATCTTTTTTGGTGCTATTCATTTCACTGTTTTAATTAAAAGCGACAAATAGATTTTCTGATTCTAATCTGATCCAGCATTTTAATTTAAGTATATAAAAAGTTGCTTTTACCATATATTTTGAATAAAAAAATAAACTTTACCAAACACATCTTCTAAAATTATTCACATACAAGCCATTGAAATACTCTTTTTCTTATTTGACTGCAGGTTGCTGACTGGGCCATTAGAAGACTAGGCCTCATCCGTTACGGCGATAAAATCTCCAGTAGCTACAGCGGTGGCAATAAAAGAAAACTGTCCACAGCCATTGCCCTTATAGGGAATCCACCAATCATCTTTCTTGTAAGTTCAATATGCAAATGATCCCAGAGAGAAAAACTTTTAAACTGCTGCAAACTGTTAGTAAGTAAAAATCCATTTCAACAGTTTAGAAAGGTGGCCATTTTGCTTTTTTCTTCCTTAGGATGAACCAACCACTGGTATGGATCCAGGAGCAAGAAGATTTTTATGGAACTGCATCAACAATATTGTGAAATCTGGACACTCGGTCATTCTCACATCGCATAGGTACAGTGCTTCTATCTTTTCTTTACATTACCAGGATAGAAAGTGAACTTACTGACTTGCTTAGTTCCTTCAGTTCCTTGTGGACATGGGGCCTTCACAACAGCTCTCCAGCGCACTCGACACTGGGCAGCCTTTTTTAGTTCACCCCATGAAAGGTTGCAGCTTTTCATTTCATCCTCGCAGGAATGTCTCCAGGTGGTCTTAGGGCGATCAACCCATCTCTTTCCCTAGGGGCTCTTTTGCAAAGCCTGTCGGGTGATGTCCTGAGGGGTTTCATAGGGTGTGCTCAATCCACCGCCACTTTCGCTTGGGGAGTGTGCTATTCAAGAGAAAGTTAACACAAAGAATAAAATGGTGATTAAATGGTATGGTAATGTTCTACACACTCTTAACCCTTACAGCTCCGGATGCGTATATTTTCCTCCAACTATTTCTTTCCCTTAGTCCCAGACACATATATTTACCTCCAAATACAAAATCCCCTGGAACCCGGCCACATATATTTCCCTCAAGGAAGGGTGTCTATTTAAAGATCAAAATAAAGGATTTGACCTTTCACCTTAGTCTCGGGCAGAATATTAATTAGGAAAATTAACCAATTACTGAGTTTTTTTTTTGTGAAATTGAAAGTTCGGTCCTAATGGACGCTACCGTTATTATGGCGGTACTTGTTGATGAGACTTTTTCTTATGGATTATTATTACAAATGAATACAATAACTTTATGAATAAAATTATTCTAATAAGGTAAGTTATTATGTTTCTAGCAATTTACTTTCTACGTGTTATCATCAATTTTGACCAACAATGAAAAAAGTAAAAAAATTATTTCGTAACCCTATTTATGTCTCAGCCATTCTAAAATAATGTCTGGGATGGAGGGGATGATTTGTAAAATAATGGCTGGGACTGAAGGTATACATTGCAGATAAGTAAGTTGGTACGGGAAGGGTTAAATGAGTTGTTAAGTAAATAAATGGAGCTTATATTTTTGTTTTTAATGTCAACATTTTTTTAACCTTCATAATAAAATAATCCTGGTCTTATCTGATAAGTTTACAGACGTTCCTTCTAGATAGAAGATTATTACGTCCACTAGGCCCAAAACTCCTGCAGGGCGACAGGGATCCGTCAGTGGCAGGGATAGAACCCGCGACCTGTCAGTTGGTTTTTTGGTTGACAGTCCGGTGAACTAACCGCTGGACCAGCCGGCTGTCTCGACACATGGGTTTCTGTCCATTATCGTTGGGTATTTGACACATGGGTAAACTGACCATTGGACTTAAAATTGGTTACTTATATAGCGCTTCTATCCATGCTATTTCAGCATGCTCAGTGCGCTCTGTAAACACACTGCTGCCTGCTGGCGCAAATATGTTTACAGGCCCAAAACTCCTGCAGGGCGACAGGGATCCGTCGGCGGCCGGGCTAGAACCCGCGACCTGTCAGATGGTTTTTGGTTGACAGTCCGGTGATCTAACCGCTAGGCCAGCCGGCTTCACAGGAATTTGTTAATGTCTAGCTTGCTAAAGCAGACTGTAACATTGACATAACTAGAGGTTGGATAGAACATACAATATTGATGTGGGAATGGAGCAATGGTTTGTTTTGCAAGGAGGAAGACTTCCTGACGGAGCTAGAAATTATGACTTTTTTTAATAAAAGGTCCTAGCCGCTAACATTGACATCTAATTAAAAAAAAAACACAAATAAATCCTTCTCTAATTTTTGTGTAAATTTTTTGGATTTATTGTCAACAGCATGGAGGAGTGTGAAGCATTGTGCAACCGTCTGGCCATCATGGTGAACGGCTGCTTTCAGTGTATCGGAAGTGTACAGCATCTTAAAAATAGGTCAGTTTCTAATTTCTCTGCACTTGTCCTTGGGTACAAACAGAAATGTAGAAAAGCAAATCAAACTCACAATTATTTTATCGGCGTATTGATGGAATAGTGTTAATAATGTCTTGTGTGTAAAGTATCACTGAGCCAATGCCATCCTGCTTCTCTGACCTGTAGGTTCGGCAATGGCTACACCATCATTCTGAGGGTGAGCGGGCAGAACCCAGACATGAATCCCATCATGCAGTTCATCAGCTCGACATTCCCGACAGCCAAACTGAGGGAGAAACATCACAACATGTTACAGGTGAGCTTACACTAAAGCTGTTGAATTGCTGGTCTTCACTTGCTCTCAGTTTTCTGACATGTCTTAAATAGACATTTTATATCATCATTTTTTTACCACTATCACAGCACACATAAGGGCTGTGTAAAGTAAAATTCTGCACAGACTGTTATTTCAATAAATCATGTTTTATTCTAATCCTACCAGTACCAACTGCCAACTGACAGCCTGTCTCTAAGTCGACTATTTGAAGCTATGGAGCTGGCCAAGAGAGACTATAGTGTGGAAGACTACAGTGTGTCGCAGACAACATTGGACCAGGTAATGGGAAATAACTCTTAATGCTTTCTGATATCATCCGAAATAGAGAAAAAGCCTCAAGGGTATTGCCTGTATTACTAAAGCGATGTAACTTAAACCCTGTATTTTTTTAAGATAAATTAAAATTTCTGAAAAGACATTTATACGTTGTCATTGCTGTGTTACATTATGTCTATATACCATACTATATCTTGATATCTTAAAATGCGTTAGTTAAAAAAAATCACAAACATTTGATCGATCAGGCTAAAAATACCAAACAAACGTGTAAAAATAGCATCACTATGGCTCTCTTTGGTCAGAGTATAAAGAGGCTTAAATCGGCATTTAAAAACTTGCATTGCAATCAGAAACAAAACAACCCGCAAACGGCGACACTTGGCGAATAAAGTTGTCTATCAGTAAAGGCGACGCACTGCGACTGTAGTTGCCAAATGGTTCAAGAAAACATTCCCTGTAGAAATTAATAGAAACTGTGTTTTCATATTCTACATGTCTGAATCTGGCTATTGGATTGCAAAGATGTTTGATATGCTCCACTGTGTTCTATTCCTCCCCTAAGTCCCCGTATCTTGAGTTGAATCCAAAATTTTGTTAGCACTTTGTTCATTTAGCTTCTAGAATCAAGCATTAACCCTTGAAGTTCTTAGGATAGTTTTTGTGTGTACGATTATTTATTGATATGTTTTTTCTTGTAGGTTTTCATCAACTTTGCAAAGAAGCAAACAGATCTACTGGATGAAGAGCTGGAAGAGAATCCACTGGATGAAGACAGTGAAACAGGTGTAAATAATGATGTGGATAACATCAGCGCAAGATTCAGTATTGGTAAGATGGGAATTTCTTTTTTTAAATGTATTTTACTCATTTGATATAACATGTATAAGTTGAGAACCACTGTGCCCTTTATAAATATTTATAGCATGGAAATGTTTTGGTGTGTATCATTGATTAATAAATATATTTTTATCATCTATATAATAATATTATTACTATATAATATTAAGCCTTTAGTTTTAAATGAACATTTACCTTTGAAGCTATGAAGCAGTCCAATCATAAAATTGTGTATTATACCAATATAAGTACAAGAGAACTCTCTTAGATATCTTACAGAAATAAAAAAAATTAAAATCAGACAAGCCTTTCAGCATGCAAGTCCAGCACATAATACGTTAGGAGTGGGACAAGTAAGCATAGCTCAAGTCATTGTCCTAGGCTTGCCTCCATGCTGTATGCTGATGGGGTTCGCCACACAACAAGGGTTCACAAGCACATGCACTATTTTTCCCTTGACGGGTTTCCATTAGGATCATTAACAAGGGGACATTACCTCATCGACCTTCACTTTTGCCCGGTAGTACAAAAAGCAGATTATATGCTTGGCTTGGTTGTCCAGGCACTGGGGCTTGGCAAGATGGGTACCTTCCTCTCCACCAAAGATTGATGTGCTCTCAGGACCCCTGCAATGATCCTCAAAGGCACAGCTGGGGACATCTCCTATATGCGTTTCCCCACCGGTATAACCTTAATGGGAGCCTAGCTGAGGTGTCCACACTTCACCAGCCTTGAGACCTACAAGCTGGAGAAGTGGCCTTATAATACCAGAAATGGCAATAATTGTCTGTGTCGAAGATCTGTCTGCAAATCATAACCTAAGGTGGTGTCATGACAAAGTAGTTAGTTTTTATCTCTGATTGTTGGTAATTCCTATGATAAACTTGCCAAGGCCATTCAGAGCTTCTTATAAAGTTGGTTCCATGATGAATGTGTTCTGGGGTACAAGTTTCTATTTCCAGTTGGTACTTCAAGTTGTATGCATGGAGAATAGTTACATGTATGCATTGAAAATAGTTACAGACAGTTTCTTTGTGAACACTTAGGAACACATTTGTACAGTTTGCTACTTCCTGATCCATTAATTACTACTACCCCAAAATGAATAAGACTGTGTCTGTGGTCATTCTTATATCAGAGACAGCTGTCATCTAGCAGAGACAAATCTGACATAAAGCAATCATAGACTTGCAGGATGAAACTGGAAACACCAACACTTTGTTAATATCTAAATATTTTATTCTTGAAATATCAAAACATCCATCAAGGCAGTAACAGAAGATTTTAGAAATATTCAAACTTTGAGAGTAGTCAATTTTTAAAGATCCCAGTTACTGTCGTTAGTAAATTTAGTCAAGCTATTAGCTCAGAGAGAAACATTTAATAATGGAAAAAAAATCTCATTTTCATTTTTCTCTGGTTCAGACCAAACCCTGGAGCCTCTATATGTCTAAACACGAATGATGGTAAATAAAATATTTTACGTGTTTCTTCAGAAAAAAAAGCATGCCGTTCTTTTTGTAATTAAATTAGTTTAATATGTTTCTTGTATTTTTTTTGTAAGCTAAAAGGAAACGTTTTTTTTGCATGTGTACAAATTAGGAAAAGGCTTTGAGCAGCTAATTTAGTATTTAGTTTGATAACTCATTTTTCTGCATGTCCACCTTATTGATTGTCAGTGACCAGAATTGATTGAATACTTTTTATATTCTCTCTATTTCTTAAATATTTTTTTGCTGGTGTACTGAAGGTAATCTAGGTTTGAGCCCTGGTGAAGGCTAGGACTTGTTCCCAGATCTGATGGGTACCTGACTTTAGTTGGGGTAAAGTAAAAATGGTTGGGAATTATGCTGGTCACACAATTCCCTTGTAAGTAATGGCCACAGAAACTGATGAAGAACGCTGCTTTGTTGGTCATATTTAGGACATAACCGACTTTTGAATCGGTAATCGGTTTCCGCCGGATTTTCCAAAATTCCGATTAATCGGTATCGGCAACCAGAAGACCAACCGATAATTTCATAATTGAAATAATAGCATTTTATAAAAAACTTACATTTTCATAAAAAAAACAAAAAAAAAAAAGCACAAAAAAGTTACATCAGCCACGTGTAAACAATCAGTTTCATTGTTAAAATCTCGCTGAAAAATCTCACAAGACCTCACCTCTAGGTGGGAGCAGTGCAGCGGTCATAAAATAATTAAAAAGAGATTGAATACAAAGATGATAGCGCCGAACGTCAGATTAATCGGACCGAATCCGGAATCTGTAAAAAAGAGGGACAAAAATCCAGAATCGGAAATCGGCAGAAAAATGACAATCGGTTATGCCCTAGTCATATTAACCAATTTGTTCAGATGGGATACTTACATTTTTACTTGTTCTGAGATTCCAGTTTTGAAACTAAAGTGATTAACACCTTGTAATGGAATAAATCTTATCAAAATAAATCACAAAACAATGATTTTCTTTGACATTTGGTTAAATTCCAGAAATAGATCTCAATATAGTGCTTTGAGCACTAGATTGAATTGTTGAAACAGTACGACATTCCTCTGAAGCAGGAAGTGTCTTGTTTTTTAAACCTTTTTTTAAATTCTGTGAACTTCAACTCTAAAATAGTTTTTTGCTTCTGTAATGATCTAACACTGATCTTACTTTCATCGTGTATATCAACTCTTTCCCTGTCAGTGTTACACACTTCCTGGCTCCCTGTGCTGACCTCTTGACCCCTTATGTGCAGATGGACAATATCTCTGTGTTGCCACCGTAATCATTTTTTTTGTTAGTAACACAAGTCTTTGAAAACTTTACATGAAGGCTTTAAACAAAGTAACTATTTCCATTTCAAGTTGTTGAGTTTTATTCATTCTGTATTTAATTGTTTCGGATTGATTTTTATTGATTTTTTTTTTTTGCCAACTTTGCTTAGTAAAGCTATATACTAACAAATTTGGTCATATTTTGTAGTTGCTTTTTCAACATTGCATTCCTAAATCTTCGTATACACTACACCATCATAGTCTTTCCCGAACCTTTAAATTTGCCCACGAAATCCAAAAACTACAAAAATAAATTCTGCTAAATGCTGACAACTGAAATTCTCAAAAAAAATGTCAAAAACGTAAAAAAAAAATTTGTATAATACGTTTTATCAATGGACAGGGCTTTCTTTTTTTAGAAAGACGTTTAAGGCAAACAAATATCCATGTGACTTGATTTTCTTAACTGATCAAGCCCCAAAGCTTGTTTTTGAAATTGGTTGTCATTTTTTTCAAGAATTTCAGATCATGGATTTGTAAAGTAAACTATTGTTTATTTCTTTTGCGAAAACTGCCTTTCAGAGTTTTACTTTTTCTAAAAATTCATAGTAATTTAAAAAACAACAGCATGGTGCATTTAATGATTTATCTCTTCTGCTTTGTCTTGTTAAAAAAAACAAAAAAAAATTCAATCTTGTGACCGTGTATTGAAAATAATGGTAAAAAAATTCCATCATGGCATTAAAAAAAATGTATTCATGTTCTGCAAGTATTATATTCAAAATGTGAACAGTATATAAAGTATGATGTATAAATTAAGTATCAATTAAATGGTTTACTACCTTCTATCAGTCATTTTTCTAATGCACAAGTAATTCATAAGTATGAAAGCTATTGTGAACACTGTTATTACTGGCTATAGAGGACTGTCAAGGAGCTATATATATGTTAACTAAAAAAAAGGCCATCAGAAGTTGTTTGAAGTTTTATCTTTTTTTTTCAATCTTTATCACTTTATCATTTTCAAGGTCATCTCTTACACTCATACAATTGATCAAAATTACAAGCACATGACTTATATAAATGTGTAAAAAGCTTTAATGCTTTATAATGCATCTAATTCATAGAACTATACAAATATATAGATCTTCACTTTGTAACTAGACAAGGCTTCAATTCACCTTTTTTAAAAATCAATTTTTTTATTTCAGTCTTTTGAAACAAGCATAGTTGTAATAAAAAATGTTGAAATGAATTGACCTTTCGTTCCAAGCCTATTTTAAGTTTTTTTTAGAAAATTGAATTTCATTATTATATATTGTAGTAATAGAATGTTGTTTTTTTCTAAAATTCCAATGATTTCTTGACATTTCAGATACTGTATCTACTGGCTTCCCATCAGAGTTTGATGCTGAGAGCCTGTCAGGGAGCACAGTGGAACTTGTCAGGCCCGGGAGCACCAGAAGCAGAAACAGTCGACTTGGAGAGGAAGGAGGAGCCAAAGAAATCTCACATGTATCCATCACATAGCTCTTTTTGAATGTTGTGGCTTCCAGTTCCTCACAATGTTGAATACAACTGTGTTTATATAACTGACCACAATTACCATTATATAGAAACTAGCAGATGTTGATATAAATAATGAATTTCCAATATTCTCCTTTATTTAATCCAAATTTTTTTTGTAAATATTTTTTTTGTTACCAAAATGGATCTTATGATTGCTGTAGTAGATCTTTTTAAGTCCTATTTTAAGCAATACTGCAAAAATGTATCTAAAGATTTTTTGGGTAGCTTGAAATTTCCTGCTCGGGACAGTTTAAAAATGTATTCATTTCATCTTTTTAAGATAATTACAAAGTATTGTAATATGATATGAGTTTTACAATGCTGCCAGTTTTAAGATCACTTGGTGTGTTAGGAGTGGCAGTGTGCAGTCATGTTTTAGATTTGCTTTACACATTGCCTTTATGCATTCAGTAGGTGTACCTCCACCGGGTCATGCACTCAATGATACATGTTTATATTTGTGCATTTGTTGGATACAACTAGCCCCTCCCCCTTCCCCCCATTTCCTCACGACCACCGCCGCTGCCAATGTTGACAAACTCTGTGATAAGCTTTACCCCGTGTACAGTTCTATTTGATGAGTGTGTGTGTGTGTGACTCTGTCCTACAACGAGCCTCTGACCTCGGCAGTCAATGTCAACGGTGACTCTCTCATACTCGAGTGTAGGACTCGGCCATGCATGTTTTTGTTGACATGTTGAATCACCGCTTCTTTAGAGCATTTCCAGTTGATTCTGAATCTCACAGCTCTCTATGTTGTATGTTGTGTTTTATATCATAATAATTGTGTAGAACAAACATATTTAATTTATATATTTATATAGAAATAATATTATACCTACTTAATACAGAGTAAATGTCTGAAATGTTTATCAGTAGATACATCAGATATAATTTTTTTAAATAATGAATCATTCTAGTGCTTTGTTTGCTACAAAATTTAATTTTTACCCAAACTACAAACCATCATTAAAGATGAAGTCATGCCAACCATGCTTTAGGGATATTATTAAAATAGCTCAAAAGCTTTTAATTTGTATAACCATAGTATTTAAACATTTTGTTAGAAATTAGGCAAAAGAAATAATATAACTTTATTAAAATTAAAAATGTTTTTAACATTGAAAACTTACTTTTTTCTCTGTTAGCAGTAGAAATATAAATGTACATTTCTTTTGAGCTCCTTGTTATTATTTTTTTTTTATAACACCAAAATAGGGAAACAATATTTTTATTTTTGGGACCATGTTTTTGTTTGTTTACAAGAATTTTTTTTTTAAAGATGAAAATTGTCCTTTTTTATGTATTATGATTGGGCATTAGATAAGCTTGCTAATCATGCTCATTTGAATTTGTTTTATAGAAATTTAAAACTGAAAAAGTGTGACTAATCACACATTATAGAAACAAAGTTACATTCACATCGTTTAAAATCTGAGATATATAGTTTTCCGATACATGACATTTTGGCACTGCCATTTTGGTACCATCGTTTTGGAGTTTCCATTTTGGTGCCGGAAATTTTTGCTGGCCAGGTTTTCTGGCATCTAGTGAGTGGTAGTGTTTATTTTATTTGCTTTCGGGGCAACTTTGAGAAAATTATACATAGAAGAATAGAATCACTTTCTTTTTTTTAAAATCTATCAACTACACATTCTATGATGTGACTCTTTGAGACCATACAATTTAAATACCTTCACAAATGTGATAGTAAAATAGTCGTGAATGATCAAAGCCAGGAAATTTTTTTTTAATAAGATGAAGTTTAGTGAATTAAATCATGACTAAACTGTGACTACTGTGAGACAGTCTCTACAGTCATTAAACCTCAACCTGTCGTCATGTCAATAAAACAAACAGAACACAAGTCAACATTCCATGTTTTTAGAGTTGGGTCTGCTACTAGGCGGGAAGAAAAAGTGGATAAAACACATTTGAATTAAAGTAACAGATGTAAATGGGTTGTGATCAGTGGTGTGGCCAGTTAACAAGTGACCAATCGGGCAAGCAAGCATTCACACCTGCAGACAATGGAATATAACACAATAAGAAATGTTTCATAAGTTTTATAAATATATTATTGTAAATTACCAAGCACCTCTCAAGGTATTTAGTGCTACATCAGATTGCTAGTATTACTCAAAGACTATTTAAAACACCTTAAAATGAGAAAAAAAAAGCAAATTGAAACAAACATGAAGATAAATAGTTAATTAATTTATAAATAAGAAAAATTTCTTTTTTTATTCATTGGCACCAAGATGTCTGATCTCTCCAAAATAAAAAAAAAGGAGGCACCAAAATGTTCTTCTTTGATATTTCCCATTTACTCTAGAATCTATATCATAGGTTCTCAACCTGTTTTCAGCTCACCGCCCCCTTTTACATTTTTTTTCCGCTCACCGCCCCCTCCCCCATTGTTGAAACTCACAGGCCTAGAGCACCGAATCCAAGTCTCGTACATTATAGTTAAACGGTTATATTTTGCTAACCAATGCACCTTTGTGTGCACTAGCCATTGCTTGTAGTTCTCATCAATGAACAATATTTATTTTGCCACATAGTACAAACAATAAGTACAATAAATAGGCAATAAAGGCATAGTCAAAGACATAACAAGAAAGTTATAAAATTGCAAACAATACACAATTATATCGAGACAATAATAGTTGGCCTAATACAGATATTCATCCTCTAATAATTAAATCATGTTATTAATACCATAATGTTAAATTTATATAAAAAAATAATAATATGTCAGTAATATTTGTTATATTCCGAAACATACCTTGATGGCATCACAATTGAATCAAATGTGGAAACATTTTATAATTAAAGGGAGATAATTGATCCGTTTCATTTGAGCTAATATTTCTAATGTCTTTTTTCTTTTATAAAATGAAAATGGCTTACAATTTATAACTAATCAAACTGTAAAAAGTATTTGAAAATTATATCAATTTTAAATGACTAAACAATTTATAGACCTATGTATATTTCCAAACATTACATTAAATACCCAGTTCTTTTGATTACTACATATCCATTCTGATACACATTAATATGCCTACATCAAACAGTTTTAAATGCATTTAAGAACATCTCAGCAAAACTGAGAGCAAAATATCATTGATATGAGCAGATTACATATTTTGCAGCGTTTACTTCACATTTCATTCAAAAACTAATTTATTCAAATGGATGAGGTGCTCAAATTATATCAGGTAGGCCTACGTCTGTACCCTCCACTTGCCCTTCACCGCCCCCTAATCGCCCCCAGGAACGTCAGTGCCCCCCAACTGTACCCTCCACTTGCCCTTCACCGCCCCCCAATCGCCCCCAGGAACGTCAGTGCCCCCCAACTGTACCCTCCACTTGCCCTTCACCGCCCCCCAATCGCCCCCAGGAACGTCAGTGCCCCCCAACTGTACCCTCCACTTGCCCTTCACCGCCCCCCAATCGCCCCCAGGAACGTCAGTGCCCCCCAACTGTACCCTCCACTTGCCCTTCACCGCCCCCCAATCGCCCCCAGGAACGTCAGTGCCCCCCAAAAAGCTTCTCACCCCCCCCCCCCCCCTGTTGAGAACCTATGATCTATATATGGTAAAAATGATGTATATACAAATTATCTACTGTTAACTAAGGAGATATAAATAAATCTTCAAAAGATGACTTTGACTGAGATGTGGGCAATAGGGGAGTGGTTTTGTTAAGTTAATGTGCAGCTACTAACTTTAGACATGGCTTAAATAATCCTCTTCCACCAGAGCTTATACTTCATTGACTCCACCACAATATTTAATGGGGAAATATGATTATACTGATGGCAAGACATGATCCCCCCCCAATGGGGAAATATGATTATACTGATGGCAAGACATGATGCCCCCTCCCCTCCTTTCCCAGATTCCCCCCTCCCCCACTGTTATGACCCTTAAGTAGAAAGGAATCTACTTAATTTATATAAAAAAATGACAGTTATAATGAACATTCATTTTAACTAAATTATGTGTTAATTTTTTATATCTATTTATTGTACACGAAAAACAACTAATGAGTTTATTAACTTATACAATTTATTTTTTACACTTGATACAAAAAATGTGTTTACATTCTCATGTAGTTACGCTTTCTAAATCTAGATTTTGTAAAATTATAATAAAAATCATTTTGAACAAATTTTCATTTCAGGAATTCAACCTTTCAAAAACATTTCAATCAATAAGACTGTAGAGGGTTTTTGTGAGTAAATAAAAATCTGTGATGTGTTTTTAAAACAGCTCTTTCCATCTGTACATATAACAAAGCTAAATATTTCTTGCAGATGTTTCAATGAATATATTAATTATTCAAAGCATAATATTTTTTATATCCAAGTTTCTATTGATTTGCACTTAGTGATTTTTTTTTTACCTTGTAGAGATTTACACCAGAAATGACAAGTTAAAAGTTTCTTTTTTTGTGTGTGTTAAATATTAAGCATCAAATAATTTCTCTGTACATTTATTTAAAAATCACTTTTTTTTTGCATTTATTTTTGTAGAACATTTTTCAACTTTATAAAAAAAATTTAAACAAAACAATTAATTTAAAATTACAAAATATTTTTATATTTGCTTACTTGAAAATATTTTTATAAATTGCCAGATTTTATTTGTGCATATATTGGTGGTTGTTTTTTTGGCCTTATATAAAATGTCTTAATTTGATATAAATTTATTTTAACAATTTTATTTATATTGGTTTCTACATGCTGCTGTGATTTTTAAAAAAAAACTATGACCCCTAACCTATCCATGGAGTGGGGAAACAAATACACACTATCTCATCATGCTTGCACTAGGCCAAACTGGCACATGTTCACAAGTATCATGTGGATGGCACATGTTCACAAGTATCATGTGGATGGCACATGTTCACAAGTATCATGTGGATGGCACATGTTCACAAGTATCATGTGAATGGCACATGTTCACAAGTATCATGTGGATGGCACATGTTCACAAGTATATATCATGTGGATGGCACATGTTCACAAGTATCATGTGGATGGCACATGTTCACAAGTATCATGTGGATGGCACATGTTCCCAAGTATCATGTGGATGGCACATGTTCACAAGTATCATGTGGATGGCACATGTTCACAAGTATCATGTGGATGACTTTCATCTCCATTCCTGGTCTTTGTATTGGATGAACAAGAAATGAAGGAGTAACATTGAAAAAATACCTTTCAGGGGATTCAGAGGGATTAGGTAAAGTTTGAGAAGTTTGCTCAAATAGAAAATGTAGTGTTGAAAAAAGTATCATAGTAGTTAAGATTTAAAAACAATTAACTATGTTACAACATTTTTTTGCTCCTAAAATTTTTCAATGAGTTTAGAAAAAAAAAACATACACTTAAAAAAAAGCTGTTACTAGTCAACATTTAGACTCGTACCCATGATTTTAGGGTAAGAATATTTCAGATTTTTTAATTTTTAATGAATGGGATATTTAGAATTCGATGGTTTAAAATGATATCAGTATGAAATTAAATGTTATTTCTATGACAATAATGAGCAGAATTCCACCTTCATGATTTACTTTGCATTTTGAATAGAGTTAGAACTACATCTTTCTTTCATGTAGAATTGGATTCCATTGTTGACTTTTTGTTCTTATTGTTTAAAGCTCATAAATAAAAATTTAAAAATCTTTTGTGTTATTTTTGACTATTTCATGTGTGTGCCAAAGTAAACTTTGATTTCTTCCTATACATACTTGATGGCACTAATGAAAATATCATGCATAAACAAAAAGTCTTTTAGTATAGCCCCTTTAAGCCCTTTTGAATTTCGTGAATAGAGTAACACCACTAAATGTGGTTATGCAAATGGTGCTTGTGAACTTTGGTAGCAGCACTTCAAGAAGAAGAAAACTGCAAAACTCTACTAACTACTGTGGCCATGGGAAAGGTTATTAAAGGAAATTCAACCATGACATAAAATTAGGATACATGGATGGCTTTCTGATAGTAACCACTCCTACAATAGCTATGAATCCAAGCTGTAAAAACAATAAGTCATTCACTTGAATTAGAATTTTATAAACAGTTAAGCCAACAAAGAATTTAAATATTTAGAGAGTATTGAGAATAATTAAAAAAAGCAGTGATCTGTGACATTGATGTTTAAGTTTAACCTGTAAAATTGGCAATTTGGTAACAATGTGGGTTAGTATCTTTAGTAATATAATTCATGCCAAAAGGAAAAAATCATTAAGTGATTTAAATAAATAATGATTTAAAATTGTACAGTTATTTCATTTAATTATTTCTGAGCAATATGCAATTTTCCCAATTGAAAGATATCCTGCTCTAAATTTTGAGCATGATGTCATCACCTATTATTAAAGATGATTGCTGGCAATATAATTTCAAAAATGTATTTTGGTCCCTCCTGGCAACATTTTCTTTTACTACTTCCATTGAATGCTGAACACTTACATTAAAATAGACCATCATTTTGCAAGCTGTCAGTTATTAGCAATGTGTGTACTTTAACGGTTAAGCAAGTGAGATTCACCAGTTGAGTCATTACCAGAACCAAAATACCTTTTAATTACTAAGTAATGTGATGGAGGTTTCCAGATTCTCATAAAATCAGAAGGAGCATATAAGACATAACTAGGATTTTTTTTTTAACATCAGTTTATTCATAAGAAAACAAAATCATTAGAAAATACAATTTATTCATCAAAATACTTTAAAATGTAAAATTGTTTAGTTCATGAGCACATATGGTGTAAGTTATGACAGAGTGTGGAATTTGATTGATTGATTTAAAGTTTACAGACATTCCTTCATTCTAGATAGATTATTACACCCTAGGCCCAAAACTCCTGCAGGGCGGCAGGGATTGGTCAGCGGCAGGGCTAGAACCAGGCCTGTTTTGTGACAGTCCGGTGAATTATCTGCAGGACCAGCTAAAAAGTAGGGTGTGGAATTTAAAAAGTAGAGTGAGGAATTAAAAGAATAGAGTGTGGAACAAAAGTGAAGTGTGGAATTGACAAGTCTTAATGAGGTGTGACCTTTTCAAATGGAATGATCATGTACTTCCGGTGAAATTTACCGCCATTTTCGTAAAAAAAAAACTTGCTTTTGGTGCTGTTTGATAATTTATTTCAACATTGACAGTTAGTTCTGGTCTTTTAGAAATATACAACGGCTACAAGATTAGTTATGAGGAATCCGTTTTTAACATCAAAAGTGAGTAGGCGATAATTAATACTCAAAGTGTTAGTCGCGTTAGGTTAAACTTAGCTTTTGTTTATAAAATAAGTTAGTCCTTGGTAATTTAAAAAAAACACAATGCGGAGATTCATAAAAAACAACACGAAAATTCTTTTGCATCAAGCAATTAGTTTGGGATAATAAATAGGTGATTCTTCAAATCTGACATTCACAATCCATCGTTTTCTTTTGGCGCCATTTTTTGGAAATGAAATAAAATTTAATTCTCGTGCAACCAGTAATGTAGCACACAGACATGTTTCGAAGCAAATGATCGAATAAGACCGGAAATGTTTTTCTTTTTGACCTTTTATGCATGCATAATTGTTAAGACTTGTCAATTTATTAAGTTGAGTGTGGAATTTAAAAAGTAGAGCGGAGTTCATACATAAGGCAAACGTTTCGGGTTGAGGTAAGATCATGTTTAATAAAAGTCTATAGGACGCTTAAAACAAAATCTGCCAAGATAAATGATTAATGGAGGAAATAAAGAGAAAACATTTGGTTGTGATGTTTACCAAAACTCTTAGCCACAATTGAAAAAAAGAAAAAATACCTAAAATCAACAATAATCATAAAAAAATTTATTGAATCAGTACTTTTATACAAAATATGTTTTATAACAAAAATTAACGATAAAAAATATATCAAGCTTATAAATGATTTCCCTTGGTTTAAAATTATTTCTACAAATTTAATATATACAAAATATGTTTTTTACTTTAAACAATTATCTTTATTGACTGAAAATGCTAATTTATGATTGATATCAATTTATTTACCATGTTGGGTTTTTCATAGAATTAAAATACTGTATAAGGGAAATATTTATAAGAATATTGTATTACATTTTGACATTTACAGTATTATTTCATAAAATATAACATTATTGTTAAGAATCAAAATGCATTTACTCAGGTTTTGTCACTGTCACTAAACAATAATATTTGTAGAGAAAGCTAATCTAGTTCATAAAAAAATCAATCCCATAACTATAACCTTTGCATAATTATTTATTTTGAAAAGAATATTAAGGTAAAGTTTTAACAAAACCACTTTGCTATGACCAGAATCAGCAAGGCCAATGACATACTACTTTTGCTGGACAGACCTGAAGCACCATTGATCGGCTTCAGCCTGTCAGCACTACATTGCGTTGCCTTGTCCAGCTTGTAATACTGACCACCGCAGAAGATGTCTGCCTTCATGGCGTTGGTACATCTCTTGTCGGTGTCACTGACCACCCAGTTGTTACAGAATTTCTGGTACAGTGGACTGTTGTTGTCTTCTAGTTTCTTGAACAGATTTCTCAATGAATCAACACCCATGTCCGTGACTCCATAGGTAGACGTGAAGTTGTATAAAATTTTCTATGAAAAAAAATTATATAGTCTACATACATTTATAGAGTAACCAGAATACAATAAATTTTGTTATAGTCTAGCTACAAACAAAAAATTTCAATATTTAGTGGGCCACACAACACCATTCTTATCCATTACTGGCCCACTGTTTACCATATCCTTAAGTTTGGAGCCACAGTGCACTATTTCCATACATTATTAATTATTATTTATTATTATTGAGGCATTTTTATATGTTTTAGGATTTTTCTAGCATTAGTAGACAAACCATGCACCTTCTTCAATGATATATGAAATAAAATAAAATAATAATATTGGTTGCCTGAAATAGTCAGGAGAGACAACTCTTAAACTTCATTTAAAATACTTATCAAAATGTAGGAATAGACTAATCAATGGATAAGCTAGGATGCAAAAATCTTCTATATATAAGATGGTTCTTAACATACATGATAAGATACATTTTCACTTCTAGGGAAAAACTCACCCAGTCATCTATAGTCTTGGCTGTTGTAATGTTGATGAAATATTGAGAGTAGTCCAGCTGTACTCCACTAGTCCGGTTATACTTGATAAGTCTGAGGCCAGGGTTGTGTGGATCACCAATCTTCTGGGCACCGTTCACCATTATATTGTACCTCCAAGGTGTCACAGAAGGGGCATTGAACTGGGGCACTGCCTTGGAAGCTGTAAGAATATAACTGCATAAACTGTGTGCTTGCCATCTCACTAATGAGGCATTTTTCACAAAAAGTATATTAATGTTTAAAATTTTGAAATTACTTTAAATGTTTCTTATGGTGTTTGTATTATTTACGAAAAAAATTTAAACACTTTGGAAATAACTGTAGAAGGGAAAGTGATGTCTAGGGTTTGCCTTCTATTGTTCAATGGTCAATATGATGCATGGTTCAGTTTCCGAGTAAACGAAATCTGGTCCAAACATAGTGATATAATAATAATAATAATGAGCACTTTTATAGCGCAACTATCCATGCTATAATAGCATGCTCAGTGCGCTGTCATGACATAGATACAGGAGCACAAATTAGACAATGATTACTTAAACATATAGGACTTTAGGTTCTTTTTAAAAGACTTTGCTTCAGTTTGCCTTAGTGAAATAGGCAAATTGTTCCATAATACGGGCACCACCGCCTCAAAGGCGCGCACTCCAAAGGTTTTCTTTCTATGCCCAATAAGACTGGGAGTCCTGAGTAATGACTTTTCACTTGAACGGAGATCTCTTGCTGGAACATATGATGTAAGAATGTTTTGAAGATAGCTAGGTGCAGTGCCATCCAAGCAGCTGAATGCCAGGGAAAGAAGCTTAAATTCAATTCGCTTTTGCAGGGGGAGCCAGTGGAGGTCCCTAAGTATAGGGGTGATGTGAGCGGACCTCTCGACCAGAGATACTATGCGTGCAGCATTATTTTGCACCTTCTGGAGTCTCTCAATCTGCTTTTTTGGAATCCCCCACAAGCAGCTGTTGCAATAATCATATAAAACCAGACAATAGAAAGTTAGGGTGAGTCTAACAATCTAACAATACTATAGCCATTTCAATATATAACATAAGATATGAGATGAGTTGAGGAAAGGCAAACATAAGCAATACCACTCTAAAATACTGTTTTTATTTCCACACAAGCTTTGCTAAAAGTTCAACAGCCAATTACCGTCATCACTCTGCAAGAGTTTAAAGCCATCATAGTGGTCGTGACCAAAGTGTAAAGCAACTATTATGTCAGCGTAATTCAGCATGATGTCCATGAACTTGACCTTGAACACAGGCCAATACCAATCTGAATATTCTGGGATAAACAGTCCTGGCGGTACATGGCCGACCACAATAACCTGGATGAAAAAACAATATTTTCATTTTATTTGATGATTTAAAAAGACCTATAGATTACAGTAGCATATATTGATATATATATATATATATATATACAATAAGTTGTATACTATGTCTAAGTTGATAAGGGGTAAGTCTATCTGGTCTGAGTATAAGAGCAAGCAATATATTGGTACTTGACAAATTAAATATTATATAATTGTACTTTGATTATTACAAATAATGTACCCAGAATTTGCAAAATAAAAAACAACAACTAATTTCAAGATACAGAGACAAAGTCATAAATACTGCATATCATATACTAAACTATATCTATAAACAATAGTCCATTTACATATATTATAACACATATATTGTTCATTTTTTAACACAAACTTTGTCCATTGGTCTACATTTAAAGGGACTACAAAATTACTAGTCTCTTAACTTAAAGCTAAGCAGTCGCCACATAAACCATTTCTCTTAACAAATTTTTTTTAGAACTGGCATTTGTCATGGTATGTCTAGTAGGAAAACTATATTTCAAAATATACATTTTTATGAATCCTCAATAAGCGCTTTTAAAAATCTGTAGTAGGCCAAAAAGAACACTATTGATGGGAAATGCTAATCTTTTTCACATTAGAACATAAGGGATCCCTAATATGGTCTAATTATCCATCTACAAAACAACCTTAAGTTAGTATGCCAGCAAAGTAATGTAGGGTCAAATTAAAATATTTGTATTAAAATAAACCAAGAATTGATCAATATTATTTTACTTTTTCTCCTTTACTTTTGGCATCTTGTAACTGAATTTGCATCCATGCAAACTGGCCAACTGGGTCGGATACATTGGGAGTAAGCTTGTCTGATGTGTAGTAGAGATTTGTGTTTAGAGCTAGCAAGCGAATCTTTGGGTTAATTTTCACTGCATAAAAACCACCTGAAAGATAAAGACAGGGGACATAATCATATAATATGTTGTCAGACAGAGTGCTTATAATCTTGTAAACTAATTATCCAATTAAATTAAAATATTTTCTTTCATTACAGCAGATTTTCTTTCTCTTCTACTTCTCTTATGGCTCTTTTTGTAGGTGTACTTTTGACTTATTATATTTTGAATATAGCCAGATCAAATTATTACTTTTTCATGAATTCAACACATTATATTAAGTCTATATCTAGTGAAAAGTCTTGGAAACATAGAGGTTTTTACTTTGACTTACTACAATATGTTTACCATGGTGTAAAGCAAACAAAAAAAGATAAACAAATGAACAATTAGCCCGACACATTTTCCTTACTTTTTTTCGTCTACAAAAAAAAAACGACGTATTAATTGATTTTAATTAGGGTAAGGCCATCTCAAACAGAAAACTAAATTAGTATTTGTGGGCCCAATATTGGACACCTTTTGCCCAAATTTAAAGAATTTACCGTATCTAACCTGTTTCCAATTCTAAGCCAATATTTTTTACAGACAGACTACATTTAATAAGCTTAGTTATAATTTAAAGACAAATTACTTAAAAAAAAACTTTAACATTGATTATCTACCTTGTTTACTATCACTTATGGCATTTGACTGGTTGATGATCCAGTCCTGCCACATATCTGTGATATTTGAGTAGAAAGGGTCACTTTGATTGGGGCTGGCTTGGCCATTGGGGAAAAAGTCGTGGTTCCCTAAGGTGGCATAAACCCGTACAGAGTTGAAAGTTGCCTTTATGGCGTCTGTGATGTTCTTCACAACTTGGAGATTCAATTCTAGACTTAATTTATTATCAACGATGTGAGCAACACTGTCACTGTAGATAATATATATATATAGTCAATCACGTCAATAATATAGAATATAGTGTGTTAAAGACCTAATAAATACAAAAAGTGTAGCGCAACGAAGCATTGTTTGCTGGAAAGAAAAAAAGCCTATAATTTCCGGTAAACAAAAAAGAACACACACCAAAAAAAAAAAGATTATCGAGTATTGTTCAATGTGTTAAAAACGGATATTCCATCTATGTATGTAGGTCTAGGCCTATTAGAGGCTATAATTATTTAACTCCCCTTTTTTTTAGTTGTGATTACATCCCCTTTGTAAACTGGTGGTCGGTCCTCTTGGTGACCCTATGTGACCCTTGTCCAATTGACCATGCGGTTTGTAGTTTTTTTTGGGTTAGAGAGTAGAGTGTATGGAGACTTGTTAGGCTGTGTTTACTACTACGACTTGTGTTTTTTTTCTTAAATTGTATTTTTTTTTAATGGACTTGTGTTGAGCTAGATGTTATGTTAAATTTAAGTTATAGTTATTGTTCCTGTCGTCTTTCTCAACTTTCTGAATTGCTTTGATTAAAGTGGTAGGCGTGTCATTATAAGATGTTCAAGATTCTTCGAGGGACCAAGATGTCTTTAAGGTAACTGCCCACCCTAGACAACGAGACGTAACACCTACTTGGAAAAGAAAGGGAACTTTCGCCAGTTTTGACATATCGTGATGATGATCGTAATTGTTTGTGATGTAGCCTAATTTACTTTATCAATTTAATCAAATGGAAATTTCGTTTGCTTTAGTCTATTACACCATTGTAGCTCATTGCAGTTGGACACGTTGTTTTGAAGATAATTCATTAGTGAAATAAGATGGCTTTTTCAGCATATACGTAATGCTCTAAGCAATGCGCAGCTTAGATGAACGGCTGCCAAAGAAACAACTCCTGAAAATTTTCGCCATAAACAACAACCGCTATGGGAGAACCTTGATAGCACCTTATGTCATAGCAAAATTAGGATCAGAGAAGTGAGTTACGAAGCAAAAAACGACAGAGCGATGGAGCTCTAAAGCGACACCTACGAGACACCTAAGGAAAACCAGGATCCATAGCTTCTTCAAGCAGCACACAGATGCCCCCAGTGTGACAGACACTTCCAGGCTCGAACCAGTCATGTCACCTACTTGCGAACCCACTCACAAAGAACTTGATGACGTTTTTAACATAAGTTGGCCCTCATCGATCCACGATGGAGAAGCAACAACAAGATGAATCACAACACAGGATGTCACTGACCAACATAATATGGTAAACAAAATAACCTTCACTTAACGAATGTGAACTAGTTTAACAACATATGAGTCTAATATATTTATATGACAGTTCTTTCACTGAGCCCAGTGTGTCGTTTTGTAGCTGCGCTGTGTAGATTTACACAATTTCCTTAAAAGAAAAATGCTCTGTTGGCCCACCACGAACATCCGAGTTCATTCAACATTGTTGTCTATCCTTGCCTTCTTTTAACGACCTAGTTTTGGGGCAATGTGCACGATCACATCCAGAAATTTTTAGCTTATTCAATTTAAATACAGCACTGGCAGGGCTCCCATAATAATTTTCTTTTGTTTCAGAGTGGCTCCCGGACACAAAATGGGTTGCATGAACAAAGCAGTAAAACCAATAACTTAAACGCATTTATAACACTTATCAAAATGCAAAGACTACCAAACCACTGATAAAGCTTAGGACGCAATAATCTTCTGTATAGAAAGAGCGTATTTAACATGTAAGATAAGGAAATGGTTATTAAAAGAAACATTACCCCGTCCAAAGAAGGAAGTCTACGTCCGTCTTGATGGCCGCCATGGCTTTGATGCTGTCCACCACCAGCTTCCACGTGGCGTCACACCAGTAATCCCCATAGTCCGGCAGCTGACCAGAGACGTTGCCGGTACAGGACAGCTTATCGTTGTAGGTGTGGTCATAGTGGAAGTCGGTCACGTGCCAAAAGTAACCTGTGGTTTGTGATAATATAATAATAAAAATAACATGAATAAAAATTCAAGATTAGACTCAGACCACGGATGAGCGTAGGACGCAATAATCTTCTCTATAGAAGGAGCGTCTGTAATGTAAGTTATAAGATAAGATAAGATAAGATTTAAAAAAATATCAAGACAACGTATTTTTTGGCATCTGTTAAGATTTTAAAGTTTAAGACTAATTTTACCATAGTCAGACTATATTTACAAAGACATGGAAAATAATTTCTGAAAAATAACTTTAAGCACATACACAGACAAATACATAATGGGATTTATTAATTAAATTTGTTAATTAGTCTAGGCCTATTATCGTAGTAAACTATACAGAGAGTTTACTTTTTACTTTATAAGTTATTTCCCTTTAAGCCAATTTAAAATTAACAAATTGTATAGGTTGTGTATTGGATGTTGTTTTACAAAAAAAAATCGATAGTTGTTGGATTTTTACAAAAAATATTAATAATTACGCTTGTTGTCCTTAAATAGGCATATGTCTATTTTAATTTTAATGAAATTATATATAGACCTATCTTCTTAATAATAGGCCTATGCTTGTTTGCTTAAAAAAATATGAAAATAATCTGATATTGTCGCTTAAAATCATGGTTTGTTAGTTAAAAACACCATATTTGGATTTTTATTTAGGGTCTGTTTTCTACGGGACATGTGACATAGCTCAGGGACGTGCAACAGGCGGCCCACTAGCCACAATGCGGCCCACCAAGCTTTTTACTCTAGCCACCTAAGGAGCTTCTAACGTTAGTTTTTAAATTTTATTTTATAAATAATGTAAATAAAGTTGTAGAATGTTTGACCCGCCTAGTCAAATTCCTTATAAGGGCCTGTGACAAAAATGTTGCACACCCCTGCCTAATCAGGTAGGTAGGCAGGTATGTTGGCAGGCAGGTAGGTAGGCGGACAGACAGACAGAGATTGTACATCGATATAGTTAGACCTATAATATAAGAGTGGGACGCAATAATCTGAGACAAGAGAGTCTTTTTAAAAGAACTTAGAGACCTTTCTCGTTGGTTAATACACCTGCCACTGCAATTCACACCAAGAGCGCACTGAGCATGCTAAATTTAATAGCATGGATATAAGCGCTATAAGAAATGATCGTTATTATTATTATTTTTAATATATAAGGAGCGTCTGGAACATGTAACATATATAGTTCAGCGAGTAATTAATTCATTGTTTGAATTAGTCATAAACAATTATTGAAAACATATTTCTAAGGAAGACTGTGCACAATGACAACTTATAATAGACATGAATATTTATGAAAACGTTGGAAAAATCATATAAATAAATCAATCACTAATGTAACAGTGACCGTAAAAACTCCCTCTTTGAAAATGATGACAACTAAAGATTAAGCACCTGTTGGGCTAATACTTAGGATTACAGACGTCAAGATACACATCCACCGAGAGATCAGTGGTAAGCTAAACTCTTTTATACGCTACTTTTATTTTAAAATTAAAAGCTTGAAAACTTGAATTTTGTCCCTATTGATGTATCAAGTATCTAGAGTGGGAGATGTGTTAAGGGCGTTATACTAAACGAATTTTAAGAACCGCTGAGATGTATTAAACTAACTGGGAAAATGTACACACTCGACCTTCACCCTCTCCCTCCCCCATTTACAGAGCATGTTGGCTTGTTCACCAGAAAGCTTATCTTGCGATCTACTCCTCCCCTCCCCCCTTTGCCAATCGTAAAAACTTCAATCGTATGGGATGACTTGCTAGAAGTTATTTAAACAAACATATTTTTTCTATCGGTATATCATGTTGGAGTCATTTGCACTTGCTTGGTTCTCGTTTTACCGGACAGTCAGTCTCAAACCATCGGGCAACGTTTCATTCAAACGGACAACCTGTCTAAGTCTAATATACAACCTTTCTCATCCTAAGAAACAATCCGTCGAATCCGAACAGATAATCTGTCTTATCCCAAACGGACATGTCTTATCCTACGGATAACGTATCCCAGCCTTAAAAGTGGAGACTGTGTTGTTGCAAAAAAAATAAATTGGAAAAAGTATAAAATAAAATATAAGAGACATCTTGGGAAACTTCTTCTTCTTCTTCTTCTTCGTTCTCAAATGTTTTGATTGGGAGGATTCAGACAACAAGTCCGATAGTTGTAATGAACTGCGCCGTGGCTGTCAGTTGCTCTAGTCCACCAAACAGTTTGTCGTTGAAGGAAGCCCCCAGGGGCCAAATGGCTGACCGGGTAGAAAGATACAGAGGGCAGGTCTGAAGGACATGCTCCGCATTTTCGGGAGCTGTTTCGCAGGGGCACATTTCGCTTGCTCCGATTCTTAGTTTATGGAACATATGTTGCTTTAGCCTGTTGTGACCAGTCCTTAGTCTGAAGATGATGTGTTGAAATTGGCGGGAGAGTTTGTAGTAAGCATCATTCTTTGGGTTGTTTTGTTGCAGCTCAGACCATCTTTCGGATTCATTCCTTTTGAGTATTGCCTTTATTTCTTCGGGGTGTAGAGATGGGTCTGTCTGGTTTTGTCTGCCTCCAGCTTTAGCTAAGGTGTCGGCAGTGTCATTTCCTACATTTTGTATATGCCCAGGGATCCATTGGAGAACCAGTTACAACTTAGTAGGCTACCATAGACTCAAGATCTTTATGTTAACAGCTGTCTTAGAAACATACTTGAGACGTTTATGTTAACAGCTGTCCAAGAAACATACTTGAGGTCAGCTGCATAGACAGATAAAAGAAAACGAATGTCTATGACAGTGGAACAAATCAATATTTGCTCCAAAATAGTTAGACGGCAGTATAAAATTATTAGCTATTCTCTTGAAAAGCCAGCTGAAGACGTTTCTTCGCACTGTCTTGGAAAGCCGACTGAAGGCATCACAAGATAGACTATTCACCGGAATCCCCGGACGAAAGACAACTTGGAAAAGGTCATGTGAAGAGATGAGATAGTGGCGCTTGACCCCGAGAACTAAAGGGGGGCAAGTTGCAGAGGCCCTATGCTCGCTAAGGATACCAAAGCTATAAGCAATAAGCCTGGCGACATTCTTAGAGAATTCTGTTGAAGCTGTCTAGTAAAGTAAAGTATCCCGTCGTACCAAATTGATTATAGGGTCGGTGAGGCAGCGTTCACCAGTTTCTGTGGCCACGGCATACTAGGGGATGTGTGATCAGCACAATGCCCAGCCGCCTTTATTTACAGCAACTAACGTCAGGTACCCATCAGAGCTGGGTTCACTCAGGGACACCATTGGAACAAATCAAAACCTTCACCAGAATTCGAACCGAGAACATTCGGTATGCCAGCCGAACGCGCTGTCCCCACCGTGACCCATAGCTTTCTAGCACTTATATTATGATTATATTATTATATTATTATATTATGATTATTATATATTTTTTAAAATAGTTAACATTTCAAGTAGATATATCTGTAGGCCCTATACTTATTCTTGTATTTGTATAATTGTATTTAAATTTAAAATGGTCATCAACTGTTGGATCACAAATGATACATTTTTACTGTTTTCTCACCCATACTGATTAAAATGTCAGGTAAATGTCAGCAATATATGCTAGAGATTGCCCGGCTTTCTTAATAACATCAACTACGTACATCAAAATCACGGATCACAGAATCACAGGTCGCATTCATGGTCTACCATTACGACTCATGGCTTATGCTCGGCAAGTGTCATCGTCTCATACCACATGTGGCCCGCAGACCACTGTCATGTATATTGTTTTTCCAAGAATTGGAACACGCAATGTTTATTCTTCTCTCTCTCTCTTTTCTTACTACACGCGATATTAGGACGTTTAGTAGGAAAACGAAAGGTTCTAGGTAATGCTGGGATTCTGTGTTGATCTCAAATTCTCAGAGTCTGGGAACGACTCATTATTTAATAGGGGAAGTTCATATCGTTTTTGTTATGAGTTTTGTAATGATACCATGATTTTCACCCCTACTGGTAATGGGTCTGTCCCTTGCACCACTCGGATAGTATTTAATGATTTGTTTTGTCTGAAAGACAGAGAGTTTCAAAATATGTTCCTTTGAACGTTTGTGTTTGCACTATTTTATTCTAACTGTACATAATAGATATATTGTATATATTGAACATACCACCTGAAATAAACTATCAACAACAGTTACACTGAAGCTTCTTTGTCAAGTTACTATCCTATTGTGTTGTATACATTACTATAAGATTTATCTACTACCATAATTTACAAGAAAGGAAATGTTGGAATACAAATACTGAATTGTGCCCAGGACTATAAGAAGAGTTCGTGTAATACTGAAACATAAATACTAATAATTAAAGTCTCCCCTAGGACTAACGAGAATTATCAGCAAGATCTACACAGCTCTGGCCACAAGGGGATTGTGGACGTAACAAAATTTGGTGGTCTCGCCCGGTATATTTGAGTTCTACTTTTCCTGACCTAGGATTGACAAGATTTGGTAGTCTCGTTCGGTAGATTTGAGTTCTACTTTTCTTGATCTAGCTGACCTATAAATATTTTGTGACATTAGTAGTACTGAGAGCGGCATATTTGTGTTTCGTTTTCAGGACTGTGAAACTATTCTTTTTAAAAAGAGGAGAGAACTGGTTTGCGTTTTTATTCCTTGGGAAGTGTGAAGATTCCACGAAGTGTTTAATATTATATTGTGCAAATTTCTGGACAAATCGTAAGTTGGAACTTTATATTTTATTATACAATATATACTACTCTACTATCACAAATATTTCGAACGCTATACTATGGCTTCGAATATATCAAGTGAGGAACTTAATGCCATGTCATTTGCTGAACTAAAAGAATTAGCTGAGTCCTTTGGGATTGAGGCAGGACAGTCAAGACCTAATCGTAATCGTTTGACCAAAGAAATTATGACATGTTTGAACGGGCAGAATGCCATGAACACTGGTAGTGTAGTTGAAGTGGGACAGAACGATATCAATGAAGGTTATGTAGCTCCCAGTGGGGGCGAGGTAATTGCCCACGGAGACGAGGTAAGAAATATGTCATCTAGATCATCAAACAATGATGAAGATGAAGGGTTGAGTGAAAACCTAAAATTCCAATTAGCTATGAAGAGAATGGAATTAGAAAGTATGGAAAGGAGAGAATTGGAAAGAATTAGGATAGAAACTGAAAGGGAAAATGAAAGAATTAGGATAGAAACTGAAAGGGAAAATGAAAGAATTAGGATTGAAAGCAGAGAAAGGATAGAGATGGCACGCATGAACAGACCTGACCATCGTAGGGACAGCTATGGTATGGATATTAGCGCAATGAAGCAACACTTGCCTATATTCAGAGAAGAAGATGTTCAAGATTTCTTTTTGCTTTTTGAGAGGATAGCTGTAGATTATCAGTTCCCTGATGATAAGATGGCTTTATTGTTAAGGTCAACTCTCAACAAAGGAAAAGCATTGGACGTAGTGTTGAGTTTAACACCCGAGGAAATAAATGACTATGAAGTAATCAAAGATATGGTGCTAAAAAGTTATTCCCTGACACCAGAAAAATATAGAAAGCTATTTAGAGACAGAAAGAAGGCATATGATCAAACTCATGTAGACTTTTTGAGACAAAAGGAGAAAATGTTAGAACAGTGGCTAAGGTCACAGAATGTAAGTGAGTTTGATAAACTCAAGAACCTAATATTGTTTGAGGAATTCAATGATTGTATTCGAGTGGATATTAAAACCCACATCTCAGACCGAGGGGTTGAAGATGTGCATGAAGCTGCTAGATTGGCAGATAACTATGCCATAATTCACGCCAGCATAAAGCCATATTATGCTGACAAACCCAAAGTGCACAAACCAGAGTCCAAGGAGGCTAGTAAACCAAAAGAGAAAAGTGAAAACAATAATAAGAACAGTGGTGTAAATAATAATAGTAACTTAGTTCATTTCAGGAAGCAGACAGATGTAAATAAAGCAAAGGTGGTATGTTTCAATTGCAAGAAAGAGGGCCACATGAAGAAAGATTGTTGGATCCTTACCAAGAAGCAAGGTGCTATTCTACACTGTGCCAGAGTGCAGAAAGATAGCAAGCAGACAGAAGAAGTGTGCAACACAGGGTCAAGAAACTCAAAAGAAATGCGGCCGGCATCGCCCATAGTTGTGGAGTCGATGGTTTTTGAGAACAGTCTATCTAAGGTAAAAGAGAATAGCTGTACTCAATCTATTATGCTTTCAGAAGGCCGTGAGGAACAGATGGTTCCTGAAGTCCCGGAAGAGGACGACCTATCCGATTTTCGACCCTTTGTCTACGAGGGGACAGTGTCGACAGAAATCGATGTACTCAGCAAGAAGAAAATACAGATATTACGTGACACGGGTTCTGCTGTCAGCGTGATCCTGGAGGGCAGTGTGCCGTTAACGGATGCCACCAGTACCGGTGAGTCTGTTGTGCTGAGAGGTGCTAGTATGGAGGCTGTGGAAGCTCCACTGCACATAATAAAACTCGAGTCGGATATTTTTACAGGTAACATCGTAGTGGGAGTGTGGCGCGCACTACCCGTCAAAGGCGTTTCCATGATATTAGGAAATGACATTATGGGCGGCAGAGTCACTGTCGAGCCCATGGTTAAAGTGTTGGAGACAAAGATGGCGGAGGACAAAAACCTACGTCCTGCCAATGAACGCCCAACATGTGCACTGACAAGAGCAATGCATAAAAAGAAGTCGGTAAAGACTCCTGCTACGCCGTGTAGTGCAACGAAAGATGTGTTTGTCTGTTCTGAAGACACACATGCGAATGAAACAGTGATAACAGAAACACCTGACATCGATTTAAGTGCTACGTTCTTTGCTGAACTAACAACTGGTGATGCAACCGAGAACGATAACATTTTGTCACCAAAGCAGAAATTGGTGAAAGAACAATTGAATGACGAAGTAAGAATGCAACTCAGAATGATAGCTGTTGATGAAAAGACTGCAGATGCAATGGCGGAATGTTTCTACATGAAAGATGAAGTGTTGATGAGAAAGTCGAAACCGCTCAACTCAGGTACAAACGAGTGGGACAGTATTCACCAGATTGTAATACCTAAGTGCTATCGTCAAGATATACTGCGTATGGCGCATGATCTTCCTTTCGCTGGTCACATGGGAGTCCGGAAAACGCACCACCGTATCCTCCCTTACTTCTACTGGCCAGGACTGAGAAGAGATGTCGAACAATACTGCAAGACTTGCCACGTATGCCAAATGGTAGGACGTCCTAACCAACGAATTCCTGTCGCTCCACTCCAGCCGATACCAGCGTTCGACGAACCATTCAGTCATATACTCATTGATTGCGTGGGCCCGTTGCCGAAAACAAAAGCCGGTTTTCAATACCTGCTCACAGTCATGTGTTCATCCACTCGCTTCCCGGAAGCCATTCCGTTGCGGAACATAACAACAGTGAAGGTGGTAGACGCCCTGACAAATTTCTTCACACGTTATGGCCTACCGAAGACAGTACAGTCCGACCAGGGGACTAACTTTACTTCGAACATTTTCAAACAAGTCATGGAACAATTAGGGATAAGCCATAGGCTATCAAGTGCCTATCATCCTGAGAGCCAGGGAGCTCTGGAAAGGTTTCATCAGACATTAAAATCGATGCTTAAAAAGTACTGTTATGAAAACGAGAAAGACTGGGATAAGGGTGTGCCTTATGTACTGTTCGCTGCAAGGGAGGCCACTCAGGAATCCCTGGGGTTTAGCCCATTCGAACTTGTGTATGGACACTCAGTCAGAGGTCCGTTTAAACTTCTACATGAAACTTGGCTAACGGACAGTGAACCGATTGGACTTTTGTCATATGTAGATAAATTTAAAAATAGGCTTTATCATGCTTTTAACCATGTGAAGATTCATTTTCCACAGATGCAGGAGCGTATGAGACAGAACTATGACCGTAAAGCTACAGCTAGAACTTTTGCACCAGGTGACAAAGTTCTTGTGTTTCTACCTTTGCAAAATCAGCCTTTAAGTGCAAAGTTTAGTGGACCCTATGAGATAGAGTCAAAGCTTGGCGAGGTCAATTATTTGATAAAGACTCCTGACCGGAGACAAAAGCAGAGGGTATGCCATATTAATTTGCCTAAGCCCTATGTTTCCAGGGAAAAGAGTAAACCACGGGAGGTCCCCATGATTTCATTAGCTAGAGTCCCGACGGATTTATCTAGGATAGAATATAAGTTTGCAGAAAGTAAACTTAATAATACAGATGCCCTTAAGAGTTTAGATACAAGGCTAGAACATCCTCCGGTAGAAGATAAGGAGAAGATTATTGAGCTGGTGCATGAAAATAAGTCAATGTTTACAAATGTTCCCAGTAGGACACATGTCATAGAGCACGATGTAGTGTTAACCAATAGTGCCAGGTCTATTAAACAGCATCCATTTGACCCCATCAGACCTGAGCATATTAAATTAGATGTAAAGTATATGTTAAAAGATGACATAGGAGAAAAATGTGATAGCAAATGGTCTACACCCTGTGTGATGGTACCAAAAGCCGACCACACACTGCAGTTTTATAGAGATTTTGGGAAATTAAGTAATTTGACAAAGACCGACTGGTATCCCATTCCCCGTATTATCGACAAGATAGAGACAAGGTCATAGCTGATACTCTATCTCGGGTGCTACATGATTGACTGAATAACCCTATACTTCTTTTTCAGATCATCTCACTTATTCATTAAGAATGTGTCATGATAACCTATCATTCGTTTGAATTTTGATTATGGAATACCTATAAAATACTTGTATCATACAGAAGTCAAGTCTTTTGAAAGTATTAATAATTCTTATAATCATGTATAATATTGATGTTCTGATATATTTTAAATTCATTTGATTATGGAAAAGAAATTCCATTTAAATGTTGATGCATGATGCAATAAATATATAATATGCACATATTTACTTGATATGGATGGATAAAAGTAATTGTCATCACATGCAATTAAGTGGGAAAACTTTGAGCTAGTTGATTTATTATCTTGTTTTATTTTAGTTAATGAATGGAACTAAATAATAATATGTACAATTTTTATCTTAGAAAGAGATGTAATATCAATTGGTATAAATTAATAGATAATATTGGAAATCTATTGCTAAATTGTTATATCATGGCAATAGAATGGGAAAAAAACTAGTGGATATTCACTATGTTGTATATAGGTTGTTATATATTCCATATATCCGGGAATGGAGGGAAACAAAGGTACCTAAAGGTGAGCACTCATTCAACCCTGAACAATCTTTTATATTAAACTTTTAAATTTGCCAAAAACGCATAATAGTGGATTACATTTTAATATTTAGATTACTGTAGTAATCGTAACTGGAGTGTATTTTCTCCTCGTATTTGAGAAAAGGGGAAGTATCATCATCTTAGGTATGAACCCTGTTAATGTCAAGTTGACACTGTAATTTAAAGGGGAAGTAACCTATAGTTTGATTCGAGTTATGTATTACTTATCTTTTGGTTTGTATATTAGAAGTAAACTGTTGGAAATTGACAAGAGTTTGAGCAATGTTATATTTGTTTAATAGATTAAAACTTTTTGCAAATTTTTGGTGGAAATCCACACAACTGTACATAGTTAAAATAAGAATGACTAGAATATTTTTGAATTATTTGTACTTGTTGAGACATTAGTTAATATTAATACTAACGGTGAAATATTTGTCCATCACGTTATAATCACAATTACCATTGGGTAGTGACACTTTTTATAATTTAGTTGTGCCAGTGAGCCATGTTTGCTTAAATTGTCTAATAATCTTCCATTGATTGTTGGTTATTAAAACGATAGTGTTAAGTACGAAAAATGTACCATGTTGAGTATTACTTGGGTAATTATGGTACATTATTTCTTTCATTGGGTGGGGGCGTGTCATGTATATTGTTTTTCCAAGAATTGGAACACGCAATGTTTATTCTTCTCTCTCTCTCTCTTTTCTTACTACACGCGATATTAGGACGTTTAGTAGGAAAACGAAAGGTTCTAGGTAATGCTGGGATTCTGTGTTGATCTCAAATTCTCAGAGTCTGGGAACGACTCATTATTTAATAGGGGAAGTTCATATCGTTTTTGTTATGAGTTTTGTAATGATACCATGATTTTCACCCCTACTGGTAATGGGTCTGTCCCTTGCACCACTCGGATAGTATTTAATGATTTGTTTTGTCTGAAAGACAGAGAGTTTCAAAATATGTTCCTTTGAACGTTTGTGTTTGCACTATTTTATTCTAACTGTACATAATAGATATATTGTATATATTGAACATACCACCTGAAATAAACTATCAACAACAGTTACACTGAAGCTTCTTTGTCAAGTTACTATCCTATTGTGTTGTATACATTACTATAAGATTTATCTACTACCATAATTTACAAGAAAGGAAATGTTGGAATACAAATACTGAATTGTGCCCAGGACTATAAGAAGAGTTCGTGTAATACTGAAACATAAATACTAATAATTAAAGTCTCCCCTAGGACTAACGAGAATTATCAGCAAGATCTACACAGCTCTGGCCACAAGGGGATTGTGGACGTAACACCACTTACTGTGAGGAAACGTCATGATTACTTTTTTGTGTATCCATGTTGACTCAACGAAAAGGTTAAGAGGTGGGATTGACTCCTTTACAAATATATGTTTATCTGAAACGCATATCGTAAAACCTCTTTGATGCTCATAGAATGCACACACACACACAGACATGCACTGTAACACATGCCCATACCAACAAACACACGACACAATATACATTATACATTGATTTTTAACCAAGCCGTGGGTACTTATTGCAGTTACATAGCAATGTAAACTCTTTTTAAAAATCGTATTGTGAATATGTTGAATGACACTTCGATTACTATTTACATATCTCTTTATTTATGGGTTTGGACAGCAAGGGCTATTTATATAAAGACTACTCGTGCGCCATCTGGTAGCCATACCTTATTAATCAATGATAAATCAAACATCTATTCAAGTTTTTTTTGGGGGGGAAGGACAGGACCTAATAAAAAACAACAACTACACAACGACAACGTTTGCTAATATTTTTTTCCGGGTCTGGACGGTGTCCCTGAGTCTACCCAGCTCTGATAGGTACCCGATCTTAAATGGGGTAAAATAAAGGCGGCCGTGCATAGTGCTGGCCACACAATCACATAGTAAGCCGTGGCCACAAAATAACTGGCGGACGCTGCTTCACCGGCCTTATCGATTAATTTGGTCCGACGGGATACTTTACTTTTTTTTACCTGTAGAAAAATTATGTTAAGTTAAATTCTATCTGCCGGTATTCATTTTAATATTCATTAAGGCTGTTTTAAAGTGTGATAACTTTTGCTTTCCCTTATGCATGTTGCGTTATTGTTTTGACTAGCTGTCCACTGTGTCATTGATGTTTTTTTTTATTGTAGACCTTATTCCTGAAAATAAAAATTGATGTTTCGGTAATATTATAGATCTATACATTTTCTCTCTCTCCAGAAAATGATAATTTGAAACTTTGAAATATCATGACTGATTCTGAATTTTATAATTTTTAACTACATTGTAGGCCTACTGATAATTACAAATAATAATTTTTTATTTTTTCTTTTAAATTTAGGACCAGATTGTGCGAGAGTTTAGTTTGATGCTGCTAGTTCCGCCTCCCCCTCCCCCGCCAACTGTATTATGTGTCCCCCTTCCTTCCGTTGCTCCCCTTGCCTTACTCCAACTTACATTATTGCCCTCCCCCCCCCCCCCCCACCTCCTTCTTGCAAATCTGGTTACGACACTGTTGTATTTTCCAGGTTACAATATTCCAACTATGGTGTCTTGATATCAAGTAATGCTTTGGGACACGTTCGTCTTATTCCTGTCGGGACTGTCTGCCTTATTCATATTTACTGTTACATAAAAGGATTACGTTCGTGCGTCAGATCTATAAATATACTTATATTCGGTAAAAGGCCAAATAGGCCTACGTTTTCTTTACTTACTTATGGTAAGGGATTTTCCGATGCTTACTTTACATAGTCTTTAACAGACAATAATTGTCATTTATTATGGCTGAATTATAAAAATCTATATACACATTTCTGTGGCCACTCTAGGCCACTGCATACGAGGGGATTGTGTGGCCAGCACAATACCCAGCCGCCTTATCCCCCCTCCCAAATACTTTCAGATACTCATCACATTTGGGTAGGCTCGGGGACGCTCGGCTGCCGTGTCCCATACTTTACAAAGATAACAGAGCTGTAAAGGGAAAAAGGTATTCACATAGAACTTCTGTACCAATGTTTCACAAAGATGGTGAAGTGTTTAAACTAGCAAACCCACTTAAGGGTCAACTCATTGAAAGCAAACTCATTAAAAGACAGCCCCACCCCCGTTGCGCATCCAAGGATCATTGCACAGGTTTTGAGTTCACCTGTTAATGGAAAGGAATGACCATCAGTACACACCTGGTGATTAAACGAGCAAGCGACCATTGTCCTCACTTCGGACAAGTACTTGGTCGATCATAACTTTAGTCTTTGCGTGACCAAACGACTGTTCAGAAATACGAGGTGATGCTCTTTCATTATTATTATTAGTCCAATGGGAAATTCCTTAGAGGAGATAATGTTATTCTGCCTACGGCGGATGTGACATGTTCTAACGGTGTCGATAAGGAACATTAAAAAAAAACAACAACACATTACGCTTGAACTCAAGATACGGAGTGATACGTTTAAAATTGAAATTGAATTTGAATAGAATCCACTGAAGCTGTAGGCCTATCTCATCTTGCCTTTAGATAAAGTCAAGGAGAGGATTGAGGAGCTAGCATCGGACTTTATGAGAGGAGAAGTGTAAAGGGCTGTCATAGGGTTCTATGAGAGGAGAAGAGTAAAGGGCCGTCAGAGGCTTCTATGAGAGAAGAGTGAAGGGCCGTCAGAGGCTTCTATGAGAGAAGAGTGAAGGGCTAGGATCGGACTTTATGTTAGGAGAAGAGTGAAGGGCTTAAAACAGGCTTCAAACAGTTGTTTCATTACATGGACCTTTTTTGTTTCTACTTCGAACAGACTAATTGTTTTTTTTTTTCAAGAAGTATCAACTTGACCATGGGACGCATAATAATACTTTTTTAATTATCGTTTACGTTAAAGACTCTTCTTCTATATAGACCAACGGAAGATTATTGCGACCTAGAGTCTTGCTTGTGTTAGACAGACTAAGAGAAATGTAAACACTTCCATACAAAGCAACAAAAAAATTTCTACAATGACTAGAATCTAGAACATCACGAATGTCAATTTTCTGAAGCTTGGCATGTAGGCTATAGCTCGTATAAAAATTAAATTGCCGGTAATAAGATTAGCTAATATTGCTTTATTCATCGAAACAATTTAAATGGAAATTTGACTTGATTACATAAATTCTTCTAAAGGGCATGGTGGCCGAGCGGCAGCGCGTTCGACTGACGTACCGAAGGTCCTGGGTTCGATTCCTTGTGTAAGCTAAGATGTTTTCCCATGACTCGAGGGTGTCCCTGAGTCTAATACCAGCGGCTGGCCATTGTGCTGGCCACACATTCCCTAGTATGCGCAGTGGTCACTGAAACTGATGAACGCTGCTTCACTGACCCTAAGATCACTTTGGTCCGACGGCTACTTTAGTTTCCTTTTTACATAAATTCCTTTTTTTCCAGCATATTTTAAACAATATAAAAGAGCTGTTATGGAAATTGAATAAAAACATTTCTCGTTAATTTATTCAGCTACAAATACATACGAGATTCTTGAGGCGAGGTAGGGAGGGGTAGACGAAACGCTGACCTGCGTGCTGTTTTGAAATTACCCGTCACGCTTCTACTTAGCCTACACCTTTGAAAATCTTCTACTGTAAATATGATGAGACAAAAATATATTATTTTTATTTGCAGGGATAAATCCCTAGATTTCTCAAACTACAGTACAATATACCATTCCCCGCTTCAACAGGCATTGACCATATAAAAAAAATTAAATATTACTGGCTCTGTTATAAAACCTTTTTTTTTTAATTGATCTATTATTTGTGTGTAGTCTTCAATTATCCAGCTCACATAAACCAAAGAAAAAAATAGCTTTGTTATATGTATCACAAGTCAGCACACTTCACCTATATATATTAATAAATCCATAATGTTGGTTCAATATGTAGCTAAGATTTAAATAATGGGTTCAACATAGTGCACAGGTAGAATGTATGAATGAAACTAGTCTAGGTTATAATAACTTGACATTGTAACAGTTTATACCTAATATTACTAGTTTAAGCCGTTGCACGTTTCAAAATTATGCGTAGGCTTATCGCATCCAATCTAATTTATTAGTATTTCTACTATTTAACTAGCAACCTGTACAAGCTAGCCTAATTATAATAAAATGGTTTATAGTAAGCCATTATGAAAAGCCACATTTTAATAAAACACGAGGCGTGGTGGAGATTTTTAAAGATTATTTAACCAACAATCAGTTGTACGATCACTGACCTAAATAAAATACAAGCGATTTTTATTAAAGCAATTGAATAAATAAAAGACAACTGACCTATATCACCGTCTGCGCAGGAAACACCACAGACCAGACAAAGAAAACAAGACAAGACCAATACTAGCTTGTCCATTTCAAGGCCTAGGTGTGTTTCAATTAAAGAGAATGAACCACGCGTACAGTTTCCTTATCTGCAGACCTACGCTATTACCTTGTTTACATTTCTTAGCGGATGTATGGGGGGGGGGGGGGGGGGCAGCTCGGAAGGTGGTGTAGTGAAGTACAAGGGGTGGAGTTAGAGGGGGCGTGCACTGCACTAACTGGATATTACCTTACAGTGCTTCACTCCCCGACCCGCCACACCCCACTATTATTTCTTTTTTTATTGCCAATTAACCAGTGAACTATGTGCTATGTCGATTAGTGTGTCCGTGTAGGCCTAACTGTCCATATAAGTGTATATATATATAATATAGTTCCGGCTACTTATAGCTCAGCATGTGTATCTGTCTATTGATCCACCCATCTATCTCTATTTCTACTATCAATCTATCCATCTATATCTTTCTCTAAGTAACCTATTATTCTATTTATCACCATCCATCCATCCATCCATCTATTAATCTTTCTGTGTATCTGTGTATCTATTTATCTATCCATCTATATATCCACCTATCTATCTATCTATATATATATCTATATATCTGTCTGTCTATCTATCTATCTATATATCTATCTATCGGAGTTTCATTAGATTAGACCGTCACCCACATTTCATTTTTAAATATTAATTCTATATATTTATACCATTGAGCAGTGACCCGAAACCCTCGCTGGTGACTTGAATGTGCAATCGACACCTACAGAAAGTTTTTATACATTCAACAGAGCGTAGCCTATTTTACCAGTGACTACAACCTCAACAGTTGACGTTTTTTAACTGAAAAAAACAACAACCTGGGACATATAGGACATAATAATAATGTATTAGTAGCCTACTACTTTGCTCTTTGCCCTTCTGTCCTCTAGTGTTTCTATGTTTAGTGATTTGACTATTGGCGTTAGGCCTACTATTGCCAGTTGTGAATATTTACCAGTAATGAAACTTGCAGCCCTTTTTTGAATTTATTCTAATTTTTAAATATTTTCTTTAGTTGTTGGGTACATACAGAAGATGCATATTCTAGTATATGTCTAACTAATGTGAGATAGCATTTTAGTTTTATGTTTTTGTTACGGTTTTGTAAAAGTTCATTTTTATGAAGCCCAATGCTGTTGTTGTTTTTTTAATAATTTTTATTCAATTGTTTCATCAATATGTGAATTCCAAGATCATTTATCATTTATTATTACTCCTAAGTACAGAGGAAGACCCAAGCGTACATGGAGACGAAGTATGTTGCATGAGGCTGGACGAACTGGAAAGAGCTGGGAAGAACTGAAGCGACTGGCAAGAGACCGTGGAGAGTGGCTTACTTTGACATAAGAAGCACAAAAGACAGATGATGAAGTACTTCGCATTTTTAGTTTGGGTTAAATGTTTTCCTTGACATGAGTCTGTATTTATTCGTTTTCTTTTTCTTTCAATCTATTAACAATTCGTAAACATTTTTTGTATCTTTAGGGACAGTGAAGCAGCGTTCACAGGTTTCTAGGCATATACAACATGATACGATTGGAGCAGTTTGTTTAAATTCTATTTCTTTTGAATGATGTTTAAATGTCATAAAAAGTATACTAAGTTTGACTAGGTTTTATTTTCTAGATAAGATTTGTGTGGTAATATTGGTCCTAATAATCTTTGACCTTTTTTTTTTATTAGGCTATACACTGTAGGCCTAAACGTGATTTAGGTAAACCTCTCTTACCAAATTGCTCTTTAAAAGTCATTAACTCATCGGGTCTCACTGACTCTTAAATATGAGCCCTTTACATATGCGTGTCGCACTGTGGCCGAGCGCCAGTGCGTTCGGCTGACGTACCGAAGTTCCTGAGTTCGAATCTTGGTGAAGGCCATATAATGATTTATTCGCGGGTCTATGCTGGCCACACAATCCCTGTGGCTACAGAAACTAGCAAACTCTACCCTATATGGATCAATTGGTCAGACGGGATACTTTTAAAAAGTCAACAGAATTGTAGGCTATATATTGTTGACATTAACATTAAGTTAGCCTGTTCAGCCAGCCTTTAAAAAATTTGTTAGCATTTTAGACGAAATTATTTTCATAAATAATACTTCTTTATGACCATTTATGCTGTTATAAATTTGTTAATAAAACTCTGGCTTTGGCCGTAAATGTTTTTGAGCATGCTGAATATTCATCAGCAAGCTGCGTCATAGTTTTGACCCTACTGTGACGTCTACTGTGGTGTTCGATTCTCGCAGCCAGGGATAGTTCTATATTATAGATTACTTTCCTAAATGTTTTCAGTAAATAATAATTATAATTATGTTATATTTTACCTGTGCTTGTTTGTCATATAGTAAGTTTAATACTGGTGTGTAGTACTTTGACAGAGGTCCCTGGTCCTGTATACACTGAGAACCTTTAGAGGCGTCGACCCACCTGTGTTTATCCACATCCTGTAAAGGGCCATGGAATACGATAAACCAGAAACGTTTTTTTTTTTTTTACATAAAACATTCGTTTACGTAAATTAAAACACACGCCTTAAACCCAATAAAAGAAGAAAGAAGAAGATGAAAGACTATTTATTATGTTGGTAATGCGACTGTTTTACAGATTGTGTGATCCAAACGTGACATTTTATAAGCAATCATTGGTACTACATTGTCACTCTAAATCTGGTGGATTTTTTTTCATGGGGGGAGGGGGGTTCATACGTTTAGTTACGTTTCTTGGAATTTTAGCCATTCCAAAAATGGATGTTATGTGTGGTATGTGGGAGTCTGGGGGTGGGGGTGTAAAACCAATACAAACACAAATATGTGATAAGAGTGACATAATATTATGTTGTCACTAGATGTCACAAGATGCGATACATTCAAGGAAACATATTATACGTTTCAACGTGATGTTGTCAATCTCGCTGAAATAAAACAAAAACAGTTATAAAATTGCACACTACATTCTAGAATGTTGTAGGCCTAGATCTATAGTGTTTAATGTCAGTATTAAAGTGAGAGATAACCGGAAATGACAAGCCCATTAGTCACGACATCTAAAGGTATTTGTAAAAAAGGAACTATCTAAAATATAATCTATAAGTGTAACCTTAAATTGACGGCAGGGATATGCATGTATTTCGAAAGACTAACATAGAAAGTATTCGTGTAGCTGCGTCAATAATCGAAGCCGTGTGTATGTAGTGTGTGCTGATCACCTTAACGTGTAATTTACACACGCTTGTTCTATTTCTATACTCGATACAGACGAGTATCGAATCCTCGCTCTTTATATCCGTGTTGCTATTCGATAAGGTGTTTACAACGATGTACCCTAAAGTTGTTTTTTGTTTGTTTTTGTTGTTTTGACTTGTCAAGACAATCCCATTACATGAAACGATTTATCAGTTGTGTTATGTGTGAATGTTTATGGTTGTAAATCTCTCTATGTGTGTTTGTATTCAGTGTTGTGTGTGTATCAGTATTTCGTGTGTAATATTTGTGTTTCTGTCCTTGTAGTAGTGTGATCTATTATATGCTTGAGTGTGTGTGTGTCTTTGTATTATCGTGCAGTGTGTGTTTGCTTGTGATTTTGCATTAGTGTCATGAGTGTATTTTTTTTATATATTACAAACGTATGTTTGATCTAGATCTAGGACCAGAGGTGAATAAAGATTCTGATATGCCTCAAGCACTAGATTTGGTGTCGCCCTCCGCCCCGGCCCTCCCTATATGGTTAAGCTTAATTGAACATTATAAACGAAAATAGACCGTACAATACAATATTACATTTATACAATGAAACTACAATTACAGTCAGATGGAAACAAATATTGTTGTTATTGTTGCTATTTGGTTGTTGCATACTTCCGTATTTTATATTTGAAAGGTTTCCGCCTACTTATAAGCCTATTAAGATAAGATAAGATTACTTTATTGATCCAAACAAATGGAAATTTGACTTGATTACATAAATTCCGTCTTTCTGTATATTTGAAACAATATTAAAGAACCGTTTGTACTTAATAGTTAATAGACATTCACGCACACTATCATACCATTTATCATACAAGAAAAAGTATCATTTAGGAGTGAGCTATTGTATATTCTGGCTGACTGACGATTCTTTTGAAAGATTCTCACTGAGAGTGGAACAAAAGAGTTCCCTAATCTCTCTGTTCTTGCACTTATTGAAAGAAGCCGACCACTTCGACTAGACATCATGTAGCTGGTGTGTGTGGTCCTGAAGGATTAGATTTTGATTGTGTTGTAATTTTATCTTCGGCCCATTTAGTGGATGCAACATTTGCAAACGGAATATTTCCCCACTAGAGCATGTTCAATTCTTGCTGTTGAAAATTTGTCTGTGGTGCCTTCTTCTCCTTGATGCACGTGACGTACCTGTGCCTAATGGTTAACTGAGCCCAATCTGTGGCACTTTCTGAAGACGAGTTGATATACTGGATGGGGGAAAAAAAGAAGTCCCAGCTGCTCAGTGTTATTGTTTTAATAATTGTCAGGCATTGAAAGAAACCAAACCCTGTATGCTACGTGAGATGGGGGTGATGGGGAGGCGGAATGATTTATTAGAATGAATTTTACCACTAGCAGTAGCCTCCCTTAAATTATGTATAATTTAATTTTTTATAATATAAGGGAGACTATCAGCTATTCGTTTATTCCATTGGCCTTAATTTTATCACTGCCCTTTGAACAAAAATTGAATACAAAATATTTATGTCCCTTTAGTGTTCAGCCTTCTAATAGGCCTACACAATTACATTAAAAGCAACAAATTGCACACATTAATATTCTAATATTCCTCCAGACATAAACAAAAGCATTAAACAACAAAACGTAACCTATTATTCTATAAACTTCAAATCATTACGGGGAATAATGAGGAAAAAGATAGGAAACAAAATAGCGGGAAGGGGGGGGGGGAGAGGTTATAAATACATTTTAAAGGAAATAAACTGATGAAAAAGGAAGGTTAATATTAAAGACCAATATAGGTGAACTAAATATTAATAAGTGTAAGCAAATAATAATCATAACATTGTGTATATATTTTTAAAAAAATATTATTGCTATGATTATTGCTATGTTTAAAATTTGTGTTTATGTGGGACATAATAAAGGGTGTATGTGTGTTGGAGAAAGCACAACAGATCTGTTCGATAACTTAATGTGGTTATCATCTTCATCACAGTCACTCTTTAAAACTCCCAGTTTGGCGGGACACAAAATGAAGTACCTGGGGGTGCGCTCATTTGAATCAGTTGCGACTTCTTTACGGAACAGTTTACCTCAGACACTGAGAGAATCTGAGACAAGAGAGTCTTTAAAAAAAACAAAACTTAAAGACCTTTCTCTTTGGCTAGTACATCTGCTACTGCAATTAACACCAAGAGCGCACTGAGCATGCTAAATTTAATAGCATGGATAGAAGCGCTATAAGGAATGACCAGTCTCATCTCTTACTAAAAACAACATTCATGAAATACATTATCTTCAATCCTTTTCAAACTACAATAAGCTCTAATATAAGTCTCACAAATAATTTTTTTTATAATTTTTGGCCAGAAGAGATTAATATAATTGTATTGTTATTTCTATTGATTAATTGTTTTGAAATGAATCTCTCTCATAAGGCCAAATAATCAACAACATTTACTCTGAATCTTCCTCGTCAAGTTACTATTCTATTTTTTGTTTCATAGTTTACAATACGATAATATATTTATTTACAACTACAACGTCAAGGAAAGGAACTGTTAGAACGCAAATCCTGAGTTTGTTCCCAGGACCATAAGGAGAGTTCGTGTAATACTGAAATATAAATAATAATAACCAAAGTCCCTAGGACGAACGAGAATTATCAACGATATCTATATGGCTCTGACCACAAGGGGATTGCGGTCGTAACAAATTGATTTACACCAATATTTCATTCATACATGATGGTCGATGCATAACTAACAGCTCCCATATACTTTGCAAATGAGTCTTATTTGAGCGAAAATCTAACTTAGCTGGTCTATAAATGTCTACCATTGGTACCTATTTCTTTAAAATGTTTTTAAGCATATATTCTTTTAAAAAATCATAGTAAGAAATAAATTATCAAATAAAACACAATTTTCATTTGGTCATTTTTGTTTTCTGAAATTTGGTTAGTCTTTACCACTGATCTATTAAAATACTGGAATGGTCCCTGGAAACAATGTTATTAAAGCCAACATTAAAAGGCTTTCATGTGACATTCACGTATCTATAAAATTATGTTTCATAAACAACGACCTTTAAATACATTTCAAGTGACTTATAATTCGTATTTATCGTAAAATTGGGTTCCAATTATAAATGGTTTGTTCCTATAAATCGCTTATTTCGATAAGTGAATAGTGTAATCAATTCTGGCCTCAATTTGCGCATATACATTTAATGTGGAGGTCCTATCCATTCTTTTTATAGGTCAGTGGTCTTTACAAACTGTTGTTCAAACTATTGCAGAATGTTGCTAAGTTATCTCTCTTAGTTGCCAGGAGTAAGATTTATTTTGCTTAATTCCATATTGCACTTTTTTTATTTATAAATAGAAAAATACTGTAGAAAATAAAGTCATAATGAACTTACACTACAAGTCCTTCAAGCCCAAAGAAAAATAGTTGACAGAAAAAAATTATACATTTATTATTTTCAAACCCAGCTTTGTGTTATTTGCTGAATTTCTTTATTTGTTAAATACGCACATACAAAATTAAAGTTAATATTTTAAAATATGTTTATCATATCAGATAGATGGCCACTTGTAGAACTATGTCGGACTTATGAAGGAGAGATTAAAAAGACAATTATAATGAACTTACACACAATTTTCTAAACAATGAATATTTTAAATTAACACGCCTTATCTACACAAGTAGAATTTATAAACTTCTGAAGATTTCGTTATTGAGTAGGATACATTTTTTTTTGCTGCCAAGAATTTTTATTTTTCTATTTTCAATTATTTTCTTAAAAGCTGTAAATGCTTATATTATATCATTGAAATAATAACAGCAGTTTGTTTACACCAAGCGCCACCTACCGGCGAATCTCCTACAAATAAGCCACCTTTAAAGTAAAAGTAGTAGGCTACTACTAAGGCATTAAACTCTAATTTAGAAATACAACTCAATAACTACCTGTTGCAATGTTCATATAAACATAAGGACAAGAATACTTTTCTTATCCCTTCTGCGAGAACAATTGCATATAAGTACTCTTTCTTCCCGAGTGGCATTCGGGCAGGAATGGGTTACCTGAACAAACAAGGAAAACCAGTAACTTAACATCATTTAAAACATTAATAAAAATGCAAGACTAGACTCGTACCACGGATGAGCGTAGGACGCAATAATCTTTTTTATAGAAGGAGTGTCTGTAATATATAAGATACGATTTACTATTATTTTCTTCACTACGTTTCTTCTTTTCAGTCGGCTAAAGTTAGGCTCTTTTTTTTTCATCATTTTTTGGCGCCACTGTAGGAATGTAGGCCTTCGCACATATCTACATTTCTTCAATGATTTAATTCACCTTAACTAATTCAAACTTATATTAGGCCTTTTAAAAAAAAACCAGTAAATTTAAACGAAAAAACAAAAAACAAAAACAAAAAAACACAACACCTTAAACCTTCTAGTTCTATCAAAACATAAACGACCCCAGCGGGCACACCACGTCGTATCGACGGGGAAAAAACGTGGAAGCCAAGAAAACACGTGAAAACCACGTTTTTCCCCGTCGATTCGACGTGGTGTGCCCGCTGGGAGATTGGTATAGGTCCTAGCTTTGTTAGATCAAGATTGGCATGAACTACAACAATGTAATGCAGTAAGAAATCATGTTGATTTATAAGGTTCACTTTGAACTACTGAAGAATTCAACGTTATATCTAGGTGGGCAGAGTATATAAGAAATATTCACGCTGCTTTGATTTATTAACGTCAAGGACAGAGATAACGGATGCCAATAAATAAGGGGAGATAAACAACCATAATCAAACTTTATCTCTACAGACGCGCTTACCACACTTTGATTTGCAACAGGAGAAAAAAGAAGGTCTATAAATGTGGGGAAAGTTCAAACAACAAGAGTTATCTCTATGTCATGACCTACATTTTGATAAAAAAAAATATTTTTGCATCGCTGTGTATTTTTTAACAAGGCATCCCCACACTTATGGAACTAGAACTTATGTATTAGACCTATTTATAGCTCTCTAGCCAACATTACCAATTACCACCTCTTTCCACTCGAACCTATCAATGGCAAATGGACACGATGCTCACATATCTATATACATACCAAGCTTTTGTAAATCAGCCCTTACATCGTTTATCCATCTTTGTTTTGACTTTCTTCTTAAGTCTCTTATATCTTATAAGTTTACAGACGTTCCTTCTAGATAGAAGATTATTACGTCCACTAGGCCCAAAACTCCTGCAGGGCGACAGGGAGCGGTCGTTGACAGGGATAGAACCCGCGACGTGTCAGTTAGTTTTTGGTTGACAGTACGGTGAATTAACCGCTGGACCAGCCGACTTCACAAATTGCACGGCCTCTCCTCCCCCATTAATATTTTGCTTTAATATTTCTGCTATTTGATGACTCGAATGACTTCTTTTCGGAATTCCCGATTCCCTTTTGTACTGTACACTTCTGTTTTATTTAATCGCTATGATTTTCTCAATGAAAAATTAAAATAGAAAGTTTTATTTATACAGCGGAAACATTTAGGCAAACGTAGGAGAGTAGAAGTAATTTAAGGAAGGGTTATTGAATGTGTACGGAAAAAGAACATTTAATATCTAAAAAATAGAGCAAGCGGTCCATCTTTTTATAGTCTTTGATCTTTCCAAGATTTTTCTCTCCCAGATGTCTAGCAGGTTCTTCTGTCATGGTCTATGTTTCACTGATAGGCTTCACCAGTTGTTTTACATTGGTTGTATATACCACTTTAAACAATGGACTTTTGTTCGATTTTTTAATATGCTGTAATAAATTTACTCCAAATGCTTACAGTACTAATTTTAGTTTAATTACATAGAAAGGCCACATCTACATCAGCAACAAAGAAGTTTGAAGCCACTAGGCCATCAACTGAAGAAATATAAATAAAAATACAAGTAAAATTTGTGACAAAAGTTAGATCCTATCATTCACTGGTTTTAGACTAGAATGATGTGATATCTCCCCGCTTCCCCACCCCCTCTTAACTACCCCACAGTTTGAATATATGAATAGAAAAGAAAAAGATTTTTTATTTAATGCAAATAATAACTTACGTTTTTCCATCCTGAAAATTGCACTCTTTGCCCCGCGGCCCGTTGGGAATGTACTGTTTTAATTTACTATATTCTGTTACCAAAAGAAAAGTTTGCTCAACGATGGACTGACGGCAAAAAACAACAACAACGCTATTATAATCTATAAGTAATTTGTTTTTGCAAGCGCATAACACTGCATAACTATCCAGTAGGCTTCGCGTTCGCAGTTTTCGGTTCGGGTTCGGTTCAATTTTCATATTTAGTTAAGACAGGGTGGAGTGTATTGAAATTATTGCTTTTCTTAAATTGAAGTCCTAGTCCATAACCCTACTACTATTGTTTTTCATACCTTTGTTTGTTATATATTAAAGTAGTAGAGTGTCAGGCGCATGTCGAAACTTTGGCACACTGGGCGGCCGTCCTATCCGCTCCCTCTTCTTGAAACATTACTGTATAGAGGACAAGATAAGGTGCTTGAGACTTGAGACACAACAAGGTCAGCTGTCAGATAATGTGGTCAAGCACTTATAAACGCGGGAAAACAGGGGGAGGGAATTTTACTAAAACCGGTTGCAGAGCTCTTCGCTCTAGTGCAAGGGGGGGGGGGGAGGATTAAGCGGAAAAAACACTATCATAACAAGTAGCCTACCTGTTATAAATAAAATAAGGCGCTTCAAGTTAGGCTGCTACGTTTTTTTATAATCGAAAACAAAGCCCAGGCGGACAGGCTTAATAAGTAAAGGTAATAATTCGGTATAAAGGAGGATGAACACATATGAACGGACTTCTATTTAAACAAGCGCCTGATGTCACAATGGACAAGTTGCTTCTGTTATATTATGCTGTTTTCTTTATAGGCGGCGCCACTGTATCACGGGGAGAAAGTGACGTAGGTAAGAGAGTTGATGACGATGTTAACTGTATCCATATTTTTAGATATCTTATCTTATACATTACAGACGCTCCTTCTATAAAGAAGATTATTGCGTCCAACTCTCATCCGTGGTCCTAGTCTAGTCTTGCATTTTTATTAATGTTTTAAATGATGTTAGGTTATTGGTTTTCCTGGTTTTGGTTTATTCAGGCAACCCATTCCATGCCCGAATGCTAGCTAATAACCTTCTAAGTAGGAGGGGAAGATATTTACAAGTCTGAAAAAGATGCATTAAAAACGTGTTATTGAGAAATAAATAATCAGTTTTCAGATAAGGAGGAAATGGTAGAAGGGCGTACGCTGAACTAACGGAATAGCACGCGGCAAACATGTACGCTGAACTAACGGAATAGCACGCGGCAAACATGTAGGCTGAACTAACGGAATAGCACGCGGCAAACATGTAGGCTGAACTAACGGAATAGCACGCGGTAAACATGTACGCTGAACTAACGGAATAGCACGCGGCAAACATGTAGGCTGAACTAACGGAATAGCACGCGGCAAACATGTACAGGCTATGCAGGCCAATAGTTTATTTAAAACAATTTTCAAAAGCAGGCATCATGTTAATTCGCTGTCCCGTGCTGGTATATTTTTAAGTAGAGTTAATCATTACAAGTGTGCAATTTCATACTAATATTTAGTAGACTCTACTTACGTAGCATCGATTACAATCGCAGACTTTGTTACACAAAGGACGCAATAATCTTCTTTAAAGATGGAGCGTCTGTAATGTATAAGATAAGAAATACGAACTAACTATGTTTGTTAGTGAATTGAACAGCAAAATAAGTCAATTGATTTCCTAACAGTAGGCTACACTTTAAGAATTTAAGAAAGTAGAGTAATGTAGCCTACCTTTCGGACCAAATTGATCCATAGAGCCGGTGAGGCAGCTTTCAAAAGTTCACTGGCCACCGCATACTAAGGGATGTGTGGCCAGCACAGTGCACAGCCGCCGTTACTTTACCCCAACTAATGTCAGCTACCCATCAGAGCTGGGTAGACTCAGGGACACCCTCGAGTCCAGTGAAAAAAATCCTATTCTTCACTAGGATTCGAACCCAGGACACTCGGTACGCCAGTCGAACGCGCTGCCGCTCGGTCACCGTGACCCACACAATACTCTTTATTGGTCCAATATTAGGCCAATATTTAAATCTTGGCCAAATATTGGGCAAATATAGTGTGCTGTTTAGTTGTAAACAATAATTCCGCAACAAAACAAAGAAAGAATTTCGAAATGCATTTTCATCCAACCACAGGCTACTTCTGGCATGTGACCGACTTCCACTACGACCACACCTACAACGACAGCAAACTGTCCTGCAACAGCCACGTCTCTGGTCAGCTGCCGGACTATGGAGATTACTGGTGTGACTCCACGTGGAAGCTGGTGGTGGACAGCATCAAAGCCATGGCGGCCATCAAGCCGGACGTAGACTTCCTCATCTGGACAGGGTAGGACACTTACGCTCAATTGAATAATCTCGTTACAAACGCATTCGTTTCGTAAATTTTTTTTTATATAAATATTATGTAGTTGTTGGGCATGGCATGGGTTGCCTGAATAAACCAGAAAAGCCAGTAAATAATTATCATTTAAAACACTAATCGAAATGCAAGGACCACGGATGAGCGTAGGACGCAGTAATGTTCTTTATAGAAGGAGCGATTGCAATATATAAAACAAGATATTGAAAGTTCGACAAAAAAAAGAAAATTAAAACCGCATAAAATAAATAAATAATAAGGAGCTAGTATTCATGCGGAAATGCATGGCAAAAACAACAGAAATGCTAAACATGATCGACTACGCCAACCGGCGTTACACGTTCGGATGATTCATGCATGCTAAATACTAAACAATAATAAATATGTATTTTGAATTCGTGCCAAGAAAATGATATTTTGACTAGCAAATGCTTCTTAAAAGAATTAGGCTTTGATTGTAAAAAAATAATATAGATTTAAAAAGTGATGACAGTAATGATGATAGTAAAAAAGTAGCTGTACTAATGTGTGTTATTTGGGCTGGCGACTGTGATAGACTCTATATTTATTTACCCAGTATTTCGTCGATTTGTTATATTTTCTTTGAAAAAGCCTCCGCTTCATCCTACATTTTGTGTGAATGTGCATCCATAGCCTTTGATCAGCCAAGACCACCTGTTAGGCAGCAGTTTATTTATTTTCGGAGTTTTCTCTCCTGGACGACTGCTATCTCTAACTAACGGTCTCATATGTCCGGGTTTAGAGTTTAGAGTTCGAAGAGCGCTCTATGTTCACTTTTTGTAGTCATTTCCTTAGATTTATGAGGCATTATTTAAAAGAGTATCCTTATCACGGGATACGCAACCTCACCTGCCATGACAGTAAACTAGTTGATCCTCGGCCGCTTATTCAGTATTCACAGCTAACCTTTATACTTTATATCTAAAGGTCATTCACCTATCCGCCACATGGGGACGCGCTTCGTAGGAGATGATAGTTAAATTTTAAAGACCAAATTGTGTACATCAACATAATGGAAAAATAGGCTGGATTGTTTTTTTTGCTGACTATTCTCTAGGTCATCGTGACAGGTCATGTACCACCTGGTCTACCTATCCCAAGTGATACTTTTGATGTAGTACATGGACCTAGTTCCAGATATGTTCTTCTCTACCTTACTACTTTAGAAATGTGAGAAAATTAAGCAAAATTTCTGCCATAAGTTACCGTGCAATAAAAAACCATCGCTCATTTCGTTTCGTGCATGACGTATCAATGGATTTGCGATGGTCTTGCTTTAAAAAAAAATAATTAAAATTTTGTGACCTCAAAGCTTATTATGCTTTAGTTGTCTGTATATAATGTTGCAGGGACACGGTTGCTCACATATATGACGACAAGCTCAGCCTTGGGCTTACTCTCGAAGTGATGCAAAACATCACGGATGCCCTCAGCAATCAGTTCGACAAGATCCCTGTGTACGCTTCATTGGGGAACCACGACTTTTTTCCCAACGGTCAAGCCAGCCCCGATGTGGGTCATTCTTTCTACCACAATGTCACTGACATGTGGCAGGACTGGGTGATGAGTCAGGCCAATGCCATAGATGACAGCAGAAAAGGTAAATAGAGAGACCCAAGTGACATTAAAGTTGACTTAACCGCTGCCACCAAACTGCAGTTTTCAAGAAATCTACTAAAAATAAAACTGACTCTAGCAATACAAGAGTAGAGATTGTCTCTTTCATTGAGATATATTTTCAAGAAATAATTCCATTTGTTTTCGCGGTCAACTGCAATTTATTTTCATTAGTGATTTTTGTCTATTTTAGTTTTAAGTAAAATAAAAACGAATTTCATTCTAGACATTAAAGTAACTTACTGCTTTCAGATCTTGTTGATACCTTCACCAGTTTAATGTAAAACGTTGGTCGCACAATGCCAGGATTTTCAGCCTTGCCGTAAGGGTGTCTCTGAGTCTACTCAACTATGACGGATACCCAGGGACGATGATATGATTATAATATTTGGGCGCCTTCAAAACTAAAAGGATTTAGCATGTGTACTGTTTTATTTATGGGACCACTTTGAACTTTATGACCGGCTGCATCCCTCGCTCCTTTTCCCTGACAATTATTGGGAGAAGTAGGTACATTTAGTGAAGCTAATTTTAATTCATGGGTACTTGAAATTAGTTGGGGTAAAGTAAAGGCGGCTGTGCATAATGCTGGCCACAAAATCACCTAGTATGCAGTGGCACCAGAAACTGGTGAACGCTGCTTCACCGACCCTACGGATCATTTGGTCTGACGGGATACTTTACTTTTTTAAAAATTCATATGTAAAGAACAATCAAATATACACAAATTAAATCAATTTTAATAAGGTCCCTGTTGTCAACTTCTGTATTTTCAGCTAAGAACACTAGAAAAACTAATTGACATATTTTACCTAACTTTCTTAAGGTGGCTTCTATGCTGTTAAAGTCTCCTCAAAGGTCCGACTACTCGCACTTAACACAAATGTTTACTACACCAGTGATAAACTAACGCCTAACGTACCAGATCCTGTTGGACAATTTGTGTGGATGCAAGGACAGTTACAAGAGGCTAGACGTAATGGAGAAAAGGTAAATCAATCATTGAACTAACTTGACTAAAAAAAACAACAATAAAAAAACAACAACAAACAACTTTAGCCTTCAGAGTGGAGCCTATAAAAGTCAAAAATAAAATATGTATGACACTAAACACTTATTTCTTATTCACGTTGACCTATTAAAAAGTGGACCAAATAGCATGTCAATATTAAGCCGAACAATGTCAGTCGCAATGAAAACAATAAATGCTTTCGACTTTTCAAGTCAGCAGTTTGAAACGTTGCTTGCATAAGCTGTCACAGCAATATGAAACTATTTATGTCTATTCAAGATAACATGGCACCACTGAACTACCTAACACGCCAATCGACCAAGTTATAAGACAAGAACAATCCCGTCTCTATAGAAACAGAAACATTTTAGTTTATTTTACCAAGAAACCCACTGACTCATATAATTCTTGGAAATATCAACGTTTGCAGTTTTCTCACTGCAAACTATTATGTTTCTTAAACATCAACTAGGGGCCTATAAATTAAACGTATATTTTGTATAATTGGCAGTATTTCCTTTGAATCGTTAAGCTGTCTCAGGAATATTGAACTATTTAATGATTATGATCTCGAACCGACGACTTCTAAGCTGATAATTATTTTCACTCCATCGCGGAGTTAAAACTGGCACGTTTGATGGTCATTTAGTTCAAAATATTTTGTTTTACTCATAATAAATTTTTCTTATTTTGAAATGGTACAAAATACTTCGTATAATATTGTGTAAATTTTTAAAGACCAAATAGTGTACATCAACATTTTGAAAAATTGGCTTTGTATTGTTTTTATTGCTGACTATTCTCTAGGTCATCGTGACAGGTCATGTACCACCTGGTCTACCTATCCCAAAGTTCGTGGACTGGTTCTGGCCTCCATTCAAGGTCAAGTTCATGGACATCATTCTGAATTACACAGATATAATAACTGCATTACATTTCGGACACGACCACTATGACGGCTTTAAACTCTTACAGAGTGATGATGGTATATATACGCTTTCAAATCTTTTTTTAGGTGGCCGAACGTCAAGTGCGTTCGATTGTCAATCCGAAGGTTTTGGGTTCCAATCCTGGTGCAGGCTAAGATTTTTTTTTGCGGGACTTGAGGGTGCCCCTGAGTCTACCCAGCTCTGGGTACCTGACACTAGTTAGGGTAAAGTAAAGACGGCTGGGCATTGTGCTGGCCACACATCCCCTCGTATGCCGTGGCCACAGAAACTAATGAAAGCTGCTTCACCACCCCTATGGTCAGTTTAGTCAGAAGGGTACTTTACTTACGCTTATCCGTGGTTTGAGTCTAGCCTTTTAAGTACGGGGGCCGACAAGGCAGCGAGATCTGCTGGAGTACGGAATCCTGGTGAAGACTAGGACTTTTTCCCGGGACTGTCTATCCTTTTTTTAAATTAGTGTTTTAAATGATGCTAAGCTGCTAGTTTTCCTGGTTTTCTCAGGTAACACATGCCACATGCCATGCCCGGATGCCACTGAGGAAGAGAGATTACTTCAAGCCACTTGTTCTTTTATATGGGATAAGATAATTTTTTTTTAATTTTTTGTTTATCTGAGTAGTTCTTCTTTTTCTATTAGCCAGTCTACAGAACTGGTAGCTCTATTGCAGTCAATGCCAGGCA